>OU906974.1:2390000-3590000 GCA_918317495.1 Synanthedon vespiformis
AACAACACCATTCAGTTCCACCAACACCATTCAGTTCCCCACAGCGCCATTCAGTTCCACACAGCACCATTTAGTTCCACACAGCACCATTCAGTTCCACACAGCACCATTTAGTTCCACACAAACACCATTCAGTTCCGCCAACACCATTCAGTTCCACACAGCGCCATTCAGTTCCACACAACACCATTTAGTTCCACACAAACAACACCATTCAGTTCCACACAGCGCCATTCAGTTCCACACAGCACCATTCAGTTCCACACAACACCATTTAGTTCCACACAGCACCATTTAGTTCCACACAACACCATTCAGTTCCACACAGCACCATTTAGTTCCACACAGCACCATCTAGTTCCACACAGCACCATTTAGTTCCACACAAACAACACCATTCAGTTCCACCAACACCATTCAGTTCCACACAGCGCCATTTAGTTCCACACAAACAACACCATTCAGTTCCACACAAACAACACCATTCAGTTCCACCAACACCATTCAATTTCACACAGCACCATTCAGTTCCACACAACACCGTTCAGTTCCACACAGCACCATCTAGTTCCATATTAAGCAACTAATGCTTGTATTGTGGATACCAGACAGTTGATATATTACTTATATATCTTTTTTTGTAAATACATACATATTATAAATACAAAACATTCATGACTCAGGTACAAAGGTTAAATGTTAACTCATAAGCATTTGCCCCTAGCGGGATTCGAACCAGCTACCGTTTGGTTGACAGCTAGGGGTTACTAGCCACTGTATCAAGCGAGTCGTCAAATTAATTAATTACATACTTACATTAGTTTAAGAACTTGGTTTTTGAGGTTTTTTCGGCAGTTTAATTAATTTCTTTTGTTAAAAAGTTTTCGTTAAAAATTTCAGGTACAAGAGATTTTATTCAAAATATTACGAAAATTATAAAAAGAACAATAGAACAAGAGACCAATCGGACGACATTGAAATAGATCGGGTGAGTGCTTTGAAAAATTCTTTTTTCACCATTAGAAGCCGACATTATCCGTGATGAACATAGGCTACTTTTTACATAGGCGGGAAAATGCTCCATTCCTACGGGAAATCTAACATAAAAGTAAATACTAGCGAAGTCGCGAGCACCCAGCTAGTATTATACTGTCCACGACGGCGTAGCTTCATAGAGGCGTATTCGTCGTTATACGCTTAGTTGTACGCCTGCTTAGTTATACGCTTAGTTGGAGCGGCGACGTCGCGGTCGCGTCCCTGCATGCAGTGCAGACGTCATGACGCCTGCCGTACCGCATGACCCCCGGCGTATGACCAGTCATGCGCCGGTGCGTACATACGGTTTCGTATGTAAGCTGCAAGCGGGCGTACAACTAAGCGTATATAGCGTAATGACGAATACGCGTCGATGAAGCTACGCCGCCGTCGACAGTGGGCCTTGGGCGAATCGCGTGTAACGGCTAGTATTAAAATATGTAGGTATTAATTAAAAATAATATTATTCAAGTTTTACCGATTTCCTTCCAGGCGTTGGATAAGATAAAAAATAATCGCGACGTGACCGAGGACGTTGCCAAAACAATATTGGAAAGAATGTCGGTGCCAGTTGGCAACGGAGTTGTTAGGTAATTTTTTTTTTAAAGTATTTTTTTTTTTTCATTTTCTTAAATCGTCTTAAATCGACTTAAATCTTAAATCGACTATCCTAAGGTCTCAGAATCATTCATGTGGACTTATTACGAAAAAACCGTGAAAAAACCCAAAAATGCGACATACCACCTTCATCCACTCAACTCACGTCTTGAATAATGTTCACTGATTTTAATTTTTAACTCTTCGTATTCTCTGTTGAAAATAATAAATACGTGTGAAAAAATATTTTGATACATCGTTTAGTTTCTGAGATATGGCGTTTTAAAAATGAGATCGCGACGCGCTCTGTGCGGTGACGTCATGATCCAACTGACCGAGACCGTCAGTTCGCGCCGCACCGAACTGACGGTCTCGGTCTGAAGTTCGCGCGCTCCCATATTGGAGCGAACCAACGCGACCGTTTGAATGTGACGTCACGCGGGCGCCCAGCGCCTGCTATAGAGGTCTCGACATTTAAGAGAACTTTAAATGTCTGTAAAATCATAACTACTGGGTCTTTTTGATAAAAAACAAAAAGTAGTGTGTTTGTATACATACAAGCTTTAATTGAGACTTGTAAAGTTGTAGACGATTTTGCATACCTATTAGAATTCTCCATTAGTTATAATAATAATTTACGGTAAAAAAAATTTAAAATAAATACATCGAAAAATAACATGAGTGAACAAAAAAATTTTTTTTTTTGGGTTTCTGTTCTAATGCTTAAATTCTGATTCTAGACATCTAAAAATAGTTACATTTTCATTTTTACCTTTTAAAGTTTGCTTTTGCCTTATTTATAACGATAAGTAAGGTACGAGACAGCCCATACAAAGTACAAACACAAGAGAAACACTAAAAATATTCATTTTTGAACTTAATTTTTCCCTTATTTTACATATAAGTATATATTTCCTGTTGTTTATCAAAAATCTTAAATGACAAAGGCTCTAATAGTGTTCAACAAAAACTTTTCTAATTGTAATTGAAAATAAAAGTATGGAAATGATGTACGAATCTATCATTTGTCTTTAAAAAAAATTTAAAAAAAAAATGCTCTAGTTTCTACAAAAGCAAATTTCGATCAAAAAAATTATTTATTCCCTTAAGTATTTTTAACATGGAAGAAATCAAAATTTCATATTTTTTTTCTCATTTTTTATTGTTCCTTTTCGATTAGATTTTCGTTCGACATAAGAACGAGAAACTTGACGCCGTCGCCATTTTCGGCCGATTATTTGACTGAGATGTTCACTAGCGTCGTAACGCCAACCGTGACGTTTGTGGCGAAGAATTCCGAAGCGCTCGGCTTCTTCGACACGGCGGCGCGGTCGTTATTCGACGAGAGGTCGTATCCGGCCAACAATTGCCGGATCTTCCGCGTGGCCGGATCGCACGACGTGCACCTGAACCGGCCGGAGAGGGTCGCTAGTGAAATAGGCCGGTTTTTACTGTACGGCCTGAGCGGATTGGACGGCGGTAAATCCAAATTGTGATTTTTCCACCTTTTAAAGGCGGTACAGTGACCGCCACATTAACTTGAATAACTTGGCAAGATTTTATGAACGTACTCGCGCAAGTGAAGTGTGTTATAAAATCAAAAGTGCATTACAAGGGAACGTACTCATACTACGTGACGCGTTCAATGGGGGAGGGGGGAAGGGTGGAAGGGGTTTAGGGGGGGGGGGATTTTACATAACTTTTTTTCCCTCTCAAATATGAGAATATAAAAAGGCCAAATTCTTATTATCTTCACCAAAGATATTTGATTGGTCCAGCTGCGCTCTACTAGATACAGCCGCTGTACATGAAAAATGCGGCAACTTTTAGTACGCCGAATTCGGCGTACCCGAGCTAGTCACACGGCAAACTGTCTGTGATATCATAGAATAAATAGTTACTTAACCAGTAATAGAATGACAGACACGTAGAAACACAAAAAATGTCGAAAAAGTCGATAAAATATAGATGTCGAATACGATTATGAGTTGCCATTAAAAATCCGTCTAACTCAAAGGTCGCTGTAGTCGAATACCAGTCAGTCAATTCGTATCATGCACATGTTATATGGCGACATCTAGTGAGCAAAAAAAAGAAACCGCACAGAATCTATAAATATTTTATTGTTATATGACGACATCTAGTGAGCCATAAAGAAAGTAAAAATGTTGTCAATATGAATAACATCATTTAACATCAAATTCGACATTACTAGCGACATCAAGTGAGCCATAAAGAAAATAGAGCCGGAAGTTTCATGTTTAAAACGGAGCTCGCCCCTCTATTACTGGTTAAGTAACTATTTACTCTATGGTGATATGTACTTTATTATTTAAATGTTGTTTAATAATGTCTTATTAAATTTTGGACATAATAAAATGCCAATTTGCGTATGGAAACTGTGTAAAAAACTGAAGTGATAAATAGTGACGATGTTTTTACACACACTACAATAAAAAGTTGGAGCATTCACGGAGTTATTGATTTTAGGTAGGGCCGTATCTAGTAGAGTGCAGCGAGACCAATCATTTATCTATGATCCTTTACTTTCTGTTTTTAAAAATAATGTTTTTAAAAAAATTTTAAAACCATATTTATGCATGAATACGTGAAAACTAGTCACTCACGTAGTGTGTGTATGTTCCCTTATTTGTTAATAAATATATTACCGTTTTATTAATTTACGGCTGAGGGTAAATGCGTATTGTTCAATAATACCTACAATAAATTTGGGTTTTTTTTTGTTTGTTAATAATTTGTATAATTTTTTTTATAAAAAATAGTTTTTATTGAAATAAATATGTTACAAGAATTTCAGTTTTTTTTTTTTCACTTTAATAAATTTAACATTGTGACGATTTTAATCTAAGTAATGTAACCAAATTTAACATATAAAGTTGGTAATATATTTCCTAACATTGATTACATTTTAAAATAACTAAAGACATAATAAAACTTAAGTACCTACTAATATTTAAATGTAACTCTGTATGTCTGTTGCGTTTTCACGCCTTAACTACGGAACCGATCATCGTGAAATTTATCATACACGTTGTCAGGGATACAAGAAAGGACATAGGGTACCTTTCATCCAAGAAAAGAGTACTGTTCCCGAGGGATTATCTAAAATAGAAATCAATAAACGCCTGTCAAAACTAACTAGCAATAACAATAAATTGTTGCTCACATATTTTGCTAGGTTTTTAAATTCGAACCCGGACAAAGTCGCGGGCACACATATAGTTTATTACCTGGATTAACGTATAGGGTACTCAGAATCTTAGAAAATGTTAGATTCCCAAGGGATCGTCTAAAAATATAAAAATGACCCCACCGTCGGCGTCGTCACAGATAAAGACCTTAATATACCTGAATTATTATTAAGGTTTGAAGGCGACACTTGTGGGGGCAATCGGGGAATGTGTACAATTGTGCACAAAATTTGCTAAGGAAAATGAATTGTATTACTATAATATACTAATACGGTAAAACAATCTGTACGCAACAGTACCCAAGAGACTCGAGACGCGCGAACGAAGTGCGGGAGGTGAGCGTCTGAGTCTACCAATAACGTGTCGTAAAGTGCGGGAGGGAAATAGCGACTGAGTCTACCAATAACGTGTCGCGAAATGCGGGAGGGAAATAGCGACTGAGTCTACCAATAACGTGTCGTAAAGTGCGGGAGGGAAATAGCGACTGAGTCTACCAATAACGTGTCGCAAATTGCGAGAGGGAAATAGCGTCTGAGTCTACCAATAACGAGTCGCAAATTGCGGGAGGGAAATAGCGTCTGAGTCTACCAATAACGTGTCGGCACACGTTATTGGTAGACTCAGCCGCTCACGCTCCTCTGCCCCCTCAAACACCTAAAAATAGAATTCTGCGCACATTTGCCGAGAAGTCTTTATTCGCTGCACAATATATACCTAACGGAACGGTAGTAATACTAGATTTATGATGTATAGTATACCTACCACTTATGCGGACGAAGTCACGGGTACCAGCTAGTGTTGATTGAGGGAAAGTTATAGTTCCGTTATTTAATACATATTATCGAACGCGGACTATATTTATCATTAATAATAATTGCAGATAATAAACAGATATACTTAACATGTAACAATATTAAAAAGATAACCGCATGCGGATGTGTTTTGTTGTAGGTAAAGTGTGAAATTAAACTTTTGCGGAAATGTCTGGTTAATTTTTTTTTTTGTTCGCAAATTTAATTTATTTTGCAACACTATGCATGTGTTATAATGCCGTAAAAGTTATCGGTTATCATATAACCTAAATAAAATATACTTTATATCATTGACGTGCCTAGTCTATCCACGTGCCAAAGTTTTAACTAAATGTGTTCAAAATTTACGCGTGCTTAAACAC
This sequence comes from Synanthedon vespiformis, assembly GCA_918317495.1. Taxonomy (NCBI): domain Eukaryota; kingdom Metazoa; phylum Arthropoda; class Insecta; order Lepidoptera; family Sesiidae; genus Synanthedon; species Synanthedon vespiformis. The sequence continues at coordinate 2,396,019 of OU906974.1, forward strand.
GCAAATTCATCATATTACCATACAACGGTGGAATATTAATATCCTTTTATTTGATATTCCATTTATAACTTTAGTAGTTGCATGGCAGATTGCATTCTTCAGTCATACACAAGGCAACCTGTCTGGCTGGTGGCGATAGTAACCACCCACTCTGAATGGGATTTGGATTGTACAGTCGGGGTAAGAAAAGGTTCATCATCTTTAAGTCGACACTTGCTTGCACCAGGCCAGTTGTCAGTGATGCCAAAATTTCTTCTTCTTCTCGTTTAATGTCTTGGCTCCATCAGATCTTCTCCGATGATTTTGCCAGTGTCATTAGTAAAAATAGCAATTTATAGTAGCCTTTTTTTAAATAAAAAAAGGCAAAATTGAAATTAAAAATCAAAAGTAGCAGATCCCGAGACTAGTCCGTCAAGTCAAGTTTATAATTTTTCTTAGTTTTCCAAAACAGGTCCGTCAAGTCCAAAGCAGTCAGGTCAAGTCCCAAAATTTATTTTTAAACGTCTGTCAGTTGTCTGCTTAGTGCTTTCCTTTCCAAATTCACTAAGAGACTGCGATTTTTAATGTAGGTATGAATTTGAAAACTGACGAAGGTTTTCGTACCTACCCCGACTTTACATGAACTCTTCGCCACACCAAATTGTTGCCAATTTAAATACACAAACAGATTGTTTCAAAGATGTCATATTTCACAATATGTCTGCAACATGAATAGATGTAATAAAATATGTAATCATATTGACTGCGTACAGCAGTTGTTTACTTTTTTACATTTTAATCGCTACTTGCACTTCGAGTTAAGCTTTTGTTTATTATTTCTATTTATTTATTTATTGTTTTATTTATTAAAAAGTTTAAAAGTTTGTTAAAAATAAAAATGCAGCCACTTCAAGAGAAGGAATGGTTTATTGAAGCACCTTGGGGACGAATTGCATGTAAGTATAAAAAAATATATATAATTAATTTATAGACTCTTGTTGGTTTTATTAAGTAGCAATTTAGTAATAAATTAATTGATAATAGTCTAAAAAGAAAAGCGTCACATAATATTCGACTTGAAAATATGTACAGTCGGCCGCAAAAGTCGATTAACACATTCAAAAGTTTTGTTCTCAACTCAACTAGCTCCCAAAAATATAAAAATAATATTGTTAATTTGGTTTAGTTTTATGGTCATGTTCTTCGTTGTTTTTTGTATATAAATTTGTATAAAGTTTTCTGTGTTAAAAAACAATGTAGGTACCAATTCGTGCAAAATGTCATTGATTGCGCTATTAGCTCTATTTGTGTAGGTATGTTTTATTAACAAAAAAATTACCGACAAAAACAAAAAAACACACCCTACAGCCAATTATATTAATTATTCAATTATATTAATTATTTGCTTTATTTTAATTTACTATATTTGATGTAATTGTTTGATTTCCCAAATAAAATAAAATAAAGGTGCAAAACAACTGAACACTCAACTTAATAAGAAGAAGAAGAACTTAATAAGAAAGAAAGATAAGAAATTTTATTGAATACAAAATACAATTTTAATTTTTACGATCGTTTGTAAGTACGTGAAGTTTATTTTGTTCTCTAGTCGTGACAACGACTTGTGGCGCGTTGAGTGTTCAGTTGTTTTGCACTTTTGAATGTGTTAATCGACTTTTGCGGCCGACTGTACCTAAGTATTGAGGATTTTTTTTGTTTAGTGATAGCTTGGGGTGACTGTTTCGACCCACCGGTCCTCATGTGTCACGGCCAGGTCGACTCGGCCGCATGCTTCAGACCTTTAGCAACTTTATTGCCTAGGAATTACTATTACATAGGTAGTTATCTTTTATTATTTTATATTTTATGAATGAAACTATCCTTACGTCCGCGTTGAAAAAGAAAAAAGTAGTCTATACCTGTTTGTCAACCAAGTTTTATGAAAATCAATTGATAAAGAGGAAAGATTTGATTGTTTGTTTGTTTGTATTGAATATGCTCCGAAACTACTGGACCGATTTGAGAAATTCTTTTACCATTAGAAGACGACATTATCTGTGATGAACATAGAATACTTTTTACCTTGGGAAAATGCTTCATTCCTACGGGAAATCTAAAATAAAAGTAAATATAGCGGCGAGATAGCCCCATCTATCCAAATGAGGTGAAACCTCGCAGCGATATATTATTTCGATGGGTGAAACGACTAACGTGACAACTGCATGGTGATATTCCACGGTAGATGGCGTTTTATACTTTTCAACGCGGACGAAGTCGCGAACACCAGCCAGTTATTAGTATATTGATTGATTTTAATTTCAAACAGCAATGGAACTCCCGGGCAACGGTAAATCGGACCCGTTGCCGCCCGGACACATGATGGGAGCCTTCGATATATTATATTCAATCAAAATTGTCGCCGATCATTTCAGATGGACCACTTTTGCGTACATAGCCCATTCTTTGGGAACTTTATTGGGTATGTACCTATTGTTGGGTGGCCAATGACAATGACAAAACTTTATTGGGTTCCAATTTTGTTGTTATGGCCCCATCGTATCTTTATTGGGTTTATTGGTGTATGTATTGGGTGGCCAATGACAATGACAATAGTTGACGTGACTGGATGAATATGGTATGTCGCATTTTTGGGTTTTTTCGTTTTTTTTTTTGCTTTGATGAATGTAATGTCCACATGAATGACTACAGGCCGTAAAATAGTCGATCGTAGGACATTTTTTTGGAAAATAAAAAAAGTTGAAAAAGATGTTACGCACGGTTACTTTTAAAAAGAAAAATGTGCAGAAAAGTTTATGTTTGTTTATGGAAGAGGGAGCTATGTTCACATTTTTTAAAAATTAAATAATACAAGTGTTTAATTGCTATCATACCATTAATATTTTAGGTTGTTTACACTAATTTGAATTTTGAATAATAATCGAAATTTGAAATTTAAATAAATTGAAATTTGAATAATCGAAATTTGAATAAATTCAAAATTGGAATTATGCGACATATCACCTTCACCCACTCAAAATTTCGATTTATTTGAATAAATTGAAATTTGAATAATCGAAATTTGAATTTTGAATAAATTCAAAATTGGAATTATGCGACATATCACCTTCACCCACTCAAAATTTCGATTTATTTGAATAATCGAAATTTGAATTTTGAATAAATTCAAAATTGGAATTATGCGACATATCACCTTCACCCACTCACGTCTTCAGTTGTATTTTAATGAAATCTATGCTTACTAATGTTATAAATGCGAAAGTAACTTTGTCTGCTTGCTATCTTTTCACGCGAAATTTTGCATACACGTTCTTGTATCTCTATACAAGAAAGGACATAGGATAGGGTACATTTTATCCCAAAAAAAGTAGTTTCTGGATAAAAAGTACCTACCCCATGTCCTTTCCTTTATTTCTGACAACGTGTATGCTACGAGTACATCTCGTGTTGATCGGTCGAGTAGTTAAGGCGTGAAAAGGTAAGAGACAAACTAGAGTTGCGATTACATTTATAATATTCGTATGGATTTGTTATTAGCGCCAAAGAAGTATAACTTCTAGAGGGCGTACTTATCGTATTGACACAATTTGCTTCCTCTCTACGCGTCCGGTCCAATATAACCAATTCCCAAATTGCCTGAAATGTCAATACGCCTGAATCCCAAATAGACTGAAGTTTAAAGCGACTGAATCCTAAATCGACTAAATCCCAAAACGACTGATTCCCAAATCGCCTTAATTTTTATTTATTTGTATTTTAAGATCTACGAATTAAATCGAATTAATATCTGCTACAACAACGACTTACAGTATTTTCAAGTGTGTGTTTTTTTGGACAAAATAACCTCAAAAAATGGGTAAACTGCAAATAATCCTTTTTGCAATTGCAACTTTGCAAATAACAAAATTGGCTCTGTTAAACAATAAACATGCATAATATCTAATAATATTTTCAATTTTCAAATTTTCAGGCAATTTGGTACTAAGGCATTTCGGATTTCAGGCGGAATGGGAATCAGGCAATTTGAGATTTGGTTGTAATGGTCCGGTCCATTACGCCTCTCTACCCTCAAAGTTTTGAAAGTATAGTTTTAACGACACGTTTGGTCTAGTAGCTAGTAACCAAACGGTCGCGGGTTCGAATCCCGTTAAGGGCAAACATTTTTACCTTTGTACTAGAGTCATGGATGTTTTTTTATTTATAATATGTATGTATTTACAAAAAAAGTAAAGTATGTAGTATATCAACTGTCTGGTATCCATAATACAAGCATTTAGCTGCTTAGTGCGAAACTAGATGGTGCTGCGTGGAATGTGTGAGAATTGAAGATGCTTATTATAGTATAGAACCAAATTTTTAGGAAAATTATACAATCTAACGTTCCCCGGTCGGATGTCGCACATAATAGACTTGGATCCGACTCCAGCATACCAAACCGTGTCACCGGAACAACTGCCCAAATGGTACGAATCATATTTCGTGAAATACTTCGATAAATACCACAAATTGACGTCGCCGAAGGAGAACGCCCCTAAATACACCTACGAGAAGGTTTGACATTTATTTTCTTACTTATAATATAGATACGAGCCTATTCAATGCGAACAAGCAAATAAACAATCAAATTTTTCCTCTTTATAATATTAGCATAGACATAGACATTTTATTCTTAAGGTGCGTACCCACTATGTTCGCGCTCCAATCGTGCTCCACGCACCTTGCAACTGCCTCTGTAGTGTGTATGTCGCAGTCGGATTGTATAATCCGCCGTATTACATTACGGCTAGCTGTTATCAAAAACAGGGCCGATTTGAAATGCGGCGTTTCACACTACAGTGTGGACGTGTCGCGCATCACGATCGATCTTAAGCAATTATTTTATAGATTTTATAAATATGGAGTGGTCTTTTATAATCGTGAAGTAAATAATCAATAAAAATATATGCCGCGCTAGCTACTAATTCCGAGGACGACATTTTCTCTCAATGTTCGCCCGAAAACTGTGGAGCGCTGTGTTCAAGAGTAATGATGCGCGTGATGTCCACACTTGATTTGTTACAGGTGCGTGATGCACGATTGATGCGCGAACATAGTGGGTACGCACCTTTAGATAATCTTCTATTTTGATGTCAAAATTGTTGGAATTTTTGTCGAATTTCACAAAGCAGAAACTTAAGATGACACGGCGGCTAGAACTCATCAATCAATGCGTGTATAGGTAGCGCAGCGGATACTTTTTGGCAAATGTAGAAGAGGCATGCGCAGAATTCTATTTTTAGATGTTTGAGGGGGCAGAGGAGCGTGAGCGGCTGAGTCTACCAATAACGTGTGCCGGCCGACACGTTATTGGTAGACTCAGCCGCTCTTCCCCTCCCGGACTGCGTTCGCGCGTCTCGAGTTTCTTGTGTACTGTCGCGTACAGATTGTTTTATCGTATTAGTAATACGTCATAATGGTGAACAAATGCCTAAAAAAACGTTCTTCTTCGTCATCACACTATGATTTAATGGAAGCAATATCAACACTCCCTGTAATGTTAAGTTAGTAAGGTGCATAAAACACGAAATAAGAAAATAAAATGTCATTTTCCTTAGCAATTTTGTGCGCAATTGTACACATGCGCCGATTGCCCCCACAAGTTTCGTGGACTGACCTTAATATATTGCGAGACCTATAGCTAAAATTGATTCTGTCTCACACAGCACAAAGCGCGGGAAGAGCACTCTACTGAGATTACCAATCATTAACAGACCATTGGCCGTATACTCTTTTTGACAAAACTACTGCATATATCTATTTCGTGTAAAGTTATTTCAACTCTTCAATAACTAATCGATGTTTGTACGCAAAGTATTTTGGAGTTTTTGTACACTAGAGTGACCTATTCACCCTCAAAGTTGCGTTAAAACTTGTGTTAAAATATGGATTTTTCTAGGATCATATTATTATCTTTTAAATCAATACTTCTTTTACAAGTTTGTATAGCAACGAATCTAGTTAACGACAAGATGAATCGGTATCATGCTCACTTTTGCAAATTAAACATAAAACAGCGGAGTAATAATCATTCTACGTTCGTATGGAGGACAGCTGACTTGTATCACCTTAATTTGGCTTATTCGTTTTTTTCAGGCTTTTCAAATGATGAAAAACAATAGAGGCCTTACAGACAAAGCGACTGAAACAGCACTGGAAAGAATACTTGAACCGGTCGGAAAGGGACTAGTAAGGTGAGATTCGTATGATATCTATACTAATATTATAAAGAGGAAAGATTTGATTGTTTGTTTGTTTGTATTGAATAGGCTCCGAAACTAGTGGACCGATTTGAAAAATTCTTTTACCATTAGAAGCCGACATTATCCCTGTTGAACATAGATACTTTTTGCCGCGGGAAAATGCTTCATTCCTACGGGAAAACGGGTGACAGGACAACGGGTAGTAAGAATTATCCTTCCGTACTTATCTTTTTCACATATAACTTCTAAACGGCTGAACCGATTGGGTTTAAATTTTCTATGGCTATTTCGATGGTTTCCTGGATTATTTAAAAATACAATTGGACCCGGTAGGTGGCGCTGCTGTCTGTATGTCATGTCAACTACTAAACGACTTGACCTATGCGTTGTAATTTTGTATGTTTATTTCCATTGTTTCACAGACACGAATGTGTATTATACTCGTACTTTATAAAGTTACGCGTACGAAGTCGCGTGCAACAGCTATAAGTAGTTAAATAGGTAAAATTTCATCCACAGATTTACATTCGACCAACGAGCAAAACTTATAACCTTGCCCCCTATACCGCCATTTTATTTAAAAATATTATACACGTCCATTGCAACGCCCACTTTGTCTATACTCGCCGAAGACTCAATTAAAAATGGCTGCTACAAGTCGACAGTGTTTGTGTTCGACGAGGACGCGACTAGAAATTATCGCGTGAGAAGGGTATTGGGTAACCACGACGTACATGTCAGTTATCCTGATAGAGTGGCTCATCATATAGTCGAGTTTTTATTGAAGAGTCGCAATTACGGATCATAAACATAGAAATTAAAAAAAAATAAAAAAAAAAATTACCATCCATGTACAGTCGGCCGCATAAGTCGATTAACACATTCATAAGTGCAAAACAACTGAACATTCAACGCGTCGTAAAGTCGTTGTCACGATTAGAAAACAAAATAGACTTCACGTACAAACGATCGTAAAAAAGCTTCAGTAAGTAAGTAAATAAATAAGAAAGTAAGTTGAGTGTTCAACTGTTTTGCACTCTTGAATGTGTTAATCGACTTATGCGGCCGACTGTACCTTTTAAAACAAAAAAACTAATCGAACTTGACCTGACTGCTTTGGACTTGACGGACCTGTTTTGGAAAACTAAGAAAAATTATAGACTGGACTGACTAGTCTCGGGATCTGCTATTTTTTATTTCAATTTTGCCTTTTTTATTTAAAAAAAGGCTATTACAAATTGCTATTTTTACTAATGACACTGGCAAAATCATCGGAGAAGATCTGATGGAGCCAACACATTAAAAGAGAAGAAGAAAGAACTAATCAGAGTACTGACAGACGTTGGAAATGAAGTTTTGGCATGACTGCCAATTGCCCTGGTGCAAGCAAATGTCGACTTCAAGATGACATAAGTCGGCGACTTTGATAAGGAATTTGCAAACTGACTAAAGTTTTTGTACCCCGACTTTACTACAACAGTGGAGAAAAGTGGCAAGGAGACCAAAAATGATATGTTGTCTATGTGTAGCACTCTGTACCTAATATCATTAGAAAAAAATATGGCTGGGCCAACGTATTTGAGTGATTAATAAAACATTATTAAAAGTATCCTATTGTTTTATTCAAATAAGATTAATGCGTACTCAGAAACATGAGAAAGTGTCTACGCTCAATTAGGCGACGCACTAGTTCATCAACAGTAAAAACTTGATGGTTACGGTAGCCATCACGGTCTGCCGACCTTAACATAAAGAAAAAGCGATTCAATTTCAGAGCAGTTTAATTTCCTAAACAAAATCCTTGCCTTGTGTTCCCCTTTCTCTATGGAGCCGAAACTTGATCTTTGAGACTGCACTATCGATGCAAAATCGATGCACTAGAGATGTGGTGCTGGAGACGCCTCCTAAAGATCCCATGGACGGCATTTCGCACCAATGTATCCAATCTCAAAGAGCTTCGTGTTAAGCCGGCGCCAGACATAGCAACAACATTTGTTCACTTATGTGAACACTTATTTGAACACTTGTGTTGTGTGGCACGGCTATGTGGGTATTTATTCAAAGTTTGATTACATCTTTGCCATTCGGTGTCGGTTTTCGGAGCGCACATCAAAGCGTTCAAAGTTCAAACAGTGCGTAGCCTGCAACACTTGCACAAAGTCCAGTGCAAAGTCCCAAGAGTTTAGCTCTTTTTTAGCTTAATAATAAAAAATAGAGACTTTAGCGTAATTTTTTGTAGACTTAAATAATAGAGATATACTGCGTCCATAAAGTCGTCGTCCATCTTGTGTGTTATCTATCTATTTGAATACTGTGAAGCGAACGTGTTGCAAAGCATGTCTGGCAGGTACAACAAACAAGTGTACAAATGTGTGAGCAAAGTAGCTCAAAGTCTTTGCGCAAACATTTGACTGTATCTGGCGCCGGAGTTAAAGAAAGACTATCGTCAACTGTGCAACTGCGAATTCTGAAGTCACGGTCACGTCTCTAGAAATGAGAACTCGATGGAGACTGGTGGTTCAGGGCCAGGTGGAAGGCAAGAGAGCACGCGGTCGATCGCCAACCCGCTGGATGGACGATATAACAAGGGCTACTGAGTCCACCATGGTCCAGTGTACTCGCGACGTCTCTAATCGTCAGAAATGGAAGCACATCGATAGGAAAGTTGCCCTCGGAAATGTTATTGACCCACCGAACACCTTGTCAGTGCGGCCATGACCACTCTGACAAGAGTGTCCAACTGAGAAGAAGAAACAAAATCGCTAGCGTCAAAAATAGCGTCACTGTGGTAAATTTGTGAACCACTATTAAATGCTTTTAGCTTGCCACTTTTTCAGTTTAACACCCATGTAAGTAAGGTCCTCCTTTACTTTTACCTTCCATAACTACAACTTTGAAAAGTTCATCTTCAAAATTGACCTAACCGGAAATCGAACACAAGACCTCCGAGTCAGAGTGTTAACCACTCAACCATTGGGGCTAGGTTTTCAAATAAAGTTGTAGACCAATTCCCAAATGCTCCAATTGTGGCGCCACTACTTTTTCTTATTATTTATTATTGAAAGAAAATTTATTTTGAAATAAAGTATTTCAAAGGCCTCGTTAAAATACAAAGATATGTCTTATTATACAAAAATACAGACAATTTTGTTTTCTCAATTTAACAATAAAATTGTTCACAAGTATTTATAACATTTGTAAATTATTCTAATATATTTAAGTAATTATAAAAAATATTTTACCATAATCACAAATACTAGGAATACCTAACCTATTTATTTGTCTTTGTTTAAAAGTAAATGTCCCTAATTATCTTTTTTGCTTAAATAAAATAGTAAATAAAAAAAACCTAGATATTTTCAACACAAGTACTTACAAAACTTTTATAACTCTAGGGTTTTTTATGAAAAGATTTTTTTTTACATATTTCTTAGGAACCCTAATATAATCAGACTTATCAATGTACTTCCGACAACTTAATCCTTACATATTATAAAACAATAGTCCACGATAAACTCAAAAACTACTGCACAGATTTTCATGCTGTTTTCACCAATGAATAGAGTGGTTCTTGGGGAAAGTTTTAGTATGTAATTTACAAAGTTACGCAGGCGTAGTCGCGAGCAGCAGCCAGTAATAGATAACAATGCTGCTGTTGTATAACAATACAACCCAATATATAACAGTGTATTTTTGACAATACTTAATTCATAAAAATAACAAACTATATATATACACAGTTTGTTATATACAGTCTTCACCATCAGTCTTGTATAATATACTTGTATAAAAAGTTTTTTTACACATTTCTTAGGATATTATTATTAATTATTATTTAGTTATTAATCAGACTATTACTTTTTTAACAATAAAATTGTTGTTAATAAACGATCCAAACCCTTGTTTATTAAGAAAATCCCATAATACGATTCGCCATGTCCGAAAAGAGAATACTCCACGGCCAATCTAATAAACATGTTAATATTTCATACGGGCAAATTTTCATTACCTCCGCTTGTTGCTTTCCGCTCATTTGTGAGAGTAAATAACATAAAACATCCGAATAATATTTGTTACGAAGTTCGACGTTGTAACTGCACAGTGTTGCTACATTCACTGCCATATTTACCAACATCTCGTCCTTTTGGCTCGACGTTAGCTTTTGGAAGAAATATTCAGTTGCCTCCTTGTTTCCAGCAGTTGTTGCCATATCGAGTGCATATTGATAACGAGAACTCATTGTTCGACATCTTCTTCGAACAATATTATCCATCTCGGCAGATTCCCCCTTTACGTCGTGTGTCCAAATAATCACTAATTCTTGCTGCCTAACTTTTAGAGGTTCCTCTTTGTTATAAAAATATTTTTTACTATTTTCTGGCATTCTATTCCACAGCTCCGGAATACTGTCCTCTAAACAGTAAATGCACGCCAATTTGTAACGGTCAAAAATACGCAAATTCTCGTTTCTAATTAACACTTCGGCCATTTTCTTTTTGTCCACTGTTCCCAACGGCGTCCAATAAATCTCATTTGGCAAATATATAACGAAATCGAGACAATTGTCGAGATGATATTCCATCCATTTTAATATTTGTAAACCTATTGGTTTAATAAGTTCTATCACTTTAGCTTTTAAACGTCTAGGTAGTTGAGGTACTTTTTCAACTACTTTATCGTGTATTTTCTTCCACATCTCTTTTTTTTCATCATCGTCGTAATAAATCAATGGAAATCCTGCCATCAAAGCCCTAATATCTTCTCGGTTCCACAATGCACTGGCTACCTTAACAACAGCTATATGCTCGAGCGATGGCATTATCGTGTAATCCATTTTGAAATAAAATAATAAAGTAAATGGAATCGTTTGAATTGAACACGTGTTTTTTTTTTAAAAAGAACTGATTTTTACAAAGTTATATGAAAACTTGAGTTGAATCTGTTGAATTGAAAAGAACGGTTTTTCAATTTCAATAATGAATGACGCTTAGACTTTTGACATTGACAGCATGTAGCGGCCATCTTAGTGTTGGCAACATAGACATTAGTATATTAAAATCTATGGTTGGTTGGTAATGTAAAGTGATTATTTAGTCTGTGATATTTCATCATGGAACGTTATTATCCCACCATCCCACACTACGCACGAAGTTCCTCGACGAAGTATTCGGGAAAGTTAACCGAAGTATGAAGTTAAACACATAATACTCTATGTTAAACACTCGTTCGAAGTAAGGCGAGGAGCCGGTCCCACACTCACGTATTCTCCTCGCCTCGTCAAATCCAACTTTCCGAGTAGTGTGGTAATGATATAGCCAAGGTATTTAAAGTTAATTTATTTTTTTATTTATTAAAAATAATAACAGTTATACTAATCAGTCTACCAGTGAATCTAAAAAAATAATTCGATAAATATTCTAAATTCGGTAAAGTGATAAGTATAATATGTAGGTATGTAATGTATTTAATTTTAATTACAATTACAACAGAATAGTCAGAGTCAGAGGTAATAATAATATCTATATTGTAATAAATAACTACTTGTTAGTGCATCTATTCTAACGACAGATGGCGTTGCGCGGCCAGGTTAAATCGCGCTATCACTTGGTTGGACGCACCTCTATTCTAATAATGACAAGTGGACGCGAAGGCCAAAACACCTAAAATGGATTGAGTAGTTCTTGAGTATTTTTGACGTACATTCTTGAACGAAAGTTCTTGTAAAGTACAAAAATGAAATGGCGAATTGGCGATTGATTTCGAATTTAAAAATTTCAATTTTTCAATCAAAATAAAATTAAAATATAAAAGGGCTGCCACACCATACAATTTGAACGTATCCAATTTAGGAAATCGAAAGGTGTGATCGCAGTTAGAACAGATTGGATTCAATTGAGAGTTTATCCATTTTCAACTCTATATCTTCGATCTAGAAATCAATTTAGCGTAGTGTGATCACGAGCTCTCTTCTCTACTTAGATTCCTAAATAGGAAACGTTCAAATTGTATGGTGTGATTGCCGTTTTGGGCAGACGTGGCAGATGGCAGTGTCTCTGTCTTCATATTCCATATAAAATAATATAAATAAATATATATACATCATAACATACATACATGGTAACTAAATTACTAATTAATTACCGTAGATGCACCGTAATTTGGGTTCTGTGATCTGTGATCATGATTGTACTGCGTAAAATGAATCTCAGTCTGTCAACTTAACAAGTTTTTTAATGGCAACACTGCTCCTGGACTCCCTATTTGCCGTGAATTCCAGGAAAATCCGATATCTAAAAGTTTATCTCCACGCAATCAATTCTCGTCCTTATTTAAATATCGGAAGGAGTGAAATTTGCCAGGCCCGAAACGCCTGGCAAAAATGTAAGTAATTGTAATGAAACTTTTCGTTTATTTCGTAGACGTCGTAGCTTATGATTTTTTTTACGCAGACGAAGTCGTCGACACTAGCTAGTATTAAATAGTAAAAGTAAAAAGATGTGTTTTTTTTTTAATAAATTTATTGCGTATTTTTAATTACATTAACATAAGCGAATAAATATTATATTAATAAATCACAGGGTTTCTTTCTTACAATATAGTTTACAATAAAATAATTTCACTGATGCAAATCAAATGTCGACTTTAAGGTGACGAATTTTTTCTTACCCCGACTGTACACTGGTACAGTCGGCCGCATAAGTCGATTAACACATTCAAAAGTGTAAAACAATTGAACACTCAACGCGTCATAAGTCGTTGTCACGACTAGAGAACAAAATAAACTTCACGTACAAACGAACGATTGTAAAAAACTTCAGTAAGTATAGTTCGTGCAGCGAATAAAGACTTCTCGGCAAATGTGCGCAGAATTCTATTTTTAGGTGTTTGAGGGGGCAGAGGAGCGTGAGCGGATGAGTCTACCAATACGTGTGCCGACACGTTATTGGTAGACTCAGACACTCTTTCCCTCGCGCACTGCGTTCGCGCGTCTCGAGGCTCTTGGGTACTGTTGCGTACAGATTGTTTTATCATATTAGTAAATACGCCATGGTGAATAATTGTTCTTCTTCGACATCGCACGATGATTTAATGGAAGGAATATCAACACTGCCTTTAATGTTTAGTTAGTGAGGTGAAAAATTACAAAATAAGAAAATAAAATGTCATTTTCCTTAGCAATTTTGTGCGCAATTGTACACAATGACATGCGCCGATTGCCCCCACAAGTGTCGCCTTCAAACCTTAATATAATAATTCAGGTGTAAGTAAGTAAATCGAGTGTTCAGTTGTTTTGCACTTCTGAATGTGTTAATCGACTTGTGCGGCCGACTGTACCATAAATGTACTACAACTATGGATTTCGCACGCCATACAAAACACTACGAACTTTATGGAACATTTAAAAGTGACATATGAAGACGTGAGTGGATGAAGGTGGTATGTCGCATAATGTCCAATTTTGAATAAATCGAGGTTAGAGTTTTACTTTTAATTTTTTAGATAAGTCGCCACGGAACTGATTTTGATGCAAAGTTGTGTAAACAACCTAAAATATTAATGGTATGATAGCAATTGAACACTTCTAATATTTAATTTAGAAAAAAGTGAACATAGCTTCTTTTTCCATTGACAAAAGTAAACTTTACTGCACTCTTTTCTTTTTAAAATTAACTGTAGGTACATAACAACTTTTTCAACTTTTTATTTTCCAAAAATGTCTTAAATCGACGATCTTAAGGTCTGTAATAATCATTCATATGGACATATTACCTTCATTAACGCAAAAAAAAAAAAAACCGAAAAAAAAACCCAAAAAAGCGACATAACACCTTCATCCACTCGTGTCTTGAATTCTGATTTTACTCGCATAAATTTTCATTTTCATATACAAATATAATATATACAAATCAATTCTTAAGATGAGCAGTAAGCTTGTATCACGTTAATTCCAAAACGTCACTCAAAAAAACAAAAAAAAATTACGCATCTTCGTCATTTCCACTATCCTCTGAAACCTCTCCATCGCCCATAAAAACTTCCTCTTGCACCATATTTGGGAATTTCGCTTGACTATTCACTTGGAGTACTGACGCCATAGCCATTCCAGTTCCAAAACTGTACTCTATAGGCTTCAAACTTTCATCTACATTATCCTTGTCAATGTCAATTGATTGACGTTTTGCTGGATAACTTTTCTTTCTAGCCACCCTGTGACGACGGATATCATTCAAAAGAGCCTCCTGTTGAACTTTGAAATCCTCAAAGTCGCTGTCGGACGACGAGAGAGACAACTCCAAGTCTTTTTTGGAAAATTTAAAACTCCCTTCATCGGAAATTGGCTTTCCATTCGTTTTAGCGACATCTGTTAAATCTAAATCGCTCAATATTTCAGACAAATCACTGGACTCGTTTTGATTTTTCACCGACTTTACACTTTTCCGCCACAACTTCACAACTACATGTCCATTTTTGACTGTGAAACTCAAAAAAGTTTTGAGTTTCCCAGTCAAAAATAAACCACCCTTAGCCACGTAATGATCGCGCACTATTTCATCTTCGTCATCATATTCATTCGTTTCAAGTGTATATTTTTTTCTTTTCGCACTATTGCTATGTTCAATTCTGTATTTAAAAAACAATCTTCTTCTTTTCCCGCTTTTAGGTTTCAACTTGCACATGTAACCCTTTCTCTCGGCATCTTCCATTCCCATCTGCCTTGGGAACTCTGGGACTTTGTCTTTCAATTGTGGCATAGTTTTGATTAGAGCTTGTCTCTCTCTCTCTCTCATTAAATCTTCCCTCTTAACCAGTTTCCTCTTTAACTCTCTCAATACGACCTCCGTATTGTCTCTCTCCCTCTTGCCTGGAGCTGTCGTCACGTCTGCTGACTCTGTCACTTCACCGTCCTCATCTGTTTTCATGTAATAGAACACTTCATCTCTAGGCTCGATTTGATTTTCATCCACATTTTGTGCAACCTCCGCGCTTTCAACTTCAATTTCATCTTCAACTTTGCGTTCATCAACAACAAATTTCCTTTGCAATTTCTTCAACCTCATCTGCGAGGTTTGAACTGTCGTCAGACATTTAGTTATCCCATCGATCAGATCGTCTATGTCGTTGTTGAGCACATCTAGATCTAATTGTTGGGAATTTAGGGCACAATTGTCCAGGAACATGTCGAGGTCTGTGCACTTGTTGAGTGCCATTTTCAACTCTAAACATGCTCTGGCTACGCCGCCGTGGACGTCGGAGTAGAGCCACCTATCGAACACGGCGGGACCTGGTTTTTTGTTGGCATCCGAGTCACGGATGCCATAGTTTTTGAAAAGTCTGTACATTCTCTCTAGAGATTCGTGGTTCTGTTCGAATTCGACGTTCAAATGTCTCAATAGGACCGTGTGTATCCAATATATGCGTTCGTTGTGATTTCTGTAGAGCCTTTGAAAATGTGGTGAAGGAATGAAATGTGCCATCGCTATGTGTTTTAATAGAGTCGATTGGACAACTAGAAACGCGTGGTGGATTTTCTGTAAATGTAACAGTTATTATATCTTTATTTATTTATAATACTAATATTATAAAGAGGAAAGATTTGATTTTTTTGTTTGTTTGTATTGAATAAGCTCCGAAACTAGTGGACCGATTTGAAAAATTCTTTCACCATTAGAAGCCGACATTATCCGTGATGAACATAGGCTACTTTTTATCGCGGGAAAATGCTTCATTTCTACGGGAAATTTAAAATAAAAGTAAATACTAGCGGCTTGCCCCGGGAGATAGCGTCATTTATCCAAAATACGGTAGATGGCGTTTTATACTTTTCAACGCAGACGAAGTCGCGAGCACCAGCTAGTTTATAATATACTAGCTGTTGCACGCGACTTCGTCCGCGTAACTTTATAAAATATAATACATTCGTGTCTGTGAAGGAAAGGAAATGCACATACAAAATTTACAAAATGCTTAATTCCTACGGGAAAACGGGTAACAGGACAACGGGTAGTGAGAATTATCCTTCCGTACTTATCTTTTTCACATATAACTTCTAAACGGCTGAACCGATTGGGTTGTAATTTTGTATGGCTATTTCGATGGTATCCTGGATGATTTAAAAATACAATTGGACCCGGTAGGTGGCGCTGCTGTCGGTATGTCAACTACTAAACGGCCTGACCGATTGGGTAGAAATTTTGTATTTGTATTTCCATGATAGTTTCAGACACGAATGTATTATGTTATCAAAACTAATAATAAATCTGTAGGGGTCTGTAGAGATATCGTGTATATAGGCTCTATACATGATACTCAAACTAAATTGACCATTTTTAGATTTTTTTTCTATATGTATGTATGTTCCTCCATAACTCATAAACGAATCAACTGATTTTCATGAAACTTGATAGATAAACATTTAAAAGTACGGGACACGTGATAGGCTGCTTTTTATCTTTTTTAACGCGAACTAAGTCGCGGGCAACAGCTAGTTATTAATAAAATATGTAGGTAAATATTGTTTTTCAAATTATTAAAGTTCACATAAGATTTTTTCTAATAAAATTAACAAACAATAACAGAAAAATGAATTACACATATTATGGGCAGCGTAATTTCAGCACCTGTTGCGTTGCTTGTTTTATTGGCGACGGTAGCCACTTACCATCAAGTGGACCGTAAGCTTGTTTAACGTTTTTTACATTAAAAATAAAAATAAAAAGTAGTCGCGGGCAACAGCTAGTATTTTATAAAGTTACGCGGACGAAGTCGCGTGCTACAACTAGTCACTAATAATATTATAATGAGAGAGTAGTTTGAAACATAAACCCAAGCTGTGAGTGCTGTGGCACTTTTACTATGTCACTTTTGGTGAAGAAATCAATAGTCTATTGTATTCCTTCATCAATCAAATCAAAGGCCGAGAGGGACGAAACTTACCATCAGGTTGAGTGCGTCCTCCGGCTGCCTTGTGACCACGTGCCACGAGACGTCGCCGCGTAGCCACGGCGCGTTGCCAAGCAACGCGGACGACGCTCGCGACATCAGCGTCGACAGATCGCTTTGTTGTCGACACAGTAACGTGTTCATACCGTCTATGGCCGTAGCCACTGAGCCCCTGTTAGAGTAGTGTAATACGTGAGTAGGAAAATTGTAATACAAGAGTAGGAGGAATACAAAAGTAGGAGAAAAATACAAAAGTAGGAAAATAATTATAAAAGTAGGAAAATAATTATAAAAGTAGTAAAATACAAGAGTAGGAGGAAAATACAAAAGTAGGAGGAAAATACAAAAGTAGGAAAATAATTATAAAAGTAGGAAAATAATTATAAAAGCAGTAAAATACAAGAGTAGGAGGAAAATACAAAAGTAGGAGGAAAATACAAAAGTAGGAAAATAATTATAAAAGTAGGAAAATAATTATAAAAGTAGTGAAATACAAGAGTAGGAGGAAAATACAAAAGTAGTAGGAAAATACAAAAGTAGGAGGAAAATACAAAAGTAGGAAAATAACTATAAAAATAGGAAAATAATTATAAAAGTAGGAAAATACAAAGTATGAAAATACCAATGTAGGAAAATACAAAGTATGAAAATACCAATGTAGGAAAATACAAATGTTAGGAAAATACTGAAGTATGAAAATACATATTATGACAATTTTTCATACAAAACTTGACAATTGACAATTTTCCATACAAACATTTCCCATACACTCTCTACGCAGCGAGCATTATAAATAAACTCACACTGTGAGTTAATTTTGAAATATCTTCTACTCACAGTTGAGTGTGCAACGCTGTGAACTCCTTGACACAGGCCGCCGCCCTTCTAGCCAATGCCAAGTAGTTCCTCATCCTCATCAACAGAGCCTTCAACTCGCTGTGACGACACGCAGTCCTGTGGAACGCGCGCACAACCAGCGGCATTGACATGTACGCCGTCAGATTCAGTAGGGTTGTGCGTTGGAAACTGAAAAAGAAACGGTCACTTGATGGCCGCCGTCGCCTGCAACACGACGCAACGCAGTAGGGCTGTCAACCCTTCATATGCCGCGTTCAACGTGGATCCGCGTCAATAATTTTGCACCGCTCGTGTGCAGCAACGCGGATCCGCGTCAATAATTTTGCACCACTCGTGTGCAGGAACGCGGATCCGCGTCAATAATTTTGCACCACTCGTGTGCAGGAACGCGGATCCGCGTCAATAATTTTGCACCACTCGTGTGCAGGAACGCGGATCCGCGTTAATAATTTTGCACCACTCATGTGCAGGAACGCGTAGTATAAAATGCCATCTACCGTATTTTGGATAGATGGCGCTATCTTCCGGGCCAAGCCGCTAATAGTTGCTCTTTTATTTTAGATTTCCCGCAGGCATGAAGCATTTTCCCGCGGTAAAAAGTATCCTATGTTCATCACGGATAATGTCGGCTTCTAATGGTGAAAGAATTTTTCAAATCGGTTCACTAGTTTCGGAGCTTATTCAATACAAACAAACAAACAATCAAAACTTTCCTCTTTATAATATTAGTATAGATAAAGTATAGATAACGCCTCCCTCCAATCCGTACTAATATTATAAACTAGCTGGTGCCTGCGACTTCGTCCGCGTTGAAAACACACACACACACACACACACACATACATACAATACAGGCACATATATACCTTCTCGGTGGAAATATTGCAATGCAGGCGGTGACAGCTACGACTGTGGCCACTTTTTCACCCCTCGTGAACCAACCCCTCTTTCCACCGCCTGCGACCCTCCAAACGTCTTCGTCGGAGGGACACTCCTGTTCAACCTCAACGGAGTCCTCGCGGAAGAGCAGACCGCTCTCTAGTATAGAGATCACGTGCTCCCGACTGTACAGTTGCTGAAGTGAAATATAGGTGAATTATTATATTAAGGTTTGAAGGATACACTACTTAGTGGGGGAATCGGCGCATGTGTACAATTGCGCACAAAATTGCTAAGGAAAATGACATTTTTCTTTCTTATTTCGTAATTTGTCACCTCACTAACTTAACATTACAGGCAGTGTTGATATTCCTTCCATAAAATCATCGTGCGATGTCGAAGAAGAACGTTTTTTTTTTTTTCATTTATTCACCATGACGTATTTACCAATACGATAAAACAATCTGTACGCAACAGTACCCAAGAGACTCGAGGCGCACGAACGAAGTGCGGGCGGGGAAGAGCGACTGAGTCTACTAACAACGTGTCGGCAACCGACGCGTACCCACCCCTCACTTTCCTCTGTTTAGGTCTATGAGGGGCAAAGACCTAAAAATAGGATTCTGTGCACATTTGCCGAGAAGTCTATATTCACTGCACGACCTATACATATTATACAAAGTAATAGTTACAAATCTAACCACCGAACTTTCTATTGATCCCAAACGAGGTATTCTGCTGTAAACTGCCGAGATTTAAATTACGAAATGTTCATTTAATTTATATCACCTCTATTTTATTTAAAAGGTGTTTTTACGTAATACTTTAAACAGAGGGCCACTTAATATAATTTGCTACATTGTTAATTGTTTGTTGTTAATCCGGCACTGCCGTACGACTGTATGTCCGTTGGAAGAAAGGGAAAGGCGGTATGAACTCTCCACTCTGAGCACACTCTCCAGTCTTTTAAAAGACACATAGTTGGGTATATAAATGAGTTGTGAGTGAAAAGAATTACCATGTTAGGTCTACATTTGATTGCAAACCATTTTCTCGAGAGCAATGGTGGCGTAAACTCTTGTTTCATGAACAACGCCATCTGTAATCATACAATTAAATTTATTTACTACATACTACACTATATATTATAATTATTATTATTTCTTAATTTATTTACAACTAGCTGGTGCTCGCGACTTGTTAAATAATAAAATTGCTTTACACACTGGAATAATGGTGAAAATGAATAGGTTTGCGATTAATCTAGGGAAAACACGGTGGATCCTGGCTGCTTTTGACCGGTCCTATTGGAAAATTATGGCATAATGAAGATGATAATTAATTTATCTGTTGTAGAATTAACTTTACACGCCCGTGTAAAATATTCTTAATACTTAATTATTATTATTATTAATAATAATAATAATAATAATAAACTTTTATTTCAGACTGTTAGTCCATATATATATACAAGTTGTTATTACAAGTTATTTTACATTGTACTTATGATAATTACACATTTTACATTATTTTACATTATTTCTAATTTTATTAATTTCTAAGGCTAATATAATAATAATATTTATTCATTTACTATTTTTTATTTGCGCTCTGGTGAACACTAAGCCAGTGCCTTTGAAAGGGACCAGCGTAGTCCTCACCGATGACCCCAAGAATGCCATTTTCTGAATTTCTGATTTTCTCCCAGAAAGAAAAGGTTCTGTTTTGAATCAGGGCGAAAAAGTCGGGCACCCCCGCCTCAGCAAACATACTCGACGCACTGCAGTATCGAGGTAGTCTCATTAACGTGCGGTACGCATCATTATACTGCACTCTAAGGGTACTCCAAGACGTCTTTTTGAAGCGAGTCCACAATTGGCAAGTATAGAAGCTTTGACAATAAGCGCGAAACAAAACTAATTTGACTTCCTCACTGCATTTTGCAAATCTGCGAGCGAGCATGTTGCATCGAACGGACAGCGCCCGCCTCTCACGCTCCTTCCAGCGCGAAATATCATCATTTCCGTTTTGGCTACGTTATACTTTAGACCATGATCAATAGCATATTGCTCACAAATCGAAAGCAGTTTTCTAAGACCTCCGACAGAGGGACTAAGGAGCACCATATCATCAGCGTAACTTAAATTATTTACACACACTTTACCAAGGTGACATCCAATTTTGGCGCCCCTCAGCTCCCCAATCAGACCGTTGACATATACGCTGAAAAGGGTGGGAGACGTAAGCCCCCCCTGACGCACGCCACAGTCTAACCTATAATCGTTAGAAATCGCGTCGCCCCAACTAACATTATTAGTTTGATTTCCGTACCAGAACCGCAACAAACTTATTATCTCATTCGGAACTTTAGTCGCGAAGTTTGCACCAAAGAATATTATAATTCACCAGATCAAACGCGCTGCTCAAATCCAAAAAGCAAGCGTAAATCGTTGTTTCACGATTAACGTAGTAGTCAATCGTGTGCTTAAGACTTATAATAGCAGAGTCAGTTGAGAGATCTCGACGGAAACCAAACTGTGCATCGTCAATATTTATTTTCAACAGTTCCGGGTGCAACAATTGTTCAAGTATTTTCCCTATCACAGTACCCAAAGAAATCGGCCTGTAGTTTTTCGTGGAGCCAAGATCACCAGTTTTATTTTTAACTATAGGGACAACAACTGTCCTCATAAGTGCGTCCGGTAAGTAAGAGTACTTTAGGCACAAGTTAAAAAAGGCGCACAACTTAATACACAATTTTTTTCCGGCATAAACAATGTGTTCTATACTTAAGCCATCGTGACCAGGAGACTTGCCCCGTTTAATTTGCTTTATTGCTTTATTGACATCTTGTTCATTAAATTGCATAGTATTACACATTTCAAAGCTCAAATTTTTGATATCTATTTTATTATTTAACAACAGGGGTCTTAAGTAATTAAGACTTAATTAAGTAAACTTCTCAATATTGAAATAGCAATGACACCAGACATATAAAAAAACTAATACGTACAAAAATAGATACAAAAATAGATTTTTTGGAGAATAACTAAAGAACTATTCGATTAAGAATTGTGATGAAGAATAGACGTAAAATGTTACTTCATTTATAATATACTTACAGTATATTTTTAATATTGAGGATTAATTTAATACATTATTTATTTGAGGTTAAATAATCAAAATAAATAAATAAATGTCACTATTATAACCACAGAACAATGATATATTAAATAAACAGTCATTAAAATTGTAGACACAAAATAAAGTTGGCTATATTTAGTCGGGTAGCGAGTGATTTGGTAACTAAAAAAAATTAGTCGAGTAGATTAGTAAGTAATTTAGTGAATCAATTCATTTCGTCCTATTTTTTTGGGGCGATGCTTGCGGATTGATAAGTATCCAATATATAAAAATCTTTTTTTAGTTATCATACAAATTTCAAAAACTCTTCAAAAATGGTTTATTTGAGTTGCAGCAATTTCCATTTGCAAAACAGCACCACAGCACTCGTTTGTGTACAGTCAGTACTCGACCGCAATGCGAGTTTACTAAATCTCTCTACTAGCTACTTACTAAATCTCCGTCACTATAACTATACTAAATAAGTAGTTCCTCGTCGAAGTATTCGGGAAAGTTGACCGAAGTATGAAATATGACGTTAAACACTCGTTCGAAGTAAGGCGAGGGGCCCGTCCACACTCACGTATTCGCCTCGCCTCGCCCAACTTCGCGAGAGTGGCAGAGTGTGATGGCGGGGTAATATTTTGCTATGTGATTCTATTATCCCCGTCTGTAGTTATATGTTTATTTTGCATTTTCCATTGGATGATTGGAAACACAGAACACTATATACTTACTAAGTTAAAACGTAGTAGTGATTTGATTATATACTCTTTGTACAAGTTAATCAAGATTCAAGTCATTCAAGTAAGTAAAAGGCGCGGCTTTAAATTGAATATTATATTAAAATTAATACTGAAAAATAGACCAAAATGGAATCAGAAAGTATAAGAGGATTTCTAGAAGCCCTAGATAGGGTAAGAGAAAGTTTCGTATGTTGCGTTTGCGAAGAATTGTGTGTAAAACCTGTCACAGTAAGTGAATGTTTACATTTAATGTGTTCACATCATTTGGATAATCGTGATACATGTCCACAATGCATGACTTCTCTTGATGGATGCACCTTTTACAAAGACGAAACGTTAGAATCTTGTATTGAATCTACAAAGGTATTGGACAAACTGTTTGAAAGCGAACGAAAGGAGACTTTAGAGGACGAAACGCCGACAAAGCGCGGCAAATACGAAAAATCTAAGAATAAGAAAAAATACTCAATCGAACAAAAAGACAGTGGAAATGAAACCGAAATACTAGAGTCTAAAAAGGAAAATGTAACGGAAAGACGAAACAAAAACACAAGGAAAAAAAAATTAAACAAAAAAAGCGATAGCAATAGGAATGAAATTTTAGGATCACCCGAGACAAGAACTGAGAGAAAACTTAATAAAGATGAAAAATATAAGGCAAAGAAACAAACAAAAGAACAAAAAAGTGATCTAATTGAAGTTCTCGAGTCTGAGGGGGAAAGTGCCAAGGAAAAACGCATAAACGAAAAATCTAAGGCAAAGAGTACTTTATCGAAAGAACAAAAAAGTGATCTAATTGAAGTTCTCGCGTGTGAGGAGGAAAGTGCCAAGGAAAATCGCATAAACGAAAAATCTAAGGCAAAGAGAACAATATCGAAAGAACAAAAATGTGATGAAATTGAAGTTCTCGACTCCGAAGGGGAAAGTACCAAGGAAAAATCCAAGATACTAAGGAAAAAAGATTCCATTGAACAAAAGAGGAATATTAAAGGCGAAACTATGCTGCATAAGGCGTGCATATCAAAAAACTTAAAACAAGTCAAGGAACTAATCAATCAAGGTGCCTGCGTTAACACTAAAGACAATGCAGGTTGGACTCCCTTACATGAGGTGGTGCAAAATGGTAGAATCGACATTGTTCGGGTTCTACTGGATAACAATGCACTGGTGAATGTACCGGGACCTGCCAACGAGACGCCTCTTCACGAGGCTATTCGTTATAAACATTCAGAAATAGCAGAGCTACTCGTTAGATACAGTGCAGATGTCAACGCAAGGAATTGCAAAGGTGAAACTCCTTTTGAACTAGCCGATGAAGATACAAAAGTGCTTTTAAACGCAGCCCTAGATAACATAGTACAAACGCAAACGGCAAATGTGACTTTAATGTCTGTGGCGTTGTCTGAAATAGAGTTTGATGATATTAGGATATATAACGCTTCACAGTTTAAGACCGTTGCGAATAAATTAAAATCTCTATCGAAGCAACATGAAAATTTGAATTTGGAAACAAAATTGACAAATAAAGTTACGCATGTGATTGTCGACACACTCGATGACGTTTGCGAGAGTAGCTTGGATGTTTTACAAGCGATTGTCTATGGAATTTGGATTATAGACTCGAAATGGGTTACAAAGTCAACGGCCGAAACGCTTGAAAGTTTCGAGAAGTTTGAAGTCAAAGGTGTCGGTGCGATCACGTACAACGGTCCTAAGAAGTCTCGTTACAACAAATACAAGCAGCTGCCCGGTCTCTTCAACGGGTGCCATTTCTATTTGCACAATTTCCATGGGGACCATGAAATATCTAAAAACCTGGTCCTAACTAAGGCTATTTTGACAAAACTTATTGCCACCGCCGATGGGACAGTGCTAAGGAGGGTTCCGAACCCAGAATTGATACCAGAATCTGAAAAATTAGTTCCATATCACGCAAAAAAAGATGGATTGCTTGCGCAGTGTTCACATTATATAATTTATAAAGATAATTATGAGCCGAAGTACAATATGAAACATTTAAAAGCACTCTCTATCGGTTGGTTAATTGAATGTATTGAAAAGTATGAACTCTGTGAACCTTGGTGATATTAAAAATTTGTTTCCACATATACTTTTTCATTTCAATTATAAAACGGGAACTTATAAGAAAAATATTGGCTTTAGTCATTATTTTTCTTGTAGAGCCTTTCATTGATAAATAATTACTTATTTATATATGAAACTCTTGATGTTAAGGGACCAAACCGAGTATCCTTATTCCTTATAGTCCAGTATCCCTCAAAGGAATTTTTCTCTGATTACTAACAGGCTGAACTTCGTGAGTAGCTTCAGTTTGCAGAGACGAATAACTTTTTCCTCTGCGAAAATTCTCGATAGAGTTAGAGGTATCTAAAGAAGTTAGCAGCCGTTAACAACTTCCAAGCGTATGACTGGGGAAACGTGCCACTCAATTTGTAGGGACTATGACTATGCGGCCATTTTATTATACAAATGTTTACTAAGCAGCGAACTCGCAGTTTATATTAATTCGATGTTACTAAGCTGCAGACAAAAAATCAGCTGGTTAGTATACCCATCCTTTCCAAAAAATCATAATAATTATTACTAACCAGCTGAAGCTATTCGCGAAGATTCAGCCTTTTAGTAATCAGAAAGATTTCTTTGAGGGATACTGGACCATTATACTTACATATTATAAAACAAAATCCGCCGCGTCTGTCTGTTCGCGATAAACTCAAAAACTACTGCACCGATTTTCACCAATGGATAGGAGTGGTTCTCGAGGAAGGTTTCCTGTACTAATATTATAAAGAGGAAAAATTTGATTGTTTGTTTGTATTGAATAGGCTCCGAAACTAGTGGACCGATTTGATAAATTCTTTTACCATTAGAAGCCGACATTATCCGTGATGAACATAGGATACTTTTTACCGCGGGAAAATACTTCATTCCTACGGGAAATCTAAAATAAAAGCAAATACTAGCGGCTTGGCCAGGGAGATAGCGCCATCTATCCAAAATAAGGTAGATGGCGTTTTATACTTTTCTACGCGGACGAAGTCGCGAGCACCAGCTAGTAAAAGTTATGTGGGCGAAGTCTCGACTAGCAGCATGAAAATCGGTGCAGAAATTTTTGAGTTCATCGCGAACAAACAGACAGACGCGGCGGAGATCTTTCTTTTATAACATGTAGGGATTTGCAGAAAAAAATCAATTTATAATATTATATATGCGAAAATTTATATGTCGTGAAAATAAAACAAATATTCTTAAAACATGATTTATTTTAAAATTATACACTTTTTACTTTTAATCACAATTGATTTTAATACTTCAATAAAATATTTAAAATTAGGTAATTAATTATCCTTATATTACAAAATATACCTATTTTTGACTATATAGGAACGGAACGCTGGGAACATTTTTAGCGGAAGTTACGTTTGAGAACTAGTGCTGCTGGGAGTGAAATTTTGTAGCTGCTGGGAATGAAATTTTGGAGCTGCTGGGAGTGAAAATTTGGAGCTGCTGGGAATGAAATTTTGGAGCTGCTGGGAGTGAAATTTTGGAGCTGCTGGGAATGAAATTTTGGAGCTGCTGGGAATGAAATTTTTGAGCTGCGGGGAATGAAATTTTGGAGCTGCTGGGACTGAAATTATTGAGCTGCTGGGAGTGAAATTTTGGAGCTGCTGGGAATGAAATTTTTAAGCTGATGGGAGTGAAATTTTGGAGCTGCTGGGAGTGAAACTTTGGAGCTGCTGGGAATGAAATTTTGGAGCTGCTGGGAATGAAATTTTGGAGCTGCTGGGAGTGAAATTTTGGAGCTGCTGGGAATGAAATTTTGGAGCTGCTGGTAATGAAATTTTGGAGCTGCTGGGAATGAAATTTTTGAGCTGCGGGGAATGAAAATTTGGAGCTGCTGGGAATGAAATTTTGGAGCTGCTGGGAATGAAATTTTGAAGCTGCGGGGAATGAAATTTTTGAGCTGCGGGGAATGAAATTTTGGAGCTGCTGGGAATATAATTTTGGAGCTGCGGGGAATGAAATTTTGAAGCTACTGGGAATGAGATTTTTGAGCTGCGGGGAATGAAATTTTGGAGCTGCTGGGAGTGAAATTTTGGAGCTGCTGGGACTGAAATTATTGAGCTGCTGGGAATGAAATTTTGGAGCTGCTGGGAATGAAATTTTTAAGCTGATGGGAGTGAAATTTTGGAGCTGCTGGGATTGAATATTTGGAGCTGCTGGGAGTGAAATTTTGGAGCTGCTGGGAGTGAAATTTTGGAGCTGCTGGGATTGAATATTTGGAGCTGCTGGGATTGAAAATTTGGAGCTGCTGGGAGTGAAATTTTGGAGCTGCTGGGAGTGAAATTTTGGAGCTGCTGGGAATATAAGCCTTGTTAAGACTTATTAAGCACCAATGAACTATCGCGATGGATCATTACAGACTATAATAATATACCTTCATATATTGAGCGAGGGGTCAAGTAAGTTAGACATTACTACAACGCAAAAACAGGTTTTATTTTTACTTGCCCCTTCTTTTAGCAGGTGATCATAGAAAACATAGTGTTTTTTGTGATATCGTATTTAGTGGGTTAGTATTATTATTATTATTTTTACTTTTTTCATGTGATTTAGTTCATTATTGACTAGCAGATGTCCGCGACTTCGTCCGCGTTGAAATATATAAAACCTCGTAAATTTGTTAATTTAAATTTTGGCAAAAAAAGTTACATAATAAACAAAACTAAATTCTTTACAATATTTTGTCTGAAACTTTTTTTTTTCACCATTTTATAGAATTTGGGCAATTTTTTTTCCACCCCTTCTTGAGGTTGGATTTGAAAATTTCTTTCACCCATCGATATTACATATTATATTATATTCTACATATAATAGAAACTTATATAAAAAAAATCCCCCGAGGGACTTAAATTTTGATTTGGTAGTAAATTTCCTGAACTATAAAATAATTTTTAAGAAACTTTTTGAAAAAATAAAATAACTAATAAATGCAACAATATTAAATGAAAATAATATATGCAAAACTAATATAATATTAGATTTGTATTTTTTTTTGAATAAACTCAAAAAAAAATATTTCGCTTTGGCCGCCGACGAAACCAATGCTAGGTAACCGGTTACATGTAAAGGATTATTTTTTTTGCTACGAAACTAGTTACGCACGACCGCCTACAAAACCAGTTTCTAACACGCCTTTGCATTTGTGGGAAAAGGGACAAAACACATTTTTGTATTTCGTTAACACAGACATTGCTGTGGCTATTTCGTATAAAGAAAAAAATCTTAGTATGTAACTGGTTTCGTAGGCGGCCGAAGGGATTTCGTAGAAAGAAAAAAGTCATTGTACGTAACTGGTTACGTAGCGTTGGTTTCGTAGACAGCTGGAGGGATTTCGTTAACACAGGCATTGCTATGCCTATTTCGTAGAAAGAAAGAAAAAAATCTTTGTACGTAACTGGTTACGTTGCTATAGCTATTTCGTATAAAGAATACTTTGTACGTAATTGGTTTCGTAGCAAGAATAAATATTGTCACGTAACTGGTTACGTAGCGTTGGTTTCGTAGGAGGCCGAAGGGATTTCATTAACACAGGCATTGCTATGGCTATTTCGTAGAAAGAAAAAAATTCTTTGTACGTAACCGGTTTCGTAGCAAGAAAAACAATTCCTGTGACGTAACTGGTTACGTAGCGTTGGTTTCGTAGGCGACCGAGGGGATTTCGTTAACACAGGCATTGCTATGGCCATTTCGTATAAAGAAAAAAAAATCTTTGTACGTAACTGGTTTCGTATTTTATAAAAAAATACATTTTTAATGAAATTTAAAAAAATATAATACACAAAATAAACTTTTCAAACATAAAAATATAATAGATAATATATTTTAACTGGCTTAATTATCTTTTAAGTTTCTCAGCTCTCTTACTTAATTAGGTAAGTATTTTTTTTTCTTTTTTTCTTTATTGTCAATAGAAATATCTTTAACCCTTTAACCGCTTGGTTTTTTTGTATTTTTTTGACTCGTAATATTTTTCTTGATTTTTATTTTTTTAAGAGAAAGCAAGGCAGTATTCAAAAAAATATACAAGTAGAGGAATTTGTCGTATATATATTATCCGGTTCTGGCGAAACGGACAGGAAAACAATTGTCGGATAAATCCGACTCTGGCGGTTGAGAGGGTTTGATAAACTTAATAGATATTTTTTAATTTATTACTCGTTTATCTCGCTTGCACAAGTGACGTTTGGAAAGAGAGAGATAGACGAGTGACGTTTTTTTTCATCTTTTAGAGAAATTTGCGATAAGAAAACATTATTTTCCTTACGCCAATGTCAGGTGTCGAAGCTGCGAGGCATGTATCTGAAATAAAAAAGAAACTCGCAATATTAGTTATAGGTGAATTATTATATTAAGGTTCGAAGGCGACACTTGTGGGGGCAATCGGCGCATGTCATTGTGTACAATTGCGCACAAAATTGCTAAGGAAAATGACATTTTCTTTTCTTGTTTCGTAATTTTTGCACCTCACTAACTTAACATTACAGGCAGTGTTGATATTCCCTCAACAAAATCATCGTACGATGTCGAAGAAGAACAATTATTCACCATGACGTATTACTAATACGATAAAACATTATGTACGCAACAGTACCCAAGAGACTCGAGACGCGCGAACCAAGTGCGCGAGGGGAAGAGCGACTGAGTCTACCAATAACGTGTCTGCACACCTTATTGGTAGACTCAGCCGAGTCTTAACAAACTTAACTTTACAGGCAGTGTTGATATTCCCTCAATAAAATCATCGTACGATGTCGAAGAAGAACAATTATTCACCATGACGTATTACTAATACGATAAAACATTATGTACGCAACAGTACCCAAGAGACTCGAGACGCGCGAACCAAGTGCGCGAGGGGAAGAGCGACTGAGTCTACCAATAACGTGTCTGCACACCTTATTGGTAGACTCAGCCGAGTCTTAACAAACTTAACTTTACAGGCAGTGTTGATATTCCCTCAATAAAATCATCGTACGATGTCGAAGAAGAACGTTTTATTCACCATGACGCATTACTAATACGATAAAACAATCTGTACGCAACAGTACCCTAGAGACTCGAGACGCGCGAACCAAGTGCGGGAGGTGAGCGTCTGAGTCTACCAATACCATGTCGGCACACGTTATTGGTAGACTCAGCCGCTCACGCTCCTCTGCCGCCTCGAACACCTTTACATTTGCCGAGAAGTCTTAATCCGCTGCGCTACCTATATACAACAAGTATGGATTTCGAGTGACAAACGCCAAAGCGGCACATAAAAGTGAAAAAAGCACTGACGCCCCCGACGCTGAAATCTAGCACTCACCTGACGCTCAGATCGTGCACGCTGAACACAGCGTACTCAGTGTTTCTGAATACAGGATAAAAGTGATCGGTCCACTCGGACAGTAGAGTGTGACAGAGTGGCTCCGGCTGACTCGGGGCCGTTTCGCTTAACCATATCTCTGGGAACGAACATCCTTTGCTGAAAGAAAATATATTTACTGTATATTTAGGTAGGTATCTATAGGTTTTATTTTAATTTTAAATATTTTTTTTTTTATTTTCTTTCTTTCGTATTTTTCTACTCTTGTACAGTCGGCCGCATAAGTCGATTGACACATACAAAAATGCAAAACAACTGAACACTCAACGCGCCATAAGTCGTTGTCGCGACTAGAGAACAAACAACTTCACGTACAAACTATCGTAAAAAGCTTCAGTAAGTAAGTAAATAAGAAAGTAAGTTGAATGTTCAACTGTTTTGCACTTTTGAATGTGTTAATCGACTTATGCGGCCGAATGTACATGGCTACTTTTGTATTTTACTGCTTTTGTATTTTCCACTTTTGTATTTTATTACTTTAGTATTTTCCACTTTAGTATTTTATTACTTTTGTATTTTCCACTTTTGTATTTTATTACTTTTGTATTTTCCTACTTTTGCATTTTACTACTTTTGTATTTACTTTGTATTGCCTTATTTTTGTATTTTCCACGTTTGTATTTTTCTACTTTTGTATTTTCTTTCTTTTGTATTGTCTTATTTTTGTATTTTCCACTTTTATATTTTTCTTCTTTTGTATTTTACTACTTTCTTGTGTTTTCTTTCTTTTGTATTTTATACTTTTGCATTTTCCTACTTTTGTATTTACTTTGTATTGTCTTATTTTTGTATTTTTGTATTTTCCACTTTTATATTTTTCTTCTTTTGTATTTTACTACTTTCTTGTATTTTCTTTCTTTTGTATTTTATACTTTTGCATTTTCCTACTTTTGTATTTACTTTGTATTGTCTTATTTTTGTATTTTTGTATTTTCCACTTTTATATTTTTCTTCTTTTGTATTTTACTACTTTCTTGTGTTTTCTTTCTTTTGTATTTTATACTTTTGCATTTTCCTGCTTTTGTATTTACTTTGTATTGTCTTATTTTTGTATTTTCCACTTTTGTATTTTTCTTCTTTTGTATTTTCTACTTTTGTATTTTCCTACTTTTGTATTTTATTACTTTTGTATTTTAGACTTTTGTATTTTAACACTTTTATATTTTTCTACTTTTGTATTTCACTGTAAACAGACAGACATACACAATAATATATTATTAATATATTTTGAAAATGGCTTTGTTACCTGCTACGTCCGTAACAATATTTCCTTTCAACGATGAGATAAGTGGCACGGAGTTTGTTCAGTTCCTGATACAACTCCATAGATTGAAACCTGCCGTACACTTTGTACACAGCGTACGCGCGTTGTCTATGGGATAGAAAACAATTTACATATATTATTGGAAATTTTATTAACCACTAGCGGTTGTCCGCGACTTCGTCCGCGTTAAAAAAGATAAAAAGTAGCCTATCACGTGTCCCGTACTTCTAAATGTTTATCTACCAAGTTTCGTGACAATCAGTTAATTCGTTTAAGAGTGACGGAGGAACACACATACACACACACAGAAAAAAATTCACACATTTTATATATTTCTGAAAACAAAGTAAATTACTCCATCACCGACCCCTACATAATTATTATTAGTATTGATATACGTATAAATCATAGAAATACTACAAGTATGGAAATTGCGTGACAAAAAGTTCCCAAAGTGCCCAAACATTTGGGCACTTTGGGCACTTTTTCACTTGATAAAAAAATCATTCAAATTTCACTCACCGAGCCTCCAAGTGTTCGTAATGCGGATGGGCCACTATGGGCCTTCGTGTGGTCAACATAACAGTGGCCAGGATTGGCATCGAACCCGCGAACGACGCCGTGACGCACGTCTCCTTTGAGATCCACTGCAGGAGCTCCTCTTGCTGTATGTCGTTGAATTCACCTTAAAAAATAAATAATAGGGTTGGCTTATGAGTCCACTTATGCTGCTTAAGATATAAAAAAAAATGCAGAAAAGTTTACTTTTGTTAACGGAAGAGGGAGCTATGTTCACTTTTTTTTAAATTAAATGATAGAAGTGTTTAATTGCTATCATACCATTCATATTTTAGGCTGTTTACACAACTTTTCATCGTAATTTAGTACAAAAATCAGTTCCGTGGCGACTTACTTATCTCAAAAATTAAAAGTAAAACTTTAACATCGATTTATTCAAAATTGGAACTATGCGACATACCACCTTCATCCACTCACGTCTTCATTTATAATATTAGTACGGATTATACCGACTGGGACATTGCATCGGACGATATTTTATTTTTTCGAGCATTAAAGTGGACGTAAACTAAACAAAGCGGCGATGAAATTATCGGCGACGAAGTGGCCGGCGGTGAAATGATCGGCGATGAAGTGGCCTGCGATGAATTGGCTCAGTTTGTCTTGTTTGTATTACTATTATGTACTTGAAACACAATCAGAAATTCTCGTTTAAACCTACTATACCTGACTTATTATATTAAGGTTTGAAGGTTTGAAAATTACATTTTCTTTTCTTATTATTTCGTAATTATGCACCTCACTAACTTAACATTACAAGCGGTGTTGATATTCCTTCAATAAAATCATCGTGCGACGTCGAAGAAGAACAATTATTCACCATGACGTATTACTAGTACGATAAAACAATCTGTACGCAACAGTACCCAAGAGACTCGAGTCGCGCGAACCAAGTGCGGGAGCGGAAGAGCGGCTGAGTCTACCAATAACGTGTGCCGACACGTTATTGGTAGACTCAGCCGAGTCTTAACAAACTTAACATTACAGGCAGTGTTGATATTCCTTCAATATAATCATCGTGATCTGTACGCAACAGTACCCAAGAGACTCGAGTCGCGCGAACGCAGTGCGCGAGGGGAAGAGCGTCTGAGTCTACCAATAACGTGTCGGCACACGTTATTGGTAGACTCAGCCGCTCACGCTCCTCTGTCCCCCTTAAACACCTAAAAATAGAATTCTGCGCACATTTGCCGCTCGTCTTTATTCGCTGCACGAACTATATAAGCGTTGAAACTGTTATAGCCCTATTAATGAAGTATGACGACATTTATGTTATTTATGCCACACGACTTACCTATGTGAGACATTTCTTTATTAACATTGACGTACAGTTGTTCTAATAGCGGCAACATACATATGAGCCATAGGATAGGCAAAAACTTCTTCACACCCTTTGGTACACTGAAAAAACAAAAAATCAGAGGCTTCGCAATTATTTTGTTTTTAATTCGAACCAGTAGTTCCTGAGATTATAGCGCGTACAACCAAACAAACTATTTAGGTTTATATATTGGTATAGAATAGATGATCCCTCGGGAACAGTGCTTTTTTCTGGATGGAAGGTACCCCATGTCCTTTCCTTGCATCCCTGGCAAAATTTCATGATCATCGAGTAGTTAAAGACGAAAAGCTAACAGACAGACAAAGTTACTTTCACATTTATAATATTAGTAAGTATGGATTTGCAGAAAAAAATGAGTTACAACCCGTGCGAAGCCGAGAGCGAGTCACTTATAGTAAATACTTACATATAATATTTTTCATTGATCAGCAAAGAGCTCACAATGCACATTTGAGTTGAAAATAACAGCTTCAATCTCATCACGAGCGCCGCCATGACACCATAGACAACCATTTGTGACACGTTGTAAAACACAGCCGCGTCTACCTTCAAACATTTCACAAATAGAACCCAATTGTCTGTCAATTCTTTCTTCTCTTTCAGTCTACTTTCGATTTCGTCCAAATCCTTGGATTTTTTCTCAGAATTCTCTATGCCACTGTCGTAGTCCTCTTCTTTGCACTCTTTCCCTGACAATCCGGGGGATTCTTTCCCCATCTTCTTTACCAATTCCTCTCTATAATTGCGGGTAGCTGTGAAAACCGTCCTTGCCACCACGTTCAGTGCAATCAACGAGACGAACGGTATCAGAAATGTTTTGCACATATTTCTCACCGACGAGGCGGGTAGAAAGTCAAAAACCTCCGAACACGTGTAGATGAGGGTATGAAACGATTTAAAGTCTGTCAGTTTCGAAATGAGAATGTCCCACACGTGATTGTCGTCTTGTACGTCTAGAAAATCACCTACCACCCTCTTCAAGTACACGGAAGTGGTCAGAACTATCAGTACTCTGAGCACCACTAGCCAGGCTTCGACGAAAAAGTCAAATTTCGTTTCTACCCTCACCCTTAGGGAGCTAAAAAACAAACAGTAAACGGAAACGACTAGGAAAAAAGACGTATACATGGAGCATTTTAACATGTCGTTGCCCTGCAAGAGCAGTACGGAAGTGTGCAAGCCGCAAAAGTGCGAATGCAAGAAAACACAAAGAGATTTGAGGTCGATAATCCTCAATTGCTCCATTACGAAAAAGATTATGGTCTGTGTGAAAAATATGAATTGGGTGAACTGCCAAAAAAGTAGGCAGAGGGTGTTCAGAATGAATATTGACACCTGAAAATGAGAAAAAGGCAAATAAATCTACACAAAATATATACTAAAAAACACTAGCTGATCGCCGCGACTTCGTCCGCGTTGAAAGAGAAAATATATGAGTCTTTATATTTTCAACAAACTTCCAAAAAAAAAAGAGGAGGTTCTCAATTGGACTGTATTTTTTTAAAATGTTTGTTTATATAACTTTCGACTGGGTCAAATTATTTTGATGATTATTTATATATTTGAAAGCCGGTGCTTCCCGTGTGGTCCCGTTTCAATTTGGTCCAGTTCTTACAGTGGCATCCATGAGAAAAACGGTTTCAAGTCGGTTTATTTCTTGTTAAAAGTGTTTTAACTAGAGAAAGTGATGGCATAATTGAAGACGTGAGTGTATGAAGGTGTTATGTCGCATTTTTGGGTTTTTTCGTTTTTTTTTTGCTTTGATGAATATGTCCTTATGAATAATTACAGACCTTAAGATCGTCGATTTAAGACATTTTTGGAAAACAAAAGTTGAAAAAGGCAAGTATGTACACAGTTAATTTTAAAAAGCAAAGAGTGCGCAAAAGTTTACTTTTGTCAATGGAAAATGGAGCTATGTTCACTTTTTTTTGTAAATTAAATAGTAGAAGTGTTTAATTGCATCATACCATAGATTAGCAGTTTACGGCAGCGACGCGTTGACACTTCGAAGATGCCTGCAGGCATATCTGACGTCAGTTGCCTGCTTGACATTTAGGAAGCATGACGCGTCCGTTACAGTTAATTAATGGACGAAACGAGACAAATATAGTTTACTTTCAAATTCAAATTAATTTATTAACATAAGATGTTTTACAGTTTTGGATTAAACCCCGGTCCCCACACTAGGCATGCCTGTATCGTGGGGTCCCGTACTATGAACTATAATTAGGGATAGGGAACTTTCTTGTCCATTATGCCAGTGTGTGTGTGTGTGAGCGTGTAATGTATTTTCATATAAATTTGTGTTTATGAGTTATGTATCGGTTTCTTGGCATAATTTGGCATAATGTATCGGTTTCAAAGCTACGTCTTTTGAACTGTCAAGTGGTTACACATTTCTGAGAATCGTTTGTAAGACGTTACTTCTCTATCACTGTATCATACCATTAATATTTTAGGTTGTCTACACATTTTTTCATAATAATTTAGTACAAAAATCAGTTCCGTGGCGACTTATTTATCTCAAAAATTAAAAGTTAAACTTTAACCTCGATTTATTCAAAATAAGAATTATGCTACATACCACCTTCATCCACTCGCATCTTCAATTATGTTTACAATAGAAAATCCAGTTTACACATTTACGCAGTGAGATTTCGTTTGAGACCCTGAATCTAATGTATCTTTTTTTGTCAAAGCTTACGGTAGCTTCAAAAAAAAAAAACCTACCTGTAACTGTATCGTAGGTTTCTTGTCCCTATTCCTTAGCTGCTCGCTTAGCAGCCAAGACTGGAGCAGTAGCAGTGGCAGTGCCAAGTTTTCCCTCTCATTCGGAGCCCACTGTACCCTAGTACACTCCGAGTGGTTAGCGAAGTATTGGACCACGGCCAATAGGCCACCGAGTATGCTTTCGCTAGAAACGCAATTCGTATTGCGATTAGATAAGAACAAAAAACATATAGCAGATGCCCGCGACTTTGACCGCGTTGAAAATATACTTTACTAATATTATAAAACTGAAGAGTTTGTTTGTTTGTTTGATTTGAACACTTTAATCTCAGGAATTTCGGGGAAAAAAATATTTTCGTGTTGGATCCATTTTTGTTGAGTCCATTTGTCGAGAAAGGCTCTACACTATAAATAACATTTTGAACGCGGACAAAGTCGCGGGCAACGGCTAGTTAAAAATATAACACCAGAGAAAAAGGGTGGAGCCGTTGAATTTTTTATATTTTTAAACGATCCTAAACATTTTGGTTCCTGATATAATCATAAAATGAAAAATATACGTTAAACGTTAACGTATATTCAAAATTCAAACCTTAAAATAACCATAATACAAATTAAACAGTGAGAGTTCTATGAACAGACAAAAAAGTACATGTACTGTGTACACTCACATTGTCCTGTTATCTCCACCAATCACAGCCGAATGCTTTATCTATACTAATCTATATACTAATATTATAAAGAGGAAAGATTTGATTGTTTGTTTGTTTGTATTGAACAGGCTCCGATACTAGTGGACCGATTTGAAAAATTCTTTTACCATTAGAAGCCGACATTATCCGTGATGAACATAGGCTACTTTTTACCGTGGGGAAAAAAGCTTCATTCTTACGGTAAATCTAAAATAAAAGTAAATAGTAGCGGCTTGGCCCGGGACAACGCCATCTATCCAAAATACGGTAGATGGCGTTTTATACCTTTCTACGCGGACGAAGCCGCGAGCACCGGCTAGTCTCCCTGTAATTTCGTTTCAGTGAACAAGAATTAGTTAGTACACCTCTATCGACCGCTTAAATAAGACTCACCTAAGACTTGCTGCCTGAAGGAATATAGCGACAACTGTCAATCCGGCCAACCACCATATCGCTTCCAAATAGAAGAATATCGGCTGACCGATTCCTATGCAACTCTCCACCGGCCGCAGCCCCTCCCCTCGATCGACCGTGTGACATTCTCTGTTCGATGTTGTGTTGAGTATAGATTCTAAGTAACGATATATAGAACCGATTATCACCTTAAAGAAATCAAAGTCTATATATTAATCAACTAGCCGACGCACGCGACTTTGTCCGCGTTGAAAAAAAAATGTATTAGCCTATCACGTGTCCCGTATACGTCTAAATGTTTATCTACAAAATTTCGTGAAAATCAGTTGATTCGTTTATGAGTTATGGAGAAACAAACATACATACATACATACATACATACATACATACAACACCTACATTTACAGATTTATTATTAGTATTAACTCAAAAATTACTGGTCTGATTTTGAAAATTACCTCACCCATAGAGAGCCATATTATCAACGAGTGACATAGGCTATCCATACTTTACTTTTAATATTATAAATGCGAAAGTAACTCTGTCTGTCTGTCTGTCTGTCTCGCTTTCACGCAAAAACTACTGAACCAATCACCATGAAACTTTGCATACACGTTGTCTGGGACACCAGAAAGGACATAGGGTACCTTTCATCCAGAAAAAAAGGACTTAAGTATTCCCGAGGGATCATATTATAAGAACATAAATAATTGGGCCCTACTGTCGCATGGCGGCGCCATCGTCGTCACAGCGATATAAGATGACATGAGATTTTGGTTTTGCAATATTCGTGAAAGTCCAGGGAAGGTTAAAACGGCGACAAACATAAATAATAAGTAACAGAAAATACTAAAAACGACAATGTATGTATGATGTATTTTGTCTAAAATTGTCACTTGGTTGTCAAAAATATTTATTGGTGCGTTCAGAATTTTGTTGTAGTATGAGGTCCGATCTCTAAGACCGATTTTTAAGAATATTTTATCGGTAGGTAAGTGATGGTTGCAAAATAACGTTTGCCCGGGTCAAGCTAGCATATATTTTCTTTTTCAACGCGAACGAAGTCGCGGGCACCCACTAGTATTTTATAAAGTTACGCGGCCACGAAGTCGCGTGCAAGAGATAGTATATAGAAAGAGAAGCTTAGTATTTTTGTAATGAATAAACTCAAAAACTACTGGACTGATTTTGAAAATTACTTCACCCATAGAGAGCCACATTATCAGCGAGTAACATAGGCTATCTATACTAATATTATAAAGAGGAAAAATTTGTTTGTTTGTATAGAATAGGCTCCGAAACTAGTGGACCGATTTGAAAAATTCTTTTACCATTAGAAGCCGACATTATCCGTGATGAACATAGGCTACTTTTTACCGCGGGAAAATGCTTCATTCCTACGGGAAAACGGGTAATAGGACAATGGGTAGTAAGAATTATCCTTCCATACTTATATTTTTCACATATAACTTTTAAACGGCTAAACCGATTGGGTTGAAATTTTATATATGGGTATTTCGATGGTTTACAATTACAACTGATTTTGTAAATCTGTTTAGGTCCTTTAACTTGTACAACGTTTTCTTTGAACCGACAAGGATAACTGCCACAAGTGGCACCTGTATTGATAACATATTTTGTAATGTAAAATTATATAAAAGATCAGTTCTAGATGTCCTAGACTCTGACCACTGTGGTTTGCTTGTGTCATTTCATTCAAATATAAGTCGGTATCAACGAAAGCACATTAATTTTGTTCCAATTACTCAGAATCGCATTCAACAATTTAGGGCTAATATAATTAATAAATTACCTAGGTTGCCATATTTTGATAGTCTTAACGAAATGTATGGTTCTTTATTTAAATTAATTAGTGATGAATTCGGTAAGGTCTTTACGATAAGGTCGCGTTTAGTTGGTAACTTTATGTTATTTAATGAATGGGCAACTCATGGCATCTACACAAGTAGAAATAAGCTTTATGAGTTGTATGGCCAGAAACAGTACAATCATAATTTGGACTTTAGAGAATATGTTAAGAAATATTCAAAATTGTTTAAAAAAGTCTGTTTTATGGCCAAATCCATTCATGTAAAGAACAGAATTAAGAATGCCGCAAATAAAATTCAAACTACATGGCGCATCATTAACGAAGAAACTGGAAGGGGGCGGGCTCGGGATGGCGGCTTTAGTTTGAAGATAGATGGTCGGGACCTTGAGTCGGATGTGGATGTGGCGGCGGAGTTTGAGAGTTTCTTTTCCAGTGTTCCGGTTAACCTCACTCGGTCACTGGACTCGTCGTCGGTTGCTGCTGAAAGTCTGCTCAAGAAGAGTGTAAAGGAGTGTGATGCGCCATTTGAATTTGCATTTGTTGGCCCAGATGATATTCTGAGTTTCTTTAAGACTATTGAAATAAAAAAAACTGCTGATCTCTGGGGCATGTCGGTGAAAACAGTTGCCTCTGTAATAAATATAATTGCACCTCATTTGGCAACTGTGTTCAATTGCTGTGTTACATGTGGTGAATTTCCTAATCTAATGAAAATTAGTAGGGTTGTGCCTTTATTTAAGTCGGATGATAAAACTAATCCCGCGAATTATAGACCAATTTCAGTACTTCCGACCCTTAGTAAAATATTTGAAAAAATTATTTTGAGTCAACTACTTAAACACTTTAATAATCATAATTTACTTTTTAATAAGCAGTTTGGTTTCACGAAAGGGCGCTCTACTACGGACGCTGGTGTGGAACTATTGAAAAATATTTTTGAGGCATGGGAGAACTCGCAGGACGCTCTGGGTGTTTTTTGCGATTTGTCTAAAGCCTTTGACTGCGTCCAGCATGACACTCTAATAAGGAAATTATGCCACTATGGAATTAGGAACAAGGCTCTCGATCTTTTAACTTCTTATCTCAGCCATAGAATTCAGAGGGTCGATGTTAATGGTAAGAAATCTCCGGGTTCTCTAGTTAAAATGGGCGTCCCTCAAGGCTCGATTCTCGGTCCGTTTTTGTTCCTGGTTTATATTAATGATTTACCTCATTCTGTGAGTAATCATAATATTGTATTGTTTGCTGATGACACATCATTAATATTTAAGATTAAAAGACAACTTGGATGCTATAATGAGGTAAATTATGCACTTTCTAACATAGTACATTGGTTTAGTGTAAATAATCTTCTTTTAAATGCCACCAAAACTAAACTTGTTAAATTCAGTACCCCTAATGTTAAAAATATTGGAACGAATGTGATTTTGGGTAGTGAAAAATTGGAACCCGTGGAATCGACCGTATTTTTAGGTATTACCATAGATTCTAAATTACAATGGGGTCCACATATTGAGAAACTAAGTAAAAGGCTTAGCTCTGCGGCTTATGCAGTTAAGCAGATTAGACGCCTAACAGACGTAGATACAGCTAGGATTGTCTATTTTAGTTATTTCCACAGTATAATGTGTTATGGGATTCTTCTTTGGGGTAGCGCTGCGGACATAAATACTATTTTTATTTTACAAAAAAGGGCCATTAGAGCCATCTATCAACTAGATCCGCAGTCTTCCCTCAGAGAAAAGTTCAAAGAAATAAAGATTTTGACTGTTGCATGTCAATATATTTATGAAAATTTAATTTATGTGCACAAAAATATTAGTCAATTTAATAAAAAATGTGATGTACACAATATCAATACTAGGTCCAAAAGTGATTTAAATCTTCATAAAACACGACTACATAAGATAAGTAATTCTTTTATGGGTCAAAGTGTCCGGTTTTATAATAAACTGCCTCAAATAATCAGAGCCTTATCTATAAATAAATTTAAATGTGTCATTAAAACTAAACTCCTCTCGAAAGGCTATTATAAAATCACTGATTATTTGAGCGACAAAGAAGCCTGGATTTAAGCTATTCGGAGTTCGTACTATGTTTTGTATTGTAAAACTATAATTTGTATATATATACTTTAAGTTTGTTAGTGTTAAGTGATGTGTATTGTACTATTTTACATTTTAATGATGACAAAAAGAATAGTATCCTGAGTTTCTTTCGGGGTTTCTTCTCAGGATCGTCATCTTGGTTTTTTTTTTCCGAAACCCTGGTAAATTTAAACTTATAATGACGATCAAAAGAGTTTCTTGTAGAAACCTAATTGATAAATAAATATTTTGATTTTGATTTTGATTTTGATTTTGGTTTCCTGGATGATTTAAAAATACAATTGGACCCGGTAGGTGGCGCTGCTGTCGGTATGCCAACTACTAAACGGCTTGACTAATTGAGTTGAAATTTTGTATGTGTATTTTCATGGTTTCATAGAGACGAATGTATTATATTTTATAAAGTTACGCGGACAAAGTCGCGTGCAACAGCCAGTATTTTATAAATTTACACGGCCGATGTCGCCTGCAAGAGAGACAGTATATTATAAAAACACTTACTTCCGGATGTATATTAAACCGATTGAAAGCGTTAACTTCCTTAGGGTACTCCACTGTTCTATCGTACATCAGTTTAGTGATACCAGCTATATAAGGGCGTTCTTCTACAATTGTCTTGTAGTAGGAGTAATAAAAACCCATCTCGGTCCTCAGAGACATCTCTCTTTCTAACTCGGACAGATAGGAAAAGTTCCTATCATTTTCGAACAAATTTGACACATATCTATAGTGGATATAGCCTACTGTAAATGCTGGAAAGAAAAAAAAAGACGGATAAAATTTGGTATACATATACAGTTTATTACCAGGATTAACATTTGGGATACTTTTTATCCTATGGTCCGCAAAAATGGCCTATCTTGTGTCCTGTACGTCTAAATGTTTATCTACCAAGTTCCATGAACATCAGTTGATTCGTTTGAGTTATGGAGGAACATACATTACATACAATACAATACTTACAGATTATAATTAGTATTGATTGTTTGATAACAAATGCAAATTGAAAAAAATTAAGAATGTGTCCGTTTCGAGTCTAAGTTATTATGCTATTATTAAAACAGTTTATCTCGTAAGATTCGAGAGAAAATCAACATAAAATGTTTTAGAATTACCAAGTATTCCAATTGCAGTATTTCGTGTAATTTTCTTTACTGACCACCTCTCTTTCAAAATTGGTTTGTCGCCATCAACTTTTTCTTCCATTTTAGAAGATGCACTGATCACATTTCTTTTGAAAAAAGGCTTTTTTTCATATTAAAAACATCATAAAATCCAAGATAAAATCAAACAGAATTTGCCATTTATTCGTAATGCATGACATGTGACAACTGTCTGTTCTTATCTGACATTGACATTCATTACACTTATTATAGTCTATGTAAACTCCCACATAGACTAGATATTAAAACAATTGACAGAATCATAATTATAAATCATATAAAAATAAATAAAATTGTACAAATAATGTAAAATAACATTATTCCTTTCCACGCATTTACCACAAAGTCTACAATTTAATAAAGGTTTAACCATCTCTGAAAATGTGTCCGTCGCCACCATTAAATAGGAGGCGCTATAGTAGCATTAGGGAACAAAATCAATATAGCGAAAACGAGCCGTGTCCGTAATCGTTTCTAGGGAATCTTACTTTTTTGGATGAATGGTACCTTTTTCTGTGTCTCCGACAACGTGTATGCAAAATTTCATGACAATCAGTTCAGTTATTAAGGCGTTAAAACATAACAAACAATATGAATGTAGTAGCGCCACCTAGTGGCCTACATGTAGCGCTGCTTTATTCCCATTCAAATTCATGTTCGTTTACGCGTTTGAGCGAGTAAAACTCGCCACTCATCATCACTCATGTAATAGGACTACGGAAAAAAATATTTGCTTCACTTCTTTCTTCAGTTCCATAAAGTGTGCATAAAGTATCTAATGGTATCACGGTTAATGCTCTTGATTGCAGTTATACATTCAATCCTTACTAATATAACTGTGAATGTGATTTTGTTTGTTACGCTTTCACGCAAAAACTACTGAACCGATCACCATGAAATTTTGCATACACGTTGTCTGGGACACCTGTGCAATATGTCATAGAGAATAAGATGTCGTAACAATTTAAGGAATTGACGTTGTTTTCACATAAGGAATCGTGGAATGGCGTTACAGAATTAGGGCCCAGAAAGGACATAGGGTACCTATCATCGTTCAACTCTGACAAAGTCGCGGGCACCAGAGTAGTTAGTAATTTATAAAAAAAAACAAAGTTTATTTGAGTCATATTTAATTGAGCATTAACTAGATTACATTAAAATAATACAAATATGAGTATAATGAACTTGGCACAAAACGCGAGGTAAGTATAAAAAACACAAAGTTTATTTGAGTTATATTTAATTGAGCATTAACTAGATTACATTAAAATAATACAAAATTATGAGTATTATGAACTTGGCACAAAACGCGAGATAAGTATAAAAAAAACACAAAGTTTATTTGAGTCATATTTAATTGAGCATTAACTAGATTACATTAAAATAATACAAATATGAGTATAATGAACTTGGCACAAAACGCGAGGTAAGTATAAAAAAACACAAAGTTTATTTGAGTCATATTTAATTGAGCATTAACTAGATTACATTAAAATAATACAAATATGAGTATAATGAACTTGGCACAAAACGCGAGGTAAGTATAAAAAAAACACAAAGTTTATTTGAGTTATATTTAATTGAGCATTAACTAGAATACATTAAATTAATACAAAATTATGAGTATTATGAACTTGGCACAAAACGCGAGATAAGTATAAAAAAAACACAAAGTTTATTTGAGTCATATTTAATTGAGCATTAACTAGATTACATTAAAATAATACAAATATGAGTATAATGAACTTGGCACAAAACGCGAGGTAAGTATAAAAAACACAAAGTTTATTTGAGTTATATTTAATTGAGCATTAACTAGATTACATTAAAATAATACAAAATTATGAGTATTATGAACTTGGCACAAAACGCGAGATAAGTATAAAAAAAACACAAAGTTTATTTGAGTCATATTTAATTGAGCATTAACTAGATTACATTAAAATAATACAAATATGAGTATAATGAACTTGGCACAAAACGAGAGGTAAGTATAAAAAAAACACAAAGTTTATTTGAGTTATATTTAATTGAGCATTAACTAGATTACATTAAAATAATACAAAATTATGAGTATTATGGACTTGGCACAAAACGCGAGGTATTCTTAGTCTATGGAGCCTCAAATGGGACTCCACCATTTTGTTATTAAACCCATATGATGCACGACCCTTGTGAAGTAGGTGAGGGAGTATTTGTTGCACGTTTTCCCACTAGACGAGGAAGGTGTGGAAGTTGACACTATACCGCGAAGGTAATAGCGTTCTATGCCACGTCTCACTTCTGGCATTGCCAGTCCCCCTCCGCTGTCGCCTCCGCAAAGAGCTTGGGTACCTGATAAAATGTATGGATATTTTAATTAATCTATACTACTTAATATTATAAAGAGGAAATATTTATTTGTTTGTATAGAATAGGCTCCGAAACTACTGGACCGATTTGAAAAATTCTTTTACCATTAGAAGCCGGCATTATCCGTGACGAACATAGGCTACTTGGGGAACACAGGGCAAATGCTTCATTCCTACGGAAAAACGGGTAATAGGACAACGGGTAGTAAGAATTATCATTCCGTACTTATCTTTTT
Source organism: Synanthedon vespiformis (assembly GCA_918317495.1). Taxonomy (NCBI): domain Eukaryota; kingdom Metazoa; phylum Arthropoda; class Insecta; order Lepidoptera; family Sesiidae; genus Synanthedon; species Synanthedon vespiformis. The sequence goes on from OU906974.1 coordinate 2,440,965, forward strand.
CACATATAACTTCTAAACGGCTGAACCGATTGGGTTGAAATTTTATATGGCTATTTCGATGGTTTCCTGGATGATTTAAAAATACAATTGGAGCCGGTAGGTGGCGCTGCTGTCGCTATGTCAACTACTAAACGGCTTGACCGATTGGGTTGAAATTTTGTATGTGTATTTCCATGGTTTCACAGACACGAATGTATTATATTTTATAAAGTTACGCGGACGAAGTCGCGTGCAACAGCTAGTATAGTATATAAATCTTCACACATTCCACACAGCACCATCTAGTTCCACACTAAGCAACTAATGCTTGTATTATGGATACCAGACAGTTGATATAGATATATCATAGATTCCTTTTTTTTTAAATACGTACATATTATAAATACAAAACATCCATGACTTAGGTACAGACTTAGGTTTATCTTATCGTTAACTAGGTTCGTTGCTATACAAATTAAAAAAAAGTATTGATTTAAAAGATAATAATATGATCCTTGAAAAATCCATATTTTAACACAAGTTTTAACGCAACTTTGAGAGTGAATAGGTCACTCTAATGTACAAAAACTCCAAAATACTTTGCGTACAAACATCGATTAGTTACTGAAGAGTTGAAATAAATTTACACGAAATAGATGTATGCAGTGGTTTTGTCAAAAAGAGTATACGGCCAAAGGTCTGTTTGTGATTGGTACGAATGATTGTGCATCTCAGTCGAGTGCTCTTCCCGCGCTTTGTGCTGTGTGAGACAGAATCAATATAGAGCTACACGCACCGATGAGTTCGAGTCGCCGACTTGCGTCATCTTTTAGACTTACCATCTGTATAACCGGCACAAATTTTGTCCGAGGTAATAAGCGGTCTAGACTGAACTGGAACCTTCTCGAAGCATTGGCTGTGGTTAAATATTGGTTCGTCGAGAATTTTCAGTACAGGAGATGATTCACCATATTCATTCATATACCCCCAGCCGGCTACCTAAAAAAGTATCACATTTAATGATTATCTAGTTATTTTTATACATTTTATAAATATTAAAAAAAAAAAATTAAATAAATATGTTCACACATTCCACACAGCACCATCTTGTTCCACAAGACCAACAATAAAATAAGGGTTATAAATATGTTATAAAAGTGGCCACAATGGCGCTAGTATAGCATAATTATCTTCTATCTAGTTCATAGAATAATAACCAAAGAACAAGATCAAGCTTTTACTTAGTTCTATCTATCTTTGTCTAATTTCACTGATCTGTAATAAAGCACTGGATAGGATGCTGTCAAATTATTTTTATGTGTATTTGAAAATCGCCATTTTGGCGCTGTAGGTTATGGAATGTAAGTACATGGAATTAAAACTAGTGATGTCCGCATGATACAGAATACACATTTCTTCACGTTTCAAAACTCAAGTGGACTACACACACTGTATTTTATAGTAATTTTTAGTGCTATTTAAAAGCCAAAAGTAATAATTTTGATTATATACAGCAGTATAACAGCATTGCTGCATAAAATTATACAATTTATGCTTAAATATATAAGTACAGCTTAAATATATACTTAAGCCTTTGTTCATCGTTTGTAAAGTTTCTAGCTGTTAATGTACTGGACAAAATATATTTTTTCAGCCTAATTGTTTATTAGGACACTTGTGGCGATACTCCACATTACAAAATCACGCATATACAACCTCTTCATAGAACGCTGGCAGCGAAGATTCGAAAACGTCAACATGAAATATTCGAACGAACATTTAAAATATAATTCCATGATTGATTTGAATTTGAAATAGAATGTCTTGTCAAAATGAAAATATATAAGGGCTGCCAAAATTTGTAAATAAACATTCTACTATCGCTTCTCAACCCAGGTTTTGCTATGTAAATATTCTACTATATTTTTCGGCCGAAGTTCTTCTAAAATGTATATAGACTAATTCACTAACATAATTCAGTGAACACAATTCAAACAATGGTGAAGTTTATTCGCTAGTGACCCCGCCATGTGGGCCTAGCCGCTTTCCTGTGGACAGGGCCGTCCGGCCCATGTAGACCATGTGGTCCTTGCTGACCATACTACGTCACCACCTACTGGTGATCCCCGGGTACTTGCCTGGGAAAGAAAACATTGTCGCTGACGCACGCACCGTCACGAGAGGAAGAGATTGCAACTGCAATTGACTACGAGGAACTTGCACGATTTCAGGAATCAGATCCTGAACTGCAAGACCTTCTACTAAACGGTTCAGCACTGAAACTTCAAAAGAGGAAATATACTTACCTGTCTACGGTGACACTTCTATTTTTCCTCGACCGTACATCACTCCTCAACTACGAAGACAAGTTTTCGACATTATCCATGGTCTGCATCATTCCAGAGCATCTGCAACTTTAGAGATGTCACCGAGTCGCAAACCGACTTCGCTCCTACATGGCGAAGCTGACTCCACAACCTACCACATGGCACAGCAATCCACCATTCTACATACCCCGAGACCTGCATACATCTACACACGTCTTCATTCGTCAAGACCATGTCAGAAGTTCTCTAGAACCGCCGTACGCTGGACCCTACAAGATAGTGAAGAGGCAGCCTAAATTCTTTACCGTCGATGTCCGCGGCAAGATGCAGAACATCTCCATCGACAGACTGAAACCGGCATTTCTGATGAGAGAAGCAACGCACCTCAACGAAGACCGATGTGAACCGACCGATGAGTCATCTTCAAGTCGTGTCGTCGTACCTAACGTCGAGCCTGAAGAGAAGAGGTCGCGCAGTGGTCGTCGAGTCAGATTTCCAGACTACTATCGACCATAGTCATGGTCTGGCCAGGGGGAATATGTGGCGATACTCCACATTACAAAATCACGCATATACAACCTCTTCATAGAACGCTGGCAGCGAAGATTCGAAAACGTCAACATGAAATATTCGAACGAACATTTAAAATATAATTCCATGATTGATTTCAATTTGAAATAGAATGTCTTGTCAAAATGAAAATATATAAGGGCTGCCAAAATTTGTAAATAAACATTCTGCTATTGCTTTTCAACCTGACTTTTTCTGTGCTAATGCAAATGTATTTTGAGTTTCATTGGCTGCTGACTAAGTTGAGGCTTGTTAATCATTCTGTGGAAGTCGGGGATAGTATTCAGCTGGCATACTAATACGTGGGAACATTATCTAACCATCCCACAGCTGGGGAGCCCTCTATACAGGCGCCCCACACACTATTTTCGTACGGCGGCGCTTCAAAATTGACATATGCCTTCGTTAAGTCACGTGATACTTCCCATACATTTTATTGTTTTCGAACTTCGTTATCGTCTTCGTCATGTCACTTTGTCTAGGGCCCCTGAATCGTAATGTAATGTAATCTGAATGTAATGCCTTTTATGCCCTTTATGCCAGGGCGTTATGTAATTTAGTGATTGTGTTAGTTAAGTCATAGGAGAGCCCTGCTAACCAGGACCTAAGTTTGATTTTGAATAGGCTAGGCTTAGGACTCTTACCTTGCCAATGCCACCGCCGTTTATATGTCTCACGTCAAACTCTGTGTCCAAATCTAGACACACGGGCACTATGTGCGCGCGATGCTCAAACGGTTTTGTCACTTCGATCAGTGCTATGTCCGATTGGTAATACGTCGACTCCGAATGGTAGCTCTCCGGAATTATTATTCTCTTCACCTGTGAACAAATAAATTTCAATGAAGTACTAAATTAATGTCAACATTCCCCTAGCGGGATTCGAACCCGCGACCGTTTGGTTATCAGTCAGTCCAACCACTACTTAAACCGAACGTTTCGTCAATATGAGCATAATGTAAAATATGTAGGTACTAACTGGAGCGCGCGTCTTCGTTCGCGTTGAATAAGAAAAAAGTGGCCTATCCTGTGTCCTGTACGTCTAAATGTTTATCTAACAAGTTTCATGAAAAACAGTTGATTCGTTTAACTTACAGTTATAGCGGAACATAACTTACAGATTTATTATTAGTATCGATTGATTGATGATTCATGACTTACTTCTGACTTCTGAACATCTTCAGCGATTTCCAACGGATCGTCCCAGAGTCTATATATTTTGCCGATGCCGACAGCGAATTGGCGTCTTGATATTCTATTTGTGACATTATTATCGTTTCCATGGAAGCAGTGGGCGGCTGTAATTAGTTTTTTTAATGTTGAGATCGGCAGACAGGTTGACGGTAAACTCCACTTGATGGTAGGTGGCAACCGTCGCCTATAACACAAGCAACACTACAGGTACTTACTGTTACGAGCACTTACTCGTAACGTGCACTCACTCGTAATGTGTACTCACTCGTAACGTAACGTGCACTCACTCGTAACGTAACGTGCACTCTCACTCGTAATGTGTACTCATTCGTAACGTAACGTGCACTCACTCGTATTGTGTACTCACTCGTAAAGTAACGTGCACTCTCACTCGTAATGTGCACTCACTCGTAACGTAACGTGCATTCACTCATAACGTAACGTGCACTCTCACTCGTAATGTGCACTCACCGGAAAGTACTATGCTGTAACTGATGAGTGTGCCGCCGCATATTTGTTCGTACTTGGTGATGTTGTTAATTTTATCTCTCTTCTTTTTGTATATGCCGGCGTGCCAAGGCACGTCAGACCGGTTGGCCACTTGACCGCCGATAGAAAGCTTCTTCACGTGCGGCGTTAGAGTGCCGCATTCTGTAACAAAATATTTCTATCATAACCACTGACCTGTAATATACCACTGGACAGGCCGCTGTCAAATTATTTTTGTGCCTATTTGAAAAACGCCATTTTGGCGCTGTAGGTAGGCTATAGAAAGCATGTCCATGGAACTAAAATTAGTGATGTTCGCATGACACTAAGTATTATACACATATATGGAATAAAAATACGCTAACGTCAAAATTAGTTCTCCGGACAATCGAGGGCGAGCGTTCCAAAATGGCACAATAAAATTTCTGTCATAACACAAATATGCTCTGAGAATATATTCCACTAGCGACCCGTTCCCGACTTCGCACGTAGCCAAAATGTTGGCTAAAGTGAGTCCAACTGTTGGCTTCGCTACGCCAACAGCCGGTATCATCCAAATAATAGGCAAAAATTCCCATTACTTGGATTGAATTTCATTAAATTTCATTAAAGTCTCACCTGCTTTACAAGTTTGACCGTGACTCCATCCAAATTCCGTGCATTTAATGTCGGGCAGAAACTCTTCGGAATAATAGTGCGTAGAGCAGCTCAGTTTGATAACTGTGCCGATTGGTTCCTTCTCCCTGCACGGTCTGAATCCTGTGATGTCGTTCTCCATGACCCTGCACTGATATTGCATGCTTGGATGCTGGTTCAACAAGCAATAACCTGATGAAAAGGATAACACCAGTCAGCTAAATAAGGACATAATATTTTTTATTTTATTTGAACCAACACATTTTATTTTATTAGGAAAAAAAAACCATTACAAAAACCATTTAATTTTTGGTATAGTTTTTTATAAATTTTAAAATACCATACCAATACTTTACAATGTACAATGTAAATAAACATTTTTTCTTTATATTTCTCTTTATTTCTTTCTAAATACTTAGACTCGGAGCCCACTATCGGCATCGACAAGAAAAGGAATCCTTCGACATCCCTATATGCAAGCGCACACTGTTGGAAACTATGCCTTGGCATGCTGAGGCATCCTTAAGCATGCCGAAGCGTCTCGCGTTCTCTTCAGGGCAAGCTATACCCGAGTGCCGAGTGTTGCCTCGGCGTGCCGAAGGATGTCGAAGCATCCTCAAGAGTACCGAAGCGGTATTTTTGTTACTACGCTACGACCGTATATATTGGAAACTTCTACTTTATTGCCATGACTTTAATGTATGTTACTATTTGGCACCTAATATCCTCAGCCGTACTGATGCCGATAGTGGGTGATCATAAGACAGTGATTATAGTGGGTTATCATTGGGGTATAAGATCAACTCTACTATACTCACGTGTGCATTTCGGAATTGGCGTCACCCATATTCCCTTGGAGCACAATGTTAATGGCATCCCCTGCAACATGTGGCCAGCGTCACACGTCACGTTCAAGAACTTTGGCGCTAAACCTTCTCCTGGTTGTATTTTAGGGTAGTCCCTTATTGTGTATTGACCGTTATTTATGTATGGAACACTGCACGGCGTCTGGCTTAAATTGCTGTGTGTACAAAGAAGATTTTAATTTTCAATTCTAGCATATTACGAGTAATTATAGAATCGATAAGAATACAAGAAAAAAAGGAGAGTTGTGCTCTAGTGACTCGGGCACAGTAGGGGTCAATGTGAAAGGAAAGAGAAATGGGTTTCTAGTATCCCCTAATAGCATATCATAGCTAGCAATATAGATAGCATAGCATTCAAACTTCTTCTTCTTGGTGCCATCTTCTATTGGAGAGGTGGCGGCTCGAAATAGCATTCTTAACTTCGGCCATACAATTCATGGAGTTTTTTTTTTTTTTTTTGACAATTTCCATTTAACATTCGTTGGGTCATATAGAAAGGGTATCAGTCAGTTGAACGAACGCGTTCGCGAAGAGAGGTCGTCGTCGTATGTCCGCGCATATTATAGTTGGAATTGTAGTCTTGAAGTATCGGTCGGACGATAAAAGTATTTGGACTAAACATAAAGTGGTTTAATTAATGTACCCCTGAAGTAGAGGGTGCTAACACATTAGTTTACAACAGTACCTAAATACATATCAATACTTTACAGTTTACACTATGTAGTTAAAAATACTTACGGGTCCATTTTCGAGCACAACTCCTCTGCTTCATCAGTGTGGTCAATGCAATCGTAATGGCCATCGCATTTACTCATCGTAGATATGCATTCGCCATTGATACATTGCCATTGACCTTCGCTGTGAAGGAGAACAGTTGTTTTAGTACCTAGTAAGTACTTAGTGAATACCTAGTATGTTTCGAAGTCATTAAGCCGCATCCATACTGGGCAGCTCGGGCTCGCGAGCCAATAATTACTCGGTTAGTGTAGATGTAGGGTTAGGGTTGCTTGGACGTGTGGCGGGGCATCAATGTCGTGTCATAACGTTCCCGAGACAATGACCTGTAATATATGGACTGGCAGTCCCATACGAATTACAGGATAATTTCGATTACCATTTTGAAACGCCGCCTTACGTAAGTACGGAGTACTAATTTTGACGTTTGCGTATTTTTATTCCACAGCTAAGTATAACAGTGTCTGCGGATATCACTAGTTTTAGTTCCATGTACTTACGCTCCAGCTCAGCGCTAGCTGTACATAGGCTACAGCGCCAAAATGGCGTTTCTCAAATAGACATATAAATAATTTGACAGCAGCCTATCCAGTACTTATACAGGTCAGTGCCCGGCGACCATCAACGGCCGCGCTAGATAGTCATTGGGTTTAAAACCCCTTATAGACGACACAATCTGTCGGGACAACAAGTTGGTACAACCGATCGGCGTGAGCCTATAGAGATAGCAACAAAAATCTCCAACTGCCAGTTTTTACCTACATCGAACACACGGACGAAAGTATAAAATATAAAAATACTTACTTTATGGCTTTATAAAAATACAAAGACATAAAAAATACTAAAAATTTGCGTGATACAAAGACAACTACGCTATAGACACTACTATTAGTCGGCTGTCGGGTGTAGTTGGATGTTCGTCCCAACCAATCGAAATGTTGGAGATTAATAATAATTATGTTGGCCAACATGACTACAGACGACACAATTTGTCGGCATCGGCTGTCGGTTGGCCAACAAATTGTGACGTCTATAAGGATCTTTAGCCATTGACTTCAATAAACCTGGACAGGTTATCCCATACAAATTACAGATACTTTCGTGTACCATTTTGAAGCGCCGCCGTACCAAAGTGCGGGAACTGTAACTTCTTTATTTACTAGCAAAATAAGGTATCAAAATTATCAATACTAATAATAAATGTGTAGGCGTCGGTCATGGAGTAATTTACTTTGTTTTCAGAAATATCGTGTATATAGGCTCTATACATGATACTCAAACTAAATTGTATGTATGTATGTTCCTCCATAACTCTTAAACGAATTAACTGATTATCATGAAACTTGGTAGATAAACATTTAGAAGTACGGGACACGTGATAGGCTACTTTTTATCTTTTTTAACGCGAACGAAGTCGCGGGCAACAGCTAGTAGAATTAATAAAAACAACTCAACTCACCTGCAGTTTGCTGTTGATACGAGTTCTGAAATAAAATGGACAATTTCTTTATTAAGTGACTTTTCCTACACTATTATTTGGAGATGATGGTATATCACAATCGGTCCACACACAATATCACACACAGGCTAAATTTACAACACCCCTCTTTTGCATCGGGATTCGAGTGTTTAAAAGAAGAAAGAGTATTTATTTATTTTGAACATAAACCCAACAGCAAAACAAAATAACATACAATAGACACATTATTACTATTTACATTGCCAACAGGGTTTCATTGTGTAGAAATTTTTACACAATGTATTCTAAAAAATTATTCAATGTATTATTATGTATTCAAAGCCCATATAAAATTTAGACCAATCACAGCGTAGCGTAGCCTGAGCGTAGCGTTTACGACTGTACTTTACTTTTGCTCGCTAGTCTATAATAATATTATAAAGAGGAAAGATTTGATTGTTTGTTTGTATTGAATAGGCTCCGAAACTACTGGACCGATTTGAAAAATTCTTTTACCATTAGAAGCCGACATTATCCGTGATGAACATAGGCTACTTTTTACCGCGGGAAAATGCTTCATTCCTACTGGAAATCTAAAATAGAAGTAAACACTAGCTGCTTGGCCCGTTAGAAAGCGCCATCTATCCAAAATACGGTAGATGGCGTTTTATACTTTTCTACGCGGACGAAGTGGCGAGCACCAGCTAGTGTACAATAAATTCTTTATAACACTTACGTATGCATTCTGGATTTTTCCCACTCCATTCGCCGTCTGAACAACGAACGGATTCCTTGTCAGCCCTGAAGTCATCGTCACACTCGACGGACACATTGACGAAAACCACCTCGCGACCAGGTTCGTATGGTGGGCTGAACATGTACATGCCATTGGGCGGATGATCGGGCACTACGCAGTTGGAATAACTGCTGAAACATTGAAAAATATAGGTATTAATTAAGAGCCCTGGGGTGGATCGGAGTTGTTGCCTCGGCAGAGCCCGGTCCACCCCGCTCAAAGGGCAAGGAGGCACCGGGGAGTTTTAGTGGGTAGGGGCCAGTTCTGCTGGTCGACCCCCACATACCCCTGCCGCCTAGCCAGCGGCAGGAAGTCAGTAAACGGATCTCTCCTCGTCAAAAAAAAAGGTATTAATTAAGAGGATTGTGTGGTGCCGACACGCGGCGCGAGTAGGTATTTTCAAAAATGCTATCTGTTTCACATCTTTTTTTTATTTTTTTTTGTTAGAGATGGGTTTGCTCTTGGCCAACAACTAGCTGGGTAGCAAGGGAGAGGCCTAAGATGGAGAGAGCTCACCCAGAAGATGCCTACTCACTCGAACTTTGAAAAGATTAGGGTTATAGGGCTCTGCCTCTCCTGGCGTGCGATAGAGAGAGTTGCAAGTCCTGGAGGCAATTGCCTACATATCCTTTTTTAATACGCTTTCGGGCGATAACGTTTTTACCTCCCTAAACTTTTACGAATTAAGACAATTTTGATATCATTCGATTCAGTACACCTTAATCTAAGTCTGTACGTTCTTCTTTTTTAGTATTTTTTTAGACGCTAATAACTTACTTTGTAAGCAATATTTCTTAAAAATAAAAACGTATGGACCTAGATTTTCGTCATGTGTACAACATTACCAAGAATTATAAAAATTTGACTATGTTTACTGGGGGGGAAACGTTATCGCTTTGTTGTATGAAAAATTACAGCTTGACAATCCTCTTAAAAGTAGCCGGTGCACGCGACTTCGTCTGCGTTGAAAAATAAAAGATATAACCCTTCATTGGCAACGACACTAACAGGGACCCTAGCCAAGAACAAAAGTACAGTCGTAAACGCTACGCTCAGATTTGATTGTTTGTTTGTTTGTATAGAATAGGCTCCGAAACTAGTGGACCGATTTGAAAAATTCTTTTACCATTAGAAGCCGACATTATCCGTGATGAACATAGGATACTTTTTACCGCGGTAAAATGCTTCATTCCTACGGGAAATCTAAAATAAAAGTAAATACTAGCGGCTTAGTCCGGGAGATAACGCCATCTAGTATATATATCTAGTGTAGTATATATTTGTCATGTAACTTACTTCTTGTCCTTAACAGTACAATACAATTCGTCGCTTCTGTCATAGCAATCGTTCTTTCCATCGCATCTCTCTTTATTGTCTATACAACCTCCGTCTTTGCATCGCCATTGAGTGCTGGGAAATCATAAATTTTATTAAGACATACAAAATAAATACAAAAAATAGATATTGGTTTTCGTTCGCAGTCCTGGATTTAAGTATTTTTCATTTTAAACAAAAAATCATTATCTGGGATTTAGAAGTAAGTAATTCTGATAACAATAAAAAATTAACTACACGTCGGCCTAATGCGTTAACCTGCTAAGTCATATTTTGCATAGTTTTTAGGAGGAAGAAAAAATGACAAAACGAGATATTATATCAGTACAAAACTTAGAATTTAGCAGGTTTTCTTTGTGACGATTTGCTATTAGTCAGAAAGTAGTTTTTCATTTATGAAATTCCTCATCTTTTTAGTTTGATAATCGTCTGAACTTGTCGAAAAGTATAAAAAGTGAAATTGCCCAAAAATGGACTTAGCAGGTTAACCAATTAGGCCGACGTAAAATTTTTTTCTTGGCTATATTTCACATAACACAATAATATTGGCTTTCAGATTATTTGAACTATTCGTTTAGAAGATCTATGCCTTCAAAGATACATCTTTGAATCTTTGCATTTTGAATTGGGGATCTTTGATCTACTTATCCCATTGGCTGAGTGGTTAGGATGCTTACTTTAACACTCTGTTCCAGGGAGAGGCTTCGATCTCTGACAGGGTCATTTTGGAAACGAACTTTTCCAATTTGGCTCTGATCAGGTATGAAATAAGTAGTAGCAAGGCACACTGCGTTTTGAAGTCATTTGGACATTAACCACCCTCTTCCAGAAGACCACCATAGAAGTAAAATCATATATCCTTTTGTGCACTTGCAGCGGTGCTTGTGTTTTAGGTGACGGTAGCCACCTACCATCAAGTGGACAGTCAACCTGTCTGCCGATCTCAACATTAAAAAAAAGTTAGTAAAACTAAAAATATAGCTTAAACTCACCTAGTACACCAATTGGCACTGTTATTTGGAAGTTTTTTGATCACATCTAAATCTGAAAATATTGAATATGAAATCTGTTATTTCACGTTAGCACTTCCCGGACATTTTGAGAGCATTAAAATTAAATATATTGATTTTTTGAATTCCCAAAATATCCAAAATAAGTGGGACGTTTTGGGAATAGACTATCAACTGTTAATACGATTTAATTTAGGACCTAAACTGGATTGCATTTGCTATGTCGTACCATCAAATTCGTTTTTGTATGAAAGCGATTTTGTTTAGGAACGCAAATTAAACTGCTCTGAATTTGAATCGTCTTTTAAAAGTTGATAGTAGGGCCTCAGGGGGCCTATTATCATCTCTTAATACGATTTAATTTAGGACCTAAACTGGATTGCATTTGCTATTTTACCATCAACTTCGTTTTTGTATGAAAGCGATTTTGTTTAGGAACGCAAATTAAACTGCTCTGAATTTGAATCGTCTTTTAAAAGTTGATAGTAGGGCCTCAGGGGGCCTATTATCATCTCTTAATACGATTTAATTTAGGACCTAAACTGGATTGCATTTGCTATTTTACCATCAACTTCGTTTTTGTATGAAAGCGATTTTGTTTAGGAACGCAAATTAAACTGCTCTGAATTTGAATCGTCTTTTAAAAGTTGATAGTAGAGCCCCTGACCGCAGTACCAGACCACTATTTTGAGCCTCGAAGGTTCAAATAGTCAAACTATGGTAGGAGATGGCATTACAAAAAGAAGAAGTAAAAAAGTAAGAATTTTGGTTATTGTTTAGACTTGAGTTAAAAATTTTTGTAGGTCAGATACAAAAACTTAGAGCTGCAATTTGCCTTTTTTTTTAATTTACCGTACGGCAATCGTCTTCAAGTTATAGCTGTTGAAAATAACCTAAAAATTTTAATTTTTTTTTGCTCTTTTAACTTTTATGAGGAGCATAATATAGGTATTAGTATGGATTTAACCATTATTGAAACTCACTTTCGCATTTAGGCATTTCGTTCATCCAAGTCCCGTTAATGCATATTATATCTTTGATCGTTGCGTCGTAGCCGTCATCGCAGTTGATATGAAGGAGCACAGTGTCATATTCTTCACGAGGTGACGCCGGTACTGTGGTATTTACGTCTACACGACGTGTGTATATCCCATGGTCGGGATAGGGGGGCAGTGTACATGAGGCGTTACTGAAAATGCAAAGTAATTTTATTAACCGATACTTATGACTTATAACTTTTGATCAGGAATTTCTAATTTCTCTCTAAAAATATTTATGTTTGAACTTTGATTAATATTACATTAAAAATAAGTATATTACTAAATATTTTATTATTTATCACCTAGAAACAAAATGGTAGCCCATATTTAGTTACATTTCTCTAATAAATTTTTACTCACATCGAACACTCCCATTCGTCACTGCTGTCTGGACAATCGATGTATCCGTCGCATCTATTTGTTTCGTTGACGCACGAACCGTCATTACAAGTCCATTCATTGGCTCTGAAATGGAAATCTTCTTATAGGTATGTATGTATGTACGTTTGTTCTCGGATATGGACTCCAAAACCGCTGTACCGATTTTGATGAAACCTTCAAATTCAGACAATCTTCAGATTAGTGTAGCAGGTGTTCCTGTGAAGTTTGGCAGCGATCGGACTCAGACGAAGTCGCGGGCAGAAACATTAGTCTTCTATACTAATATTATAAAGAGGATAGATTTGATTGTTTGTTTGTGTAGACTAGGCTCCGAAACTACTGGACAGATTTGAAAAAATCTTTTGCTATTAGAAGCCGACATTATCCGCGATGAACATAGGCTACTTTTTACCTTGGGAAAATGCTTCATTCCTACGGGAAATCTAAAATAAAAGTAAATATTAGCGGCTTGGTCCGGGATACACTTGATAGCGCCATCTATCGATAGCGTTATTAACGATACACCAGAAGTAGAGTCAACCAACAGTTCGGTGCGTCCGTTAATCCGGCATTGATTGTGGGTTTGTTGCTATGTGAAGGAAATGTAAATTTTTATATAGGGTAAAATGACCTAATATTGACACTCTTCCAATTTATTGGCATCCTAAACTTTTCACTAAAAAATAAGAAAACTGTTGGTGATGCGATGTGGCCGTGGTTTGCCAAAGAAAAAGAATAACATTTGGTACGTCGATGTCCGAGATGCGAGCGGTTCGGTTGCGCGTATATGTCTTGTCGCAGTTCGTGGGTAACTAACTCAAAAATGTTATACGATTTGCCGCTCACATCTCCGTCCACCCTCATTTATTAAGAAATAAAATACAATTAAAGTAACACATGACGGTAAACAATTAAGTATAAAATCTCAAAACCAGGTAGCTTACATTTATTTATATCACCTATTTATATTACATATTTATACATTTATATATACACACACACTACAGGCGACCGTCATCAACAAAAACTATTCCATAAAAACTGTGTTCCCACAAAAAATAAATGAATCTTAGCTTTATGAGAATTGTTAACACTAAACAGTCAAATGATTTAAACATTGTCAAACTTTCAAATTTTATTTGAGTTGAACAATAAAGGTCGAATGGTGCCAATAGATGGTCGTATTTCTTAAAGTGCCAATAATTGGGTATTTTACCCTATTATAAACTTTTTCTCACCTGCATATGTATTCAACAGGAGCAGAATCGGCGCCACCTTTACTGGAACCTCCACCAACATCGCCTATAAGTAATATTTCTCTATGTTATAACTGAGGGCCTGGCCAAGATGCAAACGCTTTGTTGCGTACTTCGGAAACGAAGAGAGAAGGATAAGAGAAAGCTTGGTTATTGGTTTTTGTAATGTCAAAATAAAATTTTGACCAATCACCGATTTTTCTCTTAGCGTAGCGTAGCGTCTACGAGTGTAGAAAGCACACATGGCTACGGGCCCTGGGGCCCTACTATCAACTTTTAAAAGACGATTCAAATACGGAGCAGTTTAATTTGGGTTTCTAAACAAAATCGCTTTCATACAAAAACGAAATTGATGGTATGAAATATCAAATGCAATCCAGTTTATGTCCTAAATTAAATCGTATTAAGAGATGATAATAGGCCCCCTGAGGCCCTACTATCAACTTTTAAAAGACGATTCAAATTCGGAGCAGTTTAATTTGGGTTAATTTTTGTATGAAAGCGAAGTTGATGGTACGAAATAGCAAATGGAATCCAGTTTAGGTCCTAAATTAAATCATATTAAGAGTTGATAGTAGGGCGGGCCTGTTATAATGTTGTATAACTAAGGGCCTCTTTCACCATCTCTGAGTAAAGTGACTTTAAATGGCAGTTAACCATTTAAAGTCACCGGTAAGAAAGCGTACGAGTTTCACCATCTTCGAGTAGCAGTACTCAATGAAATTACTTGAAAGGTAACTAATCAACACTTGTAGTTGATGAAAGAGGCCCTTAAGTCTGCTAGAGTATTAGTCAATTTTTTAATTTATTATTTTATATTTTAGCATAAAATAAAAAAGAAAAAGTTAATTATATGCACAAAGATATATTAGAAACTTCTACTTCTAGAATTACTAGAATGATTATAAAAAGCTATGTTAATTAGAGCCTATGTTAGGTGTTTACATACTGCAGAAGAAAATAAAGAATAATAAGTACAATGACACATATTACACGTATAAGTAATATAAGAATAATAATAAAAAGTATATTGTCGTTATCAAACCATCGTCGTTGTTGTATGTCAGAAAAATTGAGAAGATTATGTCTTACACAGAAGAGGAATAATTAATATTAAAGAAAATTAAAGGATATTAATGAGAATTAAAGGATATTAATGTGAATTAAAGGATATTAAAGAGAATTAAAGGATATAAAAGAGAAAAGAAGCATTTACAAGAAGAAACATTTCACACAGAAGGTTACAAGGTTAATTTTATTTTTAATTAGTTTGTTATTTTAGCACAGATTTGTTATTTTAGATTTCCATTACCTTCACGTAAATGATCTTAACTTTTATATATTTTCTCACCTCCCGACAAAGGCTGGCCTATGTTCGTGCTGGATGACTTTGACGAAGCAATATTACTATTAGTCGTTTCTTTTTTCTTAGATACTTTCTTAGATGTATCAGATTTAGGTGATTTTAGGTCTTGACCAGACTCTTCTTTATTCTTTGGCCTTTCATTTGTAGATTTCGTTTCCAAACCTGCAGCATTTTGGTTTGATTGTGTTTCATGTTTTTGATTTGCAGATTTCGGTTCAGATGATGTTGGTTGTTTTTGTTGTGTAACATCCGAATCAGCTTGATTTTGTTTCGAATCTATCTTTAAAATTGAAGGGTTCGGATGTTTCGATTCTGACATTGTGGTTAATTTCTTTTGATTCAAATCATTGTTTGTACTCTCCACAGCTGAAGTTGATGGATTATTCTTTGCTGAATCTACGCTCGAAGTAATAGATTTCTGGTTCGCAGAATCAATTACCGACATAAAAAGTTGCTGGCTTGCAAAATCAGAAATAGAAGTCTTTTCTACATTGTCGGATTCTTTCATTGCTTCAAGTATTTTAGGTATAAGCTCTGGCAGCTTTTCTATTAAACTAAAAGCTGACCCTAAAACTGATTGCTTCGCTACTTTGTTAGAATCATTTTCTGAATGATCCTGTTTTTGAGCTTTTGAAGAATCTGTACCTAATACTTTTTGAAGAGTTATCGTAACTTCTTTAGATGGACTCTCCTTACCAATGCCCTTTTGGGATTGTGACTGTTGAATCTCTCGTTGTTGTGGTTCATTCAGTTGTGGTCTCTTTGAAACACTTTGCGTGTGAGCTTCATCGAATTTAATAGAGGAAATTTGTTTACTTGAAGCCAAATGAGACTCTTTTTCGGCGCTAATTGTAGACGATGATTGTTTTGGGTCAGTTTTAAGCGATGGTTGTAAGCTATCACTATTTGCGGAAGTCTTACGAGATGGTGGTAAGCTATTATCTTTCGGCAAAGATTTTGGAGGAGGTGGGGGGATATCATCATCTTCATCAGTATTGCTGGGTGGTTGTAAGCTATCACTATTTGCGGAAGTCTTACGAGGTGGTGGTAAGCTATTATCTTTCGGCAAAGATCTTGGAGGAGGTGGGGGGATATTATCATCTTCGTCAGTATTTCTGGGTGGTTGTAAGCTATCACTATTTGCGGAAGTCTTACGAGATGGTGGTAAGCTATTATCTTTCGGCAAAGATCTTGGAGGAGGTGGTGGGATATCATCATCTTCGTCAGTATTGCGGGATGGTTGTAAGCTATCACTATTTGCGGAAGTCTTACGAGATGGTGGTACGTTATCATCTTTTGACAAAGTTCTACGAGGTGGTGGCGGGATATCATCACCCTCATCAGTTATTCTAGGTAACCTATTATCCTTCTTGGATGGTTTTGAACTATCGCTATTTGATATCGTTCTATCCGGTGGAGGAATGCGACCATCATTCGCTAATGGTTTCCGCGGTGGCAATCTTCTTGTACCTGTTGGGAGATTTCGTGAATTTGCACGTAAATCAGGCCTTGTGCGTTTTATTGGTTCAATCCTTGTTCGGGTTCCAGCTCGCGTATTCGATACAGCTGATGTTCGCGGTCTGGTGCGTGACCTGTTCACACCAGAACCAGATCTTCGACGTTTTCTGATAGATCTTGGTGGCGTTGGTTGTATTTCGATTCCAGGAGTTGAAACCTTCGACAGTAGAAGATTTTTTGAATCTGTACGCATTTGTGCTGCATCTGAATATTTCCCTAGAGCCAAAAGTATCTTGTTGTATGCTTAAATTAAACAATGTAAATTCTTAATAACAAAAAAATATGTCTAGGATAATATACGCTTTGTGGCAGAATGAATGTTGATTTTCCCCTAGTTATATCACGAAATGTCCAGGCACATCACGAACTACCAGATTATACAATCGGCCGCCGACATAATATAATATAACCTTATTAAATTTTTAAGTAAACAAAAAAAAACGACAATACCGTTACCGTTTCTCCGGTAATTTCTAGATCACCAACGAGTTTTATTTCTGGAGGGATAAACGAGGAAGGTAGATTTGTGTATATGAAAAAAAAATCACAGATCGTATTTATTTTAGGCTCAAATTGTATCTGACTAAATTCTCCAGAAGAGTTTTTCTCAAATTTTTGATATCATTCTTCGTTTCTAAAATATGGAGCGCTAAAATCAAAAATTCGGAAGAAAATATTCGGCCATAACTCTGTTTTCGTTTTTGACTTTTTCGAAAAATTCTTTTTGCACTTTACAGCTCTCGTGAATACGCGTCTTTTGAGCCCTTTTTGAATATTATATCTTTACAACTCTCCGAGATATAAGGGGATCGCACTTTTTCGTGAAGTCGGGGCCTATACTGAAGCGAACGAAAAGACATTTCCAATGTCAAAACAATCTGGATGAAGCCGGGAGTTGGTCGTTAGTTATGTTTAAGGACTGAAGTTTCAATGATAAAATAAAAAAGGTAATAAAAGGGAAAGCTATATATAATCTTAAAATAATAAAACGCAATATTATTATTGTATTAATGCACATAATTTAGTTGAATATTTTATATTCGTTACTACAGTTTAGTAGTGTTATTGACTTGGTTATTTCACTTTATTATTAATTTGTTAATTATTTTCTCACCTGTATCCAATTTTAGTCCTGGATATGGGTTAGGGGAATTCGGAGAAGCAGAAAAAGTGTTAGAATAAAATGATGAAGATTTCTTTGAACTGAGGACCGTTCCGTCATTTAGGAACTCTTGGGTACTATTTGAATTCGATGTGAAAGTATGCTCTGGCATATTATTCTCAGGGCCAATATAATAAGGAGGCATCTGATCTTTCAAATTTATTTTATCGACTTTAAGTTGAGATCTCTCGGGATCAAAAGGCGGAGATATGACATTATTATGAGGCGGGTATTCGTTAGGACCAAATCTGTCATGCAGAGGTAAGATACCATCATTAATTTGCATACGCCTCTCAGGGCCAATATCATAAGGAGGCATCTGATCTTTCATATTTATGTTATCGACTATAAGTTGAGATCTCTCGGGATCAAAAGGCGGAGATATGACATTATTATGAGGTGGGTATTTGTTAGGACCAAATCTGTCATGCAGAGGTAGGATACCGTCATTAATAGGCATACGCCTCTCAGGGCTAAAAGCTGGGTGTACACTATAATCTATCTCAGGACCATCCATTTCAGGGTCAAACGGTAAATGCATTTTGTGTCCATTATTAGGAATTTGTCCCATGGAATCAGCAATTGAAGGTATTCTATCATCATTAATAGACATGTCAAAATTTGGGTTCAAAGGTGGATGCATTCTGGACATATGCCTCTCAGAGTCAAACTGCAAAGGCGACATATAACCATTATTTGACATATGTCTTACAGCATTCAATGGCAAAGGTAAGTTGCGGCCATTACCAAGCATATGTCCCATAGGACCATACGGCGGAGGAATAACATGGCGATTGTTAAACTGTGGTGTGTGTCTACCATTAAAGTTATTTGATACAAATTGATTTGGGACTGGAGGTAACGGTGGTCTCTGCATCGCAGAGTTAAACGGCAAAGGTACGCTGTCACCATTATTAGGCATGTATCTACTGGGGTCAAAATTTGAAGGTGTATCCCCGCGTATTGGGTAACCATACCTCCTGCCAATGTAGATGTTCTGGTGATTATTAAGACCCAAGGTATTTGCGGGTCTGTTAATATAGTTAATAGGCAATGGATTCTTAATACCAAAAGATAAAGATGTGGGAGGACCATAAGAGGGACGTATCTCGGGATCGAATGGAGAACCAAACGTCGTACGAATACTACGACGATATGGTTTATTTGGGTCATATTTGTGCTGACCAATAAATAATGTGTTATTTATAGCAGCTCGTGTGTGCCTTGCTTCAGGTTCACGTGTTAATCTCATGCGAGTATTCTTTCGCAGTACAGAATTTAATGAAGAATTGTTTGGCCCTTCAAATGATCTTGCAGCTACCCATGAAAGACGTGACGTTTGTGTTGTACCCGGAGATTTTCCTGAAGGCAACCAGTTTAATGACAGTGTAAACAATATAATAAATTCTTACCGAGTACTCAAAATTATTAGCATAAAGAAATTTTCCCATTGGGCTTAGATCTGGTTGTCGTAATTATTATTATTGAGACATAGGTTTTTTATAATGTATTTAAGTTATTTTTAAAAAAGGCGGATTTTTGAATGATGTGTTGATGGTTTCAAAAGTGTTTTCTCCTAAACTTGCAACAGAATATTAGTTGGGGATTTGATGTAACTTTTGGTTTGGTTATGGGAAATTATCGCGTTCCTATAAATAAATATTTTATACAATATTTTCCCCTAATTTCTTCACAAATCAGCATCACTTTCAGTTATGTGACAGTCTTGCTCAGCAAAATTGTAGAGATTGACATAGCGCCACTTTGTTGCTATTAAATCCTGTTTTCCTGGCTGCTTTGTCCTTTTTAACCATTCTTTTTAACCGCTTTAATTTGTGTCCTGTCTTGAAAGTAAGATTTTTAAAACCATGAACTTTCTAGGTCATGTTGGTAACAAAGAACTTACAATTTTTTTTTGCCATAGCATCATGTCCAAGAGCGTCTTTGTTATCTTCCATAGTAAGTACTGATGTATACAAAATATTGATCAACGTGAATATTTCTTTCCTTAAATTCATTCAACGAAACAGTTATTAAAATGCCAACACCATAATCCAATAAAATAAGTAGAAATAAATATTTGAAAGAATAAATATTGAAATATTGTTATTGTTACAGCATAAGCCTTGTTATTTCGTGCTTTGTTATTGAAGGCATAGATTTAATAGTTGCTTTTAATTTGTTAATTTGATAAAATCATGTTATTGTAACTCATAATTTTTTTATTATATTAAAAGTTTTTTTATTATCTCTCTCACCTGACGTCAATGGTTGACCTATATTTATATCTCTTGACATGGATATTGAAGAACCAACAGAAGACGCTGAAGATGACAATGATGAGATTGATGTTGATTTCTTTGAACTTTCAGATTCAGATTGCTTCTTCTCTTTGTCTGTATCTAAGTCTGAATCGGAAGACTTATCTGACTTTTCTGACTTTTCTGACTTTGTATTTGTTTGTTTTTGTTTTGCGTCAGATTTCACCATTTTACCTATTGCTTTCAATAAAGTTTCTGTCCACTTTTGTTTCGGTGGTTCAGCTTTTGATATCTTTGAACCGTCAGACACTTTATCTGTTGAATCTGCTCCTGAAGTAGCAGTTTTTTCCTTTCCATTGGTTTCTAATATTTTATCTATGACCTTTGATATACCTTCAGACTGTTTTTGATTCGAGTACTCAGATTTCGAAGTTGATGGTTTTTGATTAGTTGATTCCTCCTCTGGATTCGAAAACTTTTGATTAGAAGATAATGTTCCTGAATTCGGCGATCTTTGATTTGGAGATTCCATCCCCGAAGATTTTGGCTTAGTGTTAACTTCTTCTACTTTAGCAACTACTTTGGGTACAGTTTCACTATTTTCCGTGTTTCCTGAATTTCTTGTGTTTGGATTTTTTCGGTCTGTATTAGTATCTTCTTTCGGGGACTGCTCTTGTGATACTTCAACTTTTGGTCGTTCAACTTTTCCAGGAACAGGTCGTGGTGCGGCACCAGCAGATGTAGGTCCTCTAGGACCAGCAGATGTAGGTCCTCTAGGACCAGCAGATGTAGGTCCTCTAGAACCAGCAGATGTAGGTCCTCTAGGACCAGCAGATGTAGGTCCTCTAGGACCAGCAGATGTAGGTCCTCTAGGACCAGCAGATGTAGGTCCTCTAGGACCAGCAGATGTAGGTCCTCTAGGACCAGCAGATGTAGGTCCTCTAGGACGAAACTGCGAAGGTTTACCTGGACCAGTAGGTGCAGGTCTTCCAGGAACTAATGGTGGAGGATTTCCAGATGCCATGCGTGGCGGTAGACGTTTAATAACTGGAGGTGGCGGAGGTATGGGTCGTGGTGCCTTAGGCATGTTAACTGTCGGAGGTCTCACAGGAGCCATAGGCTTACTTGGACTAAAACTTCTAAAACTAGTGGTCGGACCTATCAATATACTTGAAGTTAACCATGACAGCGGTGATTTCTCTGATGTGTCGGAGCTTATCCCTGAAGTAAACAGTATGTAATATTAAAATAATGGTAATCAAAAGAATATTTCAACGATTATTGATCAGCGATTTTTGTCTATAAATGTTAGCTGTCGTTGCGAGACTATAAAATGTGATGTATTTTTCTTAATTTTATATCCACATAGTACGTACCTAGTTCTATTTGATTATTAGATGGGTAGATTTTAACCAATCGGCGAACTTGAAGTAAAAATTAATTAAAACAGTTTTTTTAAGTTATGGATCATATTTCTCCAGTACCAAAACTTTGTGAAAATACAACTAATTATTAGTGAAAATCATGTTCAATCAATATACCGTGATAACACAGTGGACCGTAAGTTCACTGACTGGCTTGATTACTGAGCCATTGTAGTTCTATGTATCTTCAACAAATATTTTGGCAGATGTTTCTCACACTGGAAAAGCTTTAGTATCATTCAGTTCATTGACCTGCTATTCGGTGAATGGAATGGAAATATATACTTAATCTATTTGTGTGCCAAGTTTTATCCAAATTATCTAAATATCTAACGCGTTTTTAATACCTATAATACCATTCCAAAAACGTGTCAAAAAAAAAACTGGCGTGGAGTAAAAAAAAACTACTAAGTGGATTTTTATGTTTGGGATTTTCTAGCACCTTCTTACTTTTTCAAAATCTCAGCCTCAAAGTAGAAAGTGCCTTAATATCCCGTAATATGGTATTTTTATCCTATTCTACAATATCGTCTAGTCTTCTAAAAAAGACATTTCTATATGTTCTTGTTTTAGTTCTTCTAAACAATAGATAGCTTCCACAATATTTTCTACAGTATGTTCTAGATCTTTTTAATGATAATGCGCTATATATCATGATATACTCTACAGTTACTTTTAGTTCTTCTAAACGATAAATAGCTTCAATAGTATGTTTTACAGTATGTTCCAGATATTTTCAATGATATTGAGCTTCTATAATATGCTCTACAGTATCTTTTAGTTCTTAAACGATAAATAGCTTCTATAATAGTACAGTATGTTCTACAGTATGTTGTAGTTCTTCTAAACGATTATAATCATCATCGTCATCCGTAGGACGTCCACTGCTGGACATAGGCCTCCCCCAAAATTTTCCAATTGGACCGGTCCAGGAGCAGCCTGGATCCACCGTCGACCCGCGGCCCTTATTAGGTTGTCTGTCCACCTTGTGGGTGGACGTCCTACGCTGCGCTTGCTGGTCCGTGGCCTCCACTCGAGAACCTTCCGGCCCCAGCAGCCGTCGGCCGATAAATAATTTTAACATTCCTAATTATTTCATAATTAAACTTATAATTTATATATATAGATGTGGTGTATGTCTGTATTAATCTATATCACTAATTTATCTACTTTACTTATTGTATACTGTTTATGGTTTAGTCTATAGTCTATGTGTGGTCTGTCTCGAGTCGTAATATAAGTAAGTCACGTCTTGTAATTGTAAAATAGTTTTATTAATAATTAAACAGTGTCTCAGCACCAATTGCATTGTTTCTTAAACTCCATCCAAGTCTGAACACCCACAAACATAAAAATAGACTAACCAGAATATGTTATAGAGAAGTTTAATTAGGAAATAATTAGGAAAGTTAAATATTGCAGAATAATGCAATTAGTTATATTACATAATACTAGCTGGCGCCCGCGAGTTCGTCCGCGTTAAAAAGTATAAAACGCCATCTAAAAATATCACCAAGCAGTTGTCATGTTAGTCGCTTCACTTGTTTTCAGATAGATGGCGGCTTCTAATAGTAAAAGAATTTTTTAAATCGGTCCAGTACTTTCGGAGCCTATTCTATACAAACAAATAATCAAATCTTTCCTCTTTATAATATTAGTATATAGATAATGTTGGTACTCACGGACACATTTAGGAGTTTTCCCACACCATTTTCCGTTCGAGCAAAACTGGTACTTATCACCAACCATTACGTATTCGGGTTGGCATTTGTATTCAAAAAACAGATAGTCGTAGTGTTTACCCGAAGGCAGAGATGGAGTCAATATCATGTTCGGAATAGGGCCCGGAGAGTGACAGCTTTCGAACCTGAAATTTTCGCACCATTATTATTAATTGACTTCTTGTTATAGTCCAGTCGGGTTAGACGAAAAACGGGGCTAAGTTTACATTAATTACGCTACCTTTAGGGGGGTCCAGTGAAAGTGTAAAACAAGAATCTAGACCATTCTTAAGGTCCCCTAAAGTACATCCGTTATCGTAATATGAAGGGGTAACACATATTCGCTTATTTTTGACCGTACGACAAAAATGTTAAGGATTTTTTATGTTTGTTAGCTCATAACTTACCACTGGGTGAAACGAATTTGAAGATTTTTTTTTAATTTTTATGTTAAGGTCGACAGACAGGCTGACGATCCACTTGATGGTAGGTGGCTACCGTCGCCTATAACACAAGCGGCGCCATAAGTGCTACAAGTGCGCTGCCGACCATACAAGGATTAAGGATAAGGGATAAGGGAGGGATGGGGTAATGGGCTCTGGCATCCCTTACTCACTCACCGAAACACAACAGCACATGATGCTGTTATTTCACGGTGGTATTCTGTCAGGGGGTGGTTACTGCCGCCAGATTCTTTTTTTATTTGAAAACTGGTGCTTCCCGAGTGGTCCCATTTCAATTTGGTCCAGTTCTGACAACAGCATTCATGAGAAAAGACCATGAGACCGTTTGAAGTCGGTTTACTTTTTGTTAAAAAGAGTTATTGGAAGTCAGTTGAAAAGATTAACCTATAGAAAGCTTATCATATCATATCACATCATCAGCGAGGTATCATATCATACGATATCAGCGAGTAACATTTAGTGTTTCACAAAAGGTATTGCTTACATTGTATCATTGATGTTCACCGATTTGGGCTGTAAAGTGTCACAAGTTGTGATGTCTTCGCACAAGTCGTTGACTGAACTGTCACATTTTCCCTCCGGACATCGCACCCAACGCACTTCAGACGTCCATATTGTACTGAAATTTAAAAAAATTACTAGCTGGCGCCCGCGACTCCGTACGCGATGATAAATCTATACTAATATTATAAAGAGGAAAGATTTGATTGTTTGTTTGTTTGTATTGAATAAGCTCCGAAACTAGCGGACTGATTTGAAAAATTCTTTTACCATTAGAAGCCGACATTATCCGTGATGAACATAGGCTACTTTTGTTTATTTTTTTATGTTAAGGTCGACAGACAGGCTGACGGTCCACTTGATGGTAGGTGGCCACCGTCGCCTATAACACAAGCAACGCCATAAGTGTTACAAGTGCGCTGCCTACCATACAAGGATTAAGGATAAGGGATTAGGGAGGATTTTCCCGCTGAAAAATGCTTCATTCCTACGGGAAAACGGGTAATAGGACAACGGGTAGTAAGAATTATCATTCCGTACTTATCTTTTTCACATATAACTTCTAAACGGCTGAACCGATTGGGTTGAAATTTTATATGGCTATTTCGATGGTTTCCTGGATGACTTAAAAATACAATTGGAGCCGGTAGGTGGCGCTGCTGTCGGTATGTCAACTACTAAACGGCTTGACTGATTGGGTTGAAATTTTGTATGTGTATTTCCATGTTTTCACAGACACGAGTGTATTATATTTTATAAAGAAAAGCGGACGAAGTCGCGTGTAACAGCTAGTATAGCCTATGTTCATCACGGATAATGTCGGCTACTAATGGTAAAAGAATTTTTCAAATCGGTCCAGTAGTTTCGGAGCCTATTCTATACAAACAAACAATCAAATCTTTCCTCTTTATAATATTAACAGCTGGTGCTCGCGACTTCGTCCGCGTAGAAAAGTATAAAACGCCATTTACCGTATTTTGGATAGATGGCGCTATCTATATCTATCTACAAATATATACTACACTAGATATATATACTAGATGGCGTTATCTCCCGGACTAAGCCGCTAGTGTTTACTTTTATTTTAGATTTCCCGTAGGAATGAAGCATTTTCCCGCGGTAAAAAGTTGTCTATGTTCATCATGGATAATGTCGGCTTCTAATGGTAAAAGAATTTTTCAAATCGGTCCACTAGTTTCGGAGCCTATTCAATACAAACAAACAAACAATCAAATATTTCCTCTTTATAATATTAGTATAGAACTGCTCTTACCATTCCTCTCCTGGTTCTTTGTTCGCTGACATACATTTGCTGTTGAGACTTATACATGTGTCGTCTTCTGGACACTCCAACTGGTAGCCACTGAAACATAAAAGTTTAATTTCTTTCCGCAATTAAAGATTTAACTAGTGACCCGCTCCCGGCTTCGCTCGGGTTCAAAATAATAACTATCCTATGTTTTAGTTGGACCGCCAAAAGTAACGGATCTTCTTTCTCCCTCGGATATCCGCGGATACGGATATCTCTTAAGTTGGATAGCAAAAAAGTAACGGATACGGATACGGTTCTTTCTTCTCCCTTGGATATCCGCGGATACGGATACGGATAACTTTTAAGTTGGACCGCCAAGAAGTAACGGATACGGATACGGATCTTTCTTCTCCCTCGGATATCCGCAGATACGGATATCTTTTAAGTTGGACAAAAAGCAACGGATACGGATCTTTCTTCTCCCTCGGATATCCGCGGATACGGATACGGATACGGATATCTTTTAAGTTGGACCGCCAAAAAGTAACGGATACGGATACGGTTCTTTCTTCTCCCTCGGATATCCGCGGATACGGATACGGATGCGGATACGGATAACTTTTAAGTTGGACCGCCAAAAAGTAACGGATACGGATACGGATCTTTCTTCTCCCTCGGATATCCGCAGATACGGATATCTTTTAAGTTGGACAAAAAGCAACGGATACGGATCTTTCTTCTCCCTCGGATATCCGCGGATACGGATACGGATACGGATATCTTTTAAGTTGGACCGCCAAAAAGTAACGGATACGGATACGGATCTTTCTTCTCCCTCGGATATCCGCGGATACGGATACGGATATCTTTTAAGGTGGACATAAAGAAACGGATACGGATCTTTCTTCTCCTTCGGATATCCGCGGATACGGATACGGATACGGATACGGTCAGTGTGTATCAGTCCTGCCGTGATTTTATCACCATCTTTAAAAGAATAGGTACCTAATTTTAAAAATGTAATGCTCTATTATTTATTATTATTAAGGTAATAGGAAAAATAAATAATTATTTTCTGTTTAATTGTAATAATAATAGTACTTTGCGTATATTCTATTTTTATTAATATTTCCCTCAAGTTATCATAGGTCAGACCTGTGTGCGTATATAATTTGCGATTAGCATACCTACTAACTTTTTGGAGGAGCCCGTTAGAGTTAGATCAGTGGTGAATGTACTTGCCTAACCCAGAGCAGGGGCCCTAGACAAAGTGACATGACGAAAACGATTGACATATGCCTTCGTTAAGTCACGTGATACTTCCCATACATTTGTTGTTTTCGAACTTCGTTATCGTTTTCATCATGTCACTTTGTCTAGGGCCCCAGGTTCGATTCCCGGCGGAGTCAACATTGAAAATTAGTTTTCAAAGTTACCCCTGTTCGGTATTTGGAAAGTAGTGGCATTGCGTTTCGCAGTGCTGTGCATATGTGCTGTTGTGTTTCTATGTGTGAGTAAGGAATGCCAGAGCCCACTACCCCATTTCCTCTTTATCCTTACTCCTTACTAATATTATAAATGCGAAAGTAACTCTGTCTGTCTGTCTCGCTTTCACGCCAAAACTACTGAACCGATCACCATGAAATTTTGCATGCACGTTGTCTGGGATACCAGAAAGGACATAGGGTACCTTTCATCCAGGAAAAAAGTACTGTTCCCGAGGGATTATCTAAAATATAAAACTGTAACTAAGCTAGTCTCTTATAAATAATCCTTACTATGATTAGCAGCACACTTGCAGCACATAATAATAATAATAATAATATCTTCATACATTCATAATAATATCATAGCACCATTTAGTCACATTTAGTTCCACATAGCACCATTTAGTTCCACACGGTACCATCTAATTCCACACAGTACCATCTAGTTGCACACTAAGCAACTAATGCTAGTATTGTGGATACCAGACAGTTGATATACTACATACATTACTTGTTTTTTGTAAATACATACACATTATAAATACAAAACATCTATGACTCAGGCACAAAGGCACAAGTTAACACATAAACATTTGCCCCTAGCAGGATTCGAACCCGCGACCGTTTGGTTAACAGCTCTAGGGTTACCTAATAGCGCCTAGACCAAACGTGTCATTAGGCGACAGTAGCCATCCTACCAACAAGTGGAACGTCATCCTGTCTGATGATCTTTTAGTAACGACGAGCCCGTTGGACGAGTGGCAAGAGTGCTTGCCTAACATTTCAGGGGCCCCGGGTTCGATTCCCGGCGGGGTCAACTTTGGAAATTTTAATATAATTTTCAAAATTGACTCCGGTCTGAATTTGAAAAGTAGTGGTAGGGCACACTGCGTTTCGCAGTCATTTGGGCAGCACGTCTGGCGGCAGTAACCACCCCCTTACAGAATATCACCGTGAAATCACAGCATTAGGTATGTGCTGTTGTGTTTCTGTGAGTGAGTAAGGGATGCCAGAGCCCATTACCCCATCCCTCCCTTATCCCTCACCCTTAATCCTTCTATGGTAGGCAGCGCACTTGTAGCACTTATGGCGTTGCTTGTGTTATAGGCGACGGTAGCCACCTACCATCAAGTGGACCGTCAGCCTGTCTGTCGACCTTAACATAAAAAAATAAACAGTAAGAAAAAATATTTGTAACATGTTCGTTATACACTGCTGATGTATTTATTGGTGATTGGCATACCTGCATGTGTTTTCGGAGTTGATTACAGCAGCACAAACAAAGGTAACATCTGAAATATAATTATCTTCTATCACTACAGCACTACATATTCTAACAAAGTCCTTCGCCGCGTCTGTCTGTGTGTTCGTGATAAACTCAAAAACTACTGCACCGATTTTCACCAGTCCACTAGTTTTTGAGTTTATTCATTACAAAAATACAAATATTATCTCTTTATTTATAACTAGCTGCTGCACGCGACTTCGTCCGCGTAACTTTTATAAAATATAGCCTACTAGCTGTTGCACGCGACTTCGTCCTACTTCGTTAATTTATAAAATATAATACATTCGTGTCTGTGAAACCATGAAACCAAATACACATACAAAATTTCAACCCAATCCGTCAAGCCGTTTAGTAGTTGACATACCGACAGCAGCGCCACCTACCGGGTCCAATTGTATTTTTAAATCATGCAGCAAACCTTCGAAATAGCCATATAAAATTTCAACCCAATCGGTTCAGCCGTTTAGAAGTTATGTGAAAAAGAAGTTAAGTACAGAGGGATAATAAATTTTTACTACCCGTTGTCCTTTTACCCGTTTTCCCGTAGGAATGAAACATTTTCCCGCGGTAAAAAACTCCTATGTTCATCACAAATAATGTCGGCTTCTAATGGTAAAACAATTTTTCAAATCGGAGCCTATTAAATGCAAACAAACAAATCTTTCCTCTTTATAATATTAGTAAAAGTAAAGACTAGCTGTTGCACGCGACTTCGCCCGCGTAACTTTATAAAATATAGCCTGTATTACTCGCTGATAATAGCTTTCCAACAGTGAAAGAATTTTTCAAATCGGTCCAGTAGTTTTGGAGCTAATTCAATTCAAACAGACAATCAAATCTAATATTAGTAGTAAGTATAGAAGTATAGATATAGATATAGATTATTAACACCACACAGTCAATTAGTTCATTGTTGATAAATATTCACATAAACCAACTTATCTAAACTTTGCAAAGAATTCACGTTTTATAATATTAAATGAGGCCACAAGTAGTATTTTATGTTTCGAACACATAAAGTGTAATTAATTTTCAATCGTGGTTTTCCTTTTAAAAAACAAGTCACAGGTTAGAAGTAATCACAAACTTAATATTCATGTTTTACAATAAAAAAAATATGTTATACACAAATCAAAGAACACTGTTACTTTTTTTAATTAAATAAGAAAACTGTATAACAACAAAATAACAAAAACAACACTCACAGAGCAAAACACCAAACACGGTCGCCAACATGACTTAAGGATAGTAAAGTAATAAAAGTATTGGCTTCAAGTTGAAGAGCGGTGTTATCAATAAATGCAAAAAAACTTAATAATAAATTTGGACGGTGTTATTCGAAAGGTAAACAAGATGTAAAGAGAGTTGAGATTTTCAAGAAGTTTACCCTGTCCCTTCCTTATCCTTATCCTTATCCTTATCCCGATCCTTATCCTTATCCATTATTCATTATTATTAATCCTACTGTGTAGTCCAGCAGCATATAATGTGACGTTGCTTGTGTTATAGGCGACGGTAACCACCTACCATCAAGTGGCCGGTAATATAAAAAAGCTTGTATAGGTAAATTATAGCTTTAGCGGGCGATTTCGTTTTGTTTATTCTTTTTTTAAGAGTCCCACTCCATTGACGGATGTTCCTCAACCAAGACATCTGTTTTCTGCCGACTCCTCTTCGCCCCTCAATCTTGCCCCCCATAATAAGATGGAGCACATGGTAATTAATAATATAACTATAAATAAAGTGTTGACTAGTTACTTTTTGAAAAAAATTTATGTTTTATTAAATTATGCAATTGGTTTAGTGCATCCTTCGATAGGCCTTTTTTTTTTATTATTTTCTATTTAATGTTTGGGACTTTTAGCGAACAAACAAAGATATAATTATCAGCTCCGTTATCCTTGGTTACCGGTGACTTTAAATGACAGTTAGCCTACTTGACAGATGGTGAAAGACGCCCTGAGTAGTAGCTTATTATTAAGAGGGGCGAAAATTACCATGTGCTCCATCTTATTATGGGGGGCAAGATTGAGGGGCGAAGAGGAGTATAAACAAACATATATCAGCTATATTATTCCCGGTGACAGGTGACTTTAAATGACGATTAGTCTACTTGACAGATGGTGAACGAGGTCCTTAGAGATAAAATTATTTCTAAAAGTAAGTAACTAATCAACACTTTACTTTTAGTTGGTGAAAGAGGCCCTCAATCTTATTCCGAGCTTCTTCTTAATTATTATTAGATTTAAAAAATATTTAATTTAAGCTTACTTGTGCATATTGCATAGTGCCGTCAACGGGTGTTTCCAAGAGTAGGTAATATGTATATATAATCATTGATTCGGGAAGTTTCATTACGTCTTGTTCTCTCAAACATACATATCTTTAGTTTAATGTTTTACGGTTAATTTATCAATAACTGGCTGTTGCACACGAAATATAGCCTACCAACATGACTGTGTGCCATAATATGTTACTCACCACGTTTTTTATGTTAGGCTCGAAGGAAAAGTTGACTTTACCACTTGAATTTTGTTAATTACATACGAGTAAGTTGTTGTAAATCATCATCATCATCATCATCATCATCATCATCATCATCTACTAATAATAAATCCGTAAATAGGTATTGTATCACAGGACACAGAATAGCCTACATTTTCTTTTTCAACGCGGACGAAGTCGCGGTCGCCAGCTTGTTAAAAATAAATGAATAAAAGCAAGACCATTTTGGTCGACAGAAGCCGACGGTCCACTTGATGGTAAGTGGCTACCGTCGCCTATAACACAGGCAACCTCACAGGTGCTGCAAGTACTCTGCCGACTACAGTAGGATTCAGGACTTAGCTGTTTCACGCGGCTTTGCCCGCGCAACTTTATGAAATACTAGCGTTTCATAAAACGCCATCTACCGTATTTTGGATAGATGGCGCTATCTCCCGGGCCAAGCCGCTAGTATTTACTTTTATTTTAGATTTCCCATAGGAATGAAGCATTTTCCTGCGGTAAAAAGTAGCCTATGTTCATCACGGATAATGTCGGCTTCTAATGGTAAAAGAATTTTTCAAATCGGTCCACTAGTTTCGGAGCCTATTCAATACAAACAAACAAACAATCAAATGTTTCCTCTTTATAATATTAGTATAGATAGCCTATGTTACTGGCTGATAATATAGCTTCCCAACAATGAAAGAATTTTTCAAATCAGTCCAGTAGTTTCGGAGCCTAATTCAATGCAAACAAACAAACAAAGACCACACAGCACCATCTAGTTGCACAGTAAGCAACTAATGCTTGTATTATGGATAGCAGACAGTTTGATATACTACATACATTACTTTTTTGTAAATACATACATATTATAAATACAAAACATCCATGACTCAGGTACAAAGGTAAAACGTTAACACATAAACATTTGCCACTAGTGGGATTCGAACCTGCGACCGTTTGGTTAACAGCTAGGTTTACTAGCCACTAGACCAAACTTGTCGCACTTCACTATATTCGCGTTAAAACAGAAAAATTACTTATTCTTGCCTAGTAGTTAAATTAGTTCCATGTTAGTATGTGGAATGTTTTCAGCATAGATTTCCTCCTTACAGCATCCTCATATAACTGTATTTCCTGTTAAGCCGCTTTTCCCTCTTTATCGCGTTAAATTTCTATTAATAATAAACGTGCTAATTAAATTTAAGGAAAAGGAAAAGGATTCTTCTATATAAATACATAGGTAAAGCAAGTATATATTTGTTCACCAATATTTAAAAAAAAAAACTAGTGGGTGTCTGCGACTTCATCCGCGACCAATTCTTTTTTACACACAAACTATTCCTTGGAGTGAATAGGCATCTTCTGGGTGAGCTCGCTCCATCATACCAGGTTTAAATTTGAATAATTATAAATATAAATATCTCGACACATTCCACACAGCACCATCTAGTTCCACAAAGCACCATTTAGTTCCACAGAGCACCGTTTAGTTCCGTCCCACCCACATTTTCAAAGTTGGAGTTAATAGCTGGATGTTGGCCAAGAGCGTCTCTAATCTCTAATAAAAATTATGGTTAAAGTCGCCTATGACACAAGCAAAGGCCACAGGTGCTGAAAATGAGCAGGGATTGGGAGGAATAATATCATCACTGGCAGGTAATATTTATGGTATGTATGTGAAAAAAAATACACAAAAATTAGGTATTGTATAATTTTACTTTATTTGAGCAAGTACTCTCTCTCTCTCTCTCTTGTGTGTGTGTGTGTGTGTAGGGTAAATATTTGCTAAAACTCAAACAAAAAATTTCAAACAAATGATAAAATGTTGGCACTTTTGCAAAAAATTTTAAATATTTGCGTTTGCTTTCCTATTACAAAAAAAAAACCATTTGTGATACAAAAAAATCCCATTACTATACTTATAAGCATTTCTAAGTAAGACAACACCACTGTCTGTTTCTTCTTGAATCTTTGTTGGGCCCTACTATCAACTTTTAAAAGACGATTCAAATTCAGAGCAGTTTAATTTGGGTTCCTAAACAAAATCGCTTTCATACAAAAACGAAGTTGATGGTACGAAATAGCAAATGCAATCCAGTTTAGATCCTGAATTAAATCGTATTAAGAGTTGTTAGTTATAATGTTGTATAACTAAGGGCCTCTATCCTATCACCATCTCTGAGTAAAGTGACTTTAAATGGCAGTTAGCCATTTAAAGTTAAGTAGCGGTAAGAAAGCGTACGAGTTTCACCATCTTCGAGTAGCATTACTCAAAGAAATTGACACATGACACTCGTAACATTTACTCGCCAATTAGCGTTACTTGAAAAGTAACTAATCAACACTTGTAGTTGGTGAAAGAGGCCCTTAAGTCTGCTATAGTATTAAGCGTAATCAAATAGTGATTTTTTTTAAATTTATTATTTTATATTTTAGCATAAAATTAATTATATGCACAAAGATATATTAGAAATTAAATCGTATAAGAGTTGATAGTTCGATTGATCCGGTTGAGACGGACAGACGCATAGATCAAAGAAATGTTGATGCCAGATTGTCGCGCGTACAATACTGTCATGTCATGTGAATGGTCATGTGGACTTAAACCCCTTATAGACGACACAATCTGTCGGGACAACAAGTTGGTACAACCGATCGGCGTTAGCTTATAGATACACCAACAAAATTCTCCAACTGCCAGTTTCTACCTACAGCGAACAGACGGACAGAAGTATAAAATATGAAAATACTTATTTTATGGCTTCATAAAAATACAAAGACATAAAAAATACTAAAAATTCGCGTGATACAAAGTGATCAAAGTGATCCAACCGAAAAACAGAACATTTATTTTCAATTAAAATCTTAAACCACAGACTAAAGTCACGAATGAACTATAGAAAACCACGGTATGGTTCGGTTCGGTTGTCCAACTACGCTATAGACACTACAATTAGTTGGCTGTCGGGTGTAGTTGGATGTTCGTCCCAACCAACCGAAATGTTGGAGATTAATAATAATTATGTTGGCCAACATGACTATAGACGACACAATTTGTTGGCGTCGGCTGTCGGTTGGCCAACAAATTGTGACGTCTATAAGGCCCTTTAGCCTAGGGGATTGGGATGGGCTAGGGAAACGGACTCCCCAAACAATTCTATTCTTTTCAACGTGTAACGACCCAAACGTCAATTGGTTTGGGACAAGGCCCTCGTAATGAGGCGTTCGTGCATGATGACTTCTGTGAATGTTGTGATGGCGTAGGCGTTACAATTGTTCTCGTTGTTGGGCGCAGTCGAAACGACGCCGCGGAGGTAGTACCTGTTGATGCCGCGATCTATTTCCGGAAACACTAGACCGCCGCCGCTGTCGCCTTTACAGAGGGCAGTACCTGGTGTTGGGCAGAAAAATAAAGGTATATTCCCACTAGTTCAATTAGAATTAATTTAACTATCGAAACTAAAAAGTCCTAGTAGTTCAATTGACATTATTATAATCTATAGAGATTTGATTTGATCTAAGAGAAAAGATTTGATTTTTTGTTTGTTTGTATAGAATAGGCTCCGAAACTAGTGGACCGATTTGAAAAATTCTTTTACCATTAGAAGCCGACATTATCCGTAATGAACATAGGCTACTTTTTACCGCGGGAAAATGCTTCATTCCTACAGGAAAACGGGTAATAGGACAACGGGTAGTAAGAATTATCCTTCTGTAATTATCTTTTTCACATATAACTTCTAAACGGCTGAACCGATTGGGTTGAAATTTTATATGGCCATTTCGATGGTTTCCTGGATGATTTAAAAATACAATTGGACCCGGTAAGTGGCGCTGGTGTCGGTATGTCAACTACTAAACGGTTTGACCGATTGGGTTGAAATTATGTATGTGTATTTCCATAGTTTCACAGACGCGAATGTATTATATTTTATAAATTTACGCGGACGAGGTCGCGTGCAACAGCTAGTTGGTTAAATAAAAATGACATCAGGATATTATTTATTAAATTTACTTTAATTGCCATTTTATGTGGTTTGTGTGTGTCTTATAACTAAAGATTAGTTATTATTAAAATCTTATATGTCCTTTTAGCTTTACAAAAACAAAGGGACAAATAATTTATTTTTTCAACGACAGATGTCGCTGCGCCGGCCGGCAGGTTATAACGCGATATCATTTGGTACCTCAAAATTTCATAAACTTTTCAAACAATAACTTTAAAGAGTAAACGCCAACTTATATGATATATAGTTTAGATATAGTTTAGAAGTTTAGAGAAGTTTATAACATACTAGTTGACGCCCGCGAGCGCGACTTCGTCCATGTTGAAAAAGAAAAAAGTAGCTATCCTCATATCCTGTGTCATGTACGTCTAACTAAAGTCTAAATGCTTATCTACCAAGTTTCAAGACTGGGCTCTACCGCGAAATGAGCGAGGTAATTAATAAGCCCGCTTAACTCGCAACGGTAAATTGCATAGATTTCCGCTCCGCTAGACTCTTTCGCGGTCGAGCCTCATCTATCAAATTTACCGTTGCGAGTTAAGCGAGCTCATTAATGACCTCGCTCATTTCGTGGCCAAGCCCGGGCTTCATGAAAATCAGTTAATTCGTTTAAGAGTCGTTTAGGAGGAACATACATACATACAATACCTACACTTACAGATTTATTATTAGTATATTGAAATTGATACATACCATTTCTGTATCCAGCGCAAATTTTATCACTCGTAATGTAAGCTCTAAAAGATGGAGGTGTGTTTGCTTTGCATTCTTCTATCGGCACAAAGGGTAACTTTACGACTTTTAACACTTGAGATGCTTTCCCTTGTTCCGATGTTATACCCCAGCCAGCGACCTATAAAAATAATATAATAGAGGTACTAGCATAATTTTATCTATGCTATTTATAATAGCGGTAGACTGGCCAATGAAAGGTTTAAAGAAAGTCTGTGAAACATTATAAAAAAAATCAAAAATACTTATAATAATAATTTATAATTAAAAATATTATAAAACGAGGAAGGGTCTTCTCGAAGACAGGACCCTGACAGATCGGTTTCGGGGTATCTGGTCCAAACGCCATCTGTTATCGAGTAGTGTTATTAAGTAGCACAAAGTATTAAGTTCGCTCACTCGGCGTTAGATGGCGTTAGCTGTAGCAAGCTTCCCATCAAAAAATAAACGAAATTTCTCCAAGATAAGACCTTGACAGATCGATTTCTAGACCTAAAAAACCCCTAACCCTACATTTTTGTCAAAATCGTTAGAGCCGTTTGCGAGATGGCGTGAGCGGTAGCAAGCCTCCCATTAAAAAATAAATTACCTAAAACGAATTTTCTCCAAGATAAGACCTTGACAGATCGATTTCTAGACCTAAAAAACACGTAACCCTACATTTTTGTCAAAATCGTTAGAGCCGTTTGCGAGATGGCGTGAGCGGTAGCAAGCCTCCCATTAAAAAATAAATTACCTAAAACGAATTTTCTCCAAGATAAGACCTTGACAGATCGATTTCTAGACCTAAAAAACACGTAACCCTACATTTTTGTCAAAATCGTTAGAGCCGTTTGCGAGATCTTCGTGGCATACAAGAATTCCTCATTTAGTATTATAAGATAAATTCATCTGTATTTAGTGGAGATTTAACTAATAAAAAAAATTACCTTCCCCAAATTTTTAGGTTGCAACTGTCGATTTTCAAAAGTGTAATCGAAATCAACGCACACTGGCAACACAAAAGGCTTATACTCGACTGGTTTTGAAAGCGTCACTATTGCGATGTCCTGTTGAAAATTAGCTGACGCTCCGTCGTAGTTGTCTGGTATTTTTATGTCGCTTACCTGTCGATAATATTTTAGACAATTAAACAATCAAGCAAATATAATAGGGGAACGTACCCCACTACATGACGTGACCAATTTTTTTACAAATTGTTACTCCCCTCCCCTTCCTCGGTGACCACGCATATAGTAATATGCCATGTCTCCCCCCTCCCCCTCTAGTGTCCATGTAGTAATTAATAAATTAAATGGTTTTAATTTTTTTTTGCAAACAGAAAGTTAAAAAAAATACTTAATTTACAAAATTAACTATCTACTTAACCAAACGGAAAGTTAAAAAAAATACTTAATTTACAAAATTAACTATCTACTTAACCAAACGGAAAGTTAAAAAAAATACTTAATTTACAAAATTAACTATCTACTTAACCAAACGGAAAGTTTATAAAAATACTTAATTTACAAAATTAACTATCTACTTAACCAAACGGAAAGTTTATAAAAATACTTAATTTACAAAATTAACTATCTACTTAACCAAACGGAAAGTTAAAAAAAATACTTAACTTACAAAATTAACTATCTACTTAACCAAACGGAAAGTTAAAAAAAATACTTAACTTACAAAATTAACTATCTACTTAACCAAACGGAATGTTAAAAAAAATACTTAATTTACAAAATTAACTATCTACTTAACCAAACGGAAAGTTAAAAAAAATACTTAACTTACAAAATTAACTATCTACTTAACCAAACGGAAAGTTAAAAAAAAATACTTAATTTACAAAATTAACTATCTACTTAACCAAACGGAAAGTTAAAAAAAATACTTAACTTACAAAATTAACTATCTACTTAACCAAACGGAAAGTTAAAAAAAATACTTAATTTACAAAATTAACTATCTACTTAACCAAACGGAAAGTTAAAAAAAATACTTAATTTACAAAATTAACTATCTACTTAACCAAACGGAAAGTTAAAAAAAATACTTAATTTACAAAATTAACTATCTACTTAACCAAACGGAAAGTTAAAAAAAATTACTTAATTTACAAAATTGACTACCTACTTGACCAAGCGTAGTCAGGTGTGGTATTTGGTAAAGACTCTTTTTGAGTCGGGCGTTAAAAAAAGTGAAAGTAGCACTCACGTCGGATTTTTGAGCGTTGGTGTCGTTAGGATTGTTCCAAGGCCTATAAATCTTTCCAAGGGCCACGGCGAAGCGTTCCGCTGGTAACTTCTTCTCCGCGTCATTCCAGAAGCAATGTGCAGCTAAAATTTTTATTTATTTATTGGAACAGGCACAGTAACAATCAGTAGCACTACCATGAGTTGCTATCGAAATCTTACGTTAGTTTACTTCTGTCGATAACGAACCTTTCACCCTTCAATGTGCTAGTGAATGATTTTACTACTAACGTTACGGTATTTCTCGATAGCATCAGTCAAATTTGTAAGTCATGTACCGATTTTGTATAGAAATGTCAAGTTAAACGTTAGTCGGTAATGGTTGCTAGCGACTACATTCGATAGGTTATTTACTTATGCAACTCATGTTACTGTAGCACTACCATGAGTTGCTATCGAAATCTTACGTTAGTTTACTTCTGTCGATAACGAACCTTTCAATGTGCACGTGAATGGTTTAACTACTAACGTTACGGTATTTCTCGAGAGCATCAGTCAAATTTGTAGCTCATGGTACCGGTTTTAGTTCTTTGAGTGACCGCTAGAGGCGCTATACAATTTTTCATGCAAATATTTTACGTTCTCGCTCATCTCTCGCTAGCGATTTCGGTCGTCATAAACTCATGGTAGTGCTACTGGTTTTAGTTCTTTGGTGACCGCTAGAGGCGCTGTACAATTTTTCATACAAATATTTTACGTTCTTGTTCATCTTTCGCTAGCGATTTCGGTAGTCATAAACTCATGGTAGTGCTACTGGCCAGAGGCCTTCTGGGGCCCTACTATCAACTTTTAAAAGACGATTCAAATTCGGAGCAGTTCGCTCGCATACAAAAATAATATAAGCCCGTCTGGCGGCAGTAACCACCACCTTACAGAATACCACTGTAAAATAACAGCATTATGTGCTGTTGTGTTTCGGTGAGTGAGTAAGGGATGCCAGAGCCCATTACCCCATCCCTCCCTTATCACTTATCCTTAATTCTTCTATGGTCAGCAGCGCACTTGTAGCACTTATGGCAGTGGTTGTGTTGTGTGTCGACTTTAATATAAAAAAAAAGAATAAATTCATAATTTGTATGCTTAAATCATATCTTTACTATACTAATCCTAATATAAAACTAATATAATTATATAATCTTTACCTATTATAAATGCGAAAGTTTGTATGAATGTATGGATGTTTGTTACTCTTTCCTGAACTCTATACTGGACCGATTTGAAAAATTATTTCACTGTTGGGAGGCTATATTATCAGGGAGTAAAATAGGCTATCATCAATACTAATAATAAATCTGTAAGTGTATGTATGTACGTTCCTCCATAACTCTTCAACGAAATAACTGATTTTCATAAAACTTGGTAGATAAACATTTAGACGTACAGGACATTTTTATTTTTCAACGCGCACAAAGTCGCTCGCGCCAGCTAGTATTTTATAAAGTTACGAGGACGTAGTAGCGTGCAACAGCTAGTTTCTTAATAGTTATAGTACCTGAAACAACCAGAGTATTACTGATGAGTGACCCTCCGCATATTTGCATGTAAGGATTCGTGGCTTTTGTGTAAATGCCGGCGTGCCACGGCAGCTCTCCATGTTTGGCGCGATCACCGCCGATGATCAGTTCAAAACCTTCGGGCGATTCTGTACCGCATTCTGTAAACAGAAAGATTACAAAATTACTGCCCAGCACAGACCACATACCACAGCCTACTATCATCTCCTAATACGATTTAATTTAGGACATAAACTGGATTGCATTTGCTATTTCGTACCATCAATTTCGTCTTTGTATGAAAGCGATTTTGTTTAGGAACCCAAATTAAACTGCTCTGAATTTGAATCGTCTTTTAAAAGTTGATAGTATGGCCTCAGGGGGCCTATTATCATCTCTTAATACGATTTAATTTAGGACATAAACTGGTTTGCATTTGCTATTTCGTACCATCAATTTCGTCTTTGTATGAAAGCGATTTTGTTTAGGAACCCAAATTAAACTGCTCTGAATTTGAATCGTCTTTTAAAAGTTGATATTAGGACCCCTGGTTATAATATATTAATACGCCAACATATAAATATCATCATCATATATCATGGTTTAGAATTATCCATGATATACAACATATAAACAGGCACTTTGTTCACCTGGGTGAATATCTATTAAGTATTACATAATGAAACCGTGTACAAGTAGTACTAGTAGCTACAAGTAATGATAGTAATACATTTTGTTTTGCTATAGAGTTTTTGTTGAAAATAATAATAAAATAAATCATCACCATCATGTCTCTCCACTGCTGGATGTAGGCCTGCGAAACCCTTCAGGTAGACTGTCCACCACAGTGCATATTGTGAGTTTTACTCGACCACACGCATCAAACACCAATAGTGAATTTGTATGAAAATGACGCAGCGCTACTCGTTAATACTAATAATAAATCTGTAAGTGTTGTTGGTATTGTATGCATGTATGTTCCTCCATAACTCTGATTTTCATGAAACTTTGTAGATAAACATTTAGACGTATAGGACACAAGATAGGCTACTTTTTTCTTTTTCAACGCGGACGAATTCGCAGGCGCCAGCTAGTTATATGCGAAAACTGTCCTTGAGAACCACTCTATTAGTGAAAACAGCATGAAAATCGGTGCGGTAGTTTTTGAGTTTATCGCGAACAGACAGACAGCGAACAGACGGCGGAGGACTTTGTTTTTTTTTTTTATTATTATTTACCATTGACTCCGCCGTGATTCTGTTTTAGGCGTACTTATTATCAGTACCTATACATAATGTTTCATCCCTATAAGATTTAAGTTACCCGTGGGGCTCTACTATCAACTTTTAAAAGACGATTCAAATTCAGAGCAATTTAATTTGGGTCCCTAAGCAAAATCGTTTTCATACAAAAACGAAGTTGATGGTACGAAATAGCAAATGCAATCCAGTTTAGGTCCTAAATTAAATCGTATTAAGAGATGATACTAGGCCCCCTGAGGCCCTACTATTAACTTTTAAAAGACGATTCAAATTCAGAGTAGTTTGATTTGGGTCCCTAAGCAAAATCGTTTTCATACAAAAACGAAGTTGATGGTACGAAATAGCAAATGCAATCCAGTTTAGGTCCTAAATTAAATCGTATTAAGAGTTGATAGTAGGGACCCTGAACTTCTTCAGATTATAACGGACTTGCGCATCCTAAGTAATGTTAATAGGATGGAGGATAAGGATGAATGAATTGAAACAACAATTATTTAAAAAAACAATAATTTATTAAAAAAAAAAATCCATCCTATTAACATTACACACGTAGTTATTTATTAAAATAAAATAATATTAACAAAAAATCTAAAAAAAATTTTGTAAATTTATCTAAATATGCCTTTATTATTGCAGAAATATTTAAACTACAAAAACATGTTATAATATTTTTTGAAGTGAAAACTTCTTTGGGCGCGTTAGGCACTATTTTTTTACGGGAATAAAACACTGAAATCGCATTATAACGTTAACGTCACAAGAAATACAATTCCTCGACGCTAGATGGCGCTGTGATTAGTTCTTGGACTAAATCGTTAGATGGCGCTGCGAGAGCATAATAAAATGGCTTCAAAATATTTAATTGTTAAATCAGATGGCGCTGTGGTTAATTAATAAAAAAATTGTAATAATAAATAGAAATAATCCTAAAAACATATGTATTACTTAAACACAGAAGTAATATAAGAAGTTTTCACTTCTGACGTGCAGTCTCACGACTCACTTGTATTTTTTTTATAAATCTTTGGCTTTTAAATACATTCATGTAGACTTATTATGTAAAAAACACTAAAAAATACAAATACAGGGCCAAAAAATACAAAAGTTCATTCACAGCTTCCAGAGGCCCTAGTCAAGAGCAAATGTACAGTCGTAAATGCTACGCTCAGGCTACGCTACGCTCAGGCTACGCTAGGCTCAGGCCACGCTACGCTCAAGCTACGCTAGGCTCAGGCTACGCTACGCTGGGAGAAAGCTCTGTGATTGGTCAAAATTTTATGTGGGCGTTACAACAACCAATCACAGGGGCAAGGAGGATAGATAAAGGAGTGCAAGCTCTGTGTATTAAAAGTGAAAGACGACGAACTGATGGCGCTGGTGCAGCTAGTGATAGTAAACAATTCAACTCAGCGCGCACTTCACTCCGTTTCATTTCATACTCTCCATACTCTCAAACTCTCTAGATCAATGCCCTAGACACACCAGCGCCATCTCAATTTGTCGATTTTAGTTGCCACTTTTTTAGTTTAACACCCATATAAGATTGTCCTCCTTATCTCTACCCTCCTTACTCCAGGGCTTTATTTCAGTAGCACTACCATGACTTGCTATCGAAATCTTACGTTAGTTTACTTCTGTCGATAACGAACCTTTCACCCTTCAATGTGCTAGTGAATGATTTTACTACTAACGTTACGGTATTTCTCGTGAGCATCAGTCAAATTTGTAATTCATGTACCGATTTTGTATAGAAATGTCAAGTTAAACGTTAGTCGGTAATGGTCGCTAGCGACTACATTCGATAGGTTTTTTACTTATGCAACTCATGTTACTGGTTTTAGTTCTTTGAGTGACCGCTAGAGGCGATGTACAATTTTTCATACAAATATTTTACGTTCTCGTTCATCTCTCGCTAGCGATTTCGGTAATCATAAACTCATGGTAGTGCTACTGAGCATAGCATTTACGACTGTACGTTTGCTCTAAGCTCGGGCTGCTGTGCCACGAAACAGGTAGCGATTGTCGCTTCCCACCTTTTTACGTAACAAGATAAATGGATAGCGATACACGGCTTTGTCTCCGCGACTTTACTTTATACACATATTTATCTATTACATAGTGTAATTACGTCTGCTATTTATGACAACTGAAGTTGATTGAAAAGTGCTCTGTGACGTTTCAAAAAGAGATGTTCATTCGTGGTATGATATTGAAATGGTCGCTAGCTAATGGTCGCTAGCGACTACATTCGATAGGTTTTTCACTTATGCAACTCATGTTACCGGCTTTAGTTCTTTGAGTGACCGCTAGAGGCGCTGTACAATTTTTCATACAAATATTTTACGTTCTCGCTCATCTCTCGCTAGCGATTTCGGTCGTCATAAACTCATGGTACTGTAGCACTACCATGAGTTTATGACGACCGAAATCGCTAGCGAGGGATGAGCGAGAACTTAAAATATTTGTATGAAAAATTGTATAGCGCCTCTAGCGGTCACTCAAAGAACTAAAACCGGTACCATGAGTTACAAATTTGACTGATGCTCTCGAGAAATACCGTAACGTTAGTAGTTAAATCATTCACGTGCACATTGAAAGGTTCGTTATCGACAGAAGTAAACTAACGTAAGATTTCGATAGCAACTCATGGTAGTGCTACTGATGTATCCATGGACGATAAAAGTATTTGGACTAAACATAAAGTGGTTTTAAGTAGAGGGTTTAAAGTAGTAACAATAGATAAGTATGTGTTATATTACTTTATATGGCTAAACATTCGAAAGGCGAATTGTAGCAAATATTTATGGCAAAACTTTTGTACAAAATTTACTTAGTACAGAGAGTACAGTAATATTTATTATGTGAGTTCTAATGTGAATTTTCTGAGCATATATTGTGCTTTTTTTAAAAAAAAAATGTGCTAAATGAGGTAAAAATGTGTTTATAATAAATAAGTAACTTATTGTATTTCTGTGTGTATT
The DNA here is from genome assembly GCA_918317495.1 of Synanthedon vespiformis. Classification (NCBI taxonomy): domain Eukaryota; kingdom Metazoa; phylum Arthropoda; class Insecta; order Lepidoptera; family Sesiidae; genus Synanthedon; species Synanthedon vespiformis. The sequence continues at coordinate 2,484,689 of OU906974.1, forward strand.
CACAAATAATCTAGGAACTTTCTATCTAATACTTATTAAAGGTAGAGATGTCGGGACAAAAATTTTCCAAGCATCCGCACTGATATATAGGTTAGAAAATGGAATATAAATTAAAAAAAAAATCGGTGTGAAATTGCTTACAACTTTACTTTAAGTATGTTTAGTATTAATATTTAAAAAATTCACAGATTTCGTGCCTCACACGACTATCGAACACATTGGAAATGAATCTAAGGAATTCGAAAAAATATGTTGTTCTGACTTGTTGACTTCTTTCAAAAAGGTTAAGCTACAGGTTAAACCCTTAACCCGATCATCTATATTTTAGGATCAAATTATAGCTGACTAAATCGTCCAGAGGACTTTTTCTCAAATTTTTGATATCATTCTTCGTTTCCGAAATATCGAGCGCCAAAATCAAAAATTCAGAAAAAAGTTCAATTTTTTTTTTCACTATTTCGGCCATAACTTTTTCGTTTTTGACTTTTTTTGGAAAAATTATTTTTGCATCTTACAGCTCTCGTGAATACGCATCTTTTGAGCTCTTTTCGAATATCATATCTTTACAACTCTCCGAGATATAAGGGGATTGGTTTCACTTTTTCGTGAAATTGGGGCCTATACTGAATGATGAAGCGAACGAAAAGACATTTCCAATATCAAAACATTACTATTAGCGCAAACTTTGTATATTATCTGCTTTTTTGTCCCTTAAAAATATATTAACTAAATTTTCTAATCAATAAAAGCAGCTACCTTAAACAGTTTAGGTCCTAAAATGAATTCTACCATCGCTTTTTATGGCAACACTGCTGTTTCTAATGTTAAAATTGACACTAGCCGCTTGACCTATTCTCCAATCGCTCTCATCTATTTCATCTTCAACAACATTATCATTAACAGTTCCTCCTCCAACACCAACACTGTTGCCTGGAGGACTCGGTACACCAACGGATGAGGAGTATTGAAAATTATCTATATATATTTCTACACTATCCTTAACTAAAATAGTAATGTTAGTTCCATTTTTTGTCAAACCTGCCATACAAGTCGGAGGGTAGTCCCAACTGCCGCCAACACACTTCATATTCTTCAAAACACCTATATTGTAGTAGTTTGGACGTTTACAAGAGACAAGTATGATAGTTCCTTCCGGTTCGCTGTTTTGACACTCTCTGGTGCCTTGGACCGAATCACCTTGGATTACACAGCGATACTCAACCCCGGTTTGACGGTTGAGGTTGCAGAAACCTGAAAAGAGTCATTTGGGTGATTGTAATATACATTATTTTATTAGCTTTGGGTTTGCTCTTGGCCAACAACCAGCTGTAGGGAAGATGAGGCCTACGATGGAGCGAGCTCACTCAGAATTCACGAGAACTTTGAAAAGTTTAGGGTTGTATGAGCTCGGAAATACAGGGAGTTAAAAACCTTGGCAGTGCGAATTATAAAGGATTTAAAGCGCTTGGTCCGAAAAATATTGACAAAATGAGGATGGTAATTTGTTATTAGTCCAAGGAACATTTTCTAATAAATCAAAATTTGAATCCCTAGAAGGCAATTTTCATATAAGTCTCTATAATCTAATCTAATTTAATATCTAATATATTATATAAAATGCTAATGTTAGTTCGTGAAGACAGGGTTTTCTCTATGACCACTAACTCCAATCAATTTCCCGTTGGGGTAGTAAATACCCCTTGGTCTCCTAGTAAAAGTAAGGGAGTTTGGTAGCGGTGGGTGGAAGTGAGATTTTCAGATCTAGAAAGTTCCAAAATGCGTGCAACTGTCAAAATCGATTCCAAATTTTCTAGAAAAGTGTAGAAAGTTCTAGAAATGATCTAGAAAGTTTGTTTAAACCGACAACTATAATATGAATTGATATACTCTATATACACCGTATGTTTAATGGTCGAATAAGTCTCTCAATATCTAAGACAGAAATCTATAATATCTACGTTAAAAAATGGATCTTTAAATATTTTTTATAAAATTAAACTGGGATGTATTTTAGCCCGAGCGACGCCGGGTTTCGCTGCTAGTATTTACTAACAAATCAAAATTTGAATCCCTAAGAGGCAATTTTCATATAAGTTTCTATAATACTACTCACGTATGCATTCAGGTACAGGCGCCGACCAGATACCGTTGAAGCAGATCACTGAATCCTTGCCAACGATCCCGTAACCAGGATTGCAGGTCACATTCAAGACCACCGAGCTCAAGATCTGTCCAGGTCTAGCATTAGGAGGTTGTATTGAGTGTGTGCCGTGCGCTGGCTTTTGTGGTACTATACAACTCTTTCCTGAAGGTCTGCAAAGACATTAATACTGTTAGCGTTTGCTATTTTCAACCGACTTCCAAAAAAAGGAGGAGGTTTCCTTTTTTATGTTTCTTTAACCTCCGACTGGGTGAAACGGTTTTGATGATTTTTTTATTTGAAACCTGATGCTTCCCGTGTGTAGGGTTACCATATTGTAAAGGGAAAATCGTAAAGTCCTGAGATAAAGCCTGATTTCGATAGATAAGTCCTGACATTTCGTCGCAAACGTAATTATGAGCTCTAAAAAAAAATAGTTTAATAAATAAGAATGAAAGTATTTATTATTTCTGCAAATCACTTAATATGAAAGTTGATTTTAAAAACCACAGAAGGTGAATTGTAATATGTTTTTAAATTATGTTTATGTTAATTACGTTGATTTGTGATACTATCCAAAGGAGGTTATGTTTTTTGTTTTGGTTGATAGAGATTTTCTAATAGAAAAAAATCTAAAAAAATTTACTGTACTTCATTGAAAATCGAAAAATCCTGAGATTTCCGAAATCCGGCCGGAATCCTGTCAGTACCCTAAAAATCCTGAAATCTCAGGACAAATCCGGAGATATGGTAACCCTACCCGTGTGGTCTCATTTCAATTTGGTCCAGTTCTGACAATGGCATCCATGAGAAAACGGTTAAAAGACGTTTTTTTTGTTAATAAAACTTTTTAACAAAAAATAAAACCGCCGAAAAAACTGAAAAGCATAAAATAATCTTATTATTTTACCTAAGTAATTTTGAGTCGCCGCCGCGCATCACTCTTTACGTAATTTTTGCTCGTTTGGCGCCGACTCAAAATTACTTAGGTAAAATAATAAGATTATTTTATGCTTTTCAGTTTTTTCGGCGGTTTTATTTTTTGTTAAAAAAGTTTCATTCTATATTTTTTTGTGGCTATAATCTAATATTTACTGCATGCTTAATTTTTAATTTTCTCACCCCCATTTTCCCACCATTAGGGTAGGATTTTTTTTTTCCAAATTTATACAAGACCAACTTCGAGGTATACCCTATCCATTAAAGAAAGAATTATCAAAATCGGACTACTCTGTAAAAAGTTATGCGTGGTTATACGCTACAATCGGTGAGTGAACAATCAATCGTCCCCTGTTTTCCTACCCTTAGGGTTGGAATTTTTTCAAATTAAAATGATCATACATAAAAAAAATTAATAATATATATACGCGTCGAATTGAGTACCTCCTCCTTTTTGTTTTTTTGTTACGTACGACCGCCTACGGAACCAATGCTACCAACGAAACCAGTTTCGGACACATCTTTGCATTTGTGGGAGAGGGACAAAACTCGTTTTTGTATTTCGTTAACTAACACAGGCATTGCTGTTGGCTATTTCTTAGAAAGAAAAAAAAAACTTTGTTCGTAACTGGTTACGTAGCAAGAAAAAAAATATCTCTGTTCGTAACTGGTTACGTAGCGTTGGTTTCGTAGGCGGCCGAGGGGGTTGTGTTATGGGTGAACGTTGCCACTTACCATCTCAAGTGGACGGTCGGCCTGTCTGTTGACTTTAACATAAAAACAAAAAACTTACATTACTGAAATATCCGATATTCTATTGCAAAGTTCATCGTCTTCGTCTGAAGCATCAGCACAGTCCACTTTCTGTAACAAAATCAATAAAAAAATCTATATAATTTCACTCCACTCCACTCCACTCCACTCCACTCCACTCCATTCTATTCTATCTAAACTAAACAAATAACATAAGGCACAAACCCCATCACAATCGGCCCCCTTGTCGACGCAAGCGCCGTATGCGCACTGAAACAAGTACGAAGAGCAAGTGTTTCCGGCACAAGCTCGCACAGTCTCGTCCGAGCCGTCCGTGCAATCCGGTGTGCCGTCACATCGGCTCCAAACAGGAATCATCTGACCGTTTTGGCATCTGAATTGGTTGCTGGAAATTCACAAAGGTGACAATCAAACTTGACTGGTTTTGAAAAACACGCGCGTAAGCACGCACGCGCACACGCACGCACGCGCACACGATATCACGCATATGTATTCGCATATAATGTACTAGCTGTTGCCTGTTGCACGCGACTTCGTCCGCGTAACTTTATAAAATATAATACATTCGCGTTGCTTGTGCTATAGGCGACGGTAGCCACCTACCATCAAGTGGACTGTCAGCCTGTTTGTCGACCTTAACATAAAAGAAAAAAAAGTAGTGATAGTAAGGTTTGTCTTACTTAATTTCGTCAGTTTCATTGCGACATCGCGGCAGAAGCTCGTCTGAGTTGTCAATGCATTCGCTCTGACCGTTGCAAGGCGCGTTGCCATCGACGCATGCGCCGTAAGTGCATCGAAACCAATTCGATTGGCAACTGTAATAGTTAATTAATAATTGTTTGAATTATTAATTAATAAAATTTAAGTATTCTTGAATTTTTTTCTATAATGTTTCACTTAATACTTATAAGACTACTTATAATACGCTCTAGCCCGAGCGAAACTCGGTCGCCCAGTCTAGTATAAATAAAAAGACCATTTATTCCTTCATAATACGTAAAATATCTTATTAAATATTAAATACACATTAAAACATTACTTTTTAGCATTTTAACAGTTTATTAGATTTTTAAGTTGGTTAGGACGCCTCTCGGGTAAAGGCCTCCCTCTCGGGTAAAGGCCTCTCTCTCGTGTAAAGGCCTCCCTCTCGGGGTAAAGGCCTCCCACTTGGGTAAAATCCTTCCTCTCGGGTAAAATCCTCCCTTATCCGAGTAAAATCCTCCCTCTCGGGTAAAGTCCTCCCTCTCGGGTAAAGCCCTCTCACTCGGTTAAAGGCCTCTCACTCGTGTAAAGGCCTCTCTCTCGGGTAAAGGCCTCTCTCTGGTGTAAAGGCCTCCCTCTCGGCCAAAAACCTCCCTCTCGGGGTAAAGGCCTCCCACTTGGGTAAAATCCTTCCTCTCGGGTAAAATCCTCCCTTACCCGAGTAAAATCCTCCCTCTCGGGTAAAGTCCTCCCTCTCAGGTAAAGGCCTCTCACTCGGGTAAAGGCCGAGTGAGATAACACAAGTTTACCCGAGAGGTATCTCGGGTAAACTTGTGTTATCAGTCTTGCCGTGAATAATTATTCTTAAATTATTAAATAGGTAATTAATACAATAGGTATTAATATTACAACACTTACGGTGTATTTCTGCATAATGCGTGCGTTTCATCGCTACCGTCCGAGCAGTCTTGGACGCCATCACATCTACCGTCGAAGCTTATGCAGCTACCATCACGACACTTCCACTGATCCTTACTGAAAACATATTATTATATAAAACAAACTATAAAATATAAATAGGTACTAATTAAAAATGTTAAGCATAAAACAAGAGTCGGCGTAGCCACGGTGGGGCAGGGCGGAGCAAGCGCCCCACTCTGGCTCTGACCTGTAAGGTACCTAATCAAACCTAAAAAACTTAATTATCTAGGTACTAACTACAATACTTAATTCCACACTCGACAGTAGTCAGTCGACATTTTTGGATGGAAGATTTCGTAGTCTAAGTAGGTAAGACAGTGAAAAAAAAAATTTTTCGTAACTAGTTGTGCAAAATGTTTTGAGAAAAATGAAACAAAAGGTTTGAGTGTGTGTGAAAAATGTTAGAGGATTAAATTTAAAATGATTTTTTTATATAAGCGTAAATATAACTGACCGACAATCGTTCTGTCTCTTTTCTCTGTGCAACACTGGATCTTTGAGAAGCGAATTTCTGTAAAAATTGAAATGATTTTTTTAAGCAATAAGTTATTTGACATAATTTAAGCAAATAGTACAAGCCATAATTAATTAAAATTATAAACTAACTCCCGACTTTATATTGAACCCAAACACGCTATACGAGTATATCTGCTGTAAGTTGTCGAGGAGTTGGGCGTCACACAGAATATCTGATGCTGTAGCATCAGATCAAGCTTACCATGTCATGGAAAATTTTGATCAGGTATACAGACACACTAGTCTCGTTTTTGCGTACAACACTCCGTTTTTGCGTCGCGCGTCGAGGTTTAAACATAAACTAGATGAAACCGGCCTCGCTTCGATTTAACGTGCACGTGGCTACAAAATGAATTTTAAAAAAGGAACATTACGATCCGAGACTGCAGGTTTTCTCGTCGCTACCGTCAGCGCAGTGGCTGTGACCATCGCAGACAAGATTGACATCAACGCAGTTACCATCATCACACATGAACTCGTTTGAACTGAAATATAAAAATAAAAATGTTTATTAACAGTTAGAAAAATCGTTTACAATAATAGCCATGATTGAAAACTCATTTTAAGCGGAAGCCTGCGCCAGGAGCATAAAATACGCTCTTGCATAAAAGCTAGAAAATAAGGCCCTTCTCTCACGGCGCTATTCAAATGCTACGCGACTGAGATGCAAACCATGATCGCCTACTGGTATGCTACTCGCTTCCGCACACGGAGCTACCCAAATGAGACTATTTTCCATCACTTGAAGAACAACATTCGTACGACGATGTCTAGTGGCTTAGCAATGAAGACCATTTTCTTCTCTATTTATGTTACAAGAACAAACGAAAATATAAAAGAAGATTCTGGGTGCACCCGTACATCGAAAAGAACATGAATTGTAGAGCATTAAAAAAATATTAATTTTTAAATTGAATTTTTCTCAATCTCAATCCACGCCTTTTCTGTTATATCTTTCTGGCAGATTAATTAAAATAATATAAACATAGATAGTTTTCCACCTCCTATTAAAATTTTGTTCTGCCGCCATGGTGTAATGCAACGCGTATACGACTCGGGTAGCGTGCGACTAGCATGTCAGTAGCGTGCGACTGATATCGAACCCGTCGTGTGCGAAACTCAGTAAATATGTATGGCGGCTACTCACAAGCGACGCGTATGAAACACAAATCGCTTTACAGTAGCGCCGTGAGAGAAGGGCCTAAGTTATTTTTTATATAGAAAGAATTTGAGCGCACATGCGCGCGACTGTCTCTCTCTCTTTCTCTCTCTCTCTCTCTCTCTCTGTGTGTGTTTTTATTGTATTTGTACAATAAAAATATTATTGATAATGTAGCTTTCTATAGGTGAAAGAATTTTTAAAATCGGTCCAGTAGTTTTTGAGTTAATTAATTACAAACATACAAATCTTCCCTCTTCGTTATTTAAAGTAATATTGGTAGATATCTTACCTGCATCCATCTGTGTGTGATGGAATAACAGAAGCCAGGGCAGGACTGGAAGCTGAAAAATGGAAAATATCAAATGAACAGTATCGTCAGTCTGTAACTATTTTAACATTTAAAAAAACATTATCACTGGTAACACCTTTGCCCTTTTGCTTTTATCATCATTCACATATATAATAAAATAATAATATAAGATAGATAATATGAATAACACATCAATATGTGACATCAAAATAAGGAAAATACGCAAACTCCGATTTACACAATTAAATAACATAACAATTGATGTAATTATAACTGGTATTATAAATAGGTACAGGAAAAATAACAAATACAGGAGTTAGTCTTCAGAAATTTTATTTCTACACTAGCTGGTGCCTGCGACTTCGTCCGCGTTGAAAAAGAAAGAAGTGGCCTATCTTGTGTCCCGTACGTCTAAATATTTATCTACCAAGTTTCATGAAAATCAATCAATTCGTTTAAGAGTTATGGAGGAACATACATTCATACATACACTTACAGATTTATTGTTAGTATTGATAATATATTAGTAGGTACTAACTAAATTGGGCTTTTTTTTTTAGTTTTTTTGCATGGAAAAAATTCAAAAACACTTGAATTAATAATTAAATAATTCATTCAAAATATTATAAAACGAGCAAGCGGTATTGCTTTTTTTTACAACGAATTTTCATGAAAATAAGACCCCAACAGATCGATTTCAGGCAACCAAACACATTAAGTAACAAAAATGTATTAAGTTCGTTCACTCGTCGCTAGATGGCGTTAGCTGTAGCAAGTGGCATTGCTTTCGTAACTGTTCTATTAAAAAAAAAAAACTAGGTACTTAAATCGAATTTTCTCGAAAATAAGACCCTGACAGATCGATTTCTGGACCTAAAAAACCCCTAACCCTAGAATTTCGTCAAAATCGTTAGAGCTGTTTGCGAAATCGTCGTAACGTACAAGAATTCCTCGCTTTCACAAGCGTGTGAATGGGGTGTTTGGCTTGGCTTGTGCGAGCTTGTCCCGATCCGGGCCATGGGCGCAGCCACGATGGGGCAGGGTGGGGCGCTTGCCCCACCCTGACTTTGACCTGTAAGGTACCTAATCAAACCTAAAAAACTTAATTATCTAGGTACTAACTACAATATTTAATATCCGTAAGAAAGTTCACACTCGACAGTAGTCAGTCGACATTTTTGGATGGAAGATTTCGTGGTGTAGGTAGGTGAACAATAAGAATTTTGGATAATTCGAATTATACATAGATACAGGCTAGTATAGGGTGTGTATGTAACCTTTTTGTATGAAAAAATTAACCGGGGTAAGACCGCAGGTATAGTTTGCTAGTTACATATTATTTTAGACTGCTGCCCCACCCTGAGCCCATGGCTGGCTACGCTCCTGATCCGGGCTAGTGTCGGTTTGGAGCGTATGTCCAGGTAAGCTGACAGCAGCCTGTCCAGTTTATTACAGGTCAGTGGATTGACACAATAATATGCCGTCGCCAAATCACGTGATACGTCCCATACATTTTATTCTTTCGAACTTCGTTATCGTTTTTAAAATGTTACTTTGTGATCGACTTCGCCACGATCACAAAATCAGGTGAGTTCATATTTACAGTAAAACTAGTCCAGTAACTTTAAAGCTTAACTTGTTTCCAGTAAAACTAGTTTCGTAAAAAAAAATCATTAATACTATTTTAATCCGCTTCATTCTAATCTATCTATACATATAAAAAAATTTTAAACGAGCCGTGTCTGTACAATTTTAATTTTTATTTGTACCTACCTACTTTACGAGTATACTAACTGGTGCTCGCGACTTCGACCGCGTTGAAAAGTATAAAACGCCATCTACCGTGGAATATTACCAAGCAGTTGTTAGTCGTTCAATATATCTCTGCGAAGTTTCACCTAATTTGGATAAATGGTGCTATCTCCCGGGCCAAGCCGCTAGTATTTACTTTTATTTTAGATTTCCCGTAGAAATGAAGCATTTTCCCGCGGTAAAAAGTAGCCTATGTTCATCACGGATAATGTCGGCTTCTAATGGTAAAAGAATTTTTCAAATCGGTCCAGTAGTTTCGGAGCCTATTCTATACAAACAAACAAACAATCAAATCTTTCCTCTTCACCATCATTACTTTACTTACCTAATAATAGCAAAAAAACATTCCTCAGATACATTTTTCCGTTTTAAACAAAACACTGAACTAGACACTTTTATATTTTTACCTACGTTATAGATGAAACATAATTTACCTACACAATGTTAAATGATTGTTTAACACTAAAAAAAAACAAGTGTTATTGGTTGTTTTTTATAAAATTAATTAAATGTTCAAATGTATTTGTACATGTTTTTGTAAGCGCAGTTCCCGTCATCGCGGAAAGTCCGAGACTGGTTTGTGTTTGTGATGCCGAGTTTTAAAACGGATTTTCCTTGAACGAATTCGCTAGACATTGCTCGCCGGATTTCGTGTTTTTACTACCTATCATGTACCTATCCTATCACGTTTTGGTTTTGCTTTTGAGTAGTTAAGGCGTGAAAGCGTAACAAACAAACAAATTGAATTCACTTTGACATTTATAATATTACTAGCTGTAGACATAGTAGACATGGACATGGACATGGACATGGACACGGACACGGACACGGACACACACAAACAGACACGGACACACACACACAGACATAGATATAGACATAGACGACATGGGCATGGGCATGGGCATGGGCATAGACATGGACACGGACACACAAAGAGACAGATATAGATATAAATATAAGAAATTGACCGGAACCGGAACCACATTCTTGGAGAAAATTACCGGGGGTAATTTCCTCCAAGAATGTGGACACGGACACACACACACACAGACACACACACACACACACAGACACAGACATAGACATAGACGACATGGGCATGGGCATGGGCATAGACATGGACACGGACACACAAAGAGACAGATATAGATATAGACACACAAAGAGACAGATATAGAGATGGCCTGCGTACCCCCACTTTCAGGTACGCCGAGGCAAGCAGCAACTCGCCGAGTCTACATACGAACGTTGTGCGAAAATTTTGCCGCAATCTTTGCTAATCGACTCAATATGGCAACACCGACGGTAATGACCTAGACGAAACAGGTTAGCAGAGGTTACGTCAACAGATAACCGGGGATGACCGCGGTCCAAACTGATTGGACGTAGTTTTTTTTTTCTTAAACATAATCTATTTTATTTATTTTATTTTTTAATCGAAATACCAACAGCACATCAAAATTATCCAATAATTCAGGTACTATAGGATTTCCCTTTGGAAAAAGTCCAACCAAGCTGAAAATTTGTATACACGTACCTGTTAGCTCCCCAAACAACCCCTGAAAAGTCCCACTAGTCCAGAGATGGGCATAACTTTTTACAGCCAAAAAACGGTGAAAAAATTACCTTTTTTCGGTTTTTTGCCTATATCTTCGTTCCTGTCGATCTTACCGCTATGAGGTATACTTATAAAAAGAAAGAATGGAAAATTTTCTACAAAAACGGTGATATAAAGTTTATTGATATCACTAATAGTTTTTACGTAATCGGGCATTGAAACTCCGGTAAAAATGTTCTATTTTTTTTAGCCGCATCGACGGGGGTAACACAATAGCACTACCATGAGTTTATGACGACCGAAATCGCTAGCGAGGGATGAGCGAGAACGTAAAATATTTGTATGAAAAATTGTATAGCGCCTCTAGCGGTCACTCAAAGAACTAAAACCGGTACCATGAGTTACAAATTTGACTGATGCTCTCGAGAAATACCGTAACGTTAGTAGTTAAATCATTCACGTGCACATTGAAAGGTTCGTTATCGACAGAAGTAAACTAACGTACAATTTCGATAGCAACTCATGGTAGTGCTACTGAACCGACTTGTTTCTGCCTACAGGTTCAATCCGATATTTCGCATCGTTTTGCATGGAAATGACTGATTTTATCGATAAATTTAGAATGGTCCGTAAGCCAGGCACTAATTTCGTCAATGATTTCCTCTCAGTCCATAATTTGTAAAATGCCTGATAGAGTTGTATCATGATGCGTTGTGAACGTCAGCTGCGGCTCCGATGGTTTGTTGAGCAGTGGTAGCCCGTTACACTTTCAGAGCATCAGCTGACTAGCATTCCACCAAGATATAGCCATCTGACTTTTTTATTTATTAACAGTAATACATAAACTATCATCTGATAAATTTTCTATTGGGAGGTAAACACTGAACACGTATATATTCGTGTGAGCTGCAGACGCATAATCCACCATTTTATAAATAGCTGACAATTTTGTTTCTTCAAAATATTAGGCTAACTATAATTTGATGAATTTTTAATCGGGAATAAATGATTAAAAAAAAATTTTTAATGTGCGTGGGCGGCTACCACTCTACTGCTCAACCCATCATCGGAGCCGCAGCTGACGTTCACAACGCTTCATGATACAACTCTCTCAGTCATTTTACTAGTTATCGACTGGGAGGAAACTGGTCATGAAAACCTGTCGCTGGCTCACGGACCAGAAAGCGGAAATTTAAAACATAGGTAGATTTAGTTTATAACGATTTTTGAAAATTCCAACTCCGTACGAAGCCGGGAGCGGGTCGCTAGTCCTTTCCTTACTAATCCTTACTAATCTTATAAATTCGAAATTCGAATTTCGAAATTCGAAACAACTACTGAATGGATTTCAATGAAACTTTACAATAATATAGCCTATACATCAGAATAAGACATAGGCATATCCTTACTAATATTATAAATTTATTTGTTTGTTTGTTACGCTTTCACGCAAAAACTACTGAACCAATCACCGTGAAATTTTGCATACACTTTGTCTGGGACACTAGAAAGAACATTGGGTACCTTTCATCGTTCAACGCGGACGAAGTCGTGGGCACCAGCTAGTAAGACATTAAAAATAAATAAAAATAATAATATAAATAAAAATGATTAAAAGATTTAAAAAAAAGATATTTCGCCGTCGCAACGATAACGATGTCCGGCGTTATAATTATAATAATATAAGATTTTTCCTTTCAACGCGGACGAAGTCGCGAGCACCAGCTAGTAATTATTAACTCTATGTCATCATATTATTAAGTAATTATTTACATATCTTCTCTACTAAAGAGGTTTTTTTGTGCTATCGTTACAAGGTTACGTCGGCCTTGTATAGATATGCTTACTAGCGATCAGTAGCACTACCATGAGTTGCTATCGAAATCTTACGTTAGTTTACTTATGTCGATAACGAACCTTTCACCCTTCAATTTGCTAGTGAATGATTTAACTACTAACGTTACGGGTATTTCTCGAGAGCATCAGTCAAATTTGTAACTCATGGTACCGATTTTGTATAGAAATGTCAAGTTAAACGTTAGTCGCATATGGTCGCTAGCGACTACATTCGATAGGTTTTTCACTTATGCAACTCATGTTACTGGTTTTAGTTCTTTGAGTGACCGCTAGAGGCGCTGTACAATTTTTCATATAAATATTTTACGCTCTCGCTCATCTCTCGCTAGCGATTTCGCTCGTCATAAACTCATGGTAGTGCTACAGTCCCCAGCTTGGTTTGGTTAGTTGTAAATTTTTCTGCAAACTGTAACGCGGCTATAGAAGTTTTTTCTGAAGTGAAAACTTCTATAGCCGCGTTATACGACTTTGGGTACGGAAAAAATGTATCGGTTCGCGTCAGCAACATACTAATGCTCACAGTTATGCGCGCGCAGTTGTCCACGAACGCTATCGTGCCAACACATTGCATATACCAGTAGCACTACCATGAGTTTATGACGACCGAAATCGCTAGCGAGGGATGAGCGAGAACGTAAAATATTTTACTTAAATATAAATATTTTGCTTGCTGCAAACTTCACATGATCCGAGTCATCATAGTAATGTCGTCAAAAAAATCCGAATAACAAAAATATAAAATATTTTTTATTTATATTTTATCTAATTAATTTATATATGTATAAATATATATATCCTTTTACTAATATTATAAATGTGAATGTGAGTTTGTTTGTTTATTATGCTTTCATGCAAAAACTACTGAACCGATCACCATTAAATTTTACATACACGTTGTCTGGGACACCAGAAAGGACATAGGGTACCTTTCATCGTTCAACGCGGACAAAGTCGAGGGCACCAGCTAGTATATAATAACTATTAAGTTATTATTACTATTAAATATATATGCGAATTTCCAGTCTCATGTGTGTGCGTTGGACGCTCAGTTTTAAGATTTTCACTTCTGTCGGCAGTCGTTGGAGCCCTTTGGACGAGTGGCAAGGGTGCTTGCCTAACGTTTCAGGGGCCCCGGGTTCGATTCCCGGCGGGTCAACTTTGGAAATCCATACTAATACTAATATTATAAATGCGAAAGTAGCTCTGTATGTCTGTCTGTCTCGCTTTCACGCAAAAACTAGTGAACCTATCACCATGAAATTTTGCATACACGTTGTCTGAGACACAAGAAAGGACATAGGGTACCTTTCATCCAGAAAAAAAGGACTAAGTATTCCCGAGGGATCATATAAGAACATAAATAATTGGACGCTACTGTCGCATGGCGGCGCCATCGTCGTCACAGCGATATAAGATGACATGAGATGACATTACACAAAATGTTCCTAGCTGTGAAACATTATTGATGTATTTTGTCTAAAATCGTCACTTGGTTGTCAAAAATATTTATTGGTGCGTTCAGAATTTTGTTGTAGTATGAGGTCCGATCTCTAAGACCGATTTTTAAGAATATTTTTTTGGTAGGTAAGTGATAGTTGCAAAATAACATTTGCCCGGGTCAAGCTAGCATATATTTTCTTTTTCAACGCGAACGAAATCGCGGGCACCCACTAGTTTTATTATAATTTTCAAAATTGACTCCGGTCTGGATTTGAAAAGTAGTGGTAGGGCACACTGCGTTTCGCAGTCATTTGGGCAGCCCGTCTGGCGGCAGTAACCACCACCTTACAGAATACCACCGTGAAATAACAGCATTAGGTATATGTTCGTGTAGCGAATAAAAACTTCTCGGCAAATGTGCGCAGGAACTCTATTTTTAGGTGTTTGAGTTGGCAGAGGAGCGTGAGCGGATGAGTCTACCAATAACGTGTGCCGACACGTTATTGGTAGACTCACACGCTATTCCCTCCCGCAATTTGCGACACGTTATTGGTAGACTCAGACGCTCTTCCCCTCCCGCACTTCGTTCGCGCGTCTCGAGTTATTTTATCGTATTAGTAATACGTCATGGTGAATAATTGTTCTTCTTCAACATCGCACGATGATTTTATGGAAGGAATATCAACACTGCCTGTAATGTTAAGTTAGTGAGGTGAAAAATTACGAAATAAGAAAAAGAAATGTCATTTTCCTTAGCAATTTTGTGCGCAATTGTACACATGCGCCGATTGCCCCCACAAGTGTCGCCTTCAAACCTTAATATAATAATTCATATATATGTGTTGTTGTATTTCGGTGAGTGAGTAAGGGATGCCAGAGCCCATTACCCCATCCCTCCCTTATCCCTTATCCGTAATCCTTCTATGGTAGGCAGCGCACTTGTAGCACTTATGGCGTTGCTTATGTTATAGGCGACGGTAGCCACCTACCATCAAGTGGACTGTCAGCCTGTCTGTCGACCTTAATATATAAAAAGAAAAGTCTGCCTCCGATAATTTTTTTTTATGTTAACAGTCCACTCGATGGCCACCGTCGTCTGTTACACAATACCGATCAAAATCGGTCGACCCTTCCGATTAGGAGTTACGATTTTTGCGTCGGGCGTCGAGGATTAAAAAGACATCTAAGTATAATATTTTTCTGTATTTATAAACTTTAAGATGGCTAACCTTGTAAAAGGTTATATAAAAATTTAATCTATTTTACTTGTGTATTTGTTAAATATTAAATGCTGTAAGGTTATGCATTAAATAAAAAATAAAATCTAACCTAAAAAAGGTTTAATTAAGAATTAATGAAATTTAAAAATAATTCATAACACATAAGTAAACAATGTAATATAATTTATTTATAAGGAAAAATAATAATATTATTTTATTACTAAGAAAGCATTGGTAAAGTAGGTTAGGAACCGGGGAAGTACTTTTCCTAAATACGCACTGCACTTTCATTACGCGTTCTAAGTATATTTACTTAGTAATACTGCCTATAGAAATCTATATCTATACTAATATTATAAAGAGGAAAGATTTGATTGTTTATTTGTTCGTATAGAATAGGCTCCGAAACTACTGGACCTATTTGAAAAAATCCTTTACCATTGGAAGCCGCCATTATCCGTGATGAACATAGGCTACTTTTTACCGCGGGAAAATGTTTCATTCCTACGGGAAATCTAAAATAAAAGTAAATACTAGCGGCTTGGCCCAGAATACACTTGATACCGTCATCTATCGGATTTAGGTAGAACTGCTTGGGGTTATTTAAAGCGATCCGCTCCACGGTATCTACCGATGGCGTTATCAAGTGTTATAATTTTATACTTTTCAACGCGGACGAAGTCGCGAGCACCAGCTAGTAAAAATAAAATCACACAAACAAATCTTATAATATTAAACGAGAAATTTTTGTATTTACTGACGCTGCATAGCCACTATAGCCTGCAGCGCCAAAATGGCGCTTTTTATATCGGCATTAAAATAATTTGACAACAGCCTGTCCAGTGGTATATATTACAGGCAGGTCAGTGCCAAACGTGGACCAAAGACTAAGACCAATATATATGACGTGGATTCGTCGTGGATTGGAAACGTGGATATCAAACGTTGACGTTTTTTGAACGATATGGCCAGTTTTATCTGGCCAGTGGCCAGTTGCACGCCGCCACAGACTAACTTATAATAAACTAGCTGGTGCTCGCGACTTCGTCCGCGTTGAAAAGTATAGAACGCCATTTACCGTGTAATATCACCAAGCAGTTGTCATGTTAGTCGTTTAGTATTTACTTTTATTTTAGATTTCCCGTAGGAATGAAGCATTTTCCCGCGGTAAAAAGTATCCTATGTTCATCACAGATAATGTCCGCTTCTAATGGTAAAAGAATTTTTCAAATCGGTCCAGTAGTTTCGGAGCCTATTCAATACAAACAAACAAATCTTTTCTCTTTATAATATTAGTATAAGTATAGATCACGCCGCACAAACTACATAGAAGATACTAACATAGCACGCCGGTTGGCTCACCAGTAGATATCCCACCCCACCCACTGATTTCTTTTTTAGAATGGAAGAAACGGTAATATTTGGGTGTTCCAGCTACGCTTGACTCTAGGGGTTGTTCAATAAAAATGAAAGTTTATAAACTTTATTTGTATCTGTTAAAAGCCTGCCTGTCTCTGTATTGCAGACTGTTTCTGAGCCTTTAGGCCACAGGATGACTGGGCCTTTATAATACTCAGAACTCAGAACTTAGTGTAAAATTTGTCAAATTGTTTGAAGATTTTCAGGCCACCTTTATTTCAAACATCATAGACGCTTAAAGTTAAAAAAATAGGAGGATTAAAGGTAATAAGTGTTTATTGTTTTAAAAAATAATGTAAATATTCATGATTTTACAAATTAAATTATATTATTATGAAAATAGCTTATTTAATGTATAATTTTAAACTATCCGTCTTCGTTAAAATTATCGTCGTCATTGTTTGGTGCAGCATTAAGTTCGTCACGTAAGATTGAACCTTCTGGGCAGCACACCTCGTCTTGTCCGCATGTACTGAAAAATTGAAATAATAATTATTTCTAAATTTAAATAAAAAAAACATGGGTACACAGAGTAGGTAACCGCCTCGCCCTGCCTGCGCAGAGTAATTTCATATTCGTTCTGTGGTTGTTTAAAGCAACTTTTGCACTAGATATTTTTTTTATTTTATACATATTATAATAAATGTTTTAATTTTAATTTGTAATTAATGTATATAATATTTAATTTACTTATTATCTTATTTAATCGCATAGCCTACAGCGCCAAAATGGCGTTTTTCAAATAGACATAAAAATAATTTGACAGCAGTCTGTCCAGTGCTCATCCAGTGCTTATACAGGTCAGTGATGATATGTGTATGGAAAACTGTCAATGTCAAAGTGACAATTTTGACAATTTTTAAACAATTACAAAAAACTGAAAACGTTATTTTCTCTAATCTAATAGTCCACAAAGAAATGAATAAATAAAAAACATTGTAGTTATTTAGTCTAAAAATAAATAGAAATTCACATTTTCTTCCATTTGATTGAATGCGTTTAGTCTTGCTGTTTTTTTTATTTTATTAAATGTGCGTGTGTGCAATGTGCATAATATAATATATAATTTGAAATATTATGCGCGATGAAAAGTAATTTAACGTTATTAAATATTCTATAAAGAAAGTGTATGTATTCGTATCTTTAAAACAATGGAACCTGGACCGAGTGAAACAAGAGTGACAGGTAACTTAGTTATTTTATTTTATTACTAGCTGCTGCCCGCTACTTCGCCCGCGTAACTTTGTAAATTTTTACTAAAACCTTCCATCCTCTATCCATTGGTGAAAACAGCATGAAAATCGGTGCAGTAGTTTTTGAGTTTATCGCCAACAGACAGACAGACAAACGAGGCAGAGGACTTTGTTTTACATGAAGAGAAAGTACCTTGAGTTAATACAAGTCAGTTTTCCTCCATACAAACGTAGAACCTTAATTACTCCGCTGTTTTATGTTTAATTTACAAAAGTATGCATGATACCGATCTGTCTTGTCGATAACTAGGTTCCTTGTCATACAAACTTTAAAAAAAAGTATTAATTTAAAAGATATGATCCTTGAAATATCCATATTTTAACACAAGTTTTAATGCAACTTTGAGGGTTGAATAGGTCACTCTAGTTTACAAAAACTCCAAAATACTTTGCCTACAAACATTAGTTATTGAAGAGTTGAAATAACTTTACACGAAATAGATATATGCAGTAGTTTTGTCAAATACGGCCAAGGGTCTGTTTGTGATTGGTATGAATGATTGTGCATCTCAGTCGAGTGCTCTTCCCGCGCTTTGTGCTGTGTGAGACAGGACGCATTTTAGTGATGAGAAAATCTTTGAATGCAATATTACTAATTTTTAAAAATAACATAGTCTTCTTTGAGCAAGTCCTATCTACGATATTTAACGTACTTTCCCTTCATGTTGCATACTCTTGGGACTCTTGGGTATATAATTATATCTATACTAATATTATAAAGAGGAAAGATTTGTTTGTTTGTTTGTTTGTTTGTATAGAATAGGCTCCGAATCTACTGGACCGATTTGAAAAAATCTTTTACCATTAGAAACCGACATTACCTGTGATGAACATAGGATACTTTTTACCGCGGGAAAATGCTTCATTCCTATGGGAAATCTAAAATAAAAGCTACTAGCGTCTTGGTCCGGGAGATAGCGCCATCTATCCAAATCAGGTGAAACCTCGCAGAGATATATTATTTCGATGGATGAAACGACTAACATGACAACTGCTTGGTGATATTCCACGGTAGATGGCGCTTTATACTTTTCAACATGGACGAAGTCACGAGCACTGGCTAGTATAGAATATAGAAAGAGATATATATTGTAAATAAATTTTTAAATTAAATAAATAAATGCACAGTAATAATAGTAATATTTCTATTTATTTTTAGAGCGACCGCTATTGCAACTTATAATTCAACTGACGTCCAGTCACAAGTCGGCAACTTTACTCAGAAACTCAACAGTTATTAACATTTTAAACGAAGAATTCAACATTAACACATACTCAATGGAACATATTAAAGTGGCGATTTATGTTAATTTAATTAAACGCTTTATAATGGACTGGCCGCACTGGGACTCCTTGGAATTGACTGTGAGCGATTTAAAAAAGAGAAATAACCAAAAATCCTTAAAAGACACGGTGAAACGTGAATATCAAAAACTCAAGAATTATTTAAGTGAAATATTGAAACAGAGCGAGCCTCTCATAAAGGAAAAAATCGAATCGGACGAGCCGAGTCAAAACGGTAAAGAGGAGACGAGCAAAGTCGTTATGGAATTCAGTTGTACTCGAGTCCAATTGAACACGTTGGTGTTTCGAACTCCGCACGGATCCAAAAAGACAATTTTCAACGGGACCGATCCGACTCCTAACAGGATTGTGTACGTCAAAACTCCGTTCAGATCGATTTTGAACTGGTTCGACGTTGAACTGATGATAAATACGCAATTTTTCTCGTACACGAGGAGCAACGTTCACACGTTAACACACAATATAATAAACAAAAAGGTAGTCGGTGACACGATTAAGAAGGTGGTCTCGGATGACAATATAAAAGAGAATTCGTCATCAAAAATTACCGTAGACACGGAGAGTCTCCTCAATTTTTTGCACAAATTTAAAGAGAAACTTTTGAATCTCTACAAGGACGTGCACCACAGGGACATGATCGAGCTCGTAATAGACTTGTTGGGGAGAGACGTTCGTATATTGAACATGAGAAAGATACACGTTCAAGGCAAATACAAATTTTCCTCTTCCAAATACGGTTACGTAAGATATCTCTACAAGGAGACGGGCGAAAATAGTTCCAAATATGACATACAATTGGAGGAAATCGTGTCACCGACAAATATTATAATGATAAACAGGTTCACGCCTATCGCAAACGTACCGGTCGTGTCGAATTATTGGTTGCAAATAAAATGCACGCTGTGCAATGTCAAATTCAACATTGACACCGTAGACAATTTAGTGATGCACTTCATGGAGAAACATTCGAACGAACCGGACTGGAGGTGCACGAATTGCTTGAGAATATTCTCTATGATAGATTTGACTGAAAAAGATTGGTATCACAAGTGTCTTGGTTGAAATGTCAATTACTCTCTTTGACGTTCAACGTTAAGTTTAAGTTTACTCATAATTATAAGTAAACTAACTATACCAGGGTCCAAATAAGTTAAGTTTGCTTAAGTTAATGGTTAACTTGAAGTCAACAATAGGTTTACTCATAGTTATAATTAAACCAGAGCTCAAATATGTTAAGTTTACTTAAGTTAACAGTTAACATAAAGTTAACAGTTAACTTACAGTTAATATAAAGTTAACTCTAAGTTAACTCATAATTATTAGTAAACTAACTATACCAGTGACAAAATAAGTTAAGTTTACTTAAGTTAACAGTTAACTCAAAGTTAACAGTTTAACTTTGCTTATAAATATAACAGTTAACAGTTAAGTTAACAGTTAACTTGAAGTCAACAATAAGTTTACTCATAGTTATAAGTAAACCAGAGCCCAAATAAGTTAACAGTTTTAGTTTACTCAAATATAAGTAAACTAAATATACCAGGGACAAAATAAGTTGAGTTCATTTAACAGTTAACGTAAAGTTAACTCTTTAATTTATTTATTTTTTTTATTTATTTATTTACAACATACAACATTTATTTTACTCATAATTATAAGTAAACTAAATATACCAGTGACAAAATAAGTTAAGTTCATTTAAGTTAACAGTTAACTTACAGTTAAGTTAACAGTTAACTCTAAGTTAACAGTTAACGTAAAGTTAACTTTTTAAGTTTACTCATAATTATAAGTAAACTAACTATACCAGTGACAAAATAAGTTAAGTTCATTTAAGTTAACTCTTAGTTAACTCTTTAAGTTTACTCATAATTATAAGTAAACTAACTATACCAGGGACAAAATAAGTTAAGTTCATTTAAGTTAACTCTTAGTTAACTCTTTAAGTTTACTCATAATTATAAGTAAACTAACTATACCAGTGACAAAATAAGTTAAGTTCATTTAAGTTAACTCTTAGTTAACTCTTTAAGTTTACTCATAATTATAAGTAAACTAACTATACCAGGGACAAAATAAGTTAAGTTCATTTAAGTTAACTCTTAGTTAACTCTTTAAGTTTACTCATAATTATAAGTAAACTAACTATACCAGTGACAAAATCTCACTAAAGAAGTAGGAATAAAACGTGTGAGTAGAGGGTAGTGATAAAATAGGACGAAAGGCGAATGTGGCGAAAAGCGAAGTGGACGAATGGCGTCGAATTCGTATAATTATGTGTATATATAGTTTAATTCATTTTGTAGTTTTAATTTGTTGTTTATATTTTCAAATAATATTCACAATAATATGTCATGACAAAGTTTATTTATTAAATGCGCGCTTTCAATGATTGTACTTAAAACAGGTAGATCACAATAATTATAAAGAGGAAAGATTTGATTGTTTGTTTGTATTGAATAGGCTCCGAAACTAGTGGACCGATTTGAAAAATTCTTTTACCATTAGAAGCCGACATTATCCGTGATGAACATAGGCTACTTTTTACCGCGGGAAAATGCTTCCTTCATTCCTATGGGAAAACGGGTAATAGGACAACGGGTAGTAAGAATTATCCTTCCGTACTAACTTCTTTTTCACATAACTTCTAAACGGCTGAACTGATTGGGTTGAAATTTTATATGGCTATTTCGATGGTTTCCTGGATCATTTAAAAATACAATTGGACCCGGTAGGCGGCGCTGCTGTCGGTATGTCAACTACTAAACGGCTTGACCGATTGGGTTGAAATTTTGTATGTGTATTTCCATCGTTTCACAGACACGAATGTATTATATTTTATAAAGTTACGCGGACAAAGTCGCGTGCAACAGCAAAACACACAATAAATTAACATAAAATAACACAGTTTGTGAATAATTCGTTTTTATAGATAAAGATCTTGCGCCCGCGTCGATGATTTATGATCGAGTTTGAAGCACGAAAATGTCTTTAGGGACCTTTAAAAAACCTTTAGGTCATCGAACTCGACTCTTTACTCGAACTTATGGCATTTATGGAATTGTATCGTATTGTAAGTAGTACTAGCAGGTGCCCGCGACTTCGTCCGTTGAAAAATGAAAAATATACGACGCTCCTACACAAAACCAAGCGGTTTTTAGGAGTTGTCGTGCCCCTAGACGAATTAATTTAAATATAAACATTATACAAGTAAAGGAATTTGTCGTAGGTATATCTAAGTATTTATGACTCTTGGACAAAGTTCACTAATTTTAATTTTTAACTCTTCGTATTCTCTATTGAAAATAATAAATACGTGTGAAAAAATATTTTGATACATCGTTTAGTTTCTGAGATATGGCGTTTTAAAAATGAGATCGCGACGCGGATGTCACGGGCCTGCGCTCGGTGCGGTGACGTCATAATTCAACGGTCTCTCGGTCAGTTCGCGCGCTCCCATATTGGAGCGAACCGACGACGCGACCGTTGGAATGTGACGTCACGCGGGCGCCCAGCGCCTGCTATAGAGGTCTCAATATTTAAGAGAACTTTAAATGTCTGTAAAATCACAACTACTGGGTCTTTTTGAAAAAAACAAAAAGTAGTGTGTTTGTATACATAAAAGCTCTAGTGAGACAAAGTTTTAGACGATTTTGCATACCTATTAACATTCTCCCAAAAATAATTGTCGGATAAATCCTACTCTAGCGGCTAAAGGATTATGTAATAAAAAAGTATTGGTAAAAAAATAGATTTCATGCTAACCTCTTATATCCGGGTGGTCCGTACACGGTCTTGTCTATGGCCGGTGTGCCATAATCACAAAATTTCCTTTGAATGCAAGCACCTTGTAGCCGACGACCGTTCCTGCAAGGCACTTCAGCGCGTTCAGTTGTTACTGTAGGTCAACAAGAAAAAATATGTAATACGTAATGCATTTCTGCATAATAATAAACTAGCTGGTGTCCGCGACTTCGTACGCGATGATAAATTAAAAATATAAAAGCAATTATAACGCTTGACGCCTTGTTGCTATAACACATTGGCCAGGCGTTAGTTACAGTTTTATATTTTAGATAATCCCTCGGGAACATTACTTTTTTCTTGGATTAAAGGTACCCTATGTCCTTTCTGGTGTCGCAGACAACGTGTATGCAAAATTTCATGGTGATCGGTTCAGTAGTTTTTGCGTGAAAGCGAGACAGACAGACTGAGTTACTTTCGCATTTATAATATAATTATAAAGAGGAAAGATTTGATTGTTTGTTTGTATAGAATAGGCTCCGAAACTACTGGACCGATTTGAAAAATTCTTTTACCATTAGAAGCCGACATTATCCGTGATGAACATAGGCTACTTTTTACCGCAGGAAAACGCTTCATTCCTACGGGAAATCTAAAATAAAAGTAAACACTAGCGGCTTGGCCCGGGAGATAGCGCCATCTATCATTATTTCTAATAGTAACTAATCAACAACACACTACTAGTAGTTGGTGAAAGGAGGCCCTAAGTGTACATATATACAGAGGGACAGACGGCGGGAAGTGACTTTATTTTATACCAGCTATTGCATGCGACTTCGTCCGCGTAACTTTACAAAATATAGCCTATGTTACTCTCTGATAATGGAGCTTTCTAAAGGTGAAAGTATTTTCAAAATGGGCCCATAGTTTTTCAATTTATTCATCAAAAAAATACAACTCTTATTTCTGCCTGCCTTATTTTAATACCTAATTTAATTAAAATAAGATTAAAGACTACACCTTTAACATGTTTGATATTTTTTTACTTGAGTTTCCTTATAAACAATAAAACTGGTAGGTAGATTATAAATTATACCTACCTATATAATGTAGAATACCTATTGCATATCATAATCTGTACATAGGTATAATAAAGTCATTAACTAGTCGAGTATGTACATACATTAATACTTTAGCCGCCGGAGTCGGATATATCCGACAGTTATTCTAAAAATAACACTTGTATAATGTTTATTTTTGAATCATTGAGTTGCTCTCTCTTGAAAAAAAATTAAATTATAGTAAACAGAATTGAATGATGACACAGAGAACAAATATTAAGTGAATAAACACTATTTATTACTCTATGTCTGATATGTTTACTAGCGTATGACGTCATCAGAGTTGCAACCAGTCACAGGGCGTTTCGGCGCCAAGATAAACTTTCAAAAATTATGACTTTTGTTTTCATTATAATTTGCAAAAAATATACATAATTTAGCTTAAAATAAAGTTTACGCTATTTTCTGATTTTACACTAACCACAATTTGTAGTATATTTTAAATCATATCAAATAGCCAATTTGTAGGACTATCGGACCATTTTATTATACAAATGTTATAAGCTTATTAAGCTGCAGACAAAAAATCTGCTGGTTAGTAATAATTAAATTTATATGACCTCATTATTATGATTTATTGGGATTTTTTTTGGGAGGGATGGGTATACGCACGAGCTGATTTTTTGTCTGCAGCCGACTGCAGCTTAGTAAACATTTATTTGTATAATAAAATGGCCGTTTAAAAGGTCACGCATACCGTAAGAAAGTTAAGTTATCCAGCACATCACTAATATTAATTTATAGTCTTACCAGTAACTTTACTAGTGGTAACTTCAGTGGAGGGTAGTGCTGTAGTTTCTTGACTTTGTACTCCGCTGAAACTGCAAACTGCCGCAACGACGAACAATCTGCGTATTTCATTAGGTAATTAGGTAATATTTTCACATTTTCTGGCAATTCTAGGCATTACAGGCGAAATGGGAAACAGGCAATTTGGGATTTGGTTGTAATGGAAAAGGTAATTTGCATTACAGGCGAAATGGGAAACAGGCAATTTGGGATTTGGTTGTAATGGAAAAGGTAATTTGCATTACAGGCGAAATGGGAATCAGGCAATTTGGGATTTGGTTGTAATGGGAAAGGTAATTTGCATTTCAGGCGAAATGGGAATCAGGCAATTTGGGATTTGGTTGTAATGGGAAAGGTAATTTGCATTACAGGCGAAATGGGAAACAGGCAATTTGGGAATTGGTTGTAATGGAAAAGATAATTTGCATTACAGGCGAAATGGGAAACAGGCAATTTGGGATTTGGTTGTAATGGAAAAGGTAATTTGCATTACAGGCGAAATGGGAAACAGGCAATATGGGAAACAGGCAATTTGGGATTTGGTTGTAATGGGAAAGGTAATTTGCATTACAGGCGAAATGGGAAACTGGCAATTTGGGATTTGGTTGTAATGGAAAAGGTAATTTGCATTACAGGCGAAATGGGAAACAGGCAATTTGGGATTTGGTTGTAATGGAAAAGGTAATTTGCATTACAGGCGAAATGGGAATCAGGCAATTTGGGATTTGGTTGTAATGGGAAAGGTAATTTGCATTTCAGGCGAAATGGGAATCAGGCAATTTGGGATTTGGTTGTAATGGGAAAGGTAATTTGCATTACAGGCGAAATGGGAAACAGGCAATTTGGGAATTGGTTGTAATGGAAAAGATAATTTGCATTACAGGCGAAATGGGAAACAGGCAATTTGGGATTTGGTTGTAATGGAAAAGGTAATTTGCATTACAGGCGAAATGGGAAACAGGCAATTTGGGATTTGGTTGTAATGGAAAAGGTAATTTGCATTACAGGCGAAATGGGAAACAGGCAATTTGGGATTTGGTTGTAATGGGAAAGGTAATTTGCATTACAGGCGAAATGGGAAACAGGTAATTTGGGAATTGGTTGTAATGGAAAAGATAATTTGCATTACAGGCGAAATGGGAAACAGGCAATTGGGGATTTGGTTGTAATGGAAAAGGTAATTTGCATTACAGGCGAAATGGGAAACAGGCAATATGGGAAACAGGCAATTTGGGATTTGGTTGTAATGGAAAAGGTAATTTGCATTACAGGCTAAATGGGAATCAGGCAATTTGGGATTTGGTTGTAATGGGGAAAGTAATTTGCATTTCAGGCGAAATGGGAATCAGGCAATTTGGGACTTGGTTGTAATGGACCGGAAGGAAATCAATTCTCCAATAAATCAATAAATACTAGCATACATAATATTAACTGATTTTCATAAAACTTGGTAGATTAACATTTAGACGTACAGGACACGTACAGGATAGACTTTTTTCTTTATCAACACGGACGAAGTCGCGGGCACCAGCTAGTTATTAATAAACCTACCTATATTTTAAAACGTGTTTTAGAATAACTGTTACATCGTAACGGGCCATTATATTATTATCTATATACGTAATCACCTCGTCAATAGGTACAATACCTATCTCATTAATATTCTATTGACTATTACGGAAGTTCAACAGGTAGTAGGAAGATCCATATGTTTGAATAATATGTAATTTGTAATGTAAAGATTGCATTGTTTATTTAAAACTAGAAAAAAAAAACTTGCGAGCTATATTTGTTTACTGGCTGGCGCCCGCGACTTCGTCCGCGTTGAAAAAGAAAAAAGTAGTGTATCCTGGGCCCCTAGCCATGAGCACACCAATTCCAACGCTCCCTTACAAAGTTAGAGAACGATAGAAAATAAAAGCCCGCTTATTGGTCAAAATTTTATGTGGGCGTTATGGCGTTAGCCAGGCACTAATTTCGTCAATGATTTCCGCTCAGTCGATAATTTGTAAAATGCCTGAGAGAGTTGTATCATGATGCGTTGTGAACGTCAGCTGCGGCTCCGACGGTGGGTTGAGCAGTGGTAGCCCGTTACACTTTCAGAGCATCAGCTGACAAGCATTCCACCAAGATATAGCCAGCTGACTTTTTTATTTATTAACAGTAATACATAAACTATCATCTGATAAATTTTCTATTCAGGAGGTAATCACTGAACACGTATATATTCATGTGACCTGCTGACGTATAATCCACCATTTTATAAATAGCTGACAATTTTGTTTCTTCAAAATATTAGGCTAACTATAATTTGATGAATTTTTAATCGGGAATAAATGATTTAAAAAAAAAATTATGTGCGTGGGCGGCTACCACTCTACTGCTCAACCCACCATCGGAGCCGCAGCTGACGTTCACAACGCATCATGATACAACTCTCTCAGTCATTTTACGAGTTATCGACTGAGAGGAAATTGGTCATGAAAATCTGTCGCTGGCTCACGGATCATTACAACAACCAATCACCGGGCTTTATTTTCTGTCGTTTCGTCAATCTTCAACGCTCCCGTTTGCACTGGGTGCTCTTGGCTAAGGTGGCTAAGGGCCCTGGGCTCCTAGCCAAGAGCACAATGCAAACGGGAGCGTTGCGTATATTAACGAAACGATAGAAAATAAAGCCCGGTGTTTGGTTGTAGTAACGCCCACATAAAATTTTGACAAATCACCGGGCTTTATTTTCTATCGTTCTCTAACTTCGTGAAGGGAGCGTTGGAATTGATGTGCCCGTGGCTAAGGCCCGGTGTCCTGTACGTCTTAATGTTTATCTACCAAGTTTCATGAAAATCGTTTAATTCCCCTCCAGCGGTGACCGGTGTACGGCAGAATCTGTTTTCGGTTCGTTTAAGAGTTATGGAGGAACATACATACATACATACGCCACACATACAATACAATACACTTACAGATTTATTATTAGTAGGTATAGGTATTGATACTTCCATACATATTATAAAACAAAGTCCTCCGCCGCGTCTGTCTGTCTGTTCGCAATAAAATCAAAAACTACTGCACCGATTTTCATGTTGTTTTCACCAATGAATAGAGTGGTTCTCGAGGAAGGTTTTAGTATATAATTTGCAAAGTTACGCAAGCGAAAAAAAGTATTTTTTTTATTAGAGACCTAGCTATTGCACGCGACTTCGTACGTGATGATAAATTAAAAATATAAAAGCAATTATAAAGCTTGACAACTTGTTGCTATAACACATTAGCCATCAGGCGTTAATTACAGTTTTATATTTTAAATAATCCCTCGGGAACATTACTTTTTTCTTGGATGAAAGGTATCCTATGTCCTTTCTGGTGTCGCAGACAACGTGTATGCAAAATTTCATGGTGATCCGTTCAGTAGTTTTGGCGTGAAAGCGAGACAGACAGACAGAGTTACTTTCGCATTTATAATGTTAGTAAGGATAGCCTATGTTACTCCCTGACAATGTAGCTTCCAAACAGTGAAAGAATTTTTCAAATCGGTCCAGTAGTTACATAGCTAATTCAATGCAAACAAACAAATATTTCCTCTTTATAATATTAGTAGGTTTGCTCTTGGCCATCATATTGATTTATTTAAGCATCTTAATAATTAAAAAGCACGAGGAAATATAAAAGATAATCACTATCATTACATGCCTTGTAATAGGCTATATAAAAATATTACAGAACAAAATCCTTCGCCACGTCTGTCTGTTCGCGATAAACACAAAAACTACTGCACCGATTTTCGTTATGTATTCTCCAATGGATAGAGTGGTTCTTGAGAAAGGTTTTAGTATATAATTTACAAATTTACGCGTCGCGGGCACGAGCTAGTAAATATATAAATAAATAAATGAAGCATAACATAACAAAAATAAAAAACTTACAAAAATAAACACGTGTTATTCTTCATATTTTTAAAATTCAAATCACGAACACCAAAGCAATAGACAATGGCAAAATTCTGTATTTTTTTAAATAATATATTTTTAAAAATTAAAGTGTGCAGGACAAACACTTGTTATATGTTTAATGCCTTTGATTGGAATCAAGGAACATTGTCATGAACTGGTTTTGTTAATGATTTATTTATTATGTAGGTACCTACGATGTGTTGGGGAAATTCCAATATATTTTGAATGAATTTTAATGTGTAATAATTAGGTGAGTAGGTTATTATTATAATTACCTATAGATTATAATTTAATTGTGCATCTAGGTATACATAATATGTATCTACAACTACAAACTAATAATAACTGTAAATTACTTGTGATGTGCCGGATATCTGTTACTGTTAGTGATGTGGGCGAATCTTTTTACATATCTTTTTCCTTATTTATTTTTAATTCATAGCTAAAGCTAAATTCTACATATATATATATATATATATATATATATATATATATATATATATATATATATATATATATACAGGTGATTAGGTAGGTAGCAATGGAAATCTATTAATTTCCATTCAAATGATTTTTTATTTCTTAAAATCAAACATTAGTACTAATAGTGATGTGCCGGGTCGTTAAAAATGTTTATCCGCAGATGCGGATACGGATACGGATCTTAATTTTCTTAGTCAATCGGTGTAGGTGCGCGTGACCTTGAAACGATAGTTGAAGACCTTGAAAGGTGCCAAAAATTTGATTTTAATAAATAAAAAATAATCTGAATTGGTTTAGTTGGCGGTGGACAATCCGCTTTGGAGTCTTAAGCCGGCGCCAGATACAGTCAAATGTTTGCACAAAGACTTTGAGCTACTTTGCTCACACATTTGAACACATGTTTGTTGTACTTGCCAGACATGCTTTGCAACACGTTCGCTTCACAGTATTCAAATAGATAACAAACAAGACGGACGACGACTTTAGGGACGCAGTACCTATATCTCTATTATTTAAGTCTACAAAAAATTAAGCTAAAAGTCTCTATTTTTTATTATTTAGCTAAGTAAGCTAAGCTAAGTCGGTAATTTTTTTATTATTAAGCTAAAAAAGAGTTATTATGAAAATAAGTCTTGGGACTTTGCACTGGACTTTGCGCAAGTGTAGCAGGCTCGCACTGTTTGAACTTTGAACGCTTTGATGTGCGCTCCAAAAACCGACACCGAATGGCAAAGATGTAATCAAACTTTGAATAAATACCCAAATGTCTGTGCCTCACAAGTGTTCAAATAAGTGTACAAATATTGTTGCTATGTCTGGCGCCGGCTTTAGGGTAAGTCATAAGGAGAGAATACCAATTCTCTCCTTATGACTTCACCAGAATGAATAGGCTCTGACTTTGATATAGGATACACTAGATTCTGAGTTGCTGCACTAAAAGTGGCATAGTAGAATATCACCGCACACACAGATTTTTTATTTTTTATTTATCTATTTGCTATACAGTAATGTTTACATTTAAATTAACAATGGTGTAAGTAAACATAAACTCATTAGAGTTTCACCGCACACCATGTTTAGTTTATAAAATCATTAAAATATGTAGGTACATTATTATTTACATATAAGTTACATTAAAATATATTGGGTGATATTTCAAATTAGTTGCACAAAGTTGTCCTTAAGGTGAACACGTGTTACAACATTTACATTATTTATCTTTTTATTAGAAGTTAACGAGAGAATGTGATAGCATGTATAAAAAAACCCAGTGGACACTTTTTCGTAGTGAATTTGTTTGAGGTACCCTGAATCTAGTGTTGTATCCTTTATCACAGGGCTATCACAACCCATACTCACTCATTGAAACAACACGTACCTACAGTAAGTACACACTTGATAAGTCACGTCCTAAATCTCCGTTCGTGTAGAAAAATATGGCTCCAACGATTAACTTATAACTCACAATAAACCTTAGATACAATACAATATCTATACTTAAGGTTCATAATACACTACAGCAATTAGTTTTGTCTCGCTCGCAAGAGCATAACCATGCCAAGCGTATGGATGCCAAGTGTATGGATTGTTCCGTCGCACTCGCACTTGCATGAGATGGCAAGCGGCGCAAGCTAACATGGCGGCAGCTGTCGACCAATAGCAGTACTGGAAAAAGCCGCGAAGTGTATGGATTGTTCCGTCGCACTCGCACTCGCACTCGCATGAGATGGCAAGCGGCGCACGCTAACATGGAAGCAGCTGGCGACCAATAGCTGTATTGGAAAAAGCCGCGAAGTGTAAGGATTGTCCGTCGCATGAGATGGCAAGCGGCGCACGCTAACATGGCAGCTGCTGTCGACCAATAGCTGTATTGGACAAAGCCGCGAAGTGTATGGATGGTTTTCCGTCGCACTCGCACTCGCATGAGATGGCAAGCGGCGCACGCTAACATGGCAGCAGCTGGCGACCAATAGCGGTACTAGAAAAAGCCGCGAAGTGTCCAGATCGGTCGATAGTATTTCCTGCGCTTTAAAAATTCGTCTTCTGCGCAGGTACATCCCTAAACCATACCAGTTGAGTAAAGTCGAGGTACGAAAACCTTCGTCTTCTTCTTCTTTTTTAATGTCTTGGCTCCATCAGATCTTCTCCGATGATTTTGCCAGTGTCATTAGTAAAAATAGCAATTTGTAATAGCCTTTTTTTAAACAAAAAAAGGCAAAATTGAAATTAAAAAATCAAAAATAGCAGATCCCGAGACTAGTCAGTCAAGTCAAGTCTTAATTTTTCTTAGTTTTCCAAAACAGGTCCGTCAAGTCAAAAACCTTCGTCAGTTTTTAAAGTCATTCCTTTATCAAGCCGTAGACACTTAGTGCCTTTTGAAACTGAAGCACTAAGCAGACAACCAACAGACGTTTGAAAGGTAATTTTGGCATGACTGACAATTACCCTGGTGCAAACAAATTTCGACTTTAAGGTGACGAATCTTTTCTTACCCTGACTGTACCTACTGACACTAACCGTAAGTATACATTTTCCTATAAATTTAATAAAAAGCAGGTTTTCTTGTAAATTATTTATTAAATACATACAGTCTAATTGACTACTTGAATATTGAATACTTATATTTTAAATAACTCTTAATTTAAATAATAAACCATTCACTATCTTACAAAATTAAGACAGACTAGAACTGACACAACTATAAACACAGTTTGCGTAGTTTTGACGGCAAGACTCTGTGTGAAGTCACTTTGACAGCTGTCAAACGTGACGTTCATTAGGTCGCGTTCGTAATTCAATGGAAGTTTATCGTACGGATGCATTCCGAATATTGCTTCTGTCTCCAGAGACTTAGTGTTGTTGTGAAAGAGGACGTTCAATTGATGGTTGAAAGGGCCGTACATGGAAAACATGGCCCAGTGGAACGGCGAAGATTTGCCAAACAATTGATCCAATCTTGTGAAGGCGTTCTTGATTTCGTGACGTTTCATTGAACTGATGTTGGTCGAGGCAAACACATGGCCAATATTGGACCAAGACACGAAACAGTACTTCGTATTGTCCTCGGGACATACGGGCACTAATTCCACCGTGGTCTTAGACCAACTTTCTTGTATTTGTTTGGCTGGAAATTGAAATTTTTATTTATTTATTTTATTTTAGACTAGCTGTTGCACGCGACTTAGTCCGCGAGACTTTATAAAATATAATACATTCGTCCGCGTATAAAAGTATAAAACGCCATCTACCGTATTTTGGATAGATGGCGCTATCTCCCGGGCCAAGCCGCTAGTATTTACTTTTATTTTAGATTTCTTCCCGTAGGAATGAAGCATTTTCCCGCGGCAAAAAGTATCCCATGTTCATCACGGATAATGTCGGCTTCTAATGGTAAAAGAATTTTTCAAATCGGTCCAGTAGTTTCGGAGTATATTCTATACAAACAAACAAACAATTAAATCTTTCCTCTTTATAATATTAGTATAGATTCGTGTCTGTAAAACCATGGAAATACACATACAACATTTCAACCAAATCGGTCGAGGCATTTAGTAGTTGACATACCGACAGCAGCGCCACCTACCGGGTCCAAATGTATTTTTAAATGATCCAGGAAACCATCGAAATAGCCATATAAAATTTCAACCCAATCGGTTCAGCCGTTTAGAAGTTATGTGAAAAAGAAGTTAAGTACGGAAGGATAATTCTTACTACCCGTTGTCCTATTATAGTTCGTGTAGCGAATAAAGACTTCTCGGCAAATGTGCGCAGAATTCTATTTTTAGGCGTTTGAGGCGGCAGAGGAGCGTGAGCGGATGAGTCTACCAATACGTGTCGGCACACGTATTGGTAGACTCAGACGCTCACCTGCCGCACTGACGTTCGCGCGTCTCGACTCTCTCGGGTACTGTCGCGTACAGATTGTTTTATCGTATTAGTATAGTTAGTGTAGCGAATAAAGACTTCTCGGCAAATGTGCGCAGAATTATATTTTTAGGTGTTTGAGGCGGCAGAGGAGCGTGAGCGGCTGAGTCTACCAATACGTGTGCCGACACGTTATTGGTAGACTCAGACGCTCACCTCCCGCACTTCGTTCACGCGTCTCGAGTCTCTTGGGTACTGTTGCGTACAGATTGTTTTATCGTATTAGTATAGTAATACGTCATGGTGAATAAATGTTCTCCTTAGACATCGCACGATGATTTTATTGAAGGAATATCAACACTGCCTGTAATGTTAAGTTAGTGAGGTGAAAATTTACGAAATAAGAAAGAAAAATGTCATTTTCCTTAGCAATTTTGTGCGCAATTGTACACATGCGCCGATTCCCCCACTAAGTAAGTAGTGTATCTTTCAAACCTTAATATAATAATTCACCTATACCCGTATTCCCTTAGTAATTAAGCATTTTCCCTCGTTAAAAAGCTGTGTAACTGTTAAAAAATGAAATGTTTAAAAGAAATACACATACCTGCATACATATTGTAAGTCGCCACGCTAATAAATGCCACATCGCTTTTCCCCTCGACCAGAGATCGCAACGCCGCCATTTCCCCATCCAAAACTACCCCACCATCGACAATACAACTTCTTGTCAACATTTCCTTTGCAGTTTCAGTCAAATTGTAATTTTCCACGCCCGGAGCGCAAATTTGACTGAAATATCCATCGCTAAGGCACACACTCTGCCTCTTTAAGTAACCTAGGACTGAATGCCAAGCTAAACCGTCGTAACGGGGGAACGCAGCGCGTTTACCGCGCAGGTCCGCCATTTTGTTTATTTGCGAGTCTTTTTTAACGTAAGCAACTACTGTGCTCATACGTTCGACTATTGGCGTTGTTTCGTGGAGTAGGGGTGTTACTGAAAAGTCTCTGTAACGATATAAATATTTTATGAGTATTATGGTTAATATATTTATACTAGCTGGAGCCCGCCACTTCGTCCGCGTTTAACGATGAAAGATACCCTATGTCCTTTCTGGTGTCGAAGACAACGTGTATGCAAAATTTCATGGTGATCGGTTCAGTGGTTTTTGCGTGAAAGCGTAACAAACAAACAAACGCACGTGCACATTTATAATATTTTATAATATAATATATAATTCATATATTAAATGATTATTATTATTATTATTGACATTTTAGATAAATTACGTAAAGCTAAAAACAAATCAAAAAAATATTTATCAACTAGCTAGTGCCTGCGACTTCGTCCGCGTTTTAAAAGAAAAAAATAGCCTATCTCATATCCCGTACGCCTAAATGTTTATCTACCAAGTTTCATGAACATCAGTTAATTCGTTTAAGAGTGATGGAGGAACATACATAAATACAGAAAAAAATTGTAAAAATGGTCAATTTAGTTTCAGTATAATGTATAGAGCCTAAAACACGATATTTCTGAAAACGCCAAGACGATGACGATCCCGAGAAAAAATAAATTGCAATTTTGGCTTTAAGAGCGCTAAGAGATTTCGCTTCGAACTTTGGTGCCGTGACCAGTAGCACTACCATGAGTTGTTATCGAAATTTTACGTTAGTTTACTTCTGTCGATAACGATCGTTTCACCCTTCAATGTGCTAGTGAATGATTTAACTACTAAGGTTACGGTATTTCTCGAGAGCATCAGTCAAATTTGTAACTCATGGTACCGATTTTGTATAGAAATGTCAAATTAAACGTCAGTCGCTAATGGTCGCTAGCGACTACATTCGATAGGTTTTTCACTTATACAACTCATGTTACCGGTTTTAGTTCTTTGCGTGACCGCTAGAGGCGCTATACAATTTTTCATACAAATATTTTACGTTCTCGCTCATCTCTCGCTAGCGATTTCCGTCGTCATAAACTCATGGTAGTGCTACTGGACATTAGACTCTTAAAAGCGAAACTCGCAAACTCTCTAAAGTTAAAGTTATGTTAAAATTAAGGTTAAGTCAAGTTAACTTTAAGTAGTTAAGTTAACGTCAGTTAAAATCAAGTTACCGTTAAGTAGTTTAGTTAAAATCAAGTTACCGTTAAATAGTTAAGTTAAAATTAAGGTTAAGTTAAAGTCCAGTTAAAATCAAATTAAAGTCCAGCTAAAATTAAGTTAAAGTTGACTATCAGCTCACCTGGCGCCAATCACTAACCAATCACTGTCGGCCATTGTGACGTCACTACTTCCGTTTCCTACGGCCTGCAAGCAGTCCCTTCTGCTCGCTCTACTCTCGCACTGTAAAGGCGGTTCCACACCGTGCACTACTGCGGCCTCGCTGAGCCAGTCGCACTTGTGCTTCTCCAGCACTGATGTTGTGCACACCCTGAGATGCCTGTAAAACAAATTTAAGAGTAAGAATTTATTAGCACCGCCGACTTCGAGTAAAGTCGGGGTACGAAAATCTTCGTCAGTTTTCAAATTCATTCCTTTATCAAATTTTGAAATTAAAGCACTAAGCAGAAAACTGACATACGTTTGAAATGAAATTTTGACATGACTGACAATTGCCCTGGTGCAAGCAAATTTCGACTTTAAGGTGACGAACCTTTTCTTACCCTGACTGTACGTACATTACGACGACACGTTAGGTCTAGTGGCTAGATACGACACAGCCCATACAAAGTACAAACATAAGAGAAACACTAAAAATTTTCATTTTTGAACTTAATTTTTCCCTTATTTTACATATATATATTTCCTGTTGTTTATCAAAAATCTTAAATGACAAAGGCTCTAATAGTGTTCAACAAAAACTTTTCTAATTGTAATTGAAAATAAAAGTATGGAAATGATGTATGAATCTATCATTTGTCTTAAAAAAATTAAAAAAAAAATGCTCTAGTTTCTACAAAAGCCAAAGTTTGCTTGTTTAAAAATCATCAAAAAATTATTTATTCCCTTATTTTTAACATAGAAGAAATCAAAATTTCATATGCAGAAGCCAGACCCAAAAATCGTGTTGACCTGTGTTATTAGTATTGATTTATTTGCACTTACCTAGGAGGAGTGCATCCGTTTTGGCTGTAGGCTTCCCTGTAACCTAGGGCACTGTCCAGGTAGTCTAGAGGAGCGTGCGGAGGCTGCAGGGGCTCTGGCAGAGCCCTGTTGCTCTCAAATAGGGCTGCGAGGGCGCTGTGCCAGTTGCCTTGAACTGTCACGTTCTTGTCTATGAGAGAGCGAGTCAAGTTTCCAACTGCAGCCGCTGTTTTTCTATTCAAATTTAGAAAAAGGTTAGTTGCGGCCATAGACTGTGGAGGGAAAGGTAAGGAGAGGGAAGACTCTTTGTATTGTTAAGGGGGCGCTAGTGAAGCATTGACGAGTGAATTAGACAAAGATAGAGGAGCATTTTTTCAGATTGATTGTAAGTGGACCGTCATCAGCCTGTCTGGTGACCTTAGCCTGTCTGTTGACCTTAGCCTGTCTGGTGACCTTAGCCTCTCTGTTGACCTTAGCCTGTCTGGTGACCTTAGCCTGTCTGTTGATATTAGCCTGTCTGTCGACCTTAGCCTGTCTGTCGACCCTAGCCTGTCTGTTAACCTTAGCCTGTCTGTTGATATTAGCTTGTCTGTTAACCTTAGCCTGTCTGTTGATATTAGCTTGTCTGTTAACCTTAGCCTGTCTGTTGATATTAGCTTGTCTGTTGACTTTAGCCTGTCTGTTGACCTTAGCCTGTCTGTCGACCCTAGCCTGTCTGTTAACCTTAGCCTGTCTGTTGATATTAGCTTGTCTGTTAACCTTAGCCTGTCTGTTGATATTAGCTTGTCTGTTGACTTTAGCCTGTCTGTTGACCTTAGCCTGTCTGTCGACCCTAGCCTGTCTGTTGACCTTAGCCTGTTTGTCGACCTTAGCCTGTCTGTTGACCTTTGCCTGTCTGTTGACCTTAGCCTGTCTGTCGACCCTAGCCTGTCTGTTGACCTTAGCCTGTTTGTCGACCTTAGCCTGTCTGTTGACTAAGCTGCATGCAAAAAATCAGCTGGTTAGTAATATTTTTTATAAACTCACTAGCTGGTGCCCACAACTTCGTACGCGATGATAAATTAAAAATATAAAAGCAATTACAACGCTTGACAACTTGTTGCTATAACACATTGGCCAGGCGTTAGTTACAGTTTTATATTTTTGATAATCCCTCGGGAAAATTACTTTTTTCTTGGATGAAAGGTACCCTATGTCCTTTCTAGTGTCCCACACAATGTGTATGCAAAATTTCATGGTGATCCGTTCAGTAGTTTTGGCGTGAAAGCGAGACAGACAGACAGAGTTACTTTCGCATTTATAATATTAATAAGAATAAGAATTATTATGATTTATTGGGAGTGGTTTTTTGGGAGGTATGTGATTACTAACCAGCTGATTTTTTGTCTGCAGCTCAGTAAACATTTGTATAATAAAATGGCCGCATAGTCCTACAAATTGAGTGGCACGTTTTGCCAGTCCTACACTTGGAAGTTGTTTACGGTTGCCAACTCCTTTAGCTACCTCTGTCGAGAATTTTCGCAGAGGAAAAAATTGTTCGTTTCGGCAAACTGAAGCTACTCATGAAGATTCAGACTGTTAGTAATCAGAAAAAGATTCCTTTGGGGGATACTGGACTAATAGGGCTAATACGGCAACGGTAACGCCCCTTGAGCCCTAGACAAATGGCATTCGATTCGATTCGCTAAAAATAAAATGTATGGGATTGACATAATATTATGCCGTCGCTAAATCACGTGTTACTTCCCAAACATTTATTCTGCAAATAAACTTTTTTGCAATTGCAACTTTGCAAATAACAAAATTGGCTCTGATAAACAGTAAACGTGCATAAATCTTATAATATTTTCAAATTTTCAGGCAATTTGGTACTAAGGCATTTCGGATTTCAGGCGAAATGGGAATCAGTCAATTTGGGAATTGGTTATATTGGACCGGACGCATTCTATCGAACTTCGATATCGTTTTTCAAAATGTTACTACTTTGACTAAGGCCCCAGGGCCCTTAGCCAAGAGCATCCAGTGCAAACGGGAGCGTTGTAGATTGACGAAACGACAGAAAATAAAGCCCGGTGATTGGTTGTTGTAACGCCCACATAAAATTTTGACCCATCACCGGGCTTTATTTTCTGTCGTTTCGTCAATCTACAACGCTCCCGTTTGCACTGGATGCTCTTGGCTAAGGCCCCTGGGGTGTAGGTAGCTGTCAGAATGATAGAAAAATTAAGTCAATATCTGAAATAAGGTCATCTGAAATAGTTCAAATCTTGTTCTAGACGCAAACATATCACATACCGTTTAGACACAATCACAGGCCACGGTTTATTCAACCATATGCAGGGCTCTGTCGTGTTCAAAGGTTGAGATGTTCCGTCGCGACAGAGATACGCGAAATTTGGTGACGTCGTCAACTGAAAAATTAAAAAAATATAGTGTTATTTCTCTACTGGACTTTGTCCGCGACTAAAAAATATATAGTATATAGTGTTTTATTTTCAGTTAGATAGCGTTTTAGTGTTCAGGACACAGACATAGAGATAGACATAGAGATGGACATAGACATAGACATAGTGATAGAGATAGACATAGACATAGAGAGCCATAGACATAGACAGACATAAACATAGAGATAGAGATATACATAGACATAGACAGACATATACATAGAGATAGACATAGACATACACAGACACAGACATAGACATACACAGACATATACATAGAGATAGACATAGACAGACATATACATAGACATAGACAGACATAAACATAGAGATAGACATAGACATAGATAGAGATAGACACAATAAAAAGGATATTGTAGTGGATAAATCAATTACGGAAAATATTATTTTTAAAGAAAAATCGACACATAAAAAACATAGAATTTTAGTTACCGGTGACGAACAAATTCGCAACTTATCTTTACAACTGAAAGAAGGCTTAACCAACAAATGGAAAAATATGTATACAATCCAAGGAACAGTAAAATCATTTGCAACATTAACTGATTTCCTGAATGATATTGATTCCTTGGTGCATTCGACAGATGACAAAGACATTGTAGTTCTAGGTTTAGGTAAACATGATCAAAATTTTATGCAGTTTATGTCAAATTTAAGTAATATTCTATATATGTTAAGAAATACTAATGTCTTCATTTTGAGAATTCAAACAAATGTACACTTTAACATCCAGTTATTTAATCATTATGTACGACAAATCTGCACAGGTTACGCGAATTGTAGGTTTGTGGATGGGAGTGAGAACCGTTCTAAAAACAGAGGATACAAAAAAACTTATGACCTAAAAAATAAGCTCATTTACAATCTCTTATCCGAAATCAATAGTACAATTTACAAAAAAAATCTTATACCAACTGGTGATGGACAACTAATGGGATCCCAAACAAAACGTGATCTTATACAAATCAAATTAAACAAAGAAGAGGCCCTTAAGTCTGACCAAAATACTATTCGGATTAATACTAAACAAACTGATCGGTGTAGTAATTTATTTAAGTATAAAAACGGAACACTTCCAATAAAAATGTAAAAGAAAAAAAGGGAACTATACCTTTTTATTTCAAGCCATGTTCAAAATCGTTTTCAGCACAGACACATATTGATAAAGCTACTTTTTTTCGGAGTTAAGCCTCAGACTATAACGATACTTCATCAAAATATCTGCGGCATATTAAACAAGAAGAAAGACTTTCTCGAAATAGCATTACTAGATCTAGTGAGAAACCATCACATGATAGATATCATTTGTCTAACAGAAACATTTCTAAAAAGAGGAGCTGAAATAAATTTGAAATTAAAAGACTACAAGCTAGCTTCATATTTTTCCCGTGATAAACGTCGTGGAGGTTCATGTATTTTAGTCAAAAACTATCTGGACCATAAACCACTGCCAAATATTACTAATAGTATAAAAGCGTTACAATGTGATTTTGAATATTGCATTACAAAAATTCCCTCCATAAATACTATAGTTGTTAATATCTACAGTAGCACTACCATGAGTTGCTATCGAAATCTTACGTTAGTTTACTTCTGTCGATAACGAACGTTTCACCCTTCAATGTGCTAGTGAATGATTTAACTACTAACGTTACGGTATTTCTCGAGAGCATCAGTCAAATTTGTAACTCATGGTACCGATTTTGTATAGAAATGTCAAGTTAAACGTCAGTCGGTAATGGTCGCTAGCGACTACATTCGATAAGTTATTTACTTATGCAACTCATGTTACTGGTTTTAGTTCTTTAGTGACCGCTAGAGGCGCTGTACAATTTTTCATACAAATATTTTACGTTCTCGCTCATATCTCGCTAGCGATTTCGGTAGTCATAAACTCATGGTAGTGCTACAGAACACCGTCAACAGATGTTCGAGTCTTTTTAGCGTGTCTTAATGAATTTTAGCTGAAAAAGGTATTATTATTAAAAAGCGAATGTGTGGTTTTGAGCGGTGACTGGAATATCAACATTCTAGGTTCCGATAAAGTAAAAAATGACTTGTTTTCACTGCTGCAAAATTATAATCTAACAAATCATATTTCACAGCCCACAAGGCAAAAATCCTGCATCGATTTAATTGTAAGCAACACAGTGGACGTTAGGTCATCAATACATTTGTTGGGATTATCTGACCATGAAACGGCTCAAGCCATCACATTCGCTATTAAACATAGATCAACCTTATGGTTATATAAAAAACCAGAATTCTGGTTTGCAAAAAAAAAGAGACATGTCTTTGGGAAACGGAGCGAAGTTCATGCAGTGCATTTCTGCCATGTCTTTCAAAGAGGTATATAGTGAAACAGACACAGACAAAGCTTTTAATCTATTTCATGACACATTCGTTCTGTTTTACAATTTATGCTTTCCATCTATTTGGGTAAAAATTGTAAGTAAGCGTAAAAATTTGTGGCTTACTAGGGGCCTTAAGAAAGCTTGCGTAAAGAAAAGACATTTATATTTAAGCTACAGATTTTCTCCTGCAAATAAAAAAATCAACAAAAAAATATATACTAAATATACCTCAATACTACGTAAATGTATACTCAAATCTCAATCTCTTAATAATACTAAATTTATTCGTAATTCTATAAATAAATGTAAGGCGTCTTGGCAAGTTATAAATAATAACTTCACTAATAAAAGCTCAAGTAGCGAGATAAACACTATACTTTTGAATGGTATTACTCTGAATAATCCGGAAAGAATAGCAGAGAGCTTTAACAACTACTTCATTGGTCTATCTGAGAAATCTGTAAACGCAAATACATATACTAATTTAAGTACAGTTACTAGTAGTAACACTATATTTTTAAGTCCCACTCACCCTCTAGACATTTATAAAATAATTAAACAATTGAAAAATACAAAATCCACGGGATACGACAACATTAGCACTGCAATATTAAAGGAATGTGCACATTTCATATCAGGACCTCTCAGTCATATTATAAACCTATCATATTTACAAGGAGTTTTCCCTTCTCGTTTAAAAACATCCGTGGTTGAACCCTTGTTTAAAAAGGGCGAAAAAAATGATATGAACAATTGTCGTCCTATCACATTGATGCCTGTTTTGTCCAAGGTCTTTGAAAAGGATATGTGTAACAAACTAAAGTGCTTTTTAGATAAATATGATTTACTCAA
This sequence comes from Synanthedon vespiformis, assembly GCA_918317495.1. NCBI lineage: Eukaryota > Metazoa > Arthropoda > Insecta > Lepidoptera > Sesiidae > Synanthedon > Synanthedon vespiformis. The sequence goes on from OU906974.1 coordinate 2,526,794, forward strand.
ATCGAACCAATATGGGTTTAGAAAAAACAGTAGCACAACTGATGCAATTTACCACTTAGTTAAAACTTTAACAGAAAGCTTAGATAAGAAAATTATACCTATTTCTATATTTTTGGATATGACCAAGGCCTTTGACTATGTCTGTCACGATATATTGCTTTATAAGCTAGAAGCATTGGGAATAAGAGGATGTGCCCTAAAATGGCTAGAAAGTTATATCAGAAATCGAAATTAAAGTCGCATCACGAAAACAGTTACACATCAACACTGAAACAAAATAGACACGGCGTTCCTCAAGGAAGCGTCCTAGGACCGCTAATGTTTCTGATCTATGTTAACGACATGCCAGATGCGGTCAAACATGAATCAATCCAATTTGCTGATGACACAACAGTAGTTGTAAAGTGTAATGACAAAATTGAAATTAAGTCCGAAATTGAAGATGTCCTAAATTCTGTAACAGACTGGTTAACTCGAAACAATCTAAAAATCAATTTAACAAGAACAAAGCTCATATCGTTTCAAACCTACAATAGTAACCCCTTAAATTTAGACATTAAATATAAAGACATTTCCATTGAACAAGTAAATACTATAACGTTTCTGGGTTTGAAAATTGATAAATTTTGCAATTGGAAAGTGCAAGTTGAATATGTTAATAATAAGGTAAACAGGGGCCCTAGACAAAGTAACAATCGAAAACGATAACGAAGTTCGTTATCGTTAGAATGTATGGGAAGTATCACGTGATTTAGCGAAGGCTTATGTCAATCCCATACATTTTATTGTTTTCGAACTTCGTTATCGTTATCGAACTTTGTCTAAGACCCCAGTAGCACTACCATGAGTTGCTATCGAAATCTTACGTTAGTTTACTTCTGTCGATAACGAAACCTTTCACCCTTCAATGTGCTAGTGAATGATTTAACTACTAACGTTACGGTATTTCTCGAGAGCATCAGTCAAATTTGTAACTCATGGTAACGGTTTTAGTTCTTTGAGTGACCGCTAGAGGCGCTATACAATTTTTCATACAAATATTTTACGTTCTCGCTCATCCCTCGCTAGCGATTTCGGTCGTCATAAACTCATGGTAGTGCTACAGATTCGTCTACGTTTTAAATAGATTGAGAGTTACTGCAACTAAAGAGTCGGTCTTATTGGCTTACCACGGATACGTCTCTTCAATACTAAGATACGGTATTATTGTTTGGGGTAACTCTGTGGATGTTGAAACTGTATTTAAGTCTCAAAAGAAGTGCATTCGTTCAATGTTTGGTATCGATTCCTTACAGTCTATATATCTATGAGACGTGTGTATTTGGCGTGGCAATAAGCTATACCTGCCACGACAAAGACTAGCAGTTCACACTAACAATGCTTTCTGTATGTCTATAAAAATATACAACAAACTACCAGACAACATTAAAGAGTATAACGTCGTCATATTTAAAACTAAATTGTTTAAACTTTTAATAGACAAATGTTATTATTCTGTGAAGGAACATTTTGACGACAAATTAGATCAGACTTAACTAAGTAATATCATAGAGTAAATAGTTACTTAACCAGTAATAGAGGGGCGAGCTCCGTTTTAAACATGAAACTTCCGGCTCTATTTTCTTTATGGCTCACTTGATGTCGCTAGTAATGTCGAATTTGATGTTAAATGATGTTATTCATATTGACAACATTTTTACTTTCTTTATGGCTCACTAGATGTCGTCATATAACAATAAAATATTTATAGAATCCGTGCGGTTTCTTCTTTTTGCTCACTAGATGTCGCCATATAACAATAAAATATTTATAGAATCCGTGCGGTTTCTTCTTTTTGCTCACTAGATGTCGCCATATAACATGTGCATGATACGAATTGACTGACTACAGCGACCTTTGAGTTAGACGGATTTTTAATAGAAACTCATAATCGTAATCTACATAGGGGCCATCTACATTTTATCGACATTTTCGACATTTTTTGTGTCTCTACGTGTCTGTCCCTCTATTACTGGTTAAGTAACTATTTACTCTATGGTAATATAAATAAATGTAATTTTAATAAATGTCATAAATAATATAACAAACATAATTTTACTAGAATGGACATTGTAACATTGACATTATTTTTTTATTATTATTATTATTATTATTATTTTAAAGCTGACATTTAAGTAAGTACAATGACATTTAATACTGATTTATAATACCTATACTGATTTATACATGACATAATACTGATTTACAATATATTTACTGGTTTATCATTTGCAATACTGACTTATACCTACATGACATAATATTGATTGTAAACCTACATAAAAATAAATAAAAAAATTGTACGTCGTAATTGCGACAGAGTGTGCATAGGACTGTATGTGTAAATCTTAAATAAATGATTATTATTATTATTCAAATAAACTACCCAAAAATATCATTCAATTATTGAAACATATTGTATTCAATTATTCAGAAACGTTTTAAATTATTAGAAAATGTATTCCATTATTCAAACATGTATTCAATTATTCAGGAATGTTTTAAATTATTCTAAAATGTATTCAATTATTATATCAGTGCTGATCAATTAATCGATTAATTAATTATTTGGTATAATAATTAAGTAATTATTATATCAGGTTGAACCTACATAAAAATAAATAAAAAAAAATGTACTTCATAATTACGACAGAGTGTGCATAGGAGTGTATGTGTAATTGTCTATCATTGTATGTACTCACATTTCTATACAAATAAAGTTATTATTATTATTATTATTATTATCATTATAGACATCAACAGACATATACATAGACATGGATATAGATAAATACTTAGATGTTTAAACGCTCTTTATTAATATTATAAAAAAAGGAGATTAGTATTTTTGTTTGTCTATACTGATATTATAAAGAGGAAAGATTTGATTGTTTGTTTGTTTGTATTGAATAGGCTCCGAAACTAGTGGACCGATTTGAAAAAATCTTTTACCATCAGAAGCCGACATTATCCGTGATGAACATAGGCTACTTTTTACCGCGGGAAAATGCTTCATTCCTACGGGAAATCTAAAATAAAAGTAAATACTAGCGGCTTGGTCCGGGAAATAGCGCCGTCTATCCAAAATGCGGTAGATGGCGTTATATACTTTTCAACGCGGACGAATTCGCGAGCACCAGCTAGTATTTCATATAGAAGAAATTACATAGATAGATAGGTACCGGTGGGAATAGGCGAACGTAGGTGTGGTCTGCGAAGGCGACGTCCCCGGAGCCTTCGCTCAGACACAACAACGAGCCAACTTTGCCGAAATACCGATCGTATCTGTTGCAACTGCGCGCGCAGGCAGCGCACAATGACGGATACTTACTCTCTGAAAGGAAACATTGCTTCAAATTCAGACGACACGTTTGCTTTAGTGGCTAATAACCCTAGCTGTTAACCCAACGGTCCATGACCAACCTTACTTACACATTTATTAACGTCTAAAAAGCTAGCGGTGTCAAATGGGCGGAATTCGAAAATTATTACCTTAAAATTTAGTGCTAATTTAGTGCTGTATTCGCAAATTTAGTGCTTTTTATAATAATAAAGGAAATGCAAACAATGCTAGCTTTTAATAAAATCAGCATTGTATTGTCAAAATATCATAATTATTAATGATAAATACTTGAGGTTAATATACTATCATTTAGTGCTCAATAAGTGCTATTAGAATAATAATGAAACAATCGTCTAAACTAAATGGTATTAAATGGTCTAAACAAACGATTTTTTTTATACTTAACACTGCTAGCTTGATATGAGCCAAACAGTGAGCTGTCAGAATCATTACATACAGAGTTTTAACCAAGCATTTGATGACATTGAGCATTAGCGCTCATTTAGTGCTACAAATATAGAGCACAAGTAAATTAAATTAATCAATTAATCCAGCGCGCGCAGTGAGTGCTGGAAAAGCGGTTTCAAATGGGCGGAAATTTTTAATTAAAAATTTTTAGCTTAAAATTTAATGCTAATTTAGTGCTTTTTATAATAATAAAAAAAATGGCAAACAATGAGCTCGTTGTAACGGCATATTTTAATGTTAATTAGTTGCTTTAAGATAGGCTAATTACGAAATGCTCATTTTATTAAAGGCTAGCATTGTTTGCATTTTTGTTATTATTATAAAAAGCACTAAATTAGCACTAAATTTTAAGCTAAAAATATTCGAATTCCATCCATTTGACACTGCTAGCTTTTTAGTTGTCATTTATTATTAGTATTGATGATTGATTGATGATGATTAAAAGAAAACCAAAAAATTTTACTTACTCAACTCCAAATCTCTTTGCTTGTCGTCGACCCAATCGCTGGCTTTACAAGCTCTTCCGTAATATTCGGCCATTGCCTTTATCCTGTTTTCGGCCATTGAAAAATTTTGATCGCAAAGTTTCTCGGTCACCAATCCCTCGAGATACTGAAATATTTATTTTGTCCGCTTAAAAAAATAAAAGTTAAGGCGACGCAGCGATAAACGAAATCTAAAATCTGAGGAGAGACTCAGAGGCTGTAATTCCATACATAAACGAGAGCGCGCTTGCTTATGTCGTAAGGTCGTATGCGACAATACGATTTTTATCGTTTAAATAAAAAACTATAATGTATTTTAATAAATCCAATCGATAAATTAAAGTGTATGTTTATACTAATGTATGTACATAGAAAATTTGGAGGTATAAAAATTGGTCCCGTTTGGCTGTAAAATGTAAATCTGTGTTTTAAGAGAGGTTTCTTTGATTCTTTTTCTATCCTAAGTATAAAAGTTTTGCAATTGTGTAATCCAACCGTAAAAATGAAGTCAATAACACGAAGAAACAGATTACTAAACATCACTTTCATATTATGTTTTGTCATTTAGTACAGTCACAATCAGTCATAAAATAAATAGGTTGACTCAAAAAAATTTGCGGATGGATGAAAGTTGTTCTATTCGTTGAAGAATGTTGCTCCAATAACATTTATTGTAGATCGCAACGTCCTCTACATTTTTTGTTCTATAAATTTTCCTGTGAAATGCATACATTTCGAGAAAAATGAATTTCAAATTTTTTTTTCACTTTTTTTGAGTTTTCAAAAAGACACACCAAAGTAGCACATGTCCATCGCAAAGGTAGCCTTAACTTAAGTACATTATTCTTCAACGAATAAAACAACTTTCACCCATCCGCAAATTTTTTCACCACTCCATTGATAGATTGACTCAACAAATTGCTGAGAAAAATCTAAATTCTTGCCACAAAAATTTCCAATGCGTCGTCTTAAAACGCCTAACAAAATATGTGAAGCAATATTATAACAAAACCAGCTGATTTTTTGTCTGCAGCTTAGTAAACATTTGTATAATAAAATGGCCGCATAGTCCTACAAATTGAGTGGCACGTTTTGCCAGTCCTACGCTTGGAAGTTGTTTACGGTTGCCAACTCCTTTAGCTACCTTTATCGACAATTTTCTCATAGGAAAAAGTTGTTCGTCTCTGCAAACTGAAGCCACTCGCGAAGTTTCAGCCTGTTAGTGATCAGAAAAGAATTCAGGTGGGGGATACTGGACTAAACTAAAAGATTACTTTACCTCGGAAAGCTTATCACTCAATGGTTGCGTTGGATCACTCTCTAGGCCTGCGTGACACAGTGTGCGATTCCTTAGGATTGCACTGACAGTCGAAGTGCCTTCAGGTATTATACGACGATTTACCACTGCCACAACATTTCTCTCGAATTTGGCTGAAGCAGAAATGTATGATAATTTTATTACTTAGGCCCTAAGTCTCAGTAGTAAGGTTAGTGTTGGAAGGTCGTGATGCTGTCCATGTTTGTCTATGTCATTTATTTTGAAAAAGAACAATACTTAAAGAAATTATTCGAACATATAGGAAGTTACATAAAGGCATTGTATATACATATTATTTTCTCTAATATAAATAAAACACAATGTTTACATTCTTACGTTTTAATTAATCTCTATCAATCAGTCCGGTGACCAACTAATGAGTCTTTTTGAAGACTCCAAGACTCCTTCAAACAGGATAGTTTGGTCACCGGACTGATTGATAGAGATTAAAGGAGAGAAAAGGAGAGAAAAGCTTAAAGGAGTTTTCACGTCCATAAAGCTAGCGGTGTCAAATGGGCGGAATTCGAAAATTTTTAGCTTAAAATTTAGTGCTCAATTAGTGCTATTACAATAACAATGAAACAATCGTCTAAACTAAATGGATTTTTTAATGCTGTCTTTATTAAAAGCTAGCATTGTTAGCATTTTTTTTATTATTTTAAAAAGCATTAAATTTGCGAATATTGCACTAAATGAGCACTAAATTTTAAGTCAAAAAGAATCAAGCTAGCAGTGTTAAGTATAAAAAGAAACGGTTGTGGTTATCCATAACTGATTAAAAAACCGAAGAAAAAAATCCATTTAGTTTAGACGATTGTTTCATTGTTATTCTAATAGCACTAATTGAGCACTAATTGAAAGTACATTAACATCAATTATTTATCATTAATAATTATGATATTTTGATAATACAATGCTGTCTTTATTAAAAGCATTGCTTGCATTTTTTTTATTATTTTAAAAAGCACTAAATGAGCACAAAATTTTAAGCTAAAAATTTTCGAATTCTGCCCATTTGACACCGCTAGCTTTATGGACGTGGAGTTTTCACTGTTGAAAATTATTCAGGGCGTCTCAAAACTATGAGACATGGAGGGAAAATACCTTAAATATAACCTAACCTAGATATTTTGCTGAATGAGGACTTTGTTATTTTTAACATTTACTTTATTCCTTTCTTTTAACTTTTAAGATTTTATGTTACTTAAGAAGAATTATTATTTTTTGTCTATTATTGTCTAGCTAGGTCGAACGGGCGGTTATTTTTGTGGTATTTTGAAAAAATAAATGATTACTTTGCGTTTTCCTAAGTTCATTAGTGACTAGAACGTCGATCTGAGCCCACTGTGCGGCAATCAGATCTTCCGGATTGAAAACTCCAAAATCGACGGTCCCTTTGCCCATTCTTCGGAGACAGTCCAATCTGAAAACAACCACTGATTATAGATTATACAAACTATTCCGTTGTTATTTAACTATATGGTATATATATTTTTATTTACACATAATATACTTATACAATTTTTCGGTCAATTTCAACATTTTCCTAAGCAAATTTCTGCGGAAAATGTTAAAAATGCTTCAGAAAATGTTGAAATTGACCGAAAAATTGTATAATGTTATCATTTTATCAATAAAATAATATTAATCTATACTAATATTATAAAGAGGAAAGATTTGATTGTTTGTTTGTTTGTTTGTATAGAATAGGCTCCGAAACTAGTGGACCGATTTGAAAAATTAAAATTAGAAGCCGACATTATCCGTAATGAACATAGGCTACTTTTTACCGCGGGAAAATGCTTCATTCCTACGGGAAAACGGGTAATAGGACAACGGGTAGTAAGAATTATCCTTCCGTACTTATCTTTTTCACATAACTTCTAAACGGCTGAACCGATTGGGTTGAAATTTTATATGGCCATTTCGATGGTTTCCTGGATGATTTAAAAATACAATTGGAGCCGGTAGGTGGCGATGCTGTCTGTATGTCAACTACTAAACGGCTTGACCGATTGGGTTGAATATGTATTTCCATGGTTTCACAGACACGAATGTATTATATTTTATAAAGTTACGCGGACGAAGTCGCGTGCAACAGCTAGTAATAAATAAAGATTAGTATATTAACTCACCTGTCTGTGCCGAGAACACATTCTATGCCGACTTTAGCCTCATCTAATACCGGACAAAATTTCGCTGCCCGCTTGTATTGTCCTCTGCTTTCGACGACGCACAGGCGCACTGGAATTTAAAAACATTTTTCAACATACATACATACAGAAAAAAATTATAAAAATGGTCAATTTAGTTTCAGTATCATGTATAGAGACTATAAACACGATATCTCTGAAAGCAAAGTAAATTACTCCATGACCGACCCTTACACATTTATTAATAGTATTGAAGTATTGATTAGGTTTCTCCAAGAAACTCAAATCATTTATCCGACTTCCAAAATAGGAGGAGGTTCTCAATTCGATGCATGTGTTCTTTATTAAATCAAGGCAGCGCTTGGCCGCGATCTCACTTGATGTAAGGTGCAGTAGCACTACCATGAGTTTATGACGACCGAAATCGCTAGCGAGAGATGAGCGAGAACGTAAAATATTTGTATGAAAAATTGTACAGCGCCTCTAGCGGTCACTCAAGGAACTAAAACCGGTAACATGAGTTGCATAAGTGAAAAACCTATCGAATGTAGTCGCTAGCGACCATTAGCGACTAATGTTTAACTTGACATTTCTATACAAAATCGGTATCATGAGTTACAAATTTGACTGTAGCTCTCGAGAAATACCGTAACGTTAGTAGTAAAATCATTCACTAGCACATTGAAGGGTGAAATGTTCGTTATCGACAGAAGTAAACTAACGTAAGATTTCGATAGCAACTCATGGTAGTGCTACAGATGCGGCCGAAGGTGGACCACGATTACCTAGTAAGTGCCCATTTACCCTAAGGTTGAAGACCCCGAGGTTGTAATTTTGGGGAAACACGGACGCAGGCAATGAGTTCCACTCCCTAGCAGTTCGGACAAGGAAGGTGGAACTGTAACGCTTCGTGCGTGATCGAGGAATATCAACCACGAATGGATGACACCCTCGACCGCGCCTCGTGTTCCGCAAGTGGAACGGTTCCGGGTTCCGGTTGGATCAGTTCGTGCAGAATAGACGCACACTCTCCATAGTGCAGACGATAGAAAATCGATAGGCATTTCAAAGTTGAGACTCCACAAGGGTGTTGTTGCCAAAAAATGTTTATTACCTCATAACTTTCGACTGGGTGAAACGATTTCGATGATTCTTTTTTTATTCGAAAGCTTATGCTTCCCGTGTGGTCCCATTTCAATTTGGTCCAGTTCCGACAATGGCATCCGTGAGAAAAGACCACGAGACAATTTGAAGTCGGTTATTTTTTGTTTTTTGAGTTATTTAATCAGATATTTCTCCAGGAGTATACGGGTTACTTCCTACTGTTACCAGCTGATGCCGTCCGTCAGTCTGACTGTCTGTTCGCGATAAACTCAAAAACTACTGCACCGATTTTCGTGCTGTTTTCACCAATACATAGAGTGACAGACAGACAAACGCGCTTTGTTTTATTATATGTAAGGATAAGGATATAAGACCATTTGCTGTTCGCACATTTCGTGCGAAATAAAATCGTGCGAGATGAGAACTAAATCGATCAGACGGACGGACGATTTTTGAAAATCATGTTTTGCTTTCCCATTATAATAATAATTGTCTATACTAATGTTATAAAGAGGAAATATTTGTTTGTTTGTATAGCATAGGCTCCAAAACTACTGGACCGATTTGAAAAATTCTTTTACCATTTGAAGCCGACATTATCCTTGATGAACATAGGATACTTTTTACAGCGGGAAAATGCTTCATTCCTACGGGAAATCTAAAATAAAAGTAAATAGTAGTGGCTTGGCCCGGGAGTTAGCGCCATCTATCCAAAATACGGTAGATGGCGTTTTATACTTTTCTACGCGGACGAAGTCGCGAGCACCAGCTAGTACCTTATTGTTTTACTTATATGTGAACAAAATTAATGTCAAGATCATATAATAATATAATTTCGAAATATTGCAAAACAATACAAATCCAATGTTGGTATGTGCGTTTGTGCAATAAAATATGATGGGCGTTTCTTTATATTATCAAAACAATGGGATTTCTTAACGCGGATCAGTTTTTAACTACTTACTTATAAGTTTGTGTCATAATATAACTAATGTCACTTACAGTAAGTATAGTACTTAATAGTGTAGTGATGTGCCGGATCGTTAAAAATGTATATATCCGCGAAAACGGATACGGATCTTAACTTTCTTACTCAACGAACGAGTAGTACTAATGGTCGCGGGGGAACGACCACTAGTACTTTAAAGAGGTGATATCCGATTAGTTAGAACGTAGATAACTCGGTTGCCACAGAATGTGCTGGGTTCAAATCCAACAGGCCGTTTTTTGCTAATATATATAATAACTAGGCTGTTGCCCGCGACTTCGTCCGCGTTAAAAAAGATAAAAATTAACCTATCACGTGTCCCGTACTTCTAAATGTTTATACTACTTACTGTTTATGTTTATAGGCTACTCTTTGCCTTGGGAAAATGTTTCATTCTTACGGAAAATCTAATATAAAAATAAATGGCATCTACCTAAAATACGGTAGATGGCGTTTTATACTTTTCTACGCGCGAAGTCGCGAGCACCAACTAGTTGTAAATACAAAAATTACTCCCTAAATGTGTTGCTAAGCGTAAAACTCGAGAACGGCTGGGCCGATTTTAATTCAGTCTTCACTCGTGGATAGAGGATTTTACGTTAAAAAAATGCACCCGGACGAAGCCGGGTTGCGGGTCGCTAGTGATGTAATAAAAAAATATTATTAAGCCAGACACTAGAGTCTAGTCTAGACAATAGTTGGGCGTACCAATTCAAGTCGAAATAAGTTATAAAAAGAAACTTGAGGATGTGACTAGTAATTCCGGTTGGGCGACCTTGGTCGGCGGCTAAGTTTACTTGACCATTATGTGCGCATGCGCAACCATGTAACATTGACCAAATCGTTTTTATAGCATTCGTTTGTATTGCACTTTCAACATCAACTGAATATATTAAAATACATATTATTAATGTTTATTTTTATATATGATGGTGCTCTCGACTTCGTCCGCGTAGAAAAGTATAAAACGCCATCTACCGTATTTTGGATAGATGGCGGCGCTATCTCCCGGGCTAAGCCGCTAGTATTTACTTTCATTTTAGATTTCCCGTAGGAATGAAGCATTTTCCCGCGGTAAAAAGTAGCCTATGTTCATCACGGATAATGTCGGCTTCTAATGGTGAAAGAATTTTTCAAATCGGTCCACTAGTTTCGGAGCCTATTCTATACAAACAAACAAACAATCAAATCTTTCCTCTTTATAATATAAGTATAGAAGAATATTATATAAAAAGAGGTATGTGCAAAATTGATTTTTTGTTTTTTTTTTTTTTTTTTTTATGTTAAGGTCGACAGACAGGCTGACGGTCCACTTGATGGAAGGTGGCTACCGTCGCCTATAACACAAGCAACGCCATAAGTGCTACATGTGCGCTGCTGACCATAGAAGGATTAAGGATAAGGGATAAGGAAGGGAAGGGGGTAATGGGCTCTGGCATCCCTTACTCACTCACCGAAACACGAATCCCTTACTCACCGAAGCTGTTATTTCACGGTGGTATTCTGTAAGGGGGTGGTTACTGCCGCCAGACGGGCTGCCCAAATGACTGCGAAACGCAGTGTGCCCTACCACTACTTTTCAAATCCAGACCAGAGTCAATTTTGAAAATTATATTAAAATTTCCAAAGTTGACCCCGCCGGGAATCGAACCCGGGGCCCCTGGAACGTTAGGCAAGCACCCTTGCCACTCGTCCAACGGGCTCGTCAGAACACGCTATCACGCCTTAACCTTGTCACATGACATGATCATCGTGAAATTTTGAGAGATACAGGAAAGGGCATGGTGTGCATTTCATCCAGATAAAAGTCCCGAGGGTTCATCATTCTAGAATAAAATAAAAAAACAAACGCCTGACCAAAGTGTTAGTCAGAGCAACAAGAGGTCTAGCATTATATTGCTTATTTCTTTTTGAATAGGTACAGAAAAGGGCATAAGGTTCAGAAAAAAGTACAGCTCCCGAGAAATTATTAAAAAAATCCAAAAATATCTAAAAAAGGGAAAAAAATATGGAAAAATAAAAATTTTATTAAGCCTAGGCGGGATTCCTAGGCCCTCTGGGTCAGAGCGTCAAGGCAAGATTAAGGTTACTCGTCATTGAAGGAAAATGTTCGGGGTTTCCCCGCGAGGCAAAATCCGTACGGGGTAATCTTCAAGAGGGTACCTTGTATTGGAAGTTGTATCGCGTTGCATCTTTTAAGGCAATACAAGTCAGTTTTCCTCCATACAAACGTAGAATGTTAATTACTCCGCTGTTTTGTGTTTAATATACAAAAGTAAGCATGATACCGATTTATCTTGTTGTTAACTAGGTTTGTATGCATAGAAACTTAAAAAAAGTATTAATTTAAAAGATATGATCCTTGAAAAATCCTTATTTTAACACAAATTTTAATGCAACTTATGAGGGTGATTGTGTCAATCCAGTGTACAAAAAGTCCATGTATTTCCATGGTTACTAGTCTATACTTACTAATATTATAAAGAGGAAAGATTTGATTGTTTGTTTGTTTGTTTGTATAGAATAGGCTCCGAAACTAGTGGACTGATTTGAAAAAATGATTGAACTTTTATCATTAGAAGCCGACATTATCTGTGATGAACATAGGCTACGTTTTACCGCGGGAAAATGCTTCATTCCTACGGGAAATATAAAATAAAAGTAAATACTAGCGGCTTGGCCCGGGAGATGGCGCCATCTATCCAAAATACGGTAGATGGTGTTTTATACTTTTCAACGCGGACGAATATTTTATAAAGTTACACGTGCTACGGCTAGTACTACTTATAACCAAAGATTTAAAATAATCTTTGCTTATAACAATGCAATATAACAATGCAATACAGCGCAAAGTTTCCACATTACAAATATGCATAGAAAAATTATTTATAACATAATTAATTGAATTGGTAACATGGTATTATGTAAATAACTTCCTGAAGATGCAAATAGTGGAACAGGAAAATGAGATTACATTTTAATAGCCTAGATACATAATGACATTCATTATTATTATGAGGTTTTCCTATTATAGTCATCATGTGTTAGTCATATTATTGTGTAATAACTAACACTTGTCAATACTTGAATGATTTTTAATTTTTTACTAGCTGGTGCCCGCGACTTCGTCTGCGTTGAAAAAGAAAAAAATATCCTATCCTGTGTCATATTTCACTACAAGCCCTAATTTTTCGCATTTTGCGCCTGTCGCTCAGCAGACGCATTTAGATAATAAGCCCGCCGATGGCAAAAAGTTTCACAAAATGCCATTAACAGTTTTTAAAAAAAATCCATGGGACTTCTCTGGGACACCAGAAAGGACCTTTCATTCAGAACGCGGATGTATAGCCATGAGGCCCTGGGCCCATAGCCATGAGCACACCAATTCCAACGCTCCCTTACGAAGTTAGAGAACGATAAAGCCCCATGATTGGCCAAAATTTTATGTGGGCGTTACAACAACCAATCACCGGGCTTTATTTTCTGTAGTTTCGTCAATCTACAACGCTCCCGTTTGCACTGGGTGCTCTTGGCTAAGGGCCCTGGAGGTAAATGCCTACATTTCATTGTTGTAATATGCTTTCGGGCGATAACGCTTTTACCCCCTTAAACTTTTACATAATAAGACAATTTTGATATCATTGGATTCAGTACATCTTAATCTATGTCTGTACGTCTTTCTTTTTTAGTAATTCAGTTTAATTTATTTAAAAAAAAATTAAAACGCGAGAGGAAGTTTTTATGTAAAAATATAGATTTTCAGATGCTAATAACTTATACCGTAAGCAATATTTATTAAAAATAAAGACTTATAGACCTTGATTTCCATTATATCTACAACATTTCCAAAAATTATAAAAATTTGACTATTTTTACTGGGGGGGAAACGTTATCGCTTTTTGTATGAAAATTTATAGCTTCACAATCCTCTTAAAAAGAGTCTTCAATCATGGCTATTATTGTAAACGATTTTTCTAACTGTTAATAAACATATATTTTTTAATGGGTTATTGCCTTACGATGTCAATAAAGGGACATGAATAACAAACGCTAAAGATATTAAGGAAAACCTTGCAGGCGTATAACGTAATATACTACATGTAGGCTGATTGGTCAATAAAGTAGCCTCATGGAAATACCATGTGTCAAAGATTGCAACAGGACACTCTAAAGGCTGACTCATTTTGCAAACTGCAGCATGGATTTAGTTCAAAATTTACCTACTCATATAGAAATGTAAGTACATTATTTGTTTGTCTATAGGTACTAATATTATAAAGAGGAAAGATTTGATTGTTTGTTTGTTTGTATTGAATAAGCTCCGAAACTACTGGACCGATTTGAAAAATTCTTTTACATTTAGAAGCCGACATTATCCCTGATAAACATAGGCTACTTTTTACCGCGGGAAAATGCTTAATTCCTACGGAAAAACGGGTAATAGGACAACGGGTAGTAAGAATTATCCTTCTGTAATTATCTTTTTCACATAACTTCTAAACGGCTGAACCGAGGGTTGAAATTTTATATGGCTATTTCGATGGTTTCCTGGATTATTTAAAAATACAATTGGATTCGGTAGGTGGCGCTGCTGTCGGTATGTCAACTACTAAACGGCTTGACCGATTGGGTTGAAATTTTGTATACTATATTTCCATAATTTCACAGATACGAATATATTATATTTTATAAAGTTACGCGGACGAAGTCGCGTGCAACAGCTAGTTAATAATAAAATCATTATGTAAAAAAAGGGGTAGAAAACTAGGTTTTGACATTTTCGCGACTTCGTTCGCGGTGAAAAAAAAAATTACTTGCAATATGTATACTTACAAAAATTTTAGATGATCCCCCGGGAACAGTACTTTTTTACTGGGTAAAATTTAGACTCTATGTACTAATGTATCTCTGATAACGTGTATGCATCGTGTATGCAAAAGCACCTTTTGAACTAAAGACTTTTGAAGCAGAAAACCGACAGACGTTGACGAGCCCGTTGGACGAGTGGCAAGGGTGCTTGCCTAGCGTTTCAGGGGCCCCGGGTTCGATTCCCGGCGGGGTCAAATTTGGAAATTTTATTATAATTTTCAAAATTGACTCCGGTCTGGATTTGTAAAGTAATGGTAGGACACACTGCGTTTCGCAGTCATTTGGGCAGCCCGTCTGGCGGCAGTAACCACCACCTTACAGAATACCACCGTGAAATAGCAGCATTATGTGCTGTTGTGTTTCGGTGAGTGAGTAATGGATGCCAGAGCCCAATACCCCATCCCTCCCTTATCCCTTATCCTTAATCCTTCTATGGTCGGCAGCGCACTTGTAGCACTTATGGCGTTGCTTGTGTTATAGGCGACGGTAGCCACCTACCATCAAGTGGACCGTCAGTCTGTCTGTCGACCTTAATATTAAAAAAAAGACGTTTGAAATGAAATTTTGGCATGACTTTTATAACTTGCCCTGGTTACTCAAGATGACTTTAAGGTGACGCAGCGATAAATAATTAATCTAAAATCTGAGGAGAGACTCAGGAGCTGTGATTCCATATATATTTATTTTGCTTATGTCGTAAGGTTGTATGCGACAATACGATTTTTATCGTTTAAATAAAAAAAAACCATAATGTATTTTAATAAATCCAACCATAAAATTAAAGTGTATGTTTATACTAATGTACATAGAAAATTTGGTTGTATAAATTGGTCCCGTTTGGCTGTAAAATGTAAATCTGTGTTTTAAGAGAGGTTTCTTTGATTCTTTTTCTATCTTAAGTATAAAAGTTTATCAATCGTGACATCCAACCGTAAAAATGAAGTCAATAACATGAAGAAACAGATTACCAAACATCACTTTCATATGTTTTGTCATTGCTGAGAAAAATCTAAATCCCTGCCACCAAAATTTCCAATGCGTCTTCTTAAGGTCGACTTTAATATGACCAATCTTTTCTTACCCCGATTTTATCTATAACCTTAATGGACGCGTCTGCCCAAACACATTTTGCGTAACCAAATTCGACGTTCTCACATTAAGTATTATAAACTGGTTATATTTTAATTTTACGTAAGAACCAGTTATAAAATTGCACAACAAACCATTCATTGACACTTTGTAGGACTTTTACTGCAATTTTCCTCGTCTATTAAGGTTTTAGGGAAAATTGACTAAACAGGGAAGTGTTTCGCCAGGTTTTCCTTGATTTTTGCTTTGTGGAAATATCACGAGCGAATATCTAGATATCCACTAGTCGCTAATTTGCTGTGATGTGATTTACTTGTTCTAGTACCATATACGACTTGCAAGTAAAGTTTGGATATTTTAACTAGCTTCTTCTTAATGGTACTGGCCATACCAAGTAGTATCACTAGTATATACTATTAATAGTAGGTACAGTTCAATGGTATAGCAAAGTCCAAAAAAATGTATCCGCACGAAGTCGGAGGCGGGTCGCTAGTTTTATATTTTGTTATTTAGTCGTCCCTCTAGATAGATAGATAGATAGATAGATAGAAAACATTTATTTGCATACACATGACACACACTTTTTTTTACACTTAAATGAGAATATATACTAAATAAAATCCCATTGAGTGTGCGCCATGGCAGTAAAAAGGTATCTGGCTCAGCATGAGCTGATGCGATTTTACGCTGATTTTGCGCACAGCGCTGATTTTACGCCAGTCCTACTTGAAGTTTCACGCCGACGGAATCTATCTATTATCTTGCAGGAATTTACTACATTCTATAAGTAACACTACACTACCCCTGTGAGTTTATGACGACCGAAATCAAGGCAGCGCTTGGCCGCGATCTCACTTGATGTAAGGTGCAGTAGCACTACCATGAGTTTATGACGACCGAAATCGCTATCGAGAGATGAGCGAGAACGTAAAATATTTGCATGAAAAATTGTACAGCGTCTCTAGCGGTCACTCAAAGAACTAAAACCGGTAACATGAGTTGCATAAGTGAAAAACCTATCGAATGTAGTCGCTAGCGACCATTAGCGACTAATGTTTAACTTGACATTTCTAAACAAAATCGGTACCATGAGTTATAAATTTGACTGTAGCTCTCGAGAAATACCGTAACGTTAGTAGTTAAATCATTCACTAGCACATTGAAGGGTGAAAGGTTTCGTTATCGACAGAAGTAAACTAACGTAAGATTTCGATAGCAACTCATGGTAGTGCTACTGATTAAGTCTTCCCCAGTTGTCGCTCACAAAATCAAACAAAATCATATACTTGGCTCACGAACTCATTCACTTTTTTGTCTTTCAAAAGCAGTGTATTTATTTTTAAAAGCAAATTTAGATTTAAGATCACGAATGTACAGTCGGCCGCATAAGTCGATTAACACATTCAAAAGTAAACAACTAAACACTCTAAACTTTACGAACAGAACAAAATAAACTTTACGTAAAAACGATCTTAAAAAGCTTCAGTAAGTAAGTAAGTTGAGTGTTCAGTCGTTTTGTACTTTTGAATGTGTTAATCGACTTATGCGGCCGACTGTACTAACTAGATAGATGGGCAATTTTTATAGCACAGGCAATGGTGGACCACAGACAATACCCGATAGATATATAGACGAGAGGTTGTAAGAAGGTTGTCTACTTGTCTATCTAACTATAGCGAACATGTAAATACAATACGAGTATTTTGTCCTTCACCTTAAACGCTAAAAAGTATTTTTAGCGATAAAATTGGAAAAACAAATATCCAGTTATTTGCGTTCATAAGGATCTATAATATGAATGAGTATATTTTCAACAAGTAGCACTTTTACCCCTATCTTGGTGTTCCCGATGTCTTGTTTGTCCAAAAACTACTAAACGAATTTTGGTGAAACTTTTTTTTTATTAGAGATGGATTCGGCCGCGTACGTAACCGGAGTTTCGTAACCAGTTACGATCGAAAACTATTTTTTTCTTATACGAAACAAGTTACGATCGAAGACTCTTACTTATCCAACTCAATGCAGAAGATTCACTCCAACTTTGAAAAGATTTGGAAACACAGACTTCGGCAGGCAGTTTGCGTCACAAAATTATTTTTTTTCTCGCTCGCGACTTCGTCCACGTAGAAAATTATAAAACGCCATCTACCGTATTTTGGATAGATGGCGCTATCTCCCGGGCCAAGCCGCTAGTATTTACTTTTATTTCAGATTTCCCGTAGGAATGAAGCATTTTCCCGCTGTAAAAAGTAGCCTATGTTCATCACGGATAATGTCGGCTTCTAATGGTAAAAGAATTTTTCAAATCGGTCCACTAGTTTCGGAGCCTATTCAATACAAACAAACACACAATTAAATCTTTCCTCTTTATAATATTAGTATAGATATAGATGGGTTTGCTCTTGGCCAACAACCAGCTGGGTAGCAAGGGAGAGGCCTAAGATGGAGCGAGCTCACCCAGAAGATGCCTATTCACTCGAACTTTGAAAAGATTAGGGTTATATGAGCTCGGAAATAAAGACGCCGGCAAGGAGTTCCAAACGTTGGCAGTGCGCATAGTCCGAAAAGGAGGGATTTCGGTGAATTTGCGGTGAACAACTCTTTTTAACAAAAAAAAACTGACTTTTCTCATGGATGCCATACGAAATTGAAATGGGAAGCAATACAGTCGAATTGAAAACCTCCTTTTTTTTGAAAGTCGCAATAAATATTTGAATTTGAATTTGAAAAAGGAGGATTCGACTATATTTTTTTTTTTATTATTTGTTACCTCATAACTTTTGACTGGGTGAATTAATTTTGATGATTAATTTTTTTATTTGAAATCTGGCGCTTCCAGTGTGGTCCCATTTCAATTCGGTCCAGTTCTGACAATGGCATCCATGAGAAAAAGGTTTGAAGTCGGTTTTTTTTTTGTTAAAAAGACTTTAACGTTGTTTGACGCCAATGAACTCTTAAACTACTGATTTTGATAAAATTTCGTGACTATGTGTAATTTGGTCCAACTTAAAAGATAGGATAGTTTTTATTTTGAACCCGGGCGAAGCCGGGAGCGTGTAGCAAGTATAATAAATATTTTTAATATACCCAAAGTTCATTTTTTTTTTTTAAATTGTGAGTAGTAAACACTACAAAAACTCTTCCTACTTGAAAAAATAATGTTCACTTAATTCCAAAGATTCTAAGAATACAAAACAAATACTCACGATTGCCATTAGTTCCTGATCCGACGCCTTGAGAAAAAACCCAATTCACACACAAAAACAAAACTAAAAACTTATATAAATTTGACATTTTGATTAATGTATAATAAAAAAATTAATTTTATTTATAAAAAATTAAAAATCACACAGTCAATCCTATTACTACATTTAAAAATAGTTGTGAAATATTACCGCCTAATTAAATGTCAATGTCAAATCTTTTTTTAAATCGAACTTCGCACGAGGCAAGGAAAATATGCTATACAGCCTTACGTCTAACGAGGCGGTGTTACTGGCTCGAACTGAGCTCAATCATATTCAAGGTAATTTTGTAGGTTGTGTTGTGTGTGCGTTGTCGATCAAAACCCGACCCATTTTAAAAACCGGCACCTTAGTCTCCTTAGTCATGAGTTATACTTATTTTCGCGGGACTTTTTTTTTGTCGCATAGAGGTCATTGTATGTAATGATGGCAAAGCAAAAACATTTTTCCTTCTTGAGGCTTTTAAAACTCATCGTCGATCGAATATACCTACATATTGTAATGTACCTAGATATTTTTATTCTTTAGAAATACTTCAAATTGTGTGAGGCTACATTGATGAGACCATAGATCTAGTATTACTTGGATGAGACCCTTGGGAACGTTCAGGACCTTCGTGAACGTTCACAAGGGTCTCATCTGAATGTAGACACCTACTAGACATTCGTCACATTCGCTTTTTACCACATTAGACAATCGTCACATTCGCTTTTTACCACATTAGACATTCGTCACATTAGCTTTTTACCACATTAGACATTCGTCACATTAGCTTTTTACCACATTAGACATTCGTCACATTAGCTTTTACCACATTAGACATTCGTCACATTAGCTTTTACCACATTAGACATTCGTCATATTCGTTATTGGTCACAGTCACACCCAATGGGTCCCCGGTAACTTGGAACCGATATGGTGAACTTTGAAAATAAACTTTGGATTTATGGACTTTGCATTTATGAACATTGTTGGTTAGTCCATTTATGAAAAGATGCTTTAGGATATATAACATTTTGAACGCGGACGAAGTCGCGTGCAACAGCTGAGTAGTCGTTGATATAAAAGGAAAAAATGTGAACAAACAATTTACTATACACTTTTTAATTTAAAACAAAATCAGACAATTTCATAGAAAAAAAAATACAATAAGTAAATCGACCAACAAAAAACATAGGATTGGAGGGAATAAAATTATCAGGGTCTCCAAAAAGCTAGGGGTTATAGTTAGGTTAGAAAGAATAATTAAAGTTAATATTGGAATAATAAATCCAATTAAATCTTTGAAGGTGCGATTCCGCGGGACGCGGCAGACGGCAGACGGCATTATGTACTTTGCAGTGTTTACTTGTATGATATGAAACCGATTCCGACATACGACTGCAATTGCCGGCAATTGCCACGTCCTGTCGCGCGGCAATTACAGTCGTATGTCGGCATCAGTCTCATACAAGTGTATTACTGCAGACGACAGACGGCGACGGCATGCGCCGCGATGACAGACGGCTGCAATTGCCGGCAATTGCCACGTCCTGTCGCGCGGCAATTACAGTCGTATGTCGGCAGTCTCATGCAAGTGAACACTGCAAAGTAATACCGTCCTTCGTCGCGCTACATGCCGACATGCCGTCGCCTTTTGCCTTGAATTGCACATTGAAGGTAAAAAACGGATGAAATGGATATTATTTTTTAATAAATCACACCATCGGCTCTTCGTTCATGGATCCGACACTGCGATACGTGCTAACAGACGACCTACCGGAGCCAGGGGTCACGACAAATTTAGATTTGGAACTATTTTTTGAATCTACCGAGTTCCTATCACTGTCTCCGCGTTCTCTTACGTAAATCTCACTTAGATCTTTCCTGTTTCCATCGTCAGTGGGGTCGTCATTGCACAAGGCTTTCCTTAAATCTAGTCTGCACGCGCGGCAAGTGTTTCCAATAAGATGTCTAATCGAATTCAAACGGCGCCTGCTATTTTTTTTCTCTAAAGCCAATGCGCAGACGCAATAACCTCTTCGTTTAGTGCAAGAGACACCTGCAGCTCGCGATTTTTTCCGCCCATTTTTCCTTACACCAATCTCCCTACGCTTCTGACATGCGCAACACATTATGACTGGTTCATTCAAACGGTTAACCTTTCTTCTTGTAATTTTCTTAGAGGTGCTACATCTCTGTATATTATTTTCTTCTCTATACTGCTTTTTATGGCAGCAGTCCGCCTAGACAGAAACAATGACGTAATTTATTTTGTAGTCTATACTCTATCTATACTAATATTATAAAGAGGAAAGATTTGATTGTTTGTTTGTTTGTATAGAATAGGCTCCGAAACTAGTGGACCGATTTGAAAAATCCTTTTACCATTAGAAGCCGACATTATCCGTGATGAACATAGGCTACTTTTTACCGCGGGAAAATGCTTCATTCCTACGGGAAATCTAAAATAAAAGTAAATACTAGCGGCTTGGGCCGGGAGATAGCGCCATCTATCCAAAATACGGTAGATGGCGTTTTATACTTTTATACGCGGACGAAGTCGCGAGCACCAGCCAGTGTACTTAAGGTGTACTTATAAAATTCAAATCAAATTGCACAACAAAGCTCGGCTTGCACAAATTACATTTACAGGCTACCACAGCATGCATATTTATTAATTCTTTGGTAAACATAATATTTTTAGTAATAACTAGCTGTTGCACGCGACTTCGTCCGCGTAACTATATAAAATATGATACACATTCGTGTCTGTAAAACCATGGAAATACACATACAAAATTTCAACACAATCGGTCAAGCCGTTTAGAAGTTATGTGAAAAAGATAAGTACGGAAGTATAAAATTCTTACTACCCGTTGTCCTATTACCCGTTTTCCCGTAGGAATAAAGCATTTTCCCGCGGTAAAAAGTATCCTATGTTCATCACGGATAATGTCGGCTTCTAATTGTAAAAGAATTTTTCAAATCGGTCCACTAGTTTCGGAGCCTATTCTATACAAACAAACAAACAATCAAATCTTTCCTCTTTATAATATTAGTATAGAAAACTTGTCTTTATAATAGTCACCTGTGCAATAGACCGACGCTTGTCTAATTGTTCGTTCAGTTTTGGATAATTCTTGTTGTGTTCTTCGACTTGTCGGAACGCGTCATGGGCGCTCGACTTAGCGCGGGCTTCGTATTCATTCTGATAATTGGCGAACTGGTCGGCAGCCGTTGGCCTTTTCTACAACAGAAATAACTCTTCAAACTAGGGATGGGCAAATGGAAAAAAATATATCGACATACATACATAGTGTATCGACATTTTTAGACAATATCGATATATGCAGAGCAAAACATATTATCTATATATATCGATATTTTTGCCCCAAGGCGCGATAACCTAAAAAATTGACAATATATACGAACGTGAAAAAAAATGGACACATTTTACAGTTATATTAGTTTTATTTAATTACTAGTTGGTGGGCAAAAATATTATAAAAATAAGTGGAATACATAATCAATATAAAATATAATAAGATCTTAAAAAAATATCGAATTTGATACACAGAAATAAATATCGAGCATCGATATTTTGAAATTAAAAATATCGACGATATTTATCGATTATTTTCTGAAAAAATATCGATATTCTGATATATCGATATTTCTTGCCCATCCATCCCTATGGTCCGTAAGCCAGGCACTAATTTCGTCAATGATTTCCTCTCAGTCGATAATTTGTAAAATGCCTGAGAGAGTTGTATCATGATGCGTTGTGAACGTCAGCTGCGGCTCCGATGGTGGGTTGAGCAGTGGTAGCCCGTTACACTTTCAGAGCATCAGCTGACAAGCATTCCACCAAGATATAGCCAGCTGACTTTTTTATTTATTAACAGTAATACATAAATTATCATGTGATAAATTTTCTATTGGGAGGTAATCACTGAACACGTACGAGTATATATTCGTGTGACCTGCTGACGCATAATCCACCATTTTATAAATAGCTGACAATTTTGTTTCTTCAAAATATTAGGCTAACTATAATTTGATGAATTTTTAATCGGGAATAAATGATTTAAAAAAAAAATTATGTGCGTGGGCGGCCACCACTCTACTGCTCAACCCACCATCGGAGCCGCAGCTGACGTTCACAACGCTTCATGATACAACTCTCTCAGTCATTTTACTAGTTATCGACTGGGAGGAATTTGGTCATGAAAATCTGTCGCTGGCTCATGGACCACTACATCAAACCGTCTCATGGTCTTTTCTCATGGATGCCATTGTCAGAACTGGACCAAATTGAAATGGGACCACACGGGAACCACCGGCTTTCAAATAAAAAAAAGAGTCATCAAAGTTGTTTCACCCAGTCGAAAGATATGAAAAAAAAACATACGCGTCGAATTGAAAACCTCCTCATTTTTTGGCAGTCGGTTGAATGATAAATTATTAATACTAATAATAAATCTGTAAGAGTAAATTACTTCGTTTTCAGAGATATCGTGTTTATAGGCTCTATACATGATACTCAAACTAAATTGCCCATTTTTACAATATTTTTCTGTATTTATGTATGTATTTATTCCTCCATAACTCTTAAACGAATTGACTGATTTTCATGAAACTTGATAGATAAACATTTAGACGTACGGGACACGTGATAGGCTACTTTTTATCCTTTTTAACGCGGACGAAGTCGCGGGCAACAGCTAATAGTAATAATAAACGTGTAAGAGTTGGTCATGGAGTAAATTACTTAGAGATATCGTGTTTATAGGCTCTATACATAATACTGAAACTAAATTGACCATTTTTACAATTTTTTTCTGTATGTATGTATGTATTTGTAATCTGAATAATTACCGATCCAACTCTAGGCTCAGGCTCTCCGTTATTGTCCATGGATATTCATTTGAAACTCATCCGAAATTTTTTTAGGAAAAATATTTTTTAGGAATTTTATTTTAGGAAATATAAAATTAAGAATCCATAAAAATATCGAATGATAACGGTTTCATCCCTTTTGATTTTGTAACTCTTTTCTTTGTAAGCGGTTTTAAATGAATAAATATAGAAGTGATTAAAACTGAATATTAAAAAAATTAAAAAAAAATTACTATAAAAATTGTTTGACAATTCAAACGTCTTTCATTATTATTCTTCTTTTCATTAATGTCAAATTAATGTTGCGAAACATTTTGCCCATTGAGTTCTGCTAGTGTAAAAATAGTAGGTATATTCGATGCTTCAATTACTAACTAGCTGGTGCACGCGACTTCGTCCGCGTAACTTTATAACATATAATACATTCGTGTCTGTGAAACCATGGAAATACACATACAAAATTTCAACCCAAGCCGTTTAGTAGTTGACATAGCGACAGCAGCGCCACCTACCGGGTCCAATTGTATTTTTAAATCACTTAGGAAATCATCGAAATAGCCATATAAAATTTCAACCCAGTCGGTTCAGCCGTTTAGAAGATGTGAAAAAGATAAGTACGGAAGGATAATTCTTACTACCCGTTGTCCTATTACCCGTTTTGCCGTAGGAATTAAGCATTTTCCCAAGGTAAAAAGTAGCCTATGGTCCACTATTAGTTTCGGAGCTTATTCTATACAAACAAACAAACAATCAAATCTTTTCTCTTTATAATATTATTAATTATAGACTAGTCGGTGCACGCGACTTCGTCCGCGTTCTGAATGAAAGGTAGCCTATGTCCTTTCTGGTGTCCCAGAGATGTCCGGTGGATTTTTTTAGAAAAACCGCTGTTAATGGCATTTTGTGAAACTTTTTGCCATCGGCGGGCTTATTATCTAAATGCGTCTGCTGAGCGACAGGCGCAAAATGCGAAAAAATTGTGCAATATCACACTAAATCGTTCATTTTTACGCAAATCACACCACACTAGTGTTATGAGCTACGTGATACGATTTAGTGTGATATTGCACAATTTTTTTCGTTAATTGAGAAGTCGTAGTCGGTTAAAAATGTCGGAAGAAAATTCATTTTCTCTTACATTTTTTATGGAAAGGGGAAAATCGCTGGATCAGCTACCTAATATAACAAAAAAACTTTACTTTTAATAAAAAAACTAAAAAAAGGCAGTAACTCTTATGTCATTCGCTTCCCGTACCGGGAATCGAACCCGAGCCTCCTGGGTGAAAGCCAGGTATCCTAGCCACTAGACCATACGGGATACGACGAGAGCAATGAATTTATCGATCTGATTATAAATGAATTATTTTTATATTTTAGTATCTGTATCTTTTGAAACGCCACCTATAGTTCTTAGTACGTACTAATATTGCTGAAAGTATTATACAATTCAACAAATAAAAAATTCTTAAATTAATAGAAACGATACCTATTCATTGTAAAAATGAAGATTAAATTAACCAACGATTTTTGTGAATTCTCTTTTCTTTTTTTTTCACAATGTTTAGATCAGCGAACTGAAAAATACTGGAAAAATTTAACAATTTTTCCAGTATTTTTCAGTTCGCTAACACAACGCTAACGCGTCTCAATATGACCCCTTGACAGCTGAGCCGGGGTGGGCAGGGCTTGAAATACTAAGCCGCGACTAGAATTAGAATTGTCAAGTGCGGACGTCTAAACGCTGTCAAAGAAATTTTTAAAAAGTAGTTTATTTTATTCAACATGCCTTCGTGTGTTGTCAAGTGGTGCAAAAATAATTCGTCCCATTATCTCAAGGCTAATGGGATCACTTTTCACATAAAAGTACACCGTTTGCTATATAAAACCTTAAAATTAAAATATCTCATATTCTTTGTTAGGGATGTCATTATGCCAAATGATCTAATGCAATTTATTAAGATTATATTTTATTTTATTATAGGGACTAAATATAAGAGAATAAATATACATACATATATAAAAAAGTAATATAAATAAATAAATTATTATTATAATTATAACTATTACTAATATATTATTTAGTTTTCGAGTTCCTATTTTCATTTTCAACTGGAAAAAGATTATTGAAAAAGATACAAAGATTTATTGAAGTGAAAACATCTTTAGGCACGTTTTGTGAACCATCAGGCTGGGGTCGGTGATACTGAATGAATAGGGAATATTAGGGAATATTTGAACTCAAGCCCGCTTGGATTGGTGATACATTGTATCGTGGGTGTGTATGTGTATAATGATATTTATAACTTTAAAATTGGAAAAATAGAAGTTTTCACTTCTATGTGCGTTTACAAAATTCTTAAAAGTATCACAATGCATACTTCTAATATTTTATTATCTATCCTTTACTTTGACCAAATATCAAATTTAATTCTGAAATAATTAGTAATTTATTGCATGTAAATATCTCGAATTATCTCGAATTTTGAATTTTTCGAAGTAGAATATTTTGTATTTATGAATAACTACTTCTACTCGTTGTTAACTTTTTTCTTATTATATACTTGAAAAAAGAATTAAATTTTATTACACAAAAATGATTGTTGACTCTTGCATGAAACATCCCCGCTTATTAGCCATCAACTGTCTGATCTAATGTCAAATTTTGAAAAATGATCGAACTTTTATAAACTTATTTATAAAATGTCGTAAGTACAAAGTGCATCCTAATAGCAACCGAGACCTGTTATCATTAAAGTTTCTTTTTAAATGCTAATAGTTTGAAGGTATTAATACTTGCGTTCTATGTCATATTCTATATTTGTCATATTTTGGCGTCGAAAATTTACGGTAACTAGTATGAAGGTGGCGCACTCGAACGCCACCTTGTGAATTTCAGATGTAGACTGCGCGCCGCGCGCAGCGTACTGCTTTGTTTATAATTAAATATTTTCCAATAATCCTTCTACGCTATATAATGTTGCGATTATTACTGGTACCTAGATAAGTAAAGAATATTATAATCAATTTATTTTTCATTCCAGAGGCATTGGATTGTGGGCGTTGCGCGAAAATCGACAGTGCGCCAGAAATGTATTTTTTATTAAAAAATTTCACACAGCAAAGTCTTTTTTATTTATTACAATTGCCTTAAGATAAACTAACTATCAGTTGATATAAAAATTACATGTTTCTATGTTGAAGATATATTCATAAAATGAGTTACAAAATCGTAAAAAGTTTCACGAAATGGCCGTCTTCAACTTTTCTTTTAGGTATTCTCAAAACATAACTACTACATCACAGATGTTGCCATTGCACTTATTTGAAGAAAATATATTCATAATCATAAAAAACAGCAAGGAATATATAAATATAGAGACCAGCAAGAACATTCACCAAAAAAACCGGATATAGGTCAAATATTCTAACTTCTTTTTAAAACTTTTTATCTCTACGCTCCTTACTTTTTCTTTTATGTTATAACATTGTCTAAAACTTTTTCATAGTATAGTAGTATCGAACTTCGATATAGTCTGGCTCATCAAATACGTACCATAGACAATATTTTTGAAAAAAAAAAAAAGTGAGATCGTGTTCTGTATTCAAACGAGAGAAACATCTGGACAGAATATTTGCGTATGTGTGCGTGTGCTCGTAGCCGTTCGGGTACCGTCGCGTATCTCCGTGTGCAAGCGAAGTCGCTCATTGATAACTCACGTCGCCCGAACGGCGACGAGGGCTGCGCATATCTACATGCGCAGCACTCGTCGCCGTTCGGGCATCGTCGTGTATCTTCGTCTGTTTTGGCGCAGGACTCGTCGCCGTTCGGGTATCGTCGTATATCTTCGTGGCCGCGTCTGGCTATACAGATTGTTCTATTTGGAACATCCTAATGTTCCAAATAGAATAGAGTAAGTACCTATACTTGTATTTTTTTTTATTTATTATTTTGTAGACATTTCAAACAAAAGCAATATTTTAAAAACAGCTTTATTTTATATAGAAACAGGCATTCGTTATTTTTACGTGAAAAATAATAATATTTTTAGACATCGTGATAAAATCCTTATAACTAGTTATTCTACTTTTACATGTTTATTATTTTTAGACATCATGATAAAATCCTTATAACTAGTTATTGTACAAGTGCAACATTACATTATATTATGATAGGTACACATTGATAGGTACAAAAATTCACATTTTCTATTTATTATTTTTACACAATAAATAATAATATTAACATGTTCATCATTTTTAGACGTGATAATGATAAAAAAAAACCTAGTCTAAACAGGGGTCAGCGGTCAGCACGCAGACGGTGATATTGCCACTTTTAGAGGAAATTGTAGGAAACCAATAGTTACACCAGACACAGTAAATTTGAAAACAGGGAAAACTTTAAACACTTTTTGGAAAGCTATTGTTGTTAGTGGAATGTGAACCTTATGTCGCAAATATAAGGAACAGTTTGCTTTGACACTTACAAAAACGGTACAGCTACTCATTGTCATACTCATACTCAGGACTACTCTCAAGATTTCGAGAACGTTCTATACCTTAGTCGTAACAATATAAAAAAAGCCAAACAAACAGTTACAGTTGGAGGGCATATCGAAGCATTAACAAGGTTGATCACCCTCAGGGAAAAAGTGAGAGGGCACATTTAATCATCATCACCCAAGATTATGATGATGATGACTATGGAATCATCAACATCATAATCCTGTGTCTCTCCACAGCTGGTTGTAGGCCTCTCCCAAGACTCTGGAATCATCAACATCATAATCCTGTGTCTCTCCACAGCTGGTTGTAGGCCTCTCCCAAGGCACACCACCGCTCGGGGACAAAAACTCAAAATCTAAACCAAAATAGCCAAGATGTTGGCAGTTTATTACAAATTGAGATAGCATAGAATAGAATAGAATAACAGTTTATTTGTAACAAAGGAACATATAAAAACATCATCATAATCATTTTGGGTGGAGGCCTCCACACCAGCACAGGAAACATTGAGGTGTAAGAAGCCTCTCCCAAGGCAGAGGCCAGATATGAACATTTAATGCGGGAAGAACATGTATAAGAACACGATTTATTTTCGCAAACCAAAATGACTCTCAAATTAACAGAGCGTCTCCAATTAAACCGTAAAACTTGTCAAAAGCCTTCTTCAAAAAATCAAAAGATATCTTCGCAAAAGCTCTCAAGAGTTGGGACTTCATGGACATAACTCCGCGGCATAAGTCCCTTAAGCAAAAAGCCGCTTCAGTTAGAGGGCACATTTAGCCACCATCATCAGCGCACTTGTAGCACTTATGGCGTTGCTTGTGTTATAGACGTAGGAACACCGTCAACGTCAGCGCACTTGTAGCACTTATGGCGTTGCTTGTGTTATAGACGTAGGAACACCGTCAACGTCAGCGCACTTGTAGCACTTATGGCGTTGCTTGTGTTATAGACGCAAGAACACCGTCATCGTCAGGGCACTTGTAGCACTTATGGCGTTGCTTGTGTTATAGGACTCTCCGAAGGCAGAGGCATCAAGGGTATCATCACCACATATGGCCGTCATCATCAGCGCACTTGTAGCACTTATGGCGTTGCTTGTGTTATATACTTGTAGCACATATGGCGTTGCTTGTGTTAAGGCACAGGCGTCATCACCACAATATTCAATAGTGTGGTACTCCACCACACTATTGAATAGTGTGGTAATCGGCCCAACATTGGCCAATACACAAAAATACCCTACAGTGGCGACAAATAACGTTGCTCTCTGAGCGAACGCTCTTTGACGCGCACTGTACACACCGCCCCCTTTTGTAGCGGATTCGGGACTTGGCAGTACTACGGGCTTCCTCAGTAATACATTGGTGATCGGGGAAATGCTCCAAAGAGGCATTAAACCGATCACGCAATATATTACCTTGCGGTGCCCATATACGACCATCAGTCCCAAACCACTTGCACAATTCGGAGGCGAGTGTGTATCGGAATGCCAGATGGGTCATTATTTTTGTGTTTTCACCAGTGTTGGCTCGATAGATAATGTAAGCATTTAAAATGCTTACATTAACGAGACGCCTGAACACTTTTATGTACCACTTCATGCCTCGCTTTCTTTCTAACAAGTACGAGGACAGTATTTGATCTTTTAAATCAACACCGCTCATGTACTTGTTATAGTCCTTGATGACAACGGGCTTTAGGCACATTTGGCCCGCCCATTGTCCCGGTGTCAATGCGTTGTTGTGGTAAGTCGACACTGTGGTGACTAACTTGACGTCTTTCCACGCCATCACAGAGACGTCACCACAATGTCGACTTACCACATCCCCTCTACGCATGCTCCTGTCGTCTAAGGATTTAATATCCTGCGGTGTCCCTACTCGGCGCCTGTTTAATGTGCCCACAACATCGGTATTTTTCTGCTTAAGGAACCGAGATAATGCCACGGAGTTATAAAAATTGTCCATAAACAATGTGTACCCCTTGCCAAGAAACCCCTGTAACAGCTGCAACACAGTTTTCGCTGTTGCGCTTTTGAAGCCGTACAGGGGCTCCGGGCAAGTGGTACCTTTTCCCGCATAAATATTCAATCTAGCGCAATACCCGGTCTTGGCTTCGCACACCTCATATGTTTTTATTCCGAATCGTGCTGCTTTGGAATGGATACACTGGACCCAGCTGAGGCGTCCCTTCCAAAGCAGCAACGATTCGTCTATACAAATTTCCTGCGCTGGTGTATAAACCTCAAAAAATTTGGAATTTAAATAATTAACTATGGTTTTTATTTTAAAAATTTTTCTTTCTTGTCCCCGAACAGCAGCAGGCAGCGACGTATTGTCGATGAAGTGCAAGAAACGCAACAGAATCCTGAACCTGTCCAGAGCCATCAGGTGTCGGAAATCTGGCATCCCAAGCACTCCAGTCGACCAATACTCGTCGATGCGCCCTCTTACACAAATCCCCATGAGAATAAAGACTGAGATCAGGCGATAAATTTCTTCAACGCCCGTCTCAGTCCATTTCCTCAACCGAGAATGCTCCGATAGGCCCACCTGTGCAGCTGCAGTTATGGTTTGCCTGGCGTACCTATTGGTCTCCTCGACAATAATCTCCAAGAGAGGCTCGTCCCAAATTTGGGTAAATATGTCTATGGGTGTCGTGCCCGCAATTTTGGGACCAGCCCGCTCTTGGAACTTTTCACGTTCCCCTCTAAAAGTGCTATAATCGGCCGTCCACGTGACCTCCTCCCCCGTGTCAGCCTCCGCCTCCGCCTCCTGCTCCGCCTCCAAATCGGAGTCGAGGTCGGCTTCCGGCTGTTCCGGCTCGACCTCGTCCTCAGATTCGCTGGCCGAGTCGGCCAGAGGGGCGTCGGGGCAAAACAGCTCTTCATTCTAGACAAAAACATTTCCCATTTTAGCAAGGCCAGCAAGTTATTTTTAAGAAACTTTAAAAATTCCAAGTACTCACGTCATGTGGCAACCGCCAGTCTCGTGGGCCGCACTCCGATGCCTCGACGACCTCCACGGTGTCGTTACCGACCAGTCGAGTCGGGTTCCAGTGCTGTAATCCGAATGTTTTGATGAGGAAAATAAATAAATTATAAATATGTAATAAAAAATAATAATTGAGACATAGTTACACGAATGTTTCCCGACTCGGTCATCTCCAAGAGGACCTGGTCGGTAACGGTCAGCGTGCCTTGCGGTGTCCCCTGCACCGAAAGGCCAACGATGATGGGGGTCGCCTCGCATCGGCTAGCGCGGCTTGTCGACGGTTGCGGTTCATCGGGGTTCATGCTATAAAAAAAAATAAAAATATAAAAGGTTACAGCTGAAATGTCATATAATCACAAACAAATACAGTAAAAAAACAGTGAAGTTAAAATAAAATAGGTACAACACATATACATTGTATAAAATTGCAACAGCTATTTCATCTTGAAAACATTTCCTTCCGACACGACGTTACGGCATCAGAAGAGACAGACATCCGGGAGTGATATGTGCGAGGCAAAACCATATCAGAACCGAATGACTGACTCCTCTACTGCCTTGTTCTTCAGGTTCTGAACCCAAATCAATGTTGTCTAAACAAACATATCGCTTATCAAAGGTGGCTCTGATATAGACATAAATATATAGAAAAAAAAAATTACAGTAAATAAATACAACCGACTACAATAGCATTTTTCAGAAATTTTAAAAAAGTACTGAACCTATTTTGTTAAAATTGAAATGTAATAATTACGACAAAAATGAAACGATATTCGTTTCTTCAAATCTTTTGACAAAAGTATCATTCTAAACAATTAAGTCACGATCAGATAACTTTCATAATACACGTAAACAAAAGTTGATCAGCCTGTAGCAGCAGCGTATACGTACACTAGGTCAGCCATTTTGCTTGCTCAGGTTTGTATGCATGTGTGCGTGTAGTTTCAACTACTCTTGGTAAAAAAAAAAACTTATATACGGCGATATCTTTGTTAGAACAATAAAACCACTAGAAAATCTAAAATCTCGATAAAATTTCCTTTACGATGATATATAACACTACTAGAAACATGTAAGAGAAAGAAACAAAATCTAAAAAATAAAACAAAGTTTCCAATGAGTTTCCAACGGCTAAAACTCGACTGTCGACAAACTTATGAAAAATAATATGTATTTGATAGTTATATTTTATAAAAATTACCAATATAGATTCCTAATAACATAAATAACAAAAATAACAAAAATTTAACTCACTTTTCCGTATTTCTAATTATAACTTGCACAAATATAGTGCACAAGTGTCGTCTTACTACACACTCTTCTCAGAAAAGAACGCGACTGAAGTTTGAATTTGAAATCGTTTTTTTTTTCCTTCGTTCTAAATTGACAAAGGAATGGCTTTTGTCTGTGGCTCACGTATAGCCATTATGTTTATTCAATTTTAAATCTTATTCACATATAAATAATATTAAAAATTAAATGAAATGTGAACATAGTCCGAAGAAATTTGTATGCGCGTACATGTACGACAACACACCGACGCATCCGCTCCCGTTGGACGTAAAGATCCGTCGGTGCAGCCAAATAGGCCAAAATAGCCAAATCGGTGCCCCTCGAAGGTGAAGGGACGGGTTCCATAAAAATTTGCAACAGTTGCATATAAACCACACAATCGCTGTTAAAGGTATCGTTTCGGATGTTATCAACAGAGGGCGCCACAAATCTCAAATCCCGCTCCTTGCTTCGCCCGGGATTGCACGCGACTTCGTCCGCGTAACTATAAAATATAGCCCATGTTACTCGCTGATAATGTAGCTTTCCAACAGTGAAAGAATTTTTCAAATCGAAACAATTCAAACAAACGAACAAACAAATCTTTCCTTATAATCTTTATAATATTAGTATAAATATCGAAACTTCCTCGTTTATCTCCCTTTCTTCCATCAGTGAAAACCATCCGTTGGTTTGTTTAGAAGTAGTTAGCAAAGAAACAGACGACGCTTTTTAAATTAATTAATGTAAATATAAATTATTATTATTTTTATGATTCTTTAGGCCTATTTGTATTTAATTTATATATATAATAGATAAATAATGGCTGTATGAAATCTTAATAAATAAATAATTGAAATATTCTTTTTTTTCTACTTACATAAAAACTTAATTGGGTTTTATCTATACTAAATAAGTACTAATATTATAAAAACAGAAGATTTTTATGTTTTTAATTAATACACCGTGAAATAAGAGTGTGTGTAGAAAAATATGAAAAAACTTGTCTATGCCTCGCTCATTACTTTCTCATTGGTAAAAACTTTTTCTCACACTCCGTCACTTCTATCAGACTAGAATAAATATAATGTCATTTTCGGTGTTGAAATTGTGAAATGTTTTGGTAAAATATCTAAATACTAAGCGTAGTTAAATTTACAGTGAAGAAATGTAGATTCAAAATTTATAGTGAATTCTAATGTCTGGAGAAGGGGGTGTAGACGAATATGCGATTATACTCTTCTGGTTGAGGATTTGCTCGGCATATACAACTCTGTTAGCAGTTACTGCACTCAGTGTGATATTGTTTCTGTAAGTAGCTGTATTATTATCTAGTATAGAGCTGCACGCGACTTCGTTCGCGTAGCTATTAAATATAGCCTATGTTACTCGCTGATAGTGTAACTTTATATAGGGAAAGATTTTTTTAAATCGGTCCAGTAGTTTTGGAGTGTAGGTATTCGTCACAAACATAAATACAATTTCTCGTTGTAATATTACTTAGTATAGTTTTTCTAAACCTTGTGTGACATTATCGAAGATTTCGTGGGGATAACTCGATAACCAGTATAGCCTATGTTACTCGCTGATAATGACAGTTTGGCTCACAAGCATTCCGTGCAGACATGGTGCAGACAAAACGAGGTTTATTTGTTTTACAAAACGTTCCGAAATTCATGCTCACTCAATAGCTGAAATGGCTCTAGTATGAGTTTATAATTCTTCTTCTTCTTCTTCTTAGGTATAAATGGCAATTCGGCGAGTTTATAATTCCCGCACTCGCAGAGTCGCATCGCAAACGAGAGCATGAAAACCATAAAGAATATTATCAATTTGACATTGACAATTGATAGTTTTCTATACAATTCATGCAAGATACAAATATTTTACGCACTTCCTAGCGCGGACATTATAAACTCATACTAGCCACAGCTGTAGGGAACTTTTATTTAGATTTTAGAATTATGAACTATCATACCATTTGAACTGTTAACTTAAATTCTCTTAAAGATCAGACAACATAAAATACAATGATGTTAGATTTGACAGTAAGAGATACAGATTTAAATGACACTTTATCCTTTTATCAAACCAGATCCGCATTCCGCCATGATCATTACATAGGTAATTGTTTAAAAAGTATTTCCGGGTCGAATAACAGTCGTACAGAAATCTGCCAGGATGCAATGGTTTAGCGAAAGCTACCGTACCTTAAAAATCTTGGCTGGCTTCAAGAATTTTTACAAAAACTGTGTCAGTATTTCTTCACGTTCACTAATTATATATACAGTAGACCTTTATACCGTGATTTGTGATCA
This sequence comes from Synanthedon vespiformis, assembly GCA_918317495.1. Classification (NCBI taxonomy): domain Eukaryota; kingdom Metazoa; phylum Arthropoda; class Insecta; order Lepidoptera; family Sesiidae; genus Synanthedon; species Synanthedon vespiformis. The sequence goes on from OU906974.1 coordinate 2,561,868, forward strand.
CAAAGTGTCTATGTAAGTTTTAACTAGCTTTAATTACTCTGTGGCTTTACTCTAAGATCATAGAATTATTCTATGTCTAAGATGTGATTTAGTCTATGGCCGATGGTTTGCTTAAATCTATGGCTTAACTTGACTGACACACAATTTGAATAAACGTCAAAGTTCAAACTTTTATGAACGTTATTCCTGTTGGTAGGTTTGTTTACAAAAATATATCCAATTTATATGGAAAATATTAGTGTAGATAATTAGGAATTAGGTGTTTTATTTAATGAAATTGATTTACATTAACGTATAAATATTTGGGAATGGTCTATGTTATTTTTATGAGAAATGGAAGAAAACCAATCGAGTCGGCTGTCTAGTGCGGTGTCTAGCGGTGCTGCGTAAGTTAAATTTCTTTTGTACAATAAATAACGCTTGCAATCATGAACGTATGCTTGTAATCCTGTGTACTTTAAAGTTTAATAGATTTAGCGCAATCATTCTCGATTGATAAAGAGCCTTGACGATGTATCCACGAAGGAACAAAACGAATCAAATATTGTTTTTTTTTTTCTTTCGACCTTTCGGCAATATAGCTTTATAATACGTCGACCGACGTCGACTATTGTAATTGAATTAATAGTAACAAAAATAATTATTTGACATCTTACTATACGAATTACGAAATGTTATAATTATGTTGTTGTTATACTCTTGTTAAATGAATTTTTGCATGTCTGAAAATGGTGAAACATAGTGTTCCTTTTGTAACCTTTTGTGAGCAAACATAGTGTTAGGTGTTACTTAACACCTAACACTATGTTCGCTCACCAATCGTGCTCGCATCAGCAACAACTCAAGTGGAGATGGTGAATAGAGTGCTCTGCTCCACAGTTTTCTGACGAACATTGAACTAATAATAGTAGCTAGCGTTAAGCTTTGATCTCAATGCACGACACGTTCACACTATCGAGTTGCTTTGCTTGTGTCCACCAACACACTTTGTTTTTGCAACATTGCACACTACAATTACGTGAACATATGCACTACTGGAGCAGTTGCAGATGTGTGGTGCACGATTGGTGCGCGAACATAGTGGATACCCAGCTTTACCTACTATCATGGTTTTAAATTAAAACTGGTTTTATAAAATAAGAAAATGGAACAGGGCCTGGAGGAGCACTGACTCAACACGACCTAATGCTCAAAGTCAATCGACTGATCGCATGAGAAATAAATAAAAAAATGGTTTTCAGAAAAAAGCGCAGGTCGTCCATATTGAAGAGTCATAGATTGACGCGTACACCGTTTTCGGAGTTAGAATTCAAGGTAGCAACGCCTACTGACTCGCAGAAGAGCCGTCGTGTCAGCTTCTCTAAGAGAAAAGATGTCGCGTAAGTGATTTTTGTTTAAAGAACTTTTTACTCTTTCCAATTGGAAAACTGTAGTTTTCTATATCTTTCAATTTCATCTAAAATAGTGGGAATGTTTTGTTAATGATGGATTTAATCATTCTTGGAAATCCACAAAGCATTAGTTACATTACACGAGATACAGTTTTGAGCTCGCTGTACTACAAGTTGAACACTTACATAACATATACATCCAAATACAAAATAATTTATTAACTTAATTCTATTCAAATATTTTATTGCAAACTATAATGTATAAAGGATGTTTCAATATAAAAATTAAGACCAGTATTATGGACCCTGTTGGTCATGCAACTTAGGGACTAGGAGAGGGAAGTGTATAAATATTACATACAATAATTTATATTTAATATACATCCAAATAAACAAAAAATAACAAGCCTAGGTACAAAGAAAGGTCACTAATATTAAATAATTAATTTCAGTAATTTCACTAATAATATTAATATTTGTAGACTATCCCCTGATTTGATTGATGTTGTTGATATTGATTGATGTTTTTGATATTGATTGATACTTTTTGTTTGTTGTCCTCAATGAAATAAAATAAAAAAAATACTATATTTCAGAGAATTTATCACAAACGAAGCGACGACTACATGGAAAAATTTCTATGAAGAACACAATAAGTCATTAGATCATTCCGGAAATGATTCCGGCAAACCCGTCCTCCAAGCTCCGGGTCATATAGGTCAAAGGTTCTTTGAGGACCAATTTCAAGTTTCAGAAATTGATTTAGAAAGTAACCACAATACTACAGCTCAAGGAAATCTCACACAGCAATTACTGGACATAGAAAGTAATAATGGTAGAAATAAAAGCTTGCTAATGAGACAAAGAAATTTCGAACTAAGTTGTGCAACGGACCATCAAACAAAACTATTTGGCGATGATCTCACTAATCCTATAGTCGGAGAAGTGACTGGTGAAATTGAAACAAATTTTTCAGCCGTACAACCGATTGTCAGTTGGAACAATGCTCCGGATGATATGCTATTGAACTTGGACAGTGTGAAAAGCGATGAAATTTCCTGTGGTCCTTTTAAAACTGAAGATATTTCGTGTTTCAGTATGGGTCTAAACGTGACAGACTCGCCAAAAGAACAAGAGTCTGATATGTCAATAACAGATGTTATACATGATGCAAAAGTGCAGATTGTCGCTGAAAATAAGAAAAAAGATTGGGCTGCAGATAAAGAGAATGTAGCCGTAAACCCTTACATAGTTTCGCCCGAAGAGAAACGATACACACTCAACGAAGAGCCAGATAAAGTTCTAGTGTTTGATGGGAAAAAATTGATTTTGCAATCAAATAAGGAATTGGAGAAAACGTTCAAACAAGATAAAGATTGCAAAGAAATAGCTTCACAAAGAAAAAGTTTAGCAAATGTTATTGATAATTCATCTGAAGTGTCCAATTCCCAACAATTACTGGGACATAAAGTAGTCTTGTCCAACACTGGGCCAGTTTTGGTAGAAGCATCATTGCAAAGAAGACGAACAGTTGTCTTTGATAATAGTGATGGCAATATATCTTTGACTCAAGCATTGTCTACCAATGTTGTCCTGCCAAAACCTGATACATCTTCAGCAAAGATTAAAACTGTTGTATATGAAAATGATGATTGCAACTTGTCTATGACAAATGCTCTGCCTTCAAAAATGCTATTCACTGACAACAAAGATGAAAACGTGTACAGTAATAGCAACGTTTCACTAACTCGAGCTTTGCCAGCCAACATTGTTGACCATAAATCTGATACATATTCAGTGAAGAATAAAACTGTTGTATATGAAAATGATGATTGCAATTTGTCTATGACAAATGCACTTCCCGCAAAAATGTTAAACACTGAAACAATACATCAAAATAATACAAAAAGGAGAACCCTAGTTTTCGATAACGATGATAATGATATATCTACCACTCGGGCTTTACCATTAAATATTTTACCCACAAACCCACAAGGAAGACAAACCATTGTCTATGATAATAATGATGGTGAGGTGTCTATAACTGAAGCTATACCACAAGTAATTTTATCTGATATTGCGTCTAAAACAGAAAAGAGGAGAACAATAGTGTATGAAGCTGACAATGATGTGTCTATGACGCAAGCACTACCGACGAATATAGTCTTAAATCAGCTAAAAAGAAAATCTATTGTCTATGGGGATGATTTAGATAATATATCTATGACACAAGCAATTCCCAACAATGTATTGTTTGAAAATGAGACTGATAAAACGATTTTTGATGAAGATTGCGGAAATGTTTCAATGACACAAGCGCTCCCACCAAACATAGTGCAATCTGAGAAATCACAGACATATATAGAGAAAGAAGCTTCACCTAAAAATAAAATTATTGAAAATAGAAGGACTACAATGATCTTTGATGATAATTGTGGAAATATTTCCATGACACAAGCGCTCCCACCAAACATAGTGCAATCTGAGAAATCAATAACGAATGTCGAAAAACGGAGAACGATAGTTTTTGAAAGTGATATGGATAATATATCTATGACACAAGCGTTGCCTGAAAATGTTATATTACACGATGTTGCCAAAGAAAGAAAAATTAAAGATTTCATAGATGACACTGGAAATGTATCTATACCACAGAGCATTCCTTCAAATATCAAAGTAACTGAAACGCCTAATGAAACAAATTCTAATGTTCACGACAACGATCAAAGATACGTTTCTCCCTCAAAAAATCATAACCAAATAAGAGATGTGAAAAGACAAACGATTGTCTATCAAAACAGCATCGCTGATATTTCTATGACTGAGAACGAACGCGTTGAAAACGCTGACATGTCCATCACACAAACCATGGTACCAGAAATCATAGGAGAAAAAACTAATAGAAAATCTGCGATAATTGATAAAAGTGTTTCGATAATAGATCCAAAATCATTTCACGATTTCAAAAATGAAGGAAACAAGTCAAAAAATCTAAAATTTACACCAACAAAATCATCAGCGCATCAAGATGTAATCGTATATCAAACTAGCACAAATCAAAATCCTACAAAGCATCAAATTATAGCAAGTATAGAGCAAAACGATTCTAGAATTGAAGAAACTATTAGCAAGGAAGCCAAAGAAAACATTGTTGATAAAATAAGTGATCAAGAGGAATGTTTGAAACAGAATTTCAATTACTTGGAAAATAAATCGGAAAATATTGAAATAGAAATGATGACAGAACCTCAAAAACAAGATACAAGTGAAGAAGAAATACATAAATCAATTATTGAAAGTGTTCCCAATAACACTAAGCCAATGAATTCTCTAATAAACAACCTCTTAGACATGTCAAATGCTTCGCTCGTCAACAAGATTGATGACACAGCAAAAGATGACTTTACATCTGCTATTGTACACGAATCTGAAGAAAACTTAACAAAATCTGCAGAATTGATGACTTCAGAGTCTATAAAATCTGAGTCGAATGAAAAATCTCCAACTAATAATGAAATACAAAATGTTGAAGATGTTGACAATTTGGAACCAAACATCTCCAGTGAGAGTATGTTTTGTATCATAAAAGACAGTGAACCTGCTAGTCCTGACCCAAGAGGTGGTTCTTTAAAACAAGAGGAACTAGAAACTCCCAAAGAAAGCGAAAATAATATAAACATTTCTCGTTATAAAGAAAAAAAGTCGCCACAATCACAAAACCTGGTTGAAGAACTAAAAAATAAACTTGAAATAATAAAATCCGTAGTTGAAGACGTTCCCATAACGAATTTAAATAACAGGCATTACGAGAAAATTGTACGTTCCGATGAAACATTGACGAACAATGAAATAAAAAATTCCGATGACGACTCTAAAAAAATTCTAGAGCTTTTAACAAATAAAACCGAAGAAAAAGACGAGTCAATAGAGCCCATAGCGTTCAAAGGTCACATAGCAATTGAAAATAAAAGCCAAATGATATCGCTCCCGTCCAGACAATCTTTCATAACTAGGGAAGAACTATTAAACAATATATCCATGGCTCAAGCTATGCTTAAGTCTAGATGCGAAAATTCAAGTCTAGATGATGACGATATATCTCAAAGATTCAGCACGAGTATAAAAAGAACTTTGAATTTCGGTGACGAATCTCTAAACCTAAACGATGTTGAATCTACGCCACTTAAAAAGACCGCTTTCGGCGAAACGTCTTACATGAAAGAGCCCAAAGGGAATGTGATACCATCATATCTGCAAGACGCTACCGAGGAGATAAAAGAGTTGATGCACGATCTGGTTAAACCAAATGCTGAATTACTACCGTTTGAAGGCGGTTTAAACCACAGTTTGAAGAAAACTGTATCAACGTGTAGCAATCAAATTCAAGTTAATCTAACCACGTCGAGTCAAATCGATTTGGATGTTGACACTGACTACAGTGAGAGATTTCCGTCTTCAGACAAGAGTAGTTTTGGCAAAGGAAACTCTTTACCGTATCCCAAACCAATAATGGAAATAGCATCGCAACAATCAAGTTATGCTACATACGAAGAAGATCAAGTTTTTGTAGAGGAACATATCAAATTCCGACCAAAACGCCAACCAATAATAGACAAGGATACACCGATACCAGAGAGAGTTTTGGTGTTTGATCAATTCAACCCTCTCAACAATGTTCTATTGAAGCCTACAGACTTTAATGACGTGCACTCTTACAATCCGATCAAACCTGCCAATTTGGATACGGAACGCAACATTTACAACAGAGGAACAGATGTGGAAGTTGTCAGAGTGTCGACCGAGTATAATTTGGACACAAATCTGTCACAATCGGGCGATGATTGCTTAGAAACGGCTGAAAGTGGAACGAACAGCTTGAGCAAGTCGATTACGAGTAGCTCGAGCAAGCCCACGTCAATAGATCAATCGATTGACGTCCGTGTAAGCGAATTGAGAGACATCGAAGTCAATACGATGATAGCAATGAAAGAAAACAGAGTATTGTTGCAAGCAAGCTCTTCCCTAACGTTGGTAGATGATGCAATACCACACATTATGGACGTTGATACGGATGTTAACGACAAAATGGCGGAAATAGATAACGAAGATTACCTAACCACTGATTCGGAGAAGACCGTGAAAGCTAAAAAGCGAAATCGAAGCCCAAAAAAGGATGATCACAAGAAGTTTCATTCGGAAGTGGCCTTGAAACCGGCGCAGAAAATGAAGAAAATATCTTACAGTCCCAAAAATCGAAAGTCTGGTAGGTTGGGCGAGGTTGTGTCCTCACTGAGGAAGAGTGACAGAACATCCGGACAGAACATGGACACAACTGTCAATCGATTGCTAACCCAATTCCACATGCATTCGGAGATTGATCACAAAAAGATTGATAACGAAATATTGGACGCACTATCGAAATCTTCAAGCGCCACAATGGACATTAGTATTGGAGAGCTTTCGTTTGGGAGCAGCAAGAATCAGATCGGATCAGCAATGGTGCGAACGAGTAGTGTGACGTCACAGTCAAGTGAACAAACGGACAAAAGTGACAGTGTAGTGAATTCGGATAGTTCAAAGAATTTCGTGATGACAGAATGCGAGCCGAGCGTGAATGTTGTTGCCAAAATCAATATGCAGCCGTTTATGGGGTGAGTTTTTAAGGTTTTAATGAGTTTTAATGCTCTAACTACCCCCCACCCCGTCCTTTTTTAACGCCCTACGCAAAAACAAGGTGTGAAATAGTGGCTCCCAAAAGCATAGACCCAATTTTGATCCATTTTTTTGTTTGAAAGTTAATATGATAGGAATGTTTCTTTATTAGCTACTAGCTGCTGCACGCGACTTCGTCCGCGTAACATTATAAAATATAATATAATACATTCGTGTCTGTGAAACCATGGAAATACAAATACAAAATTTCAACCCAATCCGTCAAGCCGTTTAGTAGTTGATCTACCGATAGCAGCACCACCTGCCGGGTCCAATTGTATTTTTAAATCATCCAGAAAACCATCTAAATAGCCATATAAAATTTCAACCATTGGGTAACGGCTGAACCGATTGTGGTTCAGCCGTTTAGAAGTTATGTGAAAAAGATAAGTATGGAAGGATCATTCTTACTAACCGTTGTCCTGTTACCCGTTTTCCGCAAGGAAAGATTAGATTGTTTGTTTATATAGAATAGGCTCCAAAACTACTGGACCAATTTGAAAAATTCTTTTACCATTAGAAGCCAACATTATCCGTGATGAACATCCGTGATGGCTACTTTTTACCGCGGGAAAAGGCTTCATTCTAACGGGAAATCTAAACGGCTTGGCTCGGGAGATAGCGCCATCTATCCAAAATACGATAGATGGCGTTTTATACGAAGTCGCGAGCACTAGCTAGTCATTCATAAAGACATATTACCTTCATTAACCCAAAAAAAAAAACCTAAAAATGCGACATAATGCCTTCATCCACTCGAGTCTTCAATTTTTGATTACATTGTGTCCGTTTGCACTTAAGACGCGATTGCGAGTGGGAGGAGAGCGGGAACGACGCGTGGTCGTTCCGTTTGCTGCGCAAGCGCATCCGTGTGTTGGCGCAGTTGTCACACCGGCCCGAGCAGGCGGCGAGGACGCACGTGCGCGCCGACACACCTCTCGTGCTCCTCAAGGCCGAGGCCGTTACCACGGGTGATTGTTTTTTCACTATTATATTATAATAAGGTCGCTCCTATAAGGCCACTTTTTTTGTAAAGACAACAGATACATGACATAGGCGCGATGTCCACACAAGAGTCGCGTTGAGTCGCGTCGAGGAACGGGCACATAAAAGCTTTCCTACTGGACAGGCCACATACTGGACAGGCGGCGGCGAAGCGAGGCGAGGCGAGCGCGCGAAAAGTCGAGGCGAAGCGAAGCGCGGCGAGGGCGCGAACAACTCAAGGGGCGAGGCATCTCCGCCGTCATTTTGTCCTTACATTTTGTTTGTGGCTTTGCTTAGACGTGGTCGTGTATTTATTAAATAAAAGTAAAATGTCAGACGATGTAGATCTAAATATAAAAATCATCGAACTTGTTTTGATGTAACCCGTGTCTTTATGACCAGACACGTTCCGACTATCCATAGCAATAGAAACAAACAGGACCAAAAATAATTAAGGTGAAATAGCGCAACAATTAAACGAAACTGGTAAAGTGGGTGATTTCTTGGTAAGTGAAGTTGACTGTGTAAAGAAAGCATAGCCGCCTCCGCCTCAACTCTTCACTCACGCCTCGTCTGCGCCGCGACGCGCCTCGTCTTCATGTGGGCATCGCGCCTCGTTGCGCCTCGACTTTTCCATGTGGGCATCGCGCCTTAGTGATTATTGGGAAAATAATCAAACTAAATACCTATCGACTCCAAATTATTTATTTACTACAATTATTACACTACAGGGCGTCCCAAGACTATGCGACACGAAGGGAAAAGTACCTTAAATATAGTAGATAGGATATTTTGCTCAAAGAAGACTTTGTTATTTTTAAAAGTTAGTAATATTGCATTCAAAAGATTTTCTAAAAATTACGTACGTCGTCTGCAATAAATAATATTCTTCAAATTTGAATCAAAGCATTTTACGTTATTCCTTTCTTTTAAGATACTATGTTACTTGAGAAGAATTATTATTTTTTGTCCATTATAAAAATACGGTTTTTTTTTTTTTTTTTTTTTTCAAATTTAAGTCGATTCAATTCTCAGACGAAGAAAGTGATTTTTAGAAAATATTTGAATGCAATATTACTAACTTTTAAAAATAACAAAGTCTTCTTTCTTTCAGCAAAATATCCTATATTTAAGGTACTTTCCCTTCATGTCGCATAATCTTATTCTTTATGAAAAATCTATCAAATCATCAGTCGGTACCCCCTCTTTAATTCAACTGCTATAATTTTCAACCGAAATTACATGTTATAATTAAGTATGTACTTGTATAGAACAAACGTAAAATATCGCGTGAAGAAGGCGCAACGCGGATCCGCGTTCCGGCACGCGAGTGGTGCAAAATTATTAACGCGGATCCACGTTCCGTTCGGACGGCATATGAAGGGTTAGGGCCACTGTTCACGGCGGCGTAGCTTCATAGACGCGTATTCGTCATTATACGCCTAGTGTACGCCTGCTTGCAGCTTCCATACAAAACCGTATGTATGTACGCCCCGGCGTATGACATGCGGTACGGCAGGCGTCATGCATGCAGCGACGCGAGCGCTCCGTCGACAGAGTAGTACGGTTTTGTATGGAAGCTGCAAGCAGGCGTACACTAAGCGTATAATGACGAATACGCGTCTATAAAACTACGCCGCCGTTGGACAGTGGCCCTTAAACAACATCAAAATTCTTCGCCCAATAGAGAAGAAGAAGCCAATAGTCGATCTATGCGTGCAATACGCGCTTGAAGCGGTGCAGCTGATCCTCGCTAGGGTGGAGAGTGCTCGCGCTGCCTCGCTTCCCTCGCTCTTGAGGCGCTGCGCAGCGGTCTCTCGCTTGGCCGAGCAGTGGGCGCGAGCGATGCACGACGCGAGCGTCAGACTAGTCTACAGACTAACGCACGACGGAAGTCTATCGCTCAAGGTGAGATAATAACAATTATGTGATCTCTCTAGAGTCTAGTGGCTAGTAACCATAGATAGCTGTTAACCAAACGGTCGCGTGTTCGAATCCCGCTAGCTACCTTTGCACCTGTGTCATGTATGTTTTGTATTTATAATATATGTATGTACTTACAAAACATATATAAAAATTGTCAATTTAGTTTCAGTATCATAACGTATAGAGCCTATAAACACGATATCTCTGAAAACAAAGTAACTTACTCCATTACAGATTTATTGTTTTAATATTTAAAAAGAAAGATATTATATAATTTATTGATTTGCTTATTTTTCAGGTGGCAAACATCGGTCTCCGTTCCGTCTGGGAGATCCGTATGAAGATTGAAATGGTCACGGAAGTGGTCACGCCATATCCGAGAGCCACCAATGTGCAGGTATTCTTTTTAATAGTGAAATCTACCCGCGTCTGCGTTTCCGAGCTCATATAGTTAACCCTAATCTTTTCAAAGTTCTAGTGAATGGGCATCTTCTGGGTTGAGCTCGCTCCGTCATAGTCCTGTCTTAGGTTTGGTGGCCAAGAGCAAACCCATCTCTAATAAAAAATAAATAAAAATAAATCTTTAGGCACTCGAGTGAGAGTATAATTATCATACACTCGACACTCTAACACTTGTGAGAGTGTTGTGTGGGCGGGTATGTTTGTGTTGTGTGAACGTGTATGCATGTGTGCGCGTATGTGTGCGTGTGCGTGCGTATGGGAGAGTGTGTGTGTGTGTGTGTGTATGTGGGCGTATGCATGTGCGAGTGCGCGTATAAATAATAAGACTGATAAAAGTTAAAAAATACTTTGTGTTGTAAAGCTAAGTTTGATAATTTTTATTTTTTATTTATTTTAGGTGGTCCCCGTGGTGGTGAGTGAACGTTACAGTGAGTCGGAACTCAAACGTCTCATTGGTGAAGTGCCTTGCGATTGGGGACATGTGCCCAAGACGATATGGTGAGTACGAATTTTTTTAAAAGTGGAAACTAGTTTGGGCACTTTTAGTATGGGAGGTAAAAAACATACACCCGCGCGTCGCGCTCTTTTTTTTGTGAAAAACTTGGTTGGGCACTTTGGGCACTTTTAGTATGGGAGGTAAAAAAACATACACCGGCGCGTCATGCTCTTTTTTTGTGAAAAACTTGTTTGGGCACTTTTAGTATGGGAGAAAAAAAACACAACCTCGTACTGTCACGCTCTTTTTTTGTGAAAAACTAGTTTGGGCACTTTTAGTATGAGGGGAAAAAACACAACTTCGCACCGTCACGCTCTTCAAGCGTTTTTTTTTTTTATGAAACTTAGGCACGTTGGGCACTTTTACTAAGAGTAAAAGCCCTTACCGACACCCTCGGTGACGTCTAAAATAAAGTAAAATAAACAAACACGTGGCCAAAGTTGTTATAAGGCAACAAGAGGTCTTCAAGCCTTATAACGCAGACGAAGTCGCGGGCACCGGCTAGTCTTGATTATATTTGAAAAAACTATTTTAAAAAAGTCATGTAAGAAAATTATAATAATAATTATATATAAATGTCTCTTTCAGGCGAGTGTTCAAATATTTGAAGAATCTTAACAAAATTGACGACGATGATATATTTTTGAAATTGTAAAATTAAATGTAAGAGCATGTGAAGTGAAGTGAAAAAGTTTGAAATTAATAAAAAAATTATAAATTTTATTTTTTTATAAAAATGGAAAATTGAACAGATATGGTCCAGAATGAAATAAAAAATAACAATAAAGATGTTTTAATGTGTTTTGAGTCTGTTGTTTCATCAAACTTTTGAACTATGTACTCCAAAAAATTTTGATTTAAAAAAAAGTCCGTTTTGTTTTTTAAAAGTAACGAAAAAAACCAAAAGACTTTATAAGGACAAAAACGTTGGGTGATTTAATAATTTACTTGAATTTTCTATATATTTTTTTTTTTGAAGCTAACATCTCAAAAGCGTTCATATGTTATGTTTATTTTGAAATTTGTGGGTAGTTCTAAATATCCAGAATACAGAGAGCTCCCACTGAGTAAACTACCCTCCTATCCTGATCCCATTTCCCTATCCTACTATGGTCGCCAGCGCACTGGCAACACTTGTGGCGACGGTAGCCAACTACCATCAAGTGGACCGTCAGCCTGTCCAGTTTAACATTTAAAAATACACACTTTTTGATGGTAATTGTGCACTGATTAAAAGTTATCCTAACCCTTTATATTTCCTTGAAAAGACTGACATAATATAAGTAAATTGACATAATATTATATAAGACTTAATAAGTGAAGACGTGAGTGGATGAAGGTGGTATGTCGCATAATTCCAATTTTGAATAAATCGAGGGTAAAGTTTTACTTTTAATTTTTGAGATAAGCAAGTCATCACGGAAGTGATTTTTGTATTAAATTATGATGAAAATTTGTGTAAACAACCTAAATATTAAACACTATTATTTAATTTTTTAAAAAAGTGAACATAGCTCCCTCTTCCATTGACAAAAGTAAACTTTTCTGAACTCGGCTTTTTTAAATTAACTGTACCTACATAGTTAACACCTTTTTTAACTTTTTATTATCCAAAAATTTCTTAACTCGACTCGGTCTTAAGGTCTGAAATCATTCATAATATGGACATTTTAGCTTCATCAACGCAAAAAAATTAAAAAACCCAAAAATGCAACTTATCACCTTCATCCATCCACTCACGTCTTGAAGTATCAAGTTTATTTTCCATTGAAGAACTTTCAAATACTACGTTAATAATGGTAATTTACTATTAATTGTATTCTTATTACGTATTATTTAAGGAGGTATTATTATTGTAAAACGACATAGTCCAACTCTTGTCTATTTTTTGATGGCGAATTTTAGTCTATCTCTTTGACACCTGCCATAATTATGATAAGCATTATGTTTTTTTTTTTAAATATGTCTAGGACAATAATTAGGTACATTTTTTTTTAAGCTAAATTAAGTGGTATTTTCAGCGATAAGAACAACTAGTTTTATATGTGAATGATTTTTGTGTTTTAAATGAATTAAAGATATTTTTGAACACAATTGTTGCATTATTATTTAAGACGAAGAGTAGCGTCCGACCAATGGTAAATTTCTAGCCGAAGCCGAAGGCTTAAAAGATCTAAGAAAGTTCAATGTTGGCTACAACGCTACAAGCTACAATCTATCTATACTAGTATTATAAAGAGGAAAGATTTGATTGTTTGTTCGTATTGAATAGGCTCGGGACCGATCTGAAAAATTCTTTTACCATTAGAAGCCGACATTATCCGTGATGAACATAGGCTACTTTTTACCTTGGGAAAATGCTTTATTCCTACGGGAAATCTAAAATAAAAGTAAATACTAGCGGAATGGCTCCGGGATACACTTGACAGCGCCATCTATCCAGAATCGGTGAAACGACTAACACAATTGCTTGCTGATATTTTTAGCGATCCATTCCACGGTAGATGGCGTTTTATACTTTTCAACGCGGACGAAGTCGCGAGCACCAGCTAGTTAATAATATAAATCATTTTAAAACTTTAATATTGAAGGTATAATAAAGAAGAAGAAAGGCATCTGATCTAGAGATTATTCGAAATAATGTGAATTATTATTACGTCGACAACATTTATTTATTTAGTTATGTAAGAATATATAGTGTCCGGCCAAAGCTTCGGCTTTGGCTTCATCCGAAAACCCGGCCAAAGCCGAAGGTGGGTTTTTTGGCTGTAGGTGACCAAAGCCGAAGCCGGTAGAAGGTGGACTAACCGAAGCTCTTTGGTCGGACACTATTAGTAAATGAATAAATAATCAGTCTTCCGAAGATGAAGATAATAATATTATTTTTTTTAATTTTGACCGATTTTTATTTTTTCAGATTTTTTACGTTAGTAACATCCTTACTAATATTATAAATGTGAATTTGTTTGTTTGTTACGCTTTCACGCAAAAACAACCGAACCAATCACCATGAAATTTTGCATACACGTTGTCTGGGTCACCAGAAAGGACATAAGGTACCTTTCATCGTTCAATGCGGACGAAGTAGCGTACAACAGCTAGTCATTAATGCAAAAAGTTAGCCAAAAATCTGTTGTGTTGTTGAAGTTAATTACTCACTTATACAGTTAGGATTTAAAAATGAAAAAAACACTGGGTAGGTAGGGTAAATACGTATTATAATAGGAGACTGATTTCTAACTTCGTTGGTTTCTTTTTTGATAGTTTTCAGTAACAAATACCTAATGATTTGTAAAATTTCAAGATCTAGTAATTATTGATGTTATTTTTTTATTTCAAAAAACAAATGCTTTTGAGGTTGATAAATGTTTCCGCCCGGGATCGAACCGGGGACCTTCTGCGTGTTAGGCAGATGTGATAACCGCTACACCACGGAAACCTGTATCGGAGCTACCGAATTTATACATTATATAACGACCGTTTTTTTTTTTGTGCGTATTCGATGGATATAATATAATTATTCGGTAGGTCTAAGAATAGGTAATAGGACTATTTTTTTGGCAAACAACGTTTTCTGGATCAGCTAGTTATATTTATTTATACATTACATTAAGAGCCCTTTGGATAAGGGCAAGGGTGCTTGCCTAGCATAATATATCAGCATCAGGGACCCCAGGTTCGATTCCCGGCGGAGTCTGTAACTTTGGGCAGAGCACACTGCAAAAAACAGCATGTGTGCTGTTGTGTTTCGGTGAATGAGTAAAGGGATGCCAGAGGCTATTTCCATATCCCTATTCTCTTAATTCCACTATGGAGCACCTATGTCGTTGCTTGTGTTATAGGCGACGATAGCCACCTACTGTAAGTCAAGTTGACCATCAACCTGTCTGCCGACCTTAACATTAAAAATAATAAAAATGTCCCTCTCAAAATAATTTAAATGAAAATCATAACTTGAATCATAGCTCACAAATGACTGGACCGATTTTTATCATTTTTTTTGTTTGAAAGTTGACATGAACGGGATCTTTCTAAGCTATAATTTATGAAGATCTGTTGTTTGGAAATCCCTGCCGGCGTATTTCGATAATTTCCTGGATGATTTAAAAATACAATTGGACCCGGTAGGTGGCGCTGCTATCGGTATGTCAACTACTAAACGGCCTGTCCGATTGGGTTGAAATTTTGTATGTGTATTTCCATGGTTTCACCATGGTAAAGTTACGCGGACGAAGTCGCGTGCAACAGCTAGTCTCTAATAAAAAAAGGCATTTCAAAACCATCAGCCTATTTCCTAGTAGACAAAGAGGGATTTCACTAACTTCCAGATGTTCGATTGATGTGAAATTTAGTGTACTGTTACTTCAGTGGTATTCCTATGACATGGTAACCTCGATCTGATGCTGAAGCACAGGTAGTCTGCAGGATACCCAACTCCTCAGTTTCAATACCTATGGCGTTACTTTTGTTATAGCCACCTACTGTCGAGTGGGAAAAAAAATTGTGTATGTCAGCTCCAAAACACAACTGTAGTTTACTCCTTACGAATAATTATAAAATTTAAATTTTGACAATTCGAGCATGTCAAAGGAACAAAACACTGCTTTTATTTTAAAAAATATTGTGTATATGGCGCAATATCTCTGAAACTTCGGAGATATTCTAAAATATTCAAAAAAATAGAACGTAATTAACACATTCGTGACAATACTGCCATAAATTTTCATACAACGGACTTATATATTATATTACCTGGCCCCCACGACTTCGTCCGTGTTGAAAAAGAAAAAAATTGCCTATCCTGTGACCCGTGCGTTTAAATGTTTATCTACAGAGTTTCATGAAAATCAGTTAATTCGTTTAAGAGTTATGGAGGAACATACATACCTACACTTACAGATTTATTATTAGTATTGAAGATTATCAAAATCGATTCTTAAGATGACAAAAGTCGGCAGCTCGAACTCATCAGTGTGTGTAGCTAAAATTCATTCTGTCTCATACAGCGCAAAGCGCGGGAAGAGCACTCGACTGAGATGCACAATCATACATACCAATCATCAACAGACCCTTGGCCGTAAACTCTTTTTGACAAAACTACTGCATATATCTATTTCGTGTAAACTTATTTCAACTCTTGAATAACTAATCAATGTTTATAGGCAAAGTATTTTGGAGTTTTTTTACACTAGAGTGACCTATGCACCCTCAAAGTTGCATTAAAACTTGTGTTAAAATATGGATTTTTCAAGGATCATATCTTTTAAATTAATACTTTTTTTTAAAGTTTGTATGCCTAGGAACCTAGTTAACGACAAGATAAATCGGTATAAAACAGTGGAGTAATAATCATTCTACATTTGTATGGAAGAAAGATGACTTGTATCACCTTAATTAAACTCCAAAATAAAAAATAAAAGATTCCACAGTCCAATCTATTTCACGACTTACACATACAATACAGTTTTAAATGTAAAACCATCACAAAAATACAGTATCCACTTTACACTTTCAGACACGGAATGTTAGTTCCAATGAGACACTATGAAAGAACACTAAAATAAAACAGCATCTCGCTTTAAAGATAAACTTATAATTAAAATGAACCTTAGATTACATGTAAAAAGGTTTTTATTGGAAATTTAACGTCGCCCGCGTCCTCGGCCGCCTCGGCCTCCTCTTGGGCCACCGCGACCGCCACGGCCTCTACCACGGCCTCCGCGACTTCCACCACCACCTCTAGGGAATCCTTCGCGTTTTCCACGGCCTTTAGGCGCATCATCAATAAGCAGAGTCTCCAAAGGCAAACTGTCGGGCAACAGATAATATCTTATGTTGTTACCGCGTATGCTCAAAGTCTCCAGACTGATTTCCTCCTTGTTTTTGAGCGTAACTTTGACGGCCTTAAGATGCGTGTTCATGGCGACATCCACACCGGTTATTGTGCCGTGCACTATACTGCCGTTCTTCAACTCAATAGTGACGGTTTCGTGACTGAGCTTCATTAGGAATCTGACGAGCTTCATTTTGTTTAGGTTTTTAGATTAGCTTAGGTGTAAAAAATACGAAATTTCACCTTCGGCGTCGGTGGTTTCTTAACCTCAAAGTCAAACAAACCACAGTCAATCAAATACACAAAATAAATTGATTCAACAAACACTCAAAAACAAAATACAAATGGCGGTTCTATCCACAGGACACTTTATACTTGTTATGTCTGCCTCTGTCTGTCACAGACTACAACTAACTGTCCATAAACTAAATATTAGATTACAGAACAAGGTTTTTCTTCAAACAGCAATAACTACCCCTTAATTTAAATAACCGTAAAAAAACAAAGCACGTGTTATAATTCTTAATCAAGTTTTTTCCTCGAGTATCAGGAATTTGTAGGGTTTTGTGCTAAGGACACTTGCATATAGTCTATCTGTCGCCTTTTATAATCATAATAGAAAACTTAGATAAATAACTAAAGCAATAGAAATCATAAGAGAATAGAAAGAGATAAATAATGAAACATCGTAAAAGAGGATTTATTTTGAGCTCCTTGGCAACCAAATAACAGATCAATAAATTTTGCTGTTCTGTCTTTGCCTCTTGGTTTGCTATTTTAATAAAGTGATTTATCAAGTCTTCTTTATAATGAATCCTTCAGATAATCTTCACGCCATAGTGGAAGAAGAAGAGAAAACAGAAGAAAAGGAAATAGCCATCTGCGCAAGATTGGTATTCACTCAGGAACAGGTAGAATAAATACATCATAATACATATTCTTGGTACAAAATTGGCAGAGTTGCTAATAGTTGATCAAGTGGTACATCAAAATTTTGCGAGGTAGCGCTCGCTATACGAATAATTAGTTCGTCGGTTGCAATGCAATTTTTGTGACGATCTTAAATCGAGTGAAACTAGGTTGATGAACTAGGTCGGCCAGTTACATTGAGGGTAGGACTCATACTTAAGACAATGGTGAAGATAAGGTGAACCCCTATCTATTTCAATTTGCTCAACACTTTGGTGGGGCCGAGTATAAGGCTATTGGATACTTTTGTCCTTTTATAGCATTATGCCGAGATACTTTAATCAAAGCTCGCCGCTAAGTGCACACACAGTGTTAGCGCGCTATTAAGAATGTTCCATATTCAAAAAAATTTCTATGACGCTCACAATTCTTGATACACGGCCTTATAGATAGACAGATCATTTTAAACTAAAATGGACGGCGTAAATATATCTATTACAACAGCGCAGCTAACCGAATCAGATGTTAGACAGTCTCTTAAAGTGGAATGCGAGGATTACAAAACCGGTGATGTCACAGCTAGATTCAATTTCACTCGTGCGCAGGTAACGCCTTATGACGTCATTTCTCGTATATATTCCTGCTGAATGCTACCACTTGACGTTTCTTTTTGGACTTAGTCTAATGATTTTTGGTCTGAAAACCTTAAAGCCGCGTTTCGACTAGGGGACAAGCCTCACGTCGCTTGCGACATCTACGTGTCGCCATGTCGTTAATTGTTTATCGATGCTCTTCGAGCGTCGGCATGCGCGAAATTCGTGAATCGTGCGTGTCCTCCGACAGTCTTCCGATAATCTATGAATAGTAAGATTAGTAAGTATGCATGTCGCTTTGTGTTCCGCGAATTATCCTCCTTTGGCTACTTATTAATGACTACTGGGTAGGTAGTACAAGGCAAATGTCGAGCGATATTGTCACACGAATTCGCAGAGACATACTACGTAAATATCCGGTGATATGTATGTCTCTGCGACATGTCCCTTAGTGAAAACGCAGCCTAAGAGCGACACTTAAATGTGGGAAAATCGTGATGTACTTCATTCAACCTTTCAAACAAGGACTAACTAACTTAACCTAAGCTACTCTTAGGAGGTTGCTAAGGGATGCGATGCGGTGAATTTGAAATGGAACTGATATTGTTTTAGGAAGATGATTTACGCCAAGCATTCAATTTGCTTGATCGTAATGGGGAAGGAAGAATAAAAGCCGAAGATTTCAGAGTGGCGATTAAGGCTCTAGGTACGTATGACTAAAAGTCTGTTGATTGATCCTCGATTGGGATGTTTACCTAAGCTATTGATTCACAATAAGATCGAATGATGACAGCAAGAAATTTATGTTGAAATATCGGATAAATTCGATTAAAAAAACAAAAACCTTTTAAACTAAAATAATTATAGAGGGTATATTAAATATTATGTTGAGTAACTATTGTTGTGTGCGTTTTTGGAGATGAATTTCTTGCATAAAAGAAAAATTATAATTATTTGGCACCCTTAGTGCTCTTATTAATAATTTTATTCAGGATACACACCAAGCATAGAGGAATTGCAACAAATGATAACATCTGTGGACAAAGGTGCAACGGGAAAACTGAGTTTTGAGAATTTTGAAACGGCAGTAATGAGAAAAATTATGACGTTGGACAGCGACGTTGATATAATGAAGAGTTTCCGACTGTTCGATATGGACGATTGTGGTAAAAATTTATTTTGTTAACCAAAATAACATTTAACGATATACTTACTTTACGCGTGTTTGGGCACCCCGTCTGGGGCACTCCCTTGCAAAATACCATCGTGAAATAACAAGCACATGTACCTATAGTTCGTGTAGCGACTAAAGTCTTCTCGGCAAATGTGCGCAGAACTCTATTTTTAGGTCTTTGAGGGGGCAGAGGAAAGTGAGGGGCGTCGGTGTGCGGACCCGTTATTGGTAGACTCAGTCGCTCTTCCCCTCCCGCACTTCGTTCGCGCGTCTCGAGTCTCTTGGGACTGTTGCGTACAGATTGTTTTATCGTATTAATAAATACGTCATGGTGAATAAATGCCTAAAAAAAAACGTTGTCCTTCGATATCGCACGATGATTTTATGGAAGGAATATCAACACTACCTGTAATGTTAAGTTAGTGAGGTGAAAAATTACGAAATAAGAAAACAATGTCATTTTCCTTAGCAATTTTGTGCGCAATTGTACACATGCGCCGATTCCCCCACAAGTGTCGCCTTCAAACCTTAATATAATAATTCACCTATACTTAAATAGGATACAAAGATGTAATATTGTTTTCAGGTTACATCAGTTTCGATAACGTCAAAAAGGTAACCCAAATTCTTGGCATTTATCTAACCGATGAGGAAATAGAAGAAATGATGGACGATGCTGATAAGGATATGGACGGATTGGTTAGTAATTTTTATTTTTATCGCCACTAATTGAAGCTCTAATAATTGTCTACTTAACCTAAATACAACAATGGGGAATCCACTTGTATTGGATTTTTTTGAAGTCATGGAAAAAAAGGAGAAAATGGTCACAACCACGGCTGGTAATCTTCAAAGAAAAATCACTAGACATATGAATTTATTGGCCTGTGGTAATAGCAAAATAGAACATGACATTTGACCTTGACTCTCACCCTTCTAATAAGAGAGAGAAGCCATTTTGTTTTGAAACATGATTGTTGTTTATTGTTGCGTAGATTAGTTTCCGCATTTTTATAACCATTTATAAACAAAAATCTTTGGATACATACATACTAAGTATGTATTACAAGTGCTGTGTACCAGGATAATATACAATGTGCAAAAAAGGACTCGAAAAATGATTCTTTACGGAATAGAAAAAGTGAATTCGCCCATCTCCCACAACTCGTTTTGTGACGGGTTTTGTCCCAAAACCCGTTCATCCCGTTGAACTCTTTGAAAAGTGGTAGTGTTTGTGTTCTTGTTCTACATGTTTGTGTTCTTGTTCTAATACAATAAGGTTTTATGGTGTATTTCAATTCTAGTTTGTATGTAAATAGTATATTAAGTTCATGTTATGTTTGTGTATATCCTAAAAATAAATATGTACCCATTATTTACTGTGTTTTAATTGTGTGATGATATCCATTTAAAAATAAATTCAAGAATCCTTATTAAAGCCTGTAAAAAAACAAACGGGTGAGAGGGGCGGGGTAAGTCAAATGTCATGTTCTATCTTGCTATGACCAATCAGGTGAGCTTGCTCATGTCCAGAGCATTTGTACTGCAGATGTCCGTCTGATACGTTAGTATCTACTATTTAGTTTGTGGTCACAACAACAAGCTAATATATTACGTATCGGTCACAGCCTACGTCAGGTCCTGATTTGGACCCATAAAATTGATTTCTTGGTTTTCTTTTCATTTAATTTATCAAGTTTGTTAGAGAGATTTCATGCTTATAATTTACCCTAACGATCTATGCAAAGTACAGGGTGTACAGATTTTAGTCGGTTCGATTCCCAGGTGTGGCAAGTGAATTTTCAAAAATCTTTGGATGCAGTTTTCTTTCTATTCCAAAATAAAGGAATGTTTTCTTTGAATAAATTTTTCTATCTACAGTATTAAGAGTACTCTACCTTCAGGTGGCATTACAAAATTCCACCTTGTATGTTCTTTGGTTCTGATTATTTTAGGTGAATTATTATGTTAAGGCTTGAAGAGACACTAGTGGGGGAATCGACGCATGTGTACAATTGCGCACAAAATTACTAAGGAAAATGACATTTTTTTTTCTTATTTCGTAATTTTTCACCTCACTAACTTAACATTACTGGCAGTGTTGATATTCCTTTCATAAAATCATCGTGCGATGTCGAAGGACAACTTTTTTTTTTAGGCATTTATTCACCTTGACGTATTTACTAATACGATAAAACAATCTCTACGCAACAGTACCTAAGAGACTCGAGACGCGCGAACGAAGTGCGGGAGGGGAAGAGCACTAAGTCCACCAATAACGGGTCGGCACACCGACGCGTACCCGCCCCTCACTTTCCTCTGCCCCCTAAAAGACCTAAAAATAGAGTTCTGCGTGCATTTATTTCTGCGTTCATTTGGGCAGCCCGTCTGGCGGCAGTAACCACCCCCTTACAGAATACCACCGTGAAATAACAGCATATGTGCTGTTGTGTTTCGGTGAGTGAGTAAGGGATGCCAGAGCCCATTACCCCCTTCCCTTCCTTATCCCTTATCCTTAATCCTTCTATGGTCAGCAGCGCACTTGTAGCACTTATGGCGTTGCTTGTGTTATAGGCGACGGTAGCCACCTTCCATCAAGTGGACCGTCAGCCTGTCTGTCGACCTTAACATAAAAAAAAAAAAAAAAAAAAAAACATTGTTCCTTATAAAAAAATCCTATTGTATCTTTTCAGGTTAGTGTACAGGAGTTCATGAAAATGATTAAGAATTGTGTGCACATCGTAACACTTTAATTTGATATTATATCTCTGGTAATTTACTTCAAATACATTATATTTTTATTTCTAATGTATAATCCAATAAAAATTTTCAACAATATTCATTTTTTATTATTTGCTAACTACCCACATTGAAAATAAAGAAAATAAATTTTTTGACTACTACAGGGGCCCTAGACAAAGTGATATGACGAAGACGACAACGAAGTTCGAAAACAACAAAATGTATGGGAAGTATCACGTGACTTAACGAAGGCATATGTCAATCCCATACATTTTATTGTTTTCGAACTTCGTTATCGTCTTCGTCATGTCACTTTGTCTAGGGCCCCTGGCCATAGATATGATGTACAATGAAAGACTAAATAAATTTCATAAAAAAATATTAACATGTACAATTCGATATTCAATTATTAACAAAGCAATAATTATGTAGAATTGTAGATCATTAACAGCTTAATATTTAGCACCTTTTATGAATGAATAATAAATAGACTTCTTAACATCTATTTAGTCTGTGCTTCTCGTATTCTGTTCTGTATTTTGTTTATATGTGGTCACAGACTATATAGTAATTTTTGACGGCATCTGTTTTGACGTTGACATTATTACAACAATTAATTTGAATTTGAAACGTAAACGACAATTTCAAATACAAAACAAAATATTTAACATTTCTTTAGTTAAAATACAACTCTGGTTTCCCTTCAAAACGAATAAATCTTTCGTCCTTTACTTTACTAGTTAAAATACGAATTATTATTAAAAAGAACACCAATAAAGTCTAAGTGAAAGTTGATTTGGCATACTTAACATGGGTAAGTTGAAGTAATCGTGATTCTATATCTTTTCTTTTTCTTAAACATAAAAGTTACAAACTTACTAGCCGTGCCCGCGTAGTACGTTTTTTTTAATCCTGCTGGAACCTAACTATTTTCCAGCCTGTAAAGTTTCCTATTTCCTATAATGTTGTCCATGTAATAAACTGTGTGTTTACCAAATTTTATCCAAATACGTTTTTGCTTGATTGCTTGAACATCTAAACTTCGTGTAGTTATTGCTAAAAGAAACGCTGTATACAATCCAATGTAATTATTATTTACACTATAATTACTTTATAAAAACTAAAAGCCGACAATAATCCCGTCACGGCGGCACTCGTCTTCTTAAAAAACCCGTGTGCAAGTTTTTTACGTTTGCTACATTCGTATTTATAATATTAATAAAATTTACATTTCAGAAGAAGAAATTACTCTGGAAGAGAAATGTGAGAATTTAATGCTCGCAGTAGTCGAAACGCGTAAAAAGTTCGGTCCTATATGTGTAGAGTACGAGAAGAAGATAAGCAATGTCGAAAACAAACAACTCAACCTTCAGCTAGATACGATTTCCAATCACCAATTCAAGCCTAAAATCAAAATACCAGACATTGATATGGAGAAAATCCGTACAGATTTCGAAGACCGCAATCTAGAAGCCCTGGAGAGAGAAAAGAAAATCGAAAATCTAATGAAAAGATTGAAAGACACTCAAACTATTGTTCAACAAATGAAAAAGGATAAATTGAGTGAAAAAATGCGCATGTCACTAAATGCTACCTCAGTGTTGGCTAGAGTGAAAAATTTTTAAAAGAAATTAATAATATTTTATTTATTAGGTGACCTGGCAAACATTGTTTTGCCAAAAAATAAAAAAAATATACCCTTATCACTTAAGTGTTAAAAAATAGTTCACGACCTATTCTCAGTCCTACTGAATATACACAAAAATCTCATAAAAATCGGTCAAGCCTTTTTTAGGAGTTTGGTTACAAACACCGTGACATGGCACGGCTGCCTCATAGGCACCTTAAAGTAATGGGTCTCACTATTAGTACAGGAGAGTGTCGCTTCTGCCACGAGGCAGAACACCAATGCATATACTGTGTGAGTGTGGCCCCTTAATGCACAAGCGCATTCACATCCTAGAAAGCCACACAATGGCTTGTGAAGATGTGAAGAATGCCTCTATCAAAAAAGTACTACAGTTTCTCTACGTGGTAGGCATAGGTAGAGAGCTCTAGTTTACATGGCAATCACAATATTTCAGCAATGGACGAAGTGATACTGGTTCACTAGCAGATAATAATAATAATAAGGAGTGGAACTCATTGCCCGCATCCATGTTTCCCCAAAAATTACAATCTCAGAGTCTTCATATTAAAGGTAAATGGGCACTTACTAGGTAAGTGTGGTCATTACCTAGTAAATGCCTTCGGCCGCAATTGCACCATACATCAAGTGAGATTGTGGCAAAGTGCAACCTAGATTTGAAAAATTAAAATTAAAAATATATAACCGTCAATCTGTCTCTTCATAATATTAGTATAGATTATTCGGATTAAATTAAATGTAAGATGTTTATAAGGAAGTATTTTAATAAGATGTAAATAAATTTTAATATGATTTGATTTAAGGTCAAAATAAAAGTCTCTTAATTCGTCCCAATGATTTTTATTTCATTATTAAATTGTTAATAGTTTTTACCTTCGGTGAAACAATGAAAAATTAAAGTGGAATATTTTTTCTAATTAGTTTCTGGTTAAATTTTGAGCTGAATTTTCTGGAATAGGTCAAGTCCAATCTGTCATACTTTGCCATTGAGTTATTATTACTACGTATAGAGAAGACATGGCAACCAGATTGTTTGCAACACGAGTTGTTGCAAACGCCAGCCAACTCAAACCACTTTAGTCTAGTTAGCGCTCCAGGCGACGATACACTTGTGTTCTGTATAAATTTAATTTAAATATGCCTACATGTGTGCTGAGATATAGTAAATACAAATACTATCACCTTTCACCTGTAAGTACATAGTATATATCGATATAACATGCAATTGAATAAAATTTTGTCAAGTAAAGTAGCTAAAAATACGCAGCGGCAGCCATGTTTATTGGTCGCGAGAAAACAACACTTTAGAAGCGATCTAGCGCTGCATGTTTGAATCGTATGGTTAGACGGTTAAGGATTGTTGAAGCGCTGCAGCGTAATTTAGTTTTGAATCTTAACTTAACCAAAAATAGAACACGACACGACTTTTGTTTGAGATGTCTTCTCTATACGTAGTAATAATAACTCAATGTACTTTGCCTGCAGTACAACTAAATAGCAGACCACTTGCAGTTATAGGCGACTGCCACTTACCATCAAGTGGACAGTTGACTGTCAGTCTTAAAAAAAAACTTTCATTGTTTGAGATATGATAAAATAAAAACCCAATAATAAATTTCAAAATATATATTTCAGTATTAGATTATAACATATTTGATATTTGATAACTTGCAACACATTTATACACATTTGGATATATTTTATTTTTACACATTATAATATAGTTTTTAATTACATAAACTATCTAATATATATTTTATTAACAATAGCTAAATTTTTCATCCAATTAACTGCCCGATTTATACATTAAAATAGTCACGAAGCTTAAGTATATACAATTTTTCGGGTAATTTCAACATTTTTCCAGACTATTTTAAAAATTTCCCAAGCAGTTTCAACAGTTTTCTTAGGAAAATGTTGAAAATGCTTGGGAAAATGTTGAAATTGAGCTAAAAATGGTATATTTTAAATACTTCAGTCAGAACCCACCTGTTTATGCAATAGGTATCTAATTATCTATATCTACGTCTTCAATAAACAATTTATATATCTATGTATACGTTATGTATGCTACGAGCATTGGCCTTTAACAAAAAAAATATATACCAAAATAATAATATTGTTTAAACCATTTATATCATACATTTTTGTTAAACTTTTTCGTCTAGCCATTTAACGAAACTAAGCACCTTAAGAGCGCGTATAAAGGTACACTAGCGCCACTCATTTAAAAAAAATATTATCTCGTGACTGAGAAGGAATTATTAATAACGGCTCCACTAAAGCCCTCGGTAAGTATGTCTACATTTTTTTAATACCTTTCATAAAGTTTAATATTTAGATACGAAGCAACAAAATACGATTTAGAGCAATGTGGCCGCTTTTCTTTAGATCGAGTTTTATTGCTTCGTGTCTAAATATGAAACTTTATACTTAAAAGGTATTAAAAAAATGTAGACATACTTACCGGGGGCTTTGTGTAGCCGTTATTAATAATTCCTTCTCAGTCACGAGATAATATTTTTTTTAAATGAGTGGCGCTAGAGTACCTTTATACGCGATCTTAACAGATAAATTTAAATGCTTTAACAAAAAAAAAATGTACCGAAATAAATGTTGTTTAAACCATTTATATTATAACATTTTTGTCAAACTTTCTCATCTAGCCATAAACGAGGAATAGGCTCAAGAAAGAACCCATTTAACGAAACTAAGCGCTTTTAATTAAGTCCACACCACATAATTATTAAAAAAAAACGCAATAAATAATTTCACAATCTTAATTTTAAATAAAAATTCACCCGTACCTATTTTAATGCTTTAAATATTTCAAAGACGCCATTAATAAATAATTACTATAAACATTTTTAAGTGTCATGTTTCATTAAAAAATAATATATAGTTAATATAATCCCTCACATTTTAAGTAAAGCTGTAAACAATAAATAAACTATATTCAAAACATTCATATTTATTATACTTTTATAACGTTATGAAATACAAACAAACACACATAAATAATAATAGCAAAGTCACTGGAATGTTTCTCTCTCAGACCAAATAAGAACTATAGACAGAGTTTTGCGGGCGAAATAGTGAAGCCACAGTTTTATAAACATGTGTGCGTAGGCCGTTTACTGTATTGACATTTTGTGTTCCAAGCTATAACCTCAAATTTTGAATATTATTATTAAAAATATTGATTTTCATATTTATTAACGTGCGGAAATGAGTTTCCATTCACTTTTTTTTATTTTTTGCAAAGACAGAACCTAGTTTTTACACCCTTTCACTACGCGATTCGAGATTATAAATGTGTTGATCCTTACTAAAAGGTTGTATGGGTGGATGTATGGGTGTTTGTTACTCTTTCACACAAAAACTACTGAATAGATTTCAATGAAACTTTACAATAACATAGCTTATACATCAGAATAAGACATAGGCTATATAAGACATATAAAACGCGGACGAAGTCGCCGGCACCAGCTAGTATTATAAATTGTTAAAGTAACTCTGTCTGTCTCTGTCTGTTACCTTTTCACGCCTCAACTGCTCGACCGATCATCGTGAAATTTTGCATACACGTTGTTAGGGATTCAAGAAAGAGAAAGGACGTAGAGTACCTTTCATTTAGAAAAAAAGTACTATTTTCTAGGGATCATCTAAAATGAAATTAAAAAAAAAAATACAACGTTTGACCAAAGTTTTAGTGACGTGGGAAAAATTTTTCAACGTGGTCGAAGTCGCGGGCACCAGCTAGTATTTTATTAAGGCGAGACGTAGTTTGATCGCCTTTGTGTGCGTGTAACCGTGTATGTACACGGCGAAGGCGTAGTTTTACTGTATTCACTCTGCCGTCCACAACTCCACATGGCTCTATCTTTAGTACTTATTTCATCTGAGATGTTTTTCAATAGACATTTTATTATTTTATTAAGACATCGGACTTTACCAATAAATACACGTTACAATTTAATGCTATGCTAGAGTGATATAATATGCTCAACGAACCTCTTTAAAAAAAATTAACTATATTAAAATTTACATTTTGGAATTAAACACGCTTAACGATTATTTATTATTTACATACATAAATTTATTATATTTAATTCATTTTCCGTTGGGAGTTTTCTCTCCTTTTTTTAATCTCGCTATCTCCTCTCCGAGAGTGTCAATGTTTTCCTTCAAAAGAAAAATCAAAAATTCAAAACATTTTTATACACGGTCGGCTAAAAAATAGTTTAGATACGCCTCTGTCTAACTTTTCATTTATTTTAGTAGAAATGTGTTTGCTCCTGGTCAATGTCAACTTTGACATTAAAAAAAATCTCTGTACAATTAAATGCCAATATAAATACCTACCAAATCACTGTACAATTAAATGCCAATAGAAAAACCTACCATAAGTGAAATCACTGTACAATTAAATGCCAATAGAAATACCTACCAAATCACTGTACAATTAAAGTGCCAATAGAAAAACCTACCTTAAGAGTGATGTTTTTAAGTAGAGTGTCCTCTAGCAGCGCTTGCAATTTGGTGTTCATCTCTATGGACAGTTCCGGAGTTATTCCGGACGGATCCCCTCCCCAAATCGCGGCCATAGCTCCTCCACCGAATCTAGCTATCTCCTTCTGTCAATAATCGTACATCAATTGCGTGAGAACAGTTGTATAGGTAATACAATATATTAAGGTTTGAAGGCACGTAACGTTTTACAAGGAACCAAATTGCGTAACAATTGAACGTCCCCCAATAAAAAAATAAATAGGTCGACAATAAAAAAAAAGTCCAAATCTATTTGTTTTTATGATAACATTTACCTTAGTCAACTTCCTTTTGGGCTGCATTGGGAGACAATTTTCGATTAGTTATCAAATATGTAACAAATATGTAACTTAATTATCATAGGGTTAAATAAAAGCCAATTAAGAAGTGAAAAGTTTCAAAGTAACTTTGTGTTGCTCGCTTTAAGTAACTAAGTTCACCAACCGCGAGTTCACTTTGGCACACGAAACAAGACAGATCGCGGAGACGAGCACATTTAGGACACAAAAAAAGATGGAATGATCTGTTTTACTTGTGTACCATTTTTGATGAGGGTGCCAATTTAATTTGTTGATAAGGGGACCAATTTTTCAGTTTGATTGTCACGTGAGTCGTAGGTACTCCTCACCTCTACCATCCATACTCCATACCGCAATGTTTAACCCTTCATCTGCCGGAAGTTGAGTGCGTCACTGTACAGTGTCGCGCTACGTTAACCCTTCATATGCCGGAACGTGGGTTCGCGTTAATAATTTTCGGTATTTTACGGTTGTTCTATACGAGTACTTAGTTATAAGATGTAATTTCGGTTGAAAATTGTATTAGCAGTTGAATGAATGGCTTACGCTCCCGGATACAACGGTGGGTAATTCGGCTCGCTGGCATTTTCGGCACACGAGGAGTATTCGTTTACCTTGTTGCGGTCGAGTCCCGCCGAAGTCAAAGCGCCGGCTGGCAACTCGGCCACCAGATGGCGCAGCAGCCGAGTCTTGCGACCCAACTCGGCCGTCAGTTGGCGCGTGTGCTCCTCAAGGAACTCGCATCGTTCCATTCGTCTCGCGCCCGCCCTCTGCAGCGACACTATGCGCTCGATCAACGCCTGCTTGTCCGGCTCACGAACCTGGGAACGTGCACCGTCAACACGTCACTTTTTTATCTATAGACTAACAGCTCCGTTATGGCGTTATTATGCAACAGCCAGTGCCTGAAAAGACGCGAGTGGATGAAGGTGGTATCTCGCATTTTTGGGTTTTTCGTTTTTTTTTGCGTTGATGAAGGTGGTATCTCGCATTTTTGGGATTTTTTCGTTTTTTTTTTTTGCGTTGATGAAGGTAATATGTCCATATTATTGGCCATTGGTTCGTGCAACAGCCAGTGCCTGAAATGACGCGAGTGGATGAAGGTGGTATCTCGATTTTTTGGGTTTTTTCTTTTTCGTTTTTACAGACCGTAAGATAGTCGATTTGAGACATTTTTGGAAAATAGAAAGTTGAAAAGGGTATTATGTTATGTACAAGTTAATTTTAAAAACAAAAAAAAATGCAGAAATGTTTACTTTTATTAATGGAAGAACGAGCCATGTTCACTTTTTTTTAAATTAAATAATACAAGTGTTTAATTGCTATCACACTATTAATATTTTTCGGTTGTTTACACAACTTGCATCATAATTTAGTATAAAAATCAGTTCTGTAGCGACTTACTTATCTCAAAAATTAAAAGTAAAACTTTATCCTCGATTTATTTAAAATTGGAATTATGCGACTTATCACCTTCTTCCACCCACGTCTTCAATTATTCTTATACTAAATTTTAGTTATGGTTTTATTATATAATTATTAATATATAATTTTAGTTACTAATTATATATACTTTACAGTGAACTTATAGTAACTGTATTTAAATACATTGCTTAAATACAGTGTACAATAATAAAATAATTTAAATACCCTAAAAACCTAGAACACTACTGATTCTAATAAAAATCTCTTTTTATGTAAATAAATAATTTACTAAGGCAACAGTTGAAAAACTAAAAATCTCTCCTGTCTCTAACCTTTGAGAAGATTTTATCAAAAATACCGCATATTTTTATCTGAAAACAAAAACATTCTCAGTACATACAAGTACATACCGTTGTTGCTAATTTCGACGTATCCTTGATTGCACAAACAATAAATGATAATATTACAGAACGATGATAGTGATAAGTGGCAGTCTGTCTATTTGTCTTTATGTTAAGGTGACGGTCCATTTAATTTTTAGTAGCTACCGTCGCCTATAATACAAGCAACGCCACAAGTGGTACAAGTACGCTGCCGACCATAGAAGGATTAAGGATGAGGGAGGGATGGGGGTAATGGGCTCTAGCATCCCTTACTCACTCACCGAAACACAACAGCATATTACAATGTTAAGGTGGTGGTTACTGCCGCCAGACGGGCTGCCCAAACGACTGCGAAACGCAGTGTGGCCCTACCACTACATTTCAAATAGAGGCCAGTCAATTTTGAAAATTATATTAAAATTTGCACAGTTGATCACGCCGGGAATCGAACCCGGGGCCCCTGAAACGTTAGGCAAGCACCCTTGCCACTCGTCCAACGAGCTCGACAAAACGCACATATATAACAAGCAACACCACAGGTGCTTCATGCTCGTATAAATACTCGGACGCTACTCGTATAATGGCAACCGGGTGTTACGAGCTCACTCGGGTGCAACGGGACCGCGTCCTATTGTCGCACTCGTATTAAATTGACTCGTACGAGTGCGCTCGGTCCGTGTGTACTCTGACAGTGTAAACGCGGCTTTAAAGCCACGTTGACACGGTCAGAGTGCCCTAGGACCGAGCGCATAAATACCCGGACGCTACTCGTATAATGGCAACCGGTTATTACGAGCTCACTCGGACGATTGTGTCCGATTCGAGTGCATTAGGACCGCTTCCTATTACCGCACTCGTATGAAATTGACTCGTACGAGTATACATCGGTCCGTGTGTACACCAACGTATGTTACGTTAAGCCGCGTTTACACAGTCAGAGTACACACGTACTGATGTACACTCGTACGAGTCAATTACATACGAGTGCGATAATAGGACGCGGTCCTATATTGCACTCGAGTGAGCTCGTAATACTCGCATGCTTATTATCTAAACGCTTCTGCTGAGCGACAGGCGAAAGATGCGAAAAAATTGTGCAATATCACACTAAATCTTTAATTTTTACGCAAACCACACTAGTGTTATGAGCTACGTGACACGATTTAGTGTGATATTGCACCAATTTTTCGCATCTTTCGCCTGTGGCTCATCAGACGCATTTAGATAATAATTAAGCCTGCCGGTTGCCATTATACGAGTAATGTCCGAGTATTTATACGAGAGCGCTCGGTCCGAGTGCACTCAACTCACGTTCCTACTGCACTAGGTGCAGTTGGGGTAAGATAATCCTTAAAGTCGACATTCGCTTGCACCAGGACCGTGTCAAAATTTCATTTCAAATATCTCGCTTTAGTGGTTTATTTTCAAAAGGTACTAAGAGCCTACGATTTTGACTGACGAAAGTCTTCGTACCCCTTTGTACCCTTAATAAAATTATATTTTAATTACCTGTATATCTGGAAGCGAGTCTGTGTGTCCATTTTGCTTGTCCTCGGGCTGTGCAATCTCTGCGCTGCTCAGCGATGAGATTGAACCTTGAATATTTAACAAAAAATGCTAATTTATATGTTATAATGTGTGTTGACAGTGGTGATATATTATTATTATTAAATGGGTCCACTGGTCCCACTGGCCAATTGTGGGGAAGGCCCATATCCAGTCCAGCAGTGGACGTCCTGCGACATATAGACAATGATACTAAACAAGAGAGTGTATTTTAAAAAGACAAAAGAAAATCTTCACCTGTTCTGTTCGACTGTGCGTCGGGCTGCGGTATTTTCGCTTCGAGCTGCTCGCAGCGTTTCAGTGCTCGCGTTAGTTCGCGGTTCAATTCCTGCAAGGTCATACTCCGATTATAAAAACTTACCGAGTGTCTGTCTAATGTCTATAATTTCAAAACCACTGATTTGTAATAAAACACTGGATAGGGCTGATGTCAAATTTTATTTTTATGTCTATAGTTGAAAATTCAAACCTCAAATTAACAATAATACGAATTAAAATTAAAGAACGCAGTATAATAACAGTCCTCCCGGAAGTATGCTCGGCCTGGAGTCCCCAGCGCCGCGGGAGTTAAGAGCGGCGCTGGGTGGTGGTGACGTCACCTTGGAAAGCAGTTACTTCCTTCTGCGAATCCGCAATGTCGCCAGAAGGAGGCAGCCGAGAGGAAGCGGCAGGTCTCGCTTTCTCTCCGGCAGGTTAAAGTTAGATGGTGCAACCCACCCTAAAGTGGGTAATGGGTATGGCCGGGCCCGCTATGACTAGCATAGCGCAGAGCGACGGCTGACCCCCACATACCCTTGCTGTCTAGCCAGCGGTAGGTAAACGGATTTCTCCTCGTTAAAAAAAAATAATATAATAACAGTGAGAGTTCTACGCGAACCTGTGACGCGAGCAGACTAAAAAGTCCAATCTCCACCGATTACAGCCCAGCGCTTTATCTCCCTATAAGTTCCTTTGAGTGAAGAAAGATTAGTACATACTTCGCTCGCACCCTGCGAATATTATTATTGTAATAGTGCATTTTTCACAGTCATTTTGGGTAGTGCACTTGAAGCTACTTACCATCGAGTGGACCGTCAGTGACTGTCTGTCGACCTTAACATTAAAAAAACACTATACTCTGTCTGTTATTATGTTAATACCTTTATAGCGTTGGCGTGTTTCTTCTTGAGAACACCATTCTCCCCCTTCTCCCAATCCAACTTCTTGTTGCATTCCGATATTTCCTCACTCAATTCTGCCACCTGTGTTCACAATAACATTATATTATTATAGACAAGCTGTTGCACGCGACTTCGTCCGCGTTGAAAAATAAAAGATTAGCCTATCGTGTGTCCCGTACTTATAATCTAAATGTTTATGTATAGGTGAATTATTTTATTAAGGTTTGAAGGCGACACTTGTGGGGGCAATCGGCGCATGTGTACAATTGCCAATAACGTGTGCCGACACGTTATTGGTAGACTCAGCCGGGTCTTAACAAACTTAACATTACAGGCAGTGTTGATATTCCTTCCAATAAATCATCGTGCGATGTCGAAGAGCGTTTTTTTCAGGCATTTATTCACCATGACGTATTTACTAATACGATAAAACAACCTGTACGCAACAGTACCTAAGAGAGTCGAGACGCGCGAACGAAGTGCGCGAGGGGAAGAGCGACTGAGTCTACCAATAACGTGTCGGCACACGTTATTGGTAGACTCAGCCGCTCACGCTCCTCTGCCCACTCAAAGACCTAAAAATAGAGTTCTGCGCACATTTGCCGAGAAGTCTTTATTCGCTACACGAACCATACCAAGTTTCATGAAAATCAGTTAATTCGTTTAAGAGTTATGGAGGAACATACATACAATACCTACACTTACAGATTTATTATTAGTATTGATTGATTGATTGATCTCTATGTTACTCGCCGATAAGTTGAAGTGGTTAGCGAACAAACAGACAGTAGGAGGAAATTATTTCTAACCTTTCTCGCAAGAGTCTTGTTCTCTCTCGTGCGTCTTTCGGTCTCATCTTGGAGTGCGGCTCGGAGTCTTTCCACTTCCTTGGTCTTCTCTTCTAAACGCTCCTGTAAACTCTCCTTGTCTGTTGCCAAGGCTTGAGCCTGATGAAAACACAAAACACAGGTATGTTAAATGGGATGACCGTCCACATGATGGTAAGTGGTTAGCACCAAACGTGTCGCCGATCGATGTGTCTTAGATTAATTTGTTAGTCACTTATTAGTTTAGTACGTAATCTATGTCAAGTGACGTCACACGCTGGATTATTTTTAAAATTTTATTTGTGACATGTTATTACGTATACTATACATTTACAACACAAACTCAGCCTCTAGAGGCTCTAAAAGGCTCTCCAGAGGCCGCAGCATCCGGCAGGCTTATTAACTAAATGCCTCTGCTGAGCGACAGGCGAAAAATTTGTGCAATATCACACACTAAATCGTTAATTTTTACGCAAACCATACTAGTGTTATGACTCATAACTTATGAGATACGTGATACGATTTGGTGTGATATTGCACAATTTTCGCCTGTCGCTTAGCAGAGGCATTTAGATAATAAGCCTGCGGGCCGGCGTTGGTGACGTCATCAGCAGCAGCGGCTTGAGGAATTCGACCGTTTAATGCCTTGATCACCGTTGCACGTACCGAGCGAACGGGCGCGACAGTGCTCTCGGCCGAGTACTTAGCGCCGAGTGCTCGGCCGAGCGCTCGCTCGATCGAACAAAGCGGCGAGACAGAGTAGCTCGGTCCCCCGTTCTATTTATTTACTAGGCCGAGTACCGACCCTCCATCGTCCCCGCACTGTCTCGCCACTCGACCACGTGATTGTCGTCACGTCGCCGCGTGCGCCTTTTCTTGATATAATTTTTGTTGAAATCACTTTGTGTGAACTACTCGCTTACATCACTGTCTCGGTCGAGAAACATTTTACTGCCTCGCCCGTTTGCTCGGTACGAGTGACCAAGGCATTAGTTACTGCGGCGACTGCGGCACGTGCGGTGTGGCCAAGTCTGCGTTCACCTTTAGGGTAAGACAATGTCTACCTTGGCGTGTAGGTCGCCAGCTGAGGCTGCGGCCGCCACGTGCTGTGCGGTGAGCCTCGCCGCGTGCTCCAAGGCGGCGGCCTCGCGGCGCGAACAAGTCTCCGCCCTGGCTCGCTCGCGGTCAGCCTGCGCCTGCGCATGAGCGCACAACGATCGCTCCCTGTCGAAATAGATGGACCAGACTTTTTTATTATATTCCACTGCTGTTGCTATATCAAATAAAGCCTACGTACCGAAGCCTATTCAATTATAAACATTAGTTCCTCTTTATAAACATTAGTTGGACTAGATATTGCACGCGACTTCGTCCGCGTAACTGTATAAAAATTGTCTACGTTACGTTAATCGCTGATAAGTGATAAAGTAGTGTTTCTATGTGTGAAATATTTTTTTTAAAATCAGTCCACTTAGTTTCGGAGCCTATTCAATGCAAACAAACAAATCTCTCCTCTTTATAATGTTATTAGTTCTGGTTTTTGTTTTTACAAACATATATTAAAATAATACAAATGTTCTCTCTCTATAATATTAATACAGATAGAGTATAGACTAGTTGGTTAGATGTATCAAAAATTTATTACGGTGTACTAAGGTAGCGATTTTTCATGGTTTAAAAAAATAAATCTGTCTGTCCGTCACATATTCGCACAATAAAAACGTGAAGATGTATCACAAATTTATACTGGTGCAGCGAATAAAGACTTCTCGGCAAATGTGCGCAGAATTCTATTTTTAGGCGTTTGAGGCGGCAGAGGAGCGTGAGCGGCTGAGTCTACCAATAACGTGTCGGCACACGTTATTGGTAGACTCAGACGCTCTTCCCCTCCCGCACTTCGTTCGCGCGTCTCGAGTCTCTTGTGTACTGTCGCGTACAGATTGTTTTATCGTATTAGTAATACGTCATCGCACGATGATTTAATGGGAGGAATATCAACACTGCCTGTAATGTTAAGTTAGTGAGGTGAAAAATTACGAAATAATAAGAAAAAATTTCATTTGCCTTAACAATTTTGTGCGCAACTGTACACATGCGACGGTTGCCCTCACATGTGTCGCCTTCAAACCTTAATATAATAATTCATGTGTACCGAGGTGGCGATTTTTCATTGTGTAAAACAATGACGAATCGTCTGTCTTGTCCGTCACACATTAACTCTCATTAATTCTCACCTCTCCAACTGAGAACTGAGAGTGTCCGCTAAAGCAGCCTGGGCCCTTAGTGCAGCCAATTCTGCCGCCTCCTCCTCCAGCCGAAGATTGTTAACTCTCAATTCTTCAACCTGGAATAATTATGTTGTTATAGGGGTTCATTACAAAGATTTCTAAGATTAACACTTACAGACTCGTACGTGCATTCAACGGACGGAATCCCGACAAGTCTGCTCTCGCCCGTGGCTAACTTATATTATAACTGAACTGACGTCGTGGTCGTCCGAGAACTCCGAGACGGAGTGCTTGGCTGTGTGAGGCCTTGACACTGATCTCTAATATACCTCTGGATGGGCTGCTGTCAAATTATTTTTTATGTCTATTTGTAAATCGCCATTTTCGCGCTGACAGGCTATGGAGTGTAAGTACATGGAACTAAAACTAGTGATGTCAGCATGATAGGGAGTTAGGGACGTTTACAGAATACACACATTTCTTCTTGTTTCAAAACTCAAAACAAACGTGAATAAAACAGACACTATTACACTTATCTATGGATTAAAAATACGCAAACGTCAAAATTAATTCCGCTGCGCCAAAATGGTACTACACGAAAGTATCTGTAATTTGTATGAGATAACCCGTCCAGTGCTTTATTAGAGATCAGTGGGCCTTGATCACGCGTGCCGAGGAAAATGACAATAGAGTGCTCTCGACCTAGTTCTCGGTTGTCATGTACCGTCCGAAGAGTGCTCGGCTGAGCTCGTCACTCGGGCGAGCAGAGTGACGAGACAGTCACTCGGACCTTGTTTTGTTTACTCGGCCGAGTACTCACCCGCGCGCTACCTTCAGCATACCCCGCACTGTCTTGCTCACCCATGTAACAACACAAATGCCGAGCGCCACTCGCTACTCGCTCGCGATGTGATCTACGCGTCATGTGTTTTGTTGCCGAAACTTCGCCGTCGATTCTTTCGCGCTTTGTTTTCTAAATTCAATCTTCAAAACTAAACTGACTCGCCAAGGAAAGTAAAATAAACATAAATAAATCAAGATGTGAGTGCATGAACGCGTTATGTCGCATTTTTGTTTTTTTTTTGCGTTGCGTCATATAAATGGCATTTATCCATATAAATGTTTACAGACCTTAAGATCGTCGATTTAAGACATTTTTGGAATATAAAAAGTTGAAAAAGGTGTTTTGTAGAGTTAATTACCATTAATATTTTAGGTTGTTTCCACAACTTTTCATCATAATTTAGTACAAAAAACAGTTCCGTGGCAACTTATCTCAAAAATTATGTGTAAAATTTTAACCTCGATTTATTAGAAATTGGAATAATGAGACATATCACCTTCATCTACTCACGTCTTCAAATATCTTCACACATTCCACACTAATGCTTGATACTATATAGATTACTTGTTTTTTTGTAAATACATAATACATTACATATTATTATAAATACAAAACATCCATGGCTCAGGTATAAAAAAGTATAAAAATAAAAATTTGGTCACATAAAATAAAACACATAAAACACATAAACATTTGGCCCTAGAGGGATTCGAACCCGAGACCGTTCGGTTAACAGCTGGGGTTCCTAGCCACTAGACTAGACCAAACGTCTCGTTACTCGCCCACCCGTCTCACTCGGCCGAGCACTCGGCACGTGTGATCAAGGCATGAGTTGGCGTGCTCAAACGCACTCGTGGCCGAGATGATGATGACTATGATAATGATGATGATGATGTTAGACATACCTGCGCGTTGGTGCGAGCGAGAGAGGCGACCGCGTCGTCTCTCTCTTTCGTACACGTGGCTAACTGTTGGCTTGTGTTAGACAACTTCTTTTCCAACTCATTCTTTTCGTGACGACACATTATCAACGACGCTTGGCTCTCTTTTAACTCTATTTCTGAAATCCACATTTCACAATGTGAATTAGAGAATCAATACTAATAATAAATCTGTATTATTATATACATCGGTCATGGAGTAATTTACTTTGTTTTCAAAGATATCGTGTTTATAGGCTCTATACATGATACTGAAACTAAATTGACCATTTTTACAATTTTGTTCTCTATGTAGGTATGTATATATGTATGTTCCTCCATCACTCTTAAACGAATCAACTGATTTTTATGAAACTTGGTAGATAAACATTTAGAACTATGGGACACGTGATAGGATACTTTTTATCTGTTTTAACGCGGACGAAGTCGCCGGCAACAGCTAGTAAATAATTTTATTAATAAATAAATATATTTCATACCTAGGCTCTGCCTGAAGTGAACTATTGTGTTATATTTTAGAAACAAACAAACAAACAAACAAACAAACTATGTATAAGGAATAAGGACTTGAGATTAATAAGGAAAAAAAATATAAATTTAAACCTAATATTATAAAATCACTGGGCAAGTCTAATCTCGTGCAAATTCTTAGCATTTGGGTTATAAATTCCTCACAGTAATTCCGAATTTAGGTTTCCTTATGACGATTTAACTGTATGACAAAGTGACCTAGGACAGGTTAAATCTAGCTTAAAATACAGACAAACATACCCAATTGTTTCGCTCTGTTAGAGTCAACGGCGTTTGTTACTGCCATCTCTTTGGCTGCCTCCAATTCCGTCAGTTGTTGTGACAATTTCTCAGCACGTTCAGCGCTTTCCTGATTATGTATTTACAAAAATAAATAAATACAAAAACGGTACCCAAGTAAAACAGACCATTCCATCTTTATTCATATGTTCCCAAGTAAAATTGGCTCCCTTATCAAAAATGACACCTAATTAAAACAGACCATTCCATCTTTATTCATATGTTCCCAGGTAAAATCGATACTTTTATCAAAAACGGTACCCAAGTAAAATATACTAATCCATCTTCATTTATATGTTCCCAGGAAAAATTGATACTTTTATCAAAATTGATACTTTTATTTAAGTATATGTTCCCAAGTAAAATCGGTACCTTATCAAAAATGGTACCCAAGTAAAATATACTAATCCATCTTTATTTATATGTACCCAAGTAAAATTGGTAATTAATTTTATCAAAACCGGGTACCCAAGTAAAACAGACCATCCGTCTTTATTTATATGTTCCCAAGTAAAATTGGTACTTTTATCAAAAACGGTACCCAAGTAAAATAGACCATTACATCATTATTCATATGTTCCCAAGTAAAAATGATACTTTTATCAAAAACGGTACCCGAGTAAAATAGATCAATCCATCTTTATTTATATGTTCCCAAGTAAAATTGATACTTTTATCAAAAACGGTACCCAAGTAAAATAGACCATTACATCATTATTTATATGTTCCCAAGTAAAATAGTCCATTACATCTTTATTCATATGTTCCCAAGTAAAAATGATACTTTTATAAAAAACGGTACCCGAGTAAAATAGATCAATCCATCTTTAAGATCAATCCATCTTTATTTATATGTTCCCAAGTAAAATAGACCATTACATCTTTGTTTATATGTTCCCAAGTAAAATTGATACTTTTATCAAAAACGGCACCCGAGTAAAACAGACCATCCATCTTTATGTCTGCCAAAAAATAGCAAAAATACCTTGTAAGCGTCCATTTCCATTCGCAGTTTACTCTGAGTCCACTTCAATCTGCCCTCCATTTCGCGAAACTCCTCACGCAATTTACTACATTCACGTTCGCTGTTTGATAATTCGTGACACTAAAAAATATTACCATAGTTTTCATCCTGGGCATAAAGTTTTATCTATACTTATATTATAAAGAGGAAAGATTTGATTGTTTGTTTGTTTGTATAGAATAGGCTCCGAAACTACTGGACCGATTTGAAAAATTCTTTTACCATTAGAATCCGACATTATCCGTGATGAACATAGACTACTTTTTACCGCGGGAAAATGCTTCATTCCTACGGGAAATCTAAAATAAAAGTAAATACTGGCGACTTGGCCCGGGAGATAGCGCCATCTATCCAAAATGCGGTAGATGGCGTTTTATACTTTTCTACGCGGACGTAGTCGCGAGCACCAGCTAGTATAGTAATAAAAAAAAAATCATAATAATTCAACTACCTAAACACACATTTAGTCATCCTGGGGATTATTGCGGATGCGGATTTCTAAATGCATGCTGAAGTTCCGCACTTATTTATTTATTTATTTATTTATCGAACACATAAATTCTAAAAAATATGATTACAATGTCTGTAAACCTTTATTAGGTTTGTCTAGACATATAAATTCACGCCATGACATTACCGTAAGTAGAAACTAGCAAACACATTAAGACTACCTCATCAACATGCCTAACTTGCATCGGACACGCACCGTGCGTGTGCAACTCGCTACACAGGATGTTCCATTCTATGCAATACTTTTTAACAATTATTATCATCAATTATAAAGAAATATCAATAATCAAATAATTAATAATCAGTTAATTAATAGACAAATATTAATAATCAATTAATTAATAAACAAAATTACATTAAATTAAATCGATTCAATTAAATTAAGGCAATCAATCAATAAATAAAATTCAAAGACTAAGTCAATCATCTAATTAATAATCACATTAAACTAAAATTAATAAATGAAAAATAAAAATAAAAAATATAAAAAAATAAAAATATGTTAGATGTCAGATGTTATTTATGTCGTTTAGATAATATTTTTTTAGGGTAGAGTTTATGTTATTCTGTGTAATTTCCTTTTTTAATTCAATGGGTAAATTATTGATGAGATGGGGAATAATAAAACGGGAGGTTCTTTTACCGTATTCATTAATAAATTTTGGTTTCCATAGTACCTTATTACTGACCTTTCTAGTGACCATTGCGTGGCTTTTAACTACCTGGATTTCTTCACGAAAATACTGCTCTATGAGCAATATACTTGCTAATGCAGATGAGAATATCCGCAAAAAATCTGAAAAAAATGTGTGATCTTTGATCTTACCTTGTCATCGTACATCTGACATATCCTGTTTTTTTCACTGTGGGCCGATTTGAGTTTATTATTCAGCAGTTCCACTTCTGCTGCAGCTGCCTTCTCTGTCTTGGCTGACAATTCAGCGGCTTTACGCGCTTCGATCGCTGCACACTCGACGCTTGCGTACCGCATCACGGCGGCGTCTTTTTCACGGCG
Organism: Synanthedon vespiformis; assembly: GCA_918317495.1. NCBI lineage: Eukaryota > Metazoa > Arthropoda > Insecta > Lepidoptera > Sesiidae > Synanthedon > Synanthedon vespiformis. The sequence continues at coordinate 2,603,321 of OU906974.1, forward strand.
CGCTTGCTCGAAGCGTTTGTTCAACTTAAAGATAGAATTTGAGGAAAATTTTGAAATACATACCACTGGGAAATAACAGCATAATGTGGCGTTGTGTTTCGGTGAAAGAGAGCCTTGCCAGAGCCCATTCCCCTATCTCTTTCTAAGGGATGATTTATATTAGAACGTGGCGTGTCCGGGGCGTGACTCAGACGTGGCTCAGATGGGGCACGCGCTTGGTACGTTACATATAATTTGTAGATGTTTATATTACACCGTGCGTCATCCGGGCTCAGACAGGACACGCCCGCCACGTTCTAATATAAATCATCCCTTATCCAGTTATAGCGAACTTGTAGCACATGTGGTGTTGCTTGTGTTATAAGACTTACCATCTAGTGGCTGTCAGCCCGTTTGACAAGAGTTTGAATCTTGATTAAGAACGAAGCTATCCAGAAGTGTGAAGCTTATATATTTTTAGACACAATGCGTTTAGTGGTTAAAACTCAAACTTTAGGAATACAACCTAAATATTATTAAAATTGTAGATGTAATGTATTTTTTTACAGCCCAATGTAACTTGGGCCTATATCTATTACTAATATTATAGAGGAAAGATTTGATTGTTTGTTTGAATAGAATAGGCTCCGAAACTACTGGACCAATTTGAAAAATTCTTTTACCATTAGAAGCCGATATTATCTGTGATGAACATAGGATAATTTTTAGAGCGGGAAAATGCTTCATTCCTACGGGAAATCTAAAATAAAAGTAAATTCTAGCGGCTAAAAAAATACGGTAGATGGCGTTTTATACTTTTTTACGAGGACGAAGTCGCGAGCACTAGCTAGTAATCAATATAGCTAATATGCCCCTGCCTTTTGACTTTAGGAATAAATGAAGTGTTTTAAAAAATTACATTTTCCTTAATAAAAAATATAACTACTGCATGGAAACAAGAATGTCACAGGGACCGTCAAGTCCTGCTGATGATAAAAGAAGAAACATTTTGTGAAGAACATCCTTGGTGAAGAAAAAAAAGCTCTAGTAGAATCTCTAGAAATTTCTTTAAATACAAAATTGCACCTTACCATTTCTACTTTAGGTTCTAATTCCTTTAAATAATTCTCTCTCTCAAGTGCTTTCTCCGCGTTAGCCTTTAGTTTTTCTTGAAGTTGATAATTCAATTGCCTCTGTTCCCTCAGATTTCTCTCTAACAACTCTCTCTCCAACTTCAATATTTCAACTTGCGGATCAACATTTTCATTCTTCATCGCTTTGTCTAAAACACCAAGAATTTTCCACACGTTTTCCTTTTGATATAGCGGCAACACAGATTGGTTATTTTCAACCGTACTTGAATCTTTATCTGCTTTGTCTAAATTGTTTAAATCATTACTTAAATCGTTGAGTACTGCTTCTAGTTTATGATTAACTACAGGCTCAGAATTGCCTTCTAATTTCCTTGTGACATTTTGTGTTTCACTAGAAACGGTACAGTCATTTTGATCTTCAAAAATTTCATTCATAACACGACCATTTAAATTAGGTGTTATTGGTGCTGCATCAAATTTGGTTAACGGTTTTTGTAAATAGACCCTAGAATTGTAAGCGTTTTTTAGGCTGCCGCTGACAGAAGAAAAGATGCCGTGTACATTTTTAACTATACTGCCCAGGTCTTGAGACACTATATCTTTAGACAATCGTAAATACTTAGCATCATTTGTTTGGTCCAAACTAATCTTATGTGTACTATTAAGTCTAGCTTTCTGCACGTTGAAATCTGTGATAACTTTATCGGTGTTCAGCTCTGTTGAATTTGAATTTACTAAGGGTTGTGGTAATTCAGAGTTTGATATGTCTTCGGCACTTTTACTTTTAGTGGCTGCGAAAAGTTTAGTATCTAGAGGTTTTTGATCAAGACTCATAGTGGAAGCTGTCAAGTTTGATTTCTCGAGTTCTTTTCGTACGTAATCGCTCATTTCATTAGTTGGGTCATCACCCTCTTGAGTTTCGACTGCATCATTGGTACAATTGTTTATATTATGAACATCTATTTGCAATTCTGCACTAAAATTGTCATTTTTGTAGGAAACTTGATCATCGATAATGTCAGTAACACCATCGGGCATAGAAACCTCTGCAGCATTGTTGCAGTCGGGTGAAATTGACTCTGGGCTTTCAAGAGTAGAACAAGTTTCTGAAGTCAAACTTTTAAACATTTCTACATTACTTTGGCACTGGATAGGATCTGTTTCAGAAGAATCTAAAGGTGAACATGAAGTAGTGTTTGAATCAATATCATTTATACTAGGATCACGAGACAACTTCTTAATTTCTTTCGATGAAGAATGGACATCGAATTTTTCAATATGGGTCAAGTGTTCATCGGTTCCCGTAGACATAACTAGTGTAAACACTTTTTATTTCTCAGGCAATACTTATTTGGAAGTGTCGGTAGCCATTTGCCATTAAAAACTCAACCAATAATTTGTTTATTGCTTAAAAAATAAACACTGAACTCTTAATTGTTTTATAAAAATTGTATGTATTTAGTTAGTTTTCGTGACAGTGACATACTTTTATTTGACACTTACATATTGTATTGTTGACTTGACAAATGACAACTATAGACCATAGATGATAACAATTATCAGCTCAAGCCACAGGACATAAGAAGACTTGTATACCTATTGTATAGTATTATTTTTAATTATCATGATTTTGAACAGAAATGTTACATTAATTATTATCAGTTATTATTATCTTCATTTTTGTGTGTTGGCCATTATCCATGTGTGGGAACGAACGTCTATGGTTCTTCGACAGTTTTGAAAAATTTATTAGCTATTCATTTGTTTTTATGTGCTCTATGGTGACTTGACTTGACATGTCACTTGTTCACCAAAGCATGCTTTTGTTCGCTTCTGCTGCCATTTGCCTCGGAAAATGGATGGAAATGGGGACTCCGAAGAAGTAGGTCGCCAGTATTGATTTTTCTGCAATTTTCGTCGGGGGGACGCCTCGAGCCGTTTTACTATAAAATTCGTTCTCACTCCATATTTTTGTGAAGAACCACCGCGAAAATGCCCGTAAGTGATCACTTTTGTTCCATCATAACTTATACGATTTTCGGACAACGTTTTTACAATTTCGTAACGAAAATTGTTAAAATTCAAATCTGAATCATTTAAAAACGCGACGCTTTGTTCAAGTTTTTGCTGTTTCAATGCTTTTTTTTCTTATGGTGTGTGGAAATAATTTGCTACTTATGCATTTTTATAACCTTTTTAATTTTGTGTATGAGTCATTTCACGGTCATATTCTGCCTAATACGACATTCTGTGGCAACTGCTGAGTTTTACTACGCAATCATTGTATAACAAATTAACAATGGCTGTTGTGTATCTTTCGAATTGCACTTTTATAAAATTACGAAATATTGCGAGGTAAGTAAGTAACTTATCTACATTTCGAAATGATTAATTCCACTCTTCTAAGTTTCTAACTTTTCAAAATTATTACTCAAATCCAAAATCTTATCTGCCATTAATTTTAGTTTTTATTGGCAATTTTTTTTATGAGGAACCGTTTAACGCATATCATTTTAAAATTACTACATTAAACATTATTTTACATTGATGTTAAAAATATTTCTTTGATTTGGTTTTTGAAACTACAATAAACTACACTTCGATTTGATTTTTAATTTATATCTTTTTATAAAATACTAGCTAGTATAGTACCCACGACTTCGCCCGCGTAACTTCATAAATTATATACTAAAACCTTCCTCGAGAACCACTCTATCCACTGGTGAAAACAGCATTAAAATCGGTGCAGTAGTTTTTGAGTTTATCGCAAACAGGCAGACAGACGCGCCGGAGAACTTGTTTTTATTATGTAAGGAGGGTAGTTATTTCTAAATGGTTTTTTTTTTCTAAATTCTGTAATAGACTATTTCTTAGTATTTTTATGTTAAGGTAGTCAGACAGGCTGACTGTCCACTCGATGGTAGGTGGCTACCATCGTCTATAACACAAGAAACGCCACTAGACATTTGGATGGCCTATCTGGTCGCAGTAACCATCGCCAGAGCACAGACCAGTGTGAATTAACAAATGTGCTGTTGTGTTTTGGTGAATGAGTAAGGGATGCCAGAACCCAGTTCCCTATGCCTTCCCAAACCCTTATCCTTATTCCTTTAGTCGTTGGAGTCTGACAAATCCAACAATTATTTTCGTGTCCATTTCACCAAGGCCGTATATAATATATGTATGACAAATTCCTTTACTTGTATAATGTTTCTGTTGCTTTCTATTTAAAAAATAATATCAGTTTACGAGTCAAGCGGTTAAAAAGGTTTTAAAACTAACCTGTAATGCTCTATTTGGTGAAAGGACGCGGAGTTGGCTGCTTCGACGGTAGAAAATGTACGTGTGGTGGTCAGAGTTCGTCCGATGGACCAACGCGAGAAGTTGGAGGCCTCGTACAATTGTGTCTCCGTCGACTCGGTGAACAACACCATTGCGGTGACCAGGAACAATGTCACTCCGCCCGAACCGCCAAGAATCTACGCTTATGATGCAGTGTTTGACAGCAACACTACGCAGGTAGGATTTTTCATTTCTTTTTTGATTTCAGGTGACCTTCGAAACCGCCTACGAAACCAACGCTATGTGACAAGAATTATTTTTCATGTTACGAAACCAAAGATGTGTCAAAAACTGGTTTCGTAGGCGGTCGTACGTAACTAGTTTCGTAGTAAGAAAAAAACTTTGTATATAACCAGTTACATTACATACATTACCAGTTACATTGGCTTTGTCAGCGACCGAAGCTTTCAGGTGTTTATGTCATATATTATGTTTTTTAAGGTCAACAAATGATGGTAGGTGACAGTGTCACCTATAACACAAGCACTCGGTTCCAGGAGAGGCATTTTGTCAATTAGGTTTCTCTGAGAAACTCTTATTATCGTCATGATAAATATTTTGTAATGATCGTCATGATAATATAAATATGATAAGGTTTTTGGAAAAATAAAGGCCAAGACAATGACAATCCCGGGAAGAAACTTAGGATACCATTGTCTTTGTCATCTTTAAAATAATAAAATAACAATTACAATAATTTCAATTAATTATAAACAAAATGCAAAGTATTTATACAATATTAAATATAGTATGAGCTCCGTGAATCCCTTAAATCCAAGCTTCATTGTCGCTTAAATAAATCTGTGATATTATAATAACACTTTTGTAAATTATATACTAAAATCTTCCTCCAGAAGCACTCTATCCATTGGTGAAAACAGCACGAAAATTGGTTTATTTAAGTTCAATTCTGTTATTGTGAACAACACAGGTGTAGGCTGGAAACTTTTTGCCTTTATGGTACACCTCAACTGTGTACCATCTATTGTTCTTTGTGTGTAAATAAATTTTTAAAAAAAGGTGACATCACTATTTTTGTATGCCCAGGAAATGTCAAATTACTCCTTCGAATTAAGAAACTCAGTATAGGGATGTTAAAATGCTGCATCCCCCGGCAACAACCCTGAAATGCATTGTTTAATTTAATTGGTACATAGGAGCACTATTTGAACGCTCTGTTGCTACGGTAGTTTCGTAACTAGTACAATTTTATACAGTTTGAATTGCCCTACATTTTTGTGACCTAGATAAGGTTGATATCACGAAAATAGGTCAATTTGAGGCGCCCCCCCTCTTCCTCCCATACACCTCTCAAACGCGCCTCTGTCACGAGTTGCAACGGTGTGGTCATAGTGTTGTGTTGTGTGAAATGTAAAATGACTATTGCTATACTATATATGACAAATATTTTGATTTGTGATGTGTTTTATTATTCTTTTTCAATAACTAAATTTGTGACTTGGTCAGGGTTACAATATCGGTTTTAAAATTATACTAGAAATGTGATTGATTGCTAAAAATTTGGATCCACAAATATGGATTAATTCCTGCACACATATAGTTATTTTTATTTGAAGTGAAATTTTTTAAAATAATTACATTTAGCAATTTACTTAATTAAATAAAAATGCACATATTTTAGAATTTTCAATTTCTAAATTTAAAATAATTATAAATATAACATTCAACTGTATATTCAAAGCCAAATAAATCAATTAAAAACTAAATTAAAAAACAATTTTCTATTATTTTTTCCGAAATAAATGAATCTAATTTAAATAATGAAGTGTTTTTCATCATGATTTGGTGGTTAATACATGAATCATGTATTGACTCAAGGCCTTGAAGATGTATGTAGCCAGAGTGATGTATAAAATCAATTTTAAGAATTAATAATAATTACTATAGGATTTTATTATTTTATTTTAGTGTTTTCCTTGTAACAAAGAGTTGAGATATAATATCTTGGTACACACTAAGATACCATGATTTGGTGGTCAGTACATGAATCTTGACTGTACTGACTCGAGGCCTTGATGATGTATGTGGCCCGAGTGATGTATAAAATCAATTTTAATAATTAATTTTACTATAGATAAATAATGGTGTTCTGTAGCTCTGGGATTTTATTATTTTGTTTTCCTTGTAAGAAAGATTTAAGATATTATATCTTTTTTTTATATCCTAACACATTCCACACGTCACCATCTAGTTCCACACGAATCGCGATTAACATAGATTACTTTTTTTTGTAAATACATACATATGCTTCTTATATAAATAAAAATGAATCCCTAAATGTGTTGCTAAGCGCAAAACTCGAGAACGGCTGGACCGATTTTAATTCTGTCTTCACTCATTGATAGAGGGATAATCGGGGAAGGTTCTTATGTAAAAAAAATGCAGCAAATACAAACATCAATGACTCAGGTACAGAGGTAAAACACACAAACAGTTGCCCCTAGCGGGATTCGAACCGGCGACCCGTTTGGTTAACAGCTAACGTTGCTAGCCACTAGCTAGGCCAACACGATATAATTTTTAGATTGAGACTATACTTGACCGAAGAGAACGGGAAGAAGAAGAAAAAGAAAATTAAACCATGTCTTACCCACTGTTCCATGAGACTAGATGTGATTCAGTTCATCAGTCTTGTCGAATGGTGGGTTAGGTGTGGGTAATAGTCAGCCCCAGAAAGAAGATATTTCTTTATTTTATAAAATTTAGTATTTATCTAATGTATAGTTAGTTATGTATTGTGGATTTTCAGGGTATATGTTTGAAATAGAGTTGGGTTGAAGTTAGTTGTGTTATTCGTACATGATACATGACAAAGTTTCGTTTATATAGGAAGAAATGAGTTTATTTTTGTCCAATTTTATGCTTTTAAAATATTATAGCCTATGTAACTCGCTGATAATGTAGCTTTCTATAGGTGAAAGAATTTTCAAAATTTGTCGAGTTAATTTTTTGAGTTACAAACATGAGAGTGTTCTCTCTTTATAATATTAGTATAGATTAGGTTTTAGTCACGGTTTTGTTCGCCTGAAAATTTTAACAATTTTGTAAAAGTGACGTCGCACCATTTTTTTATAATTTTCATGATCCCTCTGTATTAGTAATTTCTTCCTGGATAAAAGGTATCCCATTTCCTTTTCTGTATACCTGTGTATGCAAAATTTCATGATCGGTTTAGTAGTTAAGGCGTGTAAAGGTAAGACAGAGAGTATATTAGTATAGAGGTTGTATTTATATTAGCATTATAAAACGATAAATAAATGAATACCATTCATTAATCGGCTCTTTGTCCGTAAATGGCTTAAACCTCAAATCATTTACGGTCTAAGAGCCGAGTAAAACGTGCCATCGTCGCCTTAATTGAGTGTAAATGAGTCATGTCATTGATTCAGTTCGTGTCACGTTTCTCAACCAACTTTGACTCATTCAGTGAATTGCTTCAAATGATTTTTTTTAGACAATGTAAAGGTTATAATAATATTAACAATGAGTTAAATCCAGTACATATACATAGCTATAAGCTATACAAAATATATTTATATCAATATCAATCACCATCAATCAATATACTAATAATAAATCTGTAAGTGTAGATATTGTACCTATGTATGTGTGTTCCTCGATAACTTTTAAACGAATTAACCGATTGTCATGAAACTTGGTAGATAAACATTTAGACGTGCAGGACACAGGATAAGCTACTTTTTTCATATTCAACGCGGACTAAGTCGCGTGCAACAGCTAGTCATCTAATAAAAATTATGAAATTATAGCTACGTTAGCGTAGGTATGTGACGGGGCCTTAAAGTGACGTCAGAACTGTGACGTTGAAAAAATGTATATTCATGTTCGAATAGTATTTAGTAGGTGTAGATTGAATAGACAGATAGAGCATAGTTTAATATAGACAGGTAGGTATTATAAATAATGTTGGTAGGTACATAGTTGGCGGCCTTGTTCGTCCGAGTCGCGAGTGAGAGAGAGAGAGACGGACGTATGCGTTAGAGTGGTGCGAAGCTACAAAGTGTGGACGCGCTATCAAGGCCTAATGTTTGTATTGCACAATTAGTTAACAAGGTCGCGGAATATTGAAGTACTTTGCTTTTCAAATGGTTTAAAAAAAATTGTATTTGATGTTTTAAAGGTAATATTACAGTAGCTGAAGATATCTAATTTTTTTTTGTATGTTTGGTTTGGTTGTCTATTATTAATATTAATGGATAATTTGTTATTTATAAAATTGAGATGATATGTACTTATATCGATACCTCGAGGCTCAAAGGGCGGTAAACGACAAAAGACGGTTTTCAGGAGGCAAAAAACTTTTTAAATTATTTTTTGCGCCCTTTGAGCCCAGAAATATAGATATTTAAAATGTTAAACTAGTCTAAAATGTATTTTAAATAATAAATACCTATAAATGTTACTTGTTATTGTCACGCATGTACAGTCGGGGTACGAAAACTTGCGTCAGTTTTCAAATTCATTCCTTTATCAAAATTAGACAAAAATTTGTAATTGGGATGACTGATGTAAGAAAATGTCGATTTTAAGGTGTCGCAGCTTTTCTTACCCCGACTGTATCGGGGCGATTCATAAAAGGGTCGCCTCGTAGGCATTTCTCGAAAAGAAACTTCAAGAAAGAAGAATCTGGAGCCAAGGAAAAAGTATATTTGACGTAACATTCTGTATGCATCTTGCTGCGCGATGGATAGTCGACTTGTGTCGAACTCCAACGAATCGACGCAAGACGGTATATTGGGTGGTATAAAGCTTTGCTTTATGCATCGAGAATGTTACGGCTGACGTCATCGCACCGACCGATGGAAGATTATGGAAGATTTTGTTAGCTATAAGTCTGATAAAATATGTGTATGATTTTGCCAGAGCTGCAGAACTTGTATAAAATGTATAAAAAATAAATCTAATAAAATATAAATCTTGTATAAAAATGTGATTTAATTTTCATGTTACTTGTCGCTGAAATGACTACACAATCTGTTTTGTGTTACACTTATTATTTCCTCCAACCACAGAGTAAAATAGTACTTAACCAGTAGAGCATAGATTAAATCTACTATTTACTCTGTGCTCCTACCCATATGGGAATAAAGGTAGCAGTTCACTAGGAACCAGGATTATTGCGGATGGATGCAGAGTTTTCAACATATGCAGATGCGAACACGGATCTGAAGAATTTTTTTTTAAATATATTGAATTTTTAATGCAGAAATAAATGTTTCTGCATTAAAAGTTATTAATTTGTAATAGTTAACAACTGAAAATATAAACGGTTAAAATAAAAACTGAAACCAGGTTTTTTAAATTCAATAAAAATTGTATATCGTGCACTGTTTTCAAAAACATGTTTTTTATATATTATTTGTTGTGATATAATTCAGAATTTATTAATTCTGAATGATGTCATATAAAGCGAGGCCATGGAGACAACGCAAAGAATATAAACGTAACTTTCAGGGCTACATAACATTTTTTTTTTTTAATGAAACAAATACCATATATGGCCTGACAAAATATATAAAAGCAATACAACGCCAGAAATCTTCACTGCTGTTTACAGCTTGTCTTGGATTTTTATTTTTAAATGGTCCCTCGGGAACAGTATTTATTTCTGAATTGAAGGTAGCCTATGATTTTTTCTGTATCCCTGAAATTTCATGGTGATAGCGGTTAAGACTTAAAAAAGACTTACAGAGTTATTTTACATTTATAATAATATTGGTATGGATGTTCTGTTCAGTTGTTGTCAAGTTTCACAGTCGAAATACAATGTTTTATAAGGATTTCGATTCTGCGAAGGCGGAAGTAGGTCGCTCCCTAATTTACATCTATATTTAAATAATGATGAATCTCTAAAACTCGAGAACGGCTTGAGTCTTGAATCTTGACCAATTTGACCAATTTTTTATTATAAATAATAAATAAATAAATCATTTATTCGAAGTAAGTTTTTACAAAACATTTATCTTCGTCAACATTCTTTACAAGCTACCATCGGTTCGGAAAGCTGTTTCTAGGGGGAAGAACTCGACAAGAAACCCCCTAGTTGCTCTTTTCATAAATAAATTACAAAGTAATACGTAACAATACATAGCAATGTACATAACACAATAATCAACTATATTTGACTCCAAGGACAGTCATCATTTATATAATCTAATATCCTATAATAACCCTTTTTGCACAGGGTTTTCAAATTCTATTCTCTTTAATTTTTTTCTACCTACTTACTGTATAATTTCTGATAAACTAGACATTCTGATAGACTGGTAATTTTGGAACAGCGGACATTCTGAACCTGAGCCATAATTGACTTTCAAGTCTAGAAAAATGAAATTTAGAACATAGGTTTATTTTAGAACGTAAATTCGCTAAGGAAGTGGTTTTTTCAAAATTCCAACTCCGTGTGAAGCCGACGGCGGGTCTCTGGTTGCAAATAAAAATGTATTTCTTTGTCGTTTTTATTCGCCACTGAAGACAATGGAATTAACATTGTAAATATTATGGTCTATTGATTGGTGGCCGTTTCACGCCTGCGCGGAGGGGTAAATGGGGGTGAGAGGGGGAGGTTTTACTCTTTGTGATATGTATGTATAATATAGTAAACATATATAATACGTTTGTTGATTCGAGTATCTCAAAATGAACAGTACAAGACACAATATATTATTTATGTGGTTGTTTTTAATTTTACAAGGAACCACTTAATCTACTAGCTTTGTCTGTGTTGAAAAATAAAACATACTTATATATAATAATTATCAATATAAATCATCATCAATCAATACTAATAACACAGGTCAACACGATTTTTGGGTGTGGCTTCTGCATGTCATGTTAAAAATAAGGGAATAAATAATTTTTTTGATCAAAGTTTGATTTTGTAGAAGCTAGAGCATTTTTTTAATTTTTTTAAGACAAATGATAGATTCATACATTATTTCCATACATTTATATTCAATTACAATTAGAAAAGTTTTTGTTGAACACTATTAGAGCCTTTGTCATTTAAGATTTTTGATAAACAGCAGAAAATATATGTAAAATAAGGGAAAAATGAATATTTTTAGTGTTTCTCTTATGTTTGTACTTTGTATGGGCTGTCTCGTATCTTACTTATCGTCATAAATCAGGCAAAAGCAAACTTCAAAAGCTAAAAATGAAAATGTAACTATTTTTAGATGTCTAGAATCAGAATTTAAGCATTAGAACAGAAACCCAAAAAATATATATTTTTTTTTTGTTGACTGATGTAATAAAAATCTGTACCTAAGGGTTGGTCAGGGAGTAAGTTTGTTTTCAGAGTTACCGTGTTTATAGGGTCTATACATAAATGATACTCAAACTAAATTGACGATTTATATATTTTTTTCTGTATGTATGTATGTATTTATTCCTCCATAACTGTTAAACGAATTAAATGATTTTCATGAAACTTGGTACATAAACATTTTGGCTAATTTATAATAAAACATTTTGGTTTGATAACGGTGTTTCCATGGTGTTGAAAGAAAGATAATAATGTATCGCAACGCCAATGATAATAGTGCGATCTTATCATCTTTAAATATATAACTTTGATGATAAAGTTTCATAATTAAAAAGGCGGCACGCATAGTACATGTGATTGTTTAGAATCGTGTGATGACTACATATTTTTGAAATACTTAAAATTTAATTTTTAGTATATTAAAAACTAGCTGGTTACACGCGACTTCGTCCGCGTTGTAAAGTTACAAGATATAATACATTCGTGTCTGTGAAACCATGGAAATACCCATATAAAATTTCAACCCAATCGGTCAAGCCGTTTAGTAGTTGACATACCGACAACAGCGCCACCTACCGGATCCAATTGTATTTTTAAATCATCCATAGATCATAGAAAGTTCACGGAAATCATAGAAATTTCAACCCAATCGGTTTAGTCGTTTAGAAGTTATTTGAAAAAGATAAGTACGGAAGGATAATTGTTACTACCCGTTGTCCTATTACCCGTTTTCCCATGGGAATGAAGCATTTTCCCGCGATAAAAAGTAGACTATGTTCATCACGGATAATGTCGGCTTCTAATGGTAAAAGAATTTTTCAAATTGGTCCAGTAGTTTCGGAGCCTATTCTATACAAACAAACAAACAATCAATTCTTTCCTCTTTATAATATTAGTATAGATAGAATCAATTGCGTAGAAAATTATAAGTTCCTTATTTTCTAGATGCAAATTTGGTATAGACAAACAAACGCTCTCTCCTTTAGTTAATCCGTTTGGGTACTTAGTTCAGAAGAAGCTAAAGTGTGCGGAGAAAGAGACGCATTATTGCACGCGACTTCGCCCGCGCAATTTTATAAAATTTAGTCTATGTTATTCGCTGATAATGTGGATTTCTATAGGTGAAAGAATTTTCTAAATCGATCCACTAGATTTTTTGAGTTTATTCAACACAAATATACAAATCTCTCTTTATAATATTAGTATAGAGTAGACTGTATCACTGTATAGCCTGCTGGTGCCTGCGATTTCGTACGCGCTGTAGTGCGCTGAAAATCCCATAGGATTCTTGAACTTTTTTCCGGGATTAAAAGTATCCCTAAAACTTGAACATTTTGTACATTTTGCGTTTAAGAGTGACGGAGGAACATACAGAAAAATATTTTCTAAAAATTGTCAATTTAGTTTGAGTATCATGTATAGAGCTTTATATACACGAGATATTTCTGAAAACAAAGTTAATTACTCCATGGCTGATAGCCATGTGAATAAAATCTTAGATAAAAATCATGTTAATTGAATCGGTCGCCATCTCTCAGACTGGCGAGTGTTGACCACAGGCTTTTATTTCATTACTTTTATTCATTGATTTTTTTTAATTTTTATGTTAAGGTCGACAGACAGGCTGACGGTCCACTTGATGGTAGGTGACTACCGTCGCCTATAACACAAGCAACGCCATAAGTGCTACAAGTGCGCTGCCGACCATAGAAGGATTAAGGATAAGGGATAAGGAAGGGAAGGTGTAATGGGCTCTGGCATCCCTTACTCACTTACCGAAACACAACAGCACATATGCTCTTATTTCACGGTGGTATTCTGTAAGGGGGTTACTGCCGCCAGACGGGCTGCCCAAATGACTGTGAAAACGCAATGGGTAGGGCTACCACTACTAATTTAATGAAATTACAGTATTTCGCTCCCAGTATATTTGAGCACACGTTTGTAATCTATTGCTTAATCCCAAAGGTATTAATATTCTATATCCGTCGCCTCTCGTATCGAGGGCAAGTGATATTTGACCCAAATCCGTATTGTAGGAATCGTGCCACGCGCGGCACACTCTACAGCTCCGTGCTCTTACGAAAATTCTAAAATTAAAACATTGACTCAAAACTGGACTGGAGTGGAGACTGTTGCTTTATACAAACGCAATTTCTACTAGAATTATTTCTTTTGGGATTTCCTTTTACTTCTTTAGGCGGGCTTGTATGGAGAATTTGGTTGGGGGATAAAACATTAAATTTGGACCGAGATGCGACACGCTCCAGATGGAAATCTTATATGAACATTTAGTTCGCTGTGAGGAACGAAACGATAGCGCGTAATAATTTGTTGTTTAAATAAATTTTGTTGCTAAGTTTTCACTTATGACGTACAGTCCAACGACTGACCCAAAAACAAGTGTTTATCCTCCATTTGAACCTTACTACGGTCAGGTAGAAGGGCCCGTTGGCAAAACAGGTCCACCTAAGACAAGCTAAACTACTGAGTAGAATCCTAATCAAGATTCGAACTCTGGTCGTCAATCCACTCGATGGTAAACGGCTACCGTCGCCTATAACGCAATCAATGCCAAGTTGCTGCATTTGTGGCAAAAAATTGCCGTTAACAACCATAGTGGGATTGCATAAGGAATAGGGAAACAGTTTATGGCGTCCCTTACTCATTCCACCGAAATACAATAGCACACATGCTGTTCTATCATGTAAACTAAGAAGTAAAGCTCAGATACAGTCTTTGTTGATACTATTCAGAGATTTGAACTGACAAGGTTGAGATCCACCTGATGGTAGGCGGCCACAGGTGCTGCAAGTGTGCTGCCGAAGTGGGAAACACAACAGCACACATGCTGTTTCTATCATGTTGTATATTAAAAAAAAAAACCAAGAACAAGTCAGTAAATCTCAGATAGTCTTTGGTCTTCGTTGATACTGTTTAGAGATGTCGTGCCCTAGCGCCTGACTCGTATTTTTTTTTTAGGAGAAAGCAACTCAATGATTTAAAAATCTTACAATACTAAACGAAGAATTATTGTATGCCACGACGATCTCGCAAACGGTACTAACGATATGGACGAAAATCTAGGGTTAGGGGTTTTTGAGGTTTAGAAATCGATCTGTCAGGATCTTATCTTCGAGAAAATTCGTTTTAGGTAGTTTTTCTAATGGAACGGTTACAATAGCAACACCGCTTGCTCGTTTTATAATATTTTGAATTATTAATTCAAGTAACTCCAAAACTCATTTTAAACAGCCAAAACTCATTTTACACGTCTGTCAGTACTCTGTTTAGTGCTTTAGTTTTAAAAGGTACTAAGAGTCTACGACTTTGATAAAGGAATGAATTTGAAAACCGACGAAGGTTTTCGTACTCCGACTTTACCCATGAAGGAACTTTACCATCCTGCACCTCGGTGACGATCGATAGTCTGCAATGCGCACGATGCCCGCGCTGCTCGGTGGCCCCCTGACCTCATTTCAGGAGGCACGCCCAGTGCATAATATTACGGGGGGGAGGGGGGGGGGGGTGTCGTAAAAATATTTTCTTTCAACACTCGAAACCGACAGTAGCTACGATTGTTTATGATTTGATCTACTCCCAACTTCTGTCCCCATAGTCCGGTGGGTATACATTATGGACTTACATAAAAAATAGATGTTGCACTCGCACGCGACTTCGTCCGCGTAACTTTGTAAAATATAATACATTCGTGTCTGTGAAACGATGGAAATACACATACAAAATTCCAACCCAATCGGTCAAGCCGTTTAGTAGTTGTCATAGCGACAGCAGCGCCACCTACCGGGTCCAATTGTATTTTTAAATCATTCAGGTAATAATAGAAATACTTATATAAAATTTCAACCTAATCGGTTCAGCCGTTTAGAAGTTATGTGAAAAAGATAATTCTTACTACCCGTTGTCCTATTACCCGTTTTCCCGTAGGAATGAAGCATTTTCCCGCGGTAAAAAGTAGCCTATGTCCATCACGGATAATGTCGGCTTCTAATGGTAAAAGAATTTTTCAAATCGGTCCAGTAGTTTCGGAGCCTATTCTGTACAAACAAACAAACAAATCTTTCCTCTTTATAATATTAGTAATAGAAAAAGTGTGTGTAAGCTCCGATGTACGGCTGGAATTTACTCGTCCTTACGTACGATCCATACTAATATTATAAATGCGAACGTTTGTTGAATGGATGTATAAATGCGAAGTTATGTGGATGTATGGACATAGGTAATGGATGTTTGTTATTGTTACTCTTTCACGCAAAAACTACTGAACCGACCACCATATGAAATTTTGCATACACGTTGTCTGAGACACCTGAAAGGACATGGGTGCCTTTCATCCAGAACGCGGACGAAGTCGCTTGCACCAGCTAGTAAATAAATACAAGGAGAAAATGTATGACACTGACACACAATGACAATTAAATAGAACATAATTATTTCATTTAATTCGCTGACTACCATATCCTGTTATTGCTAACATTAATTGTTCAAGCAAAGGAAAAGAGTGACACAATAAGTGGTGTAAGCGACGTCGCTGTTTGCTGACATAGCTCTACGAGTATGAAACAATGTACACGCTGTTGCAATATCGATTCAATATATTTCAAACTAGCTGTTGCACGCGACTTCGTACGCGTTGAAAAAGAAAAAAGTGTCCCGTACGTCTAAATGTTTATCTACCAAGTTTCATGAAAATCAGTCCTGTCCTGAGTTCGATTCCCGTGAGGGTCAACTTTGGAAATGACAACGCGGACGAAGTCGCGTGCGCCAGCTAGTAATATTTATTTTACCTATAGGTAAATTCTAGTTTTAGTACTTTTCCATTTCCTTCACTGATACCTGACTGATTTGAGCCAATAATTGTTGACAATCTTTGTGAATAAATTGCATTTTACGTCATATGAAAGTCAAATTTTTCGAACTGACCTTGCGAACATATTAAACGTTGGGAAAACTACTGGAAGTGTTTATGAAAATATAAAGTAGTCGCTCTACTAGGTTAGGTAATGCGTGTTTAAATTTATCTCTCCCGAGTGAAACTCGGTTACCTGATTTATAAATAAACTTAAATTTCCCGTTTCTGCAATACAAAAACAGACGTTGCCCAATAGTGAGGAAGACGTGCGTGCGTACGTCATCACATCACATCACAATTTGAAAATAACCAACACATCACGCCTGTAAAATCCATCGCTTTTGAAATTACATAATAAACTATTGTTCAAGACAAAATTTAGGGTTGGTCTTGGACTGTCTAGAACACAATCTGACTACATTTGATTTTTGCCTAGAGCTTAAATTGACCACTTCATTATGAGTCGAGCATTCAAATCTACCATGACACAAATTGACTAGTGCATATTTTTCCTACATAGCATAATGACATGAATATTGTTATTCTATTTTGAGAAATTAACGATTTGATTTTGATTTTTTTGCGAGACATTTTAACAAACAAAATTAGTTTACTGTCCAACAAAAAAAAAACCGACTTCAAACAGGAAACTAATAAGATAATGAAAAAATTAACAAACGCACTAGTCGCTACTACGATTTTCAAAGGTTCCCCTCGATTTCTCTGGGATGCCACCATCAGACCCTGGTTTCCTTATCATGGTACCACCCTTGGAATGTCTCCTATCCAACAAAAAAAAAAGAATCATCAAAATTGGTTCATTAACGACGAAGTTATCCGCGAACAAAAACATGTAGGTATACGGTCGAATTGCGAACCTCCTTTTTTGTTTGGAAGTCGGTTAAAAATTGTGCAAATTCTCTACTTCCAGATGGACATATACGTGCAAACAGCCAGTCCCATAGTCCACGAGGTGCTGAAGGGGTACAACGGTACAATATTCGCGTACGGTCAGACGGGCACTGGGAAGACGTACACGATGGCCGGCAGCAATTCGGCGCCGGAGTTGAGAGGCATAATACCGAACTCCTTCGCGCACATTTTCAGCCACATCGCTAAGGCCAAGGACGATGAGAAGTATGTGTCTCTCTTGAGCTGTGCTCTATTGCGTACCTAATGAAAATAACTCTTAAAACGGAGGCAGTCATGAGGACTGCCGACAGCAATCCAACGCACACACATACAATCGTGTATATGGAATGTGTTGGCGCTATCGCGTACGTAGACAGCTGCGCGCGCGTAACCGTGAGCATTAGCATGTTGCTGACGCGAACCGATACATTTTTTCCCTACATAAAGTCGTATATAGAAGTTTTCACTTCAAAAAATTAAAAGCCAACCACAAAACTAATAATGTAAATTGTGGTACATTTTCAGGTTTCTAGTTTGCGTGACATATCTGGAAATCTATAACGAAGAGGTGCGAGACCTTCTCGGCAACAATCCGCACCAGAGTCTCGAAGTAAAGGAGAGACCCGACATTGGAGTGTTCGTTAAAGACTTGACGGGTAGGTATTTTATTTATAACTATAGGTGTTGCACGCGATTTCGTCCGCGTAACTTTATTAATACATTCGTGTCTGTGAAACCACGAAAATGCACATACAAAATTTCAACCCAATCGGTCAAGCCGTTTAGTAGTTGACTTACCGACAGCAGCGCCACCTACCGGGTCCAATTGTATTTTTTAATCATCCACAGGAAATCATCGAAATAGCCATATAAAATTTCAACCCAGTCGGTTCAGCCGTTTAGAAGTTATATGTGAAAAAGATAAGTACGGAAGGATAATTGTTACTACCCGTTGTCCTATTACTCGTTTTGCCGTAGGAATTAACCATTTTCTGTACGTCTAAATGTTTATCTACCAAGTTTCATGAAAATCTGTTAATTCAGTGCTTCACGGAGGGTATGTGTTGGTATGTCACATATATCATACTAACTAACACAGCCGCAGTTAGTATGTGTAGTATGTATGTATAGTCGAGGTACGAAAACCTTAGTCATATTTCAAATTCATTCCTTTATCAAGTCACAGACTCTTAGTACAGTCGGCCGCATAAGTCGTTTAACACATTCAAAATTCAAAAGTGCAAAACAACTGAACACTCAACATACTTATTTAATTACTTACTTACTGAAGCTTTTTACGATCGTTTGTACGTGAAGTTTATTTTGTTCTGTAGTCGTGACAACGACTTATGGCGTATTGAGTGTTTGGTTGTTTTACACTTTTGAATGTGTTAATCGACTTATGCGGCCGACTGTACCTTTTGAAACTAAAACACTAATGTAAGCACAGACATTTGGCATGGACTGATAAATTGCCATGGTGCAAACAAATGTCGACCTTAAGGTGACGAACGTTTTCTTACCTCGACTGTACACTCTCGCCCTCGTCGTGCCTCGCGGTGCCTCTGAAGAGAGCATGTATTGTGTTGGTATGTCACACATACAAACTCGCACAGCCGCAATTAGTATATGCGAGGATCTAAATGATCCGCAGGCTATGTGGTCCACAACGCGGATGAATTGGAGAAAATAATGGCGGTGGGGAATAAAAATCGTCACATAGGAGCGACCGCCATGAATACGGAGAGTTCAAGATCACACGCAATATTCTCCATAACCGTGGAGAGCAGCAAGAGGGGGGTAGATGGTAAAACTCACGTGAAGATGGGAAAGTTGCATCTAGTGGATTTGGCGGTGAGTTTATCTCTATTACTAGAGTTAGGAGGAAAGAAGATTTGTGTTTTTGTTTGTAATGAATTAACTCAAAAACTGGTGGACCGATTTTAAAAATTCTTTCACCCATAGAAAGCTACATTATCAGCGAATAACATAAGGCAATATTTTATAAAGTTACGCAGACGAAGTCGCGTGCAACAGCTAGTATATTGCAATAAAGAGACAAGATTTGTATTTTTGTTTGTAATGTATTAACTCAAAAACTAGTGGACCGATTTTAAAAATTATTTCACCCATAGAAAGCTACATTATCAGCTAGTGACATAAGGCTATATTTTACAAAGTTACGCGGACGAAGTCGAGTACAACAGCTAGTATGAAATATAGTCGCTTCTCGCCGTCTCTTCCTCTATACTATGTATGAATATCTTTTAAACTACTCGACGGATTTTAATGCAGTTTTCACTAATTTTAAGAGAGTTAAACGCCGAAGGTTTTCATGTATAATTGCACGCGGACTAAGTCGCGTGCAGCAGCTAGTTACGATACAAACACTGAAATGATTTCATAGGGTTCGGAACGTCAAAGCAAGACTCAAGCGAGCGGAACGAGACTGAAGGAGGCGACGAAAATAAACCAATCGCTGTCAGTCCTCGGCAACGTTATATCGGCGCTGGTGGACGGCAAGTCCACCCACATACCATACAGGAACTCGAAACTGACCAGACTGTTGCAGGACTCGCTCGGAGGAAACTCCAAAACGGTGATGGTATGTCACGCGTTTAAACATAATCTTTATTCACTGCGAAACTCAGTGTACCCTTAAGCTAATACAAGTCAGTTTTCCTCCATAGAATGATTAATTACTCCGCTGTTTTATGTTTAATTTACAAAAGTACAAGCATGATACCGATTTATCATGTCGTTAACTAGGTTCGTATGCATACAAAATTTAAAAAAAGGTATTAATTTAAAAGAAAAATCCATATTTTAACACAAGTTTTAATGCAACTTTGACGGTGAATATGTCACTCTAGTGTACAAAAACTCCAAAACACTTTGCATACAAACATCGATTAGTTATTCAAGAGTTGAAATAACTTTACACGAAATAGATGTTTATGATTGGTACGAATGATTGTGCGTCTCAGTCGAGTGCTCTTCCCGCGCTTTGTGCTGTGCGAGACAGGACGCATTTTAGACACGAGACCGATGAGTTCGGCAGGATTATTATTGCGTCTGCTGAGCGACAGGCGAAAAATGCGAAAAATTTGTGCAATATCACACTAAATCGTATCGCATTTTTCGCCTGTCGCTCAGCAGACGCATTTAGATAATAAGCCTGCGGGCCGCCCGCCGACTTGCTTCACCTTAAAGGCAGGGGTCGACTAGGCGGAGCGCGTCGGATCGCATCGCGTCGCATAAATACGCTTGCCTTATTTTGTATGAGACTCTAATGGACGCAGTTCAATACAAAATAAGGCAAGCGTATTTATGCGACGCGATGCGATCCGACGCGCTCCGCCTAGTCGACATCTGCCTTAGGAAGTAAAGTTTATGACACTTATATAGTGGTCATAATATAGTGTTCTATCATGATTCTGGGCCCTTAGCCAAGAGCACAATGCAAACGGGAGCGTTACGCTTATTAACGAAACGATAGAAAATAAAGCCCGGTGATTGGTTGTTGTAACGCCCACATAAAATTTTTACCAATCATCGGGCTTTATTTTCTGTCGTTTCGTCAATCTACGATGCTCCCGTTTGCACTGGGTGCCGTTAGCCATGAGCACATCAATTCCAACGCTCCCTTGACGAAGTTAGAGAACGATAGAAAATAAAGCCCGGTGATTTGTCAAAATTTTATATGGGCGTTACAACAACCAATCGCCGGGCTTTATTTTCTGTCGTTTCGTTAATAAGTGTAACGTTCCCGTTTGCATTGTGCTCTTGGCTAGGGGCCCTGATATAGCACATTGATGACGTACGTTTTAGATAGCGACAGTGGGTCCGGCCGAGTCGAACTACGTGGAGACAATTAGCACTCTGCGCTACGCGAACCGAGCAAAGAACATTGAGAACAAGACCCACGTCAACAGCGAACCGGGAGACGCTCTTCTCACCAGGTACTCCTCACTCTCCTCAGGCTCACTGAAGTCACCACACAGGCCACTCGGTGGTAATTAATTGGCTACCGTCGCCACAGTGCACTTGCACTGCCAGGATAAGAAGAGTGAATGGACTCTGGCATCACTCACTCGCTCGCTCACTCACCGAAACACAAAAGCACATGTGCTGTTATTTATTTTTTTATGTTAAAGACATACAGGTTGAAAGTGCACTTGATGTTAAGTGGCGTCGCCACAGTGCACTTGGACTGCCAGGATAAGGGACTAGGAAGAGTGAACGGGCTCTGGAATTACTCACTCACACTCACTTACTAGCTCATCGAAACACAAAAGCACATGTGCTGTTGTTTTTTTTTTGTTTTTTTTTTTTTAGAAGTTAGTTCGACAGTTAAGTGAGACATACAGGTTTACAAGTCCACTTGATGGTAATTGGCTACCGTCGCCACCGCAGCAGGTTTAAGGATGACGGATATGGAAACGGGCTCTGGCATCTATCATTCATTAACCGAAACACAAAAGCACATGTGCTGTTATATTTTTTTTTATGTTAAGTTCGACAGTTAAGACATTCAGGTTGACAGTCCACTCGGTGTTAAGTGGCTACCGTCGCCACCGCAGCAGGTTTAAGTATGAGGGATATGGAAATGGGCTAGAAATTGCTTAGTTCAATAACCGAAAAACAAAAGCACATGTGCTGTTGTTTTACACGCACATTTGTTTACATTGTTTGTTTTACATCACGGATAATTGTTACTACCCGTTGTCCTATTACCCGTTTTCCCGTAGGAATGAAGCATTTTCCCGCGGTAAAAAGTAGCCTATGTTCATCACAAATAATGTCGGCTTCTAATGGTAAAATAATTTTTCAAATCGGTCCACTAGTTTCGGAGCCTATTCAATACAAACAAACAATCAAATCTAATCTTTCCTCTTTATAATATTAGTGTATTGTATTCTTTTTTTATTTCAGGTTCCAACAAGAAATCGATCAACTCAAAAAGCAACTCGAAGAGACAACCAACGGTTAGTAGAAATATTACCTATTACATATTACTAGCTGGTGCCAGCGACTTCGTCCGCGTTGAAAAATTAAAAAAATATACATTATAACGCTTGACCTCTTGTTTCTATATAGCACTTTGTCCAGGCGTCAGTTTTTTTTTATTACATCATTTTATTTTAAACGATCCCTCAGGAACAGTGATTTTTTTTCTGGATAAAAAGTACCCAGTGTGAATTCCTGCATCCCTGAAAACGTGTATCCAAAATTTCGTAATGATCGGTTGAGGCGTGAAAAGGTAACAAACAAACGAACAGACAAACAGAGAGACATGTCAATGTGTCAATTCTTCACTGCCTATGTTGTCCATTAGACTCCATTAGATAAATAATAATAATTATGTAGCTGCTTAAAAACTAAAGTGACCTAAAACAAAAAAATACAAAAATACAATGACAATCCTTCATATTGTATGTTGAAAAAAGATTTCAAATGGTTGTTTTATTCAATGTTTAGAGTTAATTTTGATATATTTTTTTATATTCAAAAGTGAAATATATGTGATTAAATCTCCTCTAGTATTCAGTTTATTATAAAAGTGCTTATAACATTTAATACGCTTCTAACCACATAATATGTATAATATGAATATATTTCATATAAATATCTAATACTAGCTGGTGCAAGCGACTTCGTCCGCGTTTAAAATTTTATAATTTTAAACGCGATCTACAGTGGAGCGGATCGCTAAAAATATCACCAAGCAGTTAAATTGTCATGTTAGTCGCTTCACCCGATTCTGGATAGATGGCGCTGTCAAGTGTATCCCGGGCCAAGCCGCTCTAGTATTTACTTTTATTTTAGATTTCCCGTAGGAATGAAGCATTTTCCCGCATTAAAAAGTAACCTATGTTCATCACGGATAATGTCGGCTTCTAATGGTAAAAGAATTTTTCAAATCGGTCCACTAGTTTCGGAGCCTATTCTTAGATACAAACAAACAAACAATAAAAT
The DNA here is from genome assembly GCA_918317495.1 of Synanthedon vespiformis. Taxonomy (NCBI): domain Eukaryota; kingdom Metazoa; phylum Arthropoda; class Insecta; order Lepidoptera; family Sesiidae; genus Synanthedon; species Synanthedon vespiformis. The sequence goes on from OU906974.1 coordinate 2,626,809, forward strand.
CTTTCCTCTTTATAATATTAGTATAGATTTAGTATATTTTTTATATTCAAAAGTAACTTATATATGCTTATATATCTCCTCTAGTATTCAGTTTATTATAAAAGTGCTTAAAACATTTAATGCTACTTAAAAATACGCTTCTAAATGCATATATTTGATATATATTTAATAAGAAAAAAATAGACAAAAAATAATTCAACTTTTTACCAATAAACTCTCATGTAAAAAGTGTAATTTTCATTTGTGCCTCTTTAGTTTTTAAGCAGCGATGTGTCCAATACTAATTACTAATGAGTCACTACATAAGTTTAGAGCGTTTCAAATCATGAAAGGCGACACGAATTTCAGAATTGGAGGAGGAGGAGGAGGAGTTCTCGGAGGAGGGTGAGCTTTCGGAGGAGATTTCGGACACGGAACTCGACTCCCTCGACCCCGAGGAGAGGAAGATTAGGAGGAAACTTCGCAGGGAGGAGAAGGTGAGTTTCTATTCTAATTGGGGGGAAATACCCAATTATTGGCACTTTAAGAAATACGACGACGAAACAGGCGAAGAAACTGGTTCATCCGTACATCGAAAGAAATATAAATTGTGGATTATTTGCGTTTTGTTTTATATACAGGTGTTTGCGTCTTGCGAGCCGCTCGAGTAGTGACATGTTTGTGGCTTTGTTTAGACGCGGTCGTGTATTTATTAAATAAAAGTAAAATGTCAGACGATCCAGATCTAAATATAAAAATCATCGAACTTGTTCGATGTTAAAACCCGTGTCTTTATGACCAGACACGTTCCGATTATACCAATAGAACTTGATAGTAATGAACCGGACCAAAAATGGGGTGAATAACGAAACTGGTAAGTGAAGTTGACTGTGTAATGAAAGCATAGCCGCCTCCGCCTCGACTCTTCACGCCTCGCCCGCGACGCGTCTCGACGCGCATCGACTTTTCCATGTGGGCGTCGTCGCGCCTAAGGGCCACTGTTCACGGCGGCGTAGCTTCATCGACGCGTATTCGTCATTATACGCTTAGTGTACGCCCGCTTGCAGCTTCCATACGAAACCGTATGTACGCCCCGGCGTATGACATGCGGTACGGCAGGCGTCATGACGCCTGCATACAGCGACGTAAGCAAGCGTACACTAAGCGTATAATGACGAATACGCGTCTATGAAGCTACGCTGCCGTGGACAGTGGCCCTTAGATAGAGAGAGTTCCATTGGCCGAAGTAAACAAAATAAATGAACTTGTGTGTTTTTCAGGAGAAACTGAAAAGGGAGAAGGCTTACCAGGCGAGAAAGGTTCTGGAAGAGAAGAAGGCTGAATTGCAGAGGACCAAGTGAGTATTTGTTTACTATGTTGGGTTGGTCTTTAAGGTCGGCAGACACGACGATGGGCCACTTGATGGTAGGGTGGCTACCGTCGCCACAAGTGTGGATTCGAAAGGGAAATGGGCTCTAGGCATCCGTTTCGCTCACTCACCGAAACACAAAAGCACACGTGCTGTTACATACACACACACTACACGCTCTCGGCGTAGTCCGGGTTCAAAATAAAATTGTGTCCTATCTTTTAAGTTGGACCAAATTAAACATAGTTACGCGAAAGTTTTATCAAAATCGGTTCAGTAGTTTAGTGAGTTCATTGGCGTCTAACTTTGAAACCTTCCTCGAAAACCACTCTATCCATTGGTAAAAACAGCATGAAAATCGGTGCACTAGTTTTTGAGTTTATCGCGAACAGACAGACAGTGAATAAATAAAATAAATGTCGCCGCACAGGAAACAGCAGGAAGAGTTGAAGGACAAGCTGCAGAGGCTGGAGTCGAAGGTGCTGGTGGGGGGGGAGAACCTGCTGGACAAGGCCGACGCGCAGAGGATGCTGCTGGAGCAGGCCGCCAGGGAGCTGGACCAGAGGACCCTCAACGAGCTCCGCCTGAAGGAGGACTTGCAGAAGAAGGAGGTAGCCAAATGTGATTATGATAATATGTGAACCGCGTCGCCAATTTGTGGGGATTGCAACTATGCGAGCCAAATGTGGTGATTTTTATTGGGGATTAATATTATGCCGGGAAAATTTGGTGATTTTTATTGGAGATTACTATTATGTGGGGTTATTTTTATTGGGGATTATTGGGTATTTATTGATATACGATCCAAATGTACCCTCATTGGAGCTTGTCCTTGGCTTCAACGGAAGACCAGCCCAGGTTATTACAATCTGCATTATGCTGAGTTGGAGCCGGTTTGTGGCGGGGGACGTTTGTGCTTGTCTTTCTATATGTTATCTATGTATGTTGTTATAATGTCCTTTGCTGCAAATAAAACATTATTCTATTCTAAATGTGGTGATTTTTATTGAAAATTACCATTATGCGGGGAAAATGTGGGGAATAGGATAACATTTACTATAATATAATATTTTATTAATTTATCGATAATTAATTGATATATCAAAGGTTTTAAAATGGTTATAATGATTAATAAATCAATTCAAATTATTTGAAATTTTTGTAATTTTGTATGCAAACTTAACTGGTATAAGTATACCTTAACCTAATAAGTACTTTAATTATAATTATAGCGTCAGATTTGTGTCTGAAACTTAACTGAGTTGCCTTCAAGCCTTCACCACTCCACAGGCGGAACGTCTAGACCTGGAGGAGCGCTACTCTAGTCTCCAGGAGGAGAACGCAGCCAAGAGTCGGAAGCTGAAGAGGGCCGTCCAACTCCTCAACTCTGCGAAGGCGGAGCTGGCGGACCAGCAGAGGGAGCAGCAGCGCGAGATGGAGGGCATCCTGGACAGCGTGAGGGCCCTCAAGAGGGAGATCCAGCTGGCCGATCTCGTGCTGGACTCTTACATTCCCAAGGAGTATCAGGTGAGGGATAAATGAACGCCGTCTTCATAAGTAAAGTTCACGCATCAGTCTATCCAGTTGTGAATGAAACGAATGATTGTCTGTCTCCGCAGTCGCTGATTGAGAAGTACGTCCACTGGAACGAGCAGCTGGGCGAGTGGCAAGTCAAGTGCGTAGCTTACACCGGAAACAATATGGCGCCCGCCCGCGCAGTGCGACAGCCGAAGCAGCACGTGAGTATTTCACAGTTTAAATCGGATAATCTTTTTTCGTTGCCCGGGCGGTGCATGCTCTTGGGGGAGACTGTCGCTCGGTGTCAGGTCCCCCAGGTGACTGGCGTACCTCTACTTCCGGTACCCCGAGTTAACTGGCGTACTTTCACTTTCGGGTACGCGGAGGTGGCTGCCGTACCTCCAATTACGATCCCCAAGGTGACTTATGTACCTCCACTTCCGATCCCACGAGATGGCTGGCATACCTTAACTTTCGGGTACGCGGAGGTGGCTGCCGTGCCTCCAATTACGATTACACGAGGTGATTGGCGTACCTCCACTTCGGGTCCCACGAGATGACTTGCGTACCACCACTTTCGGGTACGCGACGATGGGTGGCGTACCTTCACTTACGGGTACGCGGAGGTGGCTGCCGTACCTCCACTTCCGGTCCCACGAGATCGCTGGCGTACCTTCACTTTCAGTCCCCGTACCTCCACCTTCGGGTACGCGGAGGTGGCTGCCGTGCCTCCAATTACGATTCCCGGGGTGGCTGGCGTACCTCCACTTTCTGTCCTTCGAGATGACAGGCGTACCTCTACTTTCGCGTACGCCAAGGTTACGACAGGGAGCGTAGCCCTCCTCGCGCCGGATAGCCGTAGCGAGGCACTGATGTCGTGTCATAAAGTCCCCGCGACCGCGCCCACCTACGGCCGCGCTAGGAAGTCATTGGGTTTTCAAATACATTGAAATGGTGGTTCAATCCACAGATGGAGCCACCGGACTTATCAGACAGGTACAAGTCGTACGCGACAGTGAATAGTCGCGCCGGTACGCGACTGTCGCGCCCTCACACGTCTGCGGTGCCGCGGCCTCACACGGCGCACAGGCAACGGCAATAGACGTCGCAGACCGCAGCCAATTACAATTAAGGCTGCACAATAATCAATTTATTTATACGCATTTAAAAATTAAATTATAGTAGTCATTGTAAATTTTAAGTCCGCTCAACAGTCACTTGAGATCCTGCTGCAGCCGTAATACACATGACTATACAATTGCGCAAGTGTATATTTGCGCAATTATTTACAACCTGAATTGAATTTGAATAAGTTAAGATTGATATTTGATTGTAACGAATTTTTAGACCAATTTTTTTCTCGTACTTTAAAGACACTTGAAAATTAATTGTTTGTAGACAATTTTTTATTTATTTTTTTAATAATTGAATTATAATTGACAATTAAATATTTTCTAGGTATTTTTTTATGAGGTGGCCAAAAAAAGAAAAATCTTTAAATATTTCCAATGCTTTTGTTATTTATTAAGTAGTGAATTGTAATTACTTAATTTTTAAATAACGGCTCTCTTTATTTATTTCTTTATTAATATTGTTAGTTCTAACTTTAAAAGGTATTGTTTACTAGTCGCATTCCAGTGATATTTAAATTTTTGGCTGTTTTTGTTGCCAGTATTAATCGTGTTTTGTTTATTTAAATATTATTTATTTGCACTTGACCATTTAGCGTTGTTTTAAATAGTTAATGTGCTGTTATTATTTTTAACGCAATAATATTTTTTTTTATAATGAATATAAATAAACTATTTTATATTGGGAATGCAGTTGTTTTGTTTTTTTCGGTCCTTTTCACCTTAAAACACAGAATATTTATATAAATAAAAATCGGAACGATAGTATTATGTGCAAGTCTCAAATGAGCATATCTTGTAATGTGCAAGTCGCAAGTGTACATATCTTGTAATGTGCAAATCGCAAATGTGCATATTTTGTAATGGGCAAATCGCAAATGTGCATATCTTGCACTGGGCATGTCGCAAATGTGCATATATCTTGTAATGGGCAAGTCTCAAATGTGCAAGTCGCAAATGTGCATCTCTTGTAATGAGCATGTCGCAAATGAGCATATCTTGTAATGTGCAAGTCGCAAATGTGCATATCTTGTAATGGGCATGTCGCAAATGTGCGTATATCTTGTAATGGGCAAGTCGCAAATGTGCGTATATCTTGTAATGGGCAAGTCGCAAATGTGCGTATATCTTGTAATGGGCAAGTCGCAAATGTGCGTATATCTTGTAATGTGCAAGTCGCAAATGTGCGTATATCTTGTAATGGGCAAGTCGCAAATGTGCGTATATCTTGTAATGGGCAAGTCGCAAATGTGCAGATTTGATCATGTGCAAGTCGCAAATGTGCATATCTTGTAACGTAGAAGTCGCAAATGTGCAGATTTTGTAATGTACAAATCGCAAAGGTTTAGTACTTGTAATGTGCAAGTCGCAAATGTGCGTATATCTTGTAATGGACAAGTCGCAAATGTGCAAATTTGATCATGTGCAAGTCGCAAATGCTCATATCTTGTAATGGGCAAGCCGCAAATGTGCAGATTTGATCATGTGCAAGTCGCAAATGTGCAGATTGCAAAATAGTTCTTTAATCCTTTAGCAACTTTTTTTGAGTTTTCTTTACTTCGATTGCTAACAATGGCAATAAAAAATATTTCTAAAAACCATGACCGTATAGATTAGTTAACCAAGAACCTCAATGCAAAATTTTTAAGTTATATTTTTATAATATTAAATTATAATTTTTTTAAAAAACAATGACTTTATTAGGAGCAATTTTGAGAAGAGTACAATCTACTGAGTCTACCAACAAGTGCAGGTCTCCGCCTCCAGAATTTAACGACATTCGCAATGTTAAGAGGAAAAGAAAAATACGTAAAGTAAATATATAAATAAAAAGATATTTGATTGGTCTCGCTGCGCTCTATACTAGATACAGCCGCCGGTACTTGACAAATGCGGCAAACTGTCTGTGATGTGTACGTGTCGAATGATTTATTAAATTTTGGCATAATAAAATGCCAATTTGTAGTTTCACTACGCAATATAATTTTAAATTGTGTAAAAAGTGACAAATAGTGACGATGTTTTACACACACTACAATAAAAAGTTGCCGCATTTACGGAGCTATTGCTTTTAGGTAGGGCCGTATCTAATCGAGCGCAGCAAGACCAATCATTTATCTATGGTCTAAATATTATAATAATAAATTAATATAGATTATTTTATTTTAGATAATCCCACGGGAACAGTCCTTTTTTTCTGGATGAAAGGTACCCTATGTCCTTTCCTGTATCCCTGACAACGTGTATGCAAAATTTTGTGATGCTTGGTTGAGTAGTTAAGGCGTGAAAAGGTAATAGACAGGCAGACAGAGTCACTTTCACATCTATATATAGATAGATCTAGAACATTATAAAGACTGGATCGATTAGAAAAATTCTTTCACCTATAGAAAGCTACATTATCAGCGAGTTTTATAAAGTTATGCGGGCGAAGTCGAGTGCAACAGGTAGTCACTGTCACTACATAGTATAAAACAAAGTCGCTTCCCGTCTGTCTGTCCCTATGTATGCATAGATCTTTAAAACTACGCAACGGATTTTGATGCAGTTTTTTTTAATAGATAGAGTGATTCAAGAGGAATGTTTTAGTATATATATTCAACGCGAGCGAAGTCGCGGACACCAGCTATCTACTAAAAATAAAGATACAACCCTGAAAATTTTATAACAGCAAAGATGTCGGGCGTTATATTGCTTTACACATTTAGTCAGGCGCTACACATCCCTTACTTTTAACGCGGACGAAGTCGCGGGCGCCAGCTAGTCTATACTAATATTATAAAGAGGAAAGATTTGATTGTTTGTTTGTTTGTATAGAATAGGCTCCGAAACTACTGGACCGATTTGAAAAATTCTTTTACCATTAGAAGCCGACATTATTTGTGATGAACATAGTCTACTTTTTACCGCGGGAAAAGGCTTCATTCCTACGGGAAATCTAAAATAAATGTAAATACTAGCGGCTTGGTCCGGAAGATAGCGCCATCTATCCAAAATACGGTAGATGGCGTTTTATACTTTTCTACGCGGACGAACTCGTATGCAACATCTAGTTTATAATATTTATATGGATTTCAGTATCAATACGGCAAAGTTTTGGCTAAAGTCGATATCAAACCTTACAAGTACGACCCGTACCGTCAGTACAGAAATTTTGCTTCGTGGAGTCGAAATGCTTTGACAATTTATCAAGAAAACTTGGAAATGGTAAAAAACATTAAAAGGATATACAATATGGGGGTAAGAGTATATTTGCGATTTGCTTGTAACTTGCAATTTTTAAAGTGAAATTTTGCGACGGATTAGAGTAAAAATTCAACACTTTTGACCGGTCCTTTTGGAAAATTTGCGGACATCCTACGACTGAGATGGTCGTAGAATAGTCTTAACTCTTTTTTTGGTGGCTTTCTATAGGCTTTTTTTGGTATGTGGGGGTCGGCCGGTGCTTTGGGCTATGCTAGTCTTAGCGAGCCCGGCCAATACCCACTAAAACTCCCCGGTGCCTCCTTGCCCTTTGTGCGGGGGTGGACCGGGCTCTGCCGAGGCAACAACTCCGATCCACCCCCAGGGCGGCCTAGCCATTACTGGCTAGGCTGACGCCGATGGAGGATTGCCCGGAGACACCGGAGCAATCCCCAAAAACATTCTAGTTCTAGTATAATTATAATGTTGGTACTTTACATTTAGGAGCTTTCCCATACCATTTTTCGTTCGATCAGAATGGAACTAATTATGGTGCTGTGTGGAACTAGATGGGGCTGTGTTAAATGTGTCAATATATTTATATTTATTCAAGTTTAAACCAGGTATGATTTATTTATTTATTTATTTATTTACAACATACATGATGGAGCGAGTTCACCCAGAAGATGCCTATTCTATACACGAGAACTTTGAATAAATTTGGGTTATATTGAGTTTGGAAATACAGGGAGTTCCAAACCTTGGCAGTTATGCTTTCTCATACAATTTCTGTATTCACTTGCAGGGAAAAGTGGACAGCCATTGGCGTGTACCACCAATTCCCATCATGACGTATTATCAGAACAGGGTTATGTTCTACAAGCGACTGGAGAAAAAAAACCAGATACTGTACAAGTTTATTAAAGAAACTGTTAGTATACACCTGTTCTGTAGTTTAGTTCTTTATGGTGAAGTTTCTGCAATTAGTAGCCTTTTGATACTCCGGTCATTCTACATAGGACCTAATGGACCTAAAGGATATTAAACTGTTCGGTCTGTTTCGGAGCTCGGAGATAATGTAAGGAGGACAGACTATGTCTTAAAAAGTGTTCCCATCCCAGAATACCTGAAATTAAGATGGCGCTAGTGTAGCATTGACGAGTTGACGAGTAAATCAGACAAAGATAGATAGACGATAGGCTACACTAGCGCCATTGTTGGAATGAAAGTTACAGACATATAACCAAAAAGCCTCAAAACCCGTTGCGTGAGTTAGGAGGAATTAGCCTATAGCCACTAGGCACTAGAACGGTAGTAGTAACACTAAATCTATGCACTAGACAGACGCAGAACTTCAAATTTACAGTAAGTATATATTATTTAAATAGTTTATAAGTTTATTTTTTATATTCTCTGCCCAAACGACTGCGAAAAGTTCCAAATCCATACCAGAGCCAACTTTGAAAAGTTTATTTCCAAAATTGATCCCGTCGGGAATCGAACCTCGGACCACTGAGACGTTAGGGAAGCATCTTTTTTATAAAGTTTGGAAATCCTCATGGATACCCGCGCAGTGATGGATATTCATGTCATGAGTGGAGTAATAGACACCCAAGTTAACCAAACGGTCGCGGGTTCGAATCCCGCTAGGGGCATATGTTTATGTGTTAACATTTTACCTTTGTAGCTGAGTCATGGATGTTTTGTATCTATAATATGTATGTATTTACATAAAAAGTAATGTATGTAGTATCCATAATACTTACAGGCATTTAGTTACTTAGTGTGGAACTAGATGGTGCTGTGTGGAATGTATTAAGAAATTTATTTTTTTATTTATCCATACTACTTACTTACTATAGAGACCAAAAATAATACCAACCGCAACACTCAATGAGGATTGGAAAAGGAATCGTCGAGATATAGTGAATAGAGCTCGATTCAAATTTGTATTATTTCCACCGATACCCGAAGAAATTATTGAAGATAGAGCTTTCGTTGCGCCTTCAGACTTTAAAAGACCTCGGTTTGTTTTAAAATAATAATAATCCATACTAATATTATAAATGCGAAAGTAACTCTGTCTGTCTGTCTGTCTGTCTGTATGTCTCGCTTTCACACAAAAACTAGTGAACCGATCACCATGAAATTTTGCATACACGTTGTCTGGGACACCAGAAAGGACATAGGGTACCTTTCATCCAGAAAAAAAGGACTAATATTCCCGAGGGGTCATATAAAAACGTAAATAATTGGGCGCTACTGTCGCATGGCGGCGCCATCGTCGTCACAGCGATATAAGATGAACATTATTCATATATTTTGTCTAAAATTGTCATTTGGTTGTCAAATATTTATAAGGAGCGTTCAGTCAGAATTTTGTTGTAGTATGAGGTCCGATCTCTAAGACCGATTTTTAAGAATTATTTGTCGGTAGGTAAGTGATGGTTGCAAAATAACGTTTGCCCGGGTCAAGCTAGCATATATTTTCTTTTTCAACGCGAACGAAGTCGCGGGCACCCACTAGTCTTATATATTTTATTACATAAAAATATTGTATTGGTTTGTGTATCTCTCGAAAACTCGATAACTAACTGACGGATTGACTTGAAATATTTACACAAAGAATCTTAATCTATTATAATATATTATTATTGTTACTATCTATATTATTATATATTTTGCGTAGATAATAATATAATCTAGATCGTGAGAAAAATTCGCTCTTTTTTTACGGCGCCATCTGCCGAAAGCGAGGATAACTGACTCGCTAACGATAACCACTGTCAAATTTAAAGTGGACGTTAGCCACGTTAGCCGCTGTCCGTTGAACGTCAAAAAATACTCCTTTTTTATATTAAGGTCGACAGACAGGCTGACAGTCCACTTGATGGTAGGTGACTACCGTCGCCTATAACACAAGCAACGCCATAAGTGCTACAAGTGCGCTGCCGACCATAGAAGGATTAAAGATAAGGGATAAGGAAGGGAAGGGGTAATGGGCTCTACGTTTATATGGAGGAAAGTTGACTTGTATTACCTTAAGCTGGCGCGGACGAAATCCCGCGCAAAAACCAGTGTTTCATAACTTCGTTTCGACCCTAACGTTTTACAGTGCCCAAATAACTGTTGGTATCCGCGAAGGTGCCGTACTCGGTACGATGACAGTGGAACTGTTCACCGATGTGTGTCCATCGACATGCAAGCTCTTCTTGGAGTTGTTGGACGGCGATGGTTTAGGCCACGGATACGTGGGCACCAAATTCTTTAGGTACGTACACAAAGAAAGAAAGAAAGAAAGAAAAGAAAGATTTTTATTTCGTACAATTCAAATGTGTAAGTGGTGCGTCTGAAAAAAGTCCCTGACTCAGTAATGCCCAACGATAAGTCTTTGACACTTGATATTTTATGTAATTTTAAAGACATAGGTAACACAGCCTGCTTACCGATTTTTATACATTAAAAAAAAATATAAGAAGTTTACTTAACTTAGAAATTGACAGTGATAATGTATCATTGGGAACTTCAAATTGTATAGTCCAGGAACAATATACATTTGGAAAAGAAAGTGAACCGATAAAGCTAAATTTTGGATCGAGTTTTTCAAGTTGCATATTCCGCCATCTTGAAAAAAGCGTTTTTAATTCAGTTTTTTTACAATAACTCGGCTCTCCGTCGAGATACGAAAATTGTGATGTAATACTTTTTTTGTTGATTTTTTTATGCTCTATAATTTACCTCTTAAACATTTTCACTTTTTTTCTAACCTGTAGATTCCGACGTAATGACTGGCCTAGTAGTATTTTAATAGAAAAATACTCTAAATATACAAACTTTTTATTGAATTAAACATCATTCATAATTTAAAGTAAACGTCAAAATTCAAAATGTCAAACAGTTCTGGTAAATAGTTTGATATTTCGCATTTTTCTTCAACAGTCTCTTTCTGTTTTTATTTATTACTTATAAACCTGCAATTACCTAATTAAACCTACACATAAATTCTTAAATACATTTACAAAATTGAGTAACATGTTATTGTCAGACAACGGTTTGAGTGGCAATGAGATATTCGTAAGAGTCGTGAGTCCTGATGGTTTGATTTTCACTTCATATTTCACCGAAGAAACGCTTGTTGAGGAGATTAAAAATCGGGCCATAGAATACTTTTATCCGAGCGGAGAATCTAGTTCGAGTCGTTACAAGATCGTCAGAGTCAGCGATACAACAACATTACATGATTTTTTGACTTTGGGCGAGGAGCAAGTGTTGACTCAGGAAGAATTGCTTCTGATTGAACGAAGAACTCCCGAACCCGGAACTCTTTGGGATTTGGGAGCTGTGCGCGCACCACAGAACAGTTCTATAGCCGCTGCAACCGCTTCTTTGCCTGCCCCACAGAACACTGTCAGACAACCGAACCTTCAGGCTTTGCTGTCCACAAACGAGCTATCGTTTGAACTACGAAAAATCCTCATATCCCTAATAGAAGCCGGCGCAAGGTTGGCAGCTGCTGGCAGAAATTACGAAATGGCTCTAGCTCAGTTGACAGCTGCTTTAGACGAGCGAAAACCCCGCAGGCCTATAGCACAAGTGCTAACGCCCGAAGACATAGCCAACAGATTAAACGATGTCGAAGAATCTGCGGAGATTTCCACTGCGACCGATCACGACGATACATTCCGCAGGGCTGAACATTTGCAGAGGTTTTTGGAGAAATTTCGAGCATGGCGAATCAAAATTGCCGAACCGCCGAACAGTGAGACTGTTGCTGCACTTAGCGATCTTGGATTTACAGTGGAAAATGCAGACAAAGCTTTAAGAGAAACTGGATGTAATGTTCCAGCGGCTGCGTCTTACTTGATTGGTGAAAGAGGATCGAGTGTTTTTGAATTGATCGACGGTTTACCAGACCGTCTCATTCTGCAGACATTGTTGAAGCAACCGCAGATCCAACGCGGTCTTTTGAACACGCGAATGCTGATTGCCTTCATAGCAATGGTCGGGCAGACGGGAAACGCGTCTTTATGGTTGAATTCACCGCACGGCAGTCCACTGTTATCACAAATATCGAGGACGTATCATTCTGAGAAATATTGTCTGGCTGTGAATCAATTTTCGCAAGCGATCAGAGACACAACCTCGGCACCGTCAACGTCACGTCAGCGTAACAATAATTAATTTTGTATGATATGATATATGTATTGAATATTAAATAAATACCATGTCTTTCTTGTGTGTGGCTTTTCGAGATTCTCATAACCAAATCCTAAGTTATTTTATACTAGTGCCCCGCTCCTAGCTGGGTTCAAAATAACAAGTACCCTATCTTTTAAGTTGCACCAAATTACATAAAGTTACAAAGTTTTATCAAAATCGAATCGGTTCAGTAGGTGTTGCTTGTGTTCATGGGTGACAGTAGTAGAAGTAGGTAGTTACTGTACTACTAGTAGTAACCTAGACCTAGATGAAAACAGGATTCCATCTTATCTACTTTTTGTAATTTACGATTAATTTTGATTTTTAGAAAAGTACCAAATCTCTATTGGTCTGGCGGTGACGTGATTCTGGACAACGGATTCGGCTGTTACATGCAACGCGGACGAAGAGCACCGATACCGGCCGAAAACTTTCATTTCTCACATTCTATGCCCGGTAATATTACCGAGTTATTCAGTTTATACTTAACTAGCTGGTGCTCGCGACTTCGTCCGCGTAGAAAATTATAAAACGCCATCTACCGTATTTTGGATAGCGTGATTGGTTGTTGTAAAGCCCACATAAAATTTTGACCAATCACCGGGCTTTATTTTCTATCGTTTCGTAAATATACGCAACCCTCCCGTTTGCATTTTGCTCTTGGGCAAAGGGCCTAGCCATGCCCTAGCCAACAGTCTTGACTAGGGCATGGCTAGGGCCATAGGGATAAGGATCCAAGTAATGCGGATGAACTCCACATCTATGAACTCCACATCACGCGCAATACGGTGGTAAAAACTTAGTGTAGATTTCTGCGTTACCGCTAGTGAGCATTCAACCCTCTACAGATTTGTATACGGAATCTATGTATTTATATCTACTTATTGTTTTAACAGGTATTTTATCAATGAGACTAACAGCTGACGACGAAGTGTGTGCCATTTTTAATATAACCTTCAAACCGATACCGCAGTTCGACTTGCGCAATGTCGTTTTTGGAAGAGTAAGTACTTTTGTACTTACAAAAGATGTACTACTAAACTAATTGGAAAAAATACTTCAACTTTTAGGCCCTCCCTCCACTTGGCTCCCACGTCTCCCCACATTTTGGGATCCTATGGGATCCTAGGATAATTTTTTTATTGCTTTTGGCTCCTATGATCATAGGATCCACTTTTATTGTTTGACCCAATTTTAGTTTTAAATAATAAAATCATCAAAGATATCAAATTCAAATTAATTAATTTGCTGAATATAAGTTACTAGCTGTTGCACGCGACTTTGTCCTCGTAACTTTATAAAATATAATTATTACCCGTTTTCCCGTAGGAATGAAGCATTTTCCCGCGGTAAATAGTAGCCTATGTTCATCACGGTTAATGTCGGCTTCTAATGGTAAAAGAATTTTTCAAATCGGTCCAGTAGTTTCGGAGCCTATTCTATACAAACAAACAAACAATCAAATCTTTCCTCTTTATAATATTAGTATAGATACATAAGTTGTTGACAACTATTCACCGACAAACGGTGTGCAAATTTAAAAAGAATCCAAAAATTATGATTCTTTGGGCAACAATTAAAGTCGTTATTTACTTAAGTTTATTAATGTTGAAGGTAATTCGGCCGACAAGCACTTACGACGCCATGCAATGCCTCGGTTCGCCACTAAACATTCGCCCAATAGTGGAAATATGCTCGTCGAAGAGGCGTGTCTGTGGCAAATGGGTTCGAGGAAGACCAAATAGTATTATTAAAAAATAAAATATGCTCTCACGAGTTTAATTTGTAATAATCAATGGATATTTTATTACCCCCTTGGTATCATTTGACCTTGTATTGGTATTGCCCGTGGCACCGCCCTTAGCTGACCGAGCTGTTAACTAAACGGTCGCGGGTTCGAATCCCGCTAGGGGCAAATGTTTGTGTTACCGTTACCTATAACACAAACAATGCCACAGGCGCTGTAAGTGCGCTGCCTACCATAGTAGTATACATATATTAAGGATTTTGGATAGATGGCGCTATCTCCCAGGCCAAGCCGCTAGTATTTACTTTTATTTTAGATTTCCTGTAGGAATTAAGCTTTTTCCCGCAGTAAAAAGTATCCTATGTTCATCACGGATAATGTCGGCTTCTGATAGTATGTTAGACCCTCTGTTATCTAAGTTGACTCCTCTGTTCTGAGTGATTACTTAAATAAAAAGGTCTAAACTTGAGTTCTTGTTACTTTATTGCACTCCACTTTACATGTGCGGCGAGCGATCGTGAACGCTCCCACGGAGATACTGATTATGACTAATCTTATTTTAACGGTATACAAAAGTGCATATGCAGCTATTCACCAACACAAGTGAACGCTACACATGCCAACCATATTTACGCTTACATTGATTACTACTACATAAATATGTCGCTACAAGTAAATGAATTTTTCAAATCGGTCCAGTAGTTTCGGAGCCTATTCAATACAAACAAACCATCAAATCTTTCCTTTTTATAATACTAGTATAGACTAGCTGGTACTCGCGACTTCGTCCGCGTTGAAATGTATAAAACGCCATCTACTGTAGCGGATCTCTAAGCACCAAGCAGTTGTCATGTTAGTCGTTTCGCCTGATTTGGATAGATGGCGCTGTCAAGAGTATCCCGGGCCAAGCCGCTAGTATTCACTTTTATTTTAGATTTCCCGTAGGAATGAAGCATTTTCACGAGGTAAAAAGTATCCTATGTTCATCTGGGATAATGTAAAAGAATTTTTCAAATCGGTCCACTAGTTTCGGAGCCTACTCAATACAAACAAACAATCAAATCTTTCCTCTTTATAATATTAGTACATATAGCGTATAGATACATGGGCTCTGCCATCCCTTACTCACTCACCGAAACACAATGTTATTTCACGGTATAACATTAACTCCAACAATAGTATTTTGGGAGTTAACCTTCCAATTAACTCCCGAAATACCTGACGGCTTATCACGAATCTGCTGAGGACCATGTAAGTGATCTTGAACAGCTGTCTAAAGATCAGAGAAGTCGTTGTTTACGGTGATAAATGGTGAAAAAAATACAACACACACATAACTCTAGAAATTTATTTATTTTGTTCTTCATTTACAAGCAAATAGATAAAATAATATAACAACAAATTTACTTAAAAAAATAATTGCACAAACATTAAACAAAAAGAGAGATACCATAATTTCTCTTATCTCAATTTATAAACAATTTTACGATTTTCTTTCAAATTACTTTTGTTATATTATACTTTTGTGTTTATTTTTACAAATTTATTTTAAACAACATAGAATTTATTATTCTTGGTCCACATTATTCTATGTCAACAGTTACAACACTAACTATTCAGTTAACTAATTAACTGACACTAACTAGTTAGTTATAATAGTTAGTTAGGACACTGGCAATAAGACTGGCAAGTACTGACTGTCGATACCGAAGACGTGGATTGTTTGGAATTTGGTTTTCTGAAGCAAAGATTAAATAATTAATAACCAAGCTGTAATTAAAATTATAAACTAACCCCTGCCTGACATTCTGTTGAGTTGAACTCATCTATGGTTGAACCCAAACACCCACTAGCTCAAGGAGCTGGTGCTCGCGACTTCGTCCGCGTTGAATAGTATAAAACGCCATCTACCGTGGAGCGGATCGCTAAAAATATCACCAAGCAGTTGTCATGTTAGTCGCTTCACTTGATTCTATTTTAAATGGATAGATGGCGCTATCAAGTGTATCCCGCGGCCAAGCCGCTAATATTTACTTTTATTTTAGATTAGCTGTTGCACGCGACTTCGTCCGCGTAACTTTATAAAATATAATATATTCGTGCTGTGAAACCACGGAAATACACATACAAAATTTCAACTCAATCGGTCAAGCCGTTTAGTAGTTGATATACCGACAGCAGCGCCACCTACCGGGACCAATTGTATTTTTAAATCATCCAGGAGACTAAGGAGCGTAGAGATAAGGAGAACAATCTTATATGGGTGTTAAACTAAAAAAGTGGCAACTAAAATCGTCGAATTGAGATGGCGCTGGTGTGTCTAGGGCAGTGATCTAGAGAGTTTGAGAGTATGAAATGAAACGGAGTGAAGTGCGCGCTGAGTTGAATTGTTTACTATCACTAGCTGCAACCAGCGCCATCAGTTCGTCGTCTTTCAACGGACACTTTTAATACACGGAGCTTGCGCTCCTTTACCTCTATTCTCCTTGCAGGAGACCATCGAGATAGCCATATAAATTTTCAACCCAATCGGTTCAGCCGTTTAGAAGTTATGTGAAAAAAATAAGTGCGGAAGGATAATTCTTACTACCCGTTGTCCTATTACCCGTTTTCCCGTAGGAATGAAGCTTTTTCCCGTGGTAAAAAGTATACAATGTTCATCACGGATAATGTCGGCTTCTAATGGTAAAAGAATTTTTCAAATCGGTCCAATAGTTTCGGATCCTATTCTATACAAACAAACAAACAAACAAATATTTCCCCTTTTATAATATTAATATATAGATTTTTATATCCATTATTAGTCAGTGTTAAATACTCACTTGTCAGATTTTTTTGGTGGTTGTTTAGACTTAACTTCCGCACGTTTTTTCCTCTGTTTGCGTGTTTTTTTACGATTTACATTTTCATTTGAGTGACAACTGTCGCGTTCTTCGTCCGATACAGATTTTGATCCGTCTTTCTTCTGACGCTCTTTGTATACTTCACACGAATCCTTGATTGCAAGTTTCCATCCGTTTTTATATTTTTCTCTTTCCGTTTTCTGTAAACGAGACATCAATGTTCCATTTTAGATTCACAGTTGGGTTCACAGTACCTATTCTCAGGTTCTTCTTTTTTTATTGTAAACTAGCTGGTGCCCGCGACTTGGCCCGCGTTGAAAATAAAAAATATATTTATTTTAGATGATCCCTCGCGAAAAGCACTTTTTTCCTGGATGAAAGATACACCCATACACCCCATTGTTGGTGATATTTGAATACTGGCTGATTAAAAATATAGGTAGTAGATTTTAAATAGAGAAACGAAGGAAATTTAAATATGATAATTCATGTAAACACATGTCATGCCGCATGATCGTCTAGGGACCCCTTTAGCGTCTTGAAATTAAAATTATAATAAGCATTCGTTACCCAGCTTTGCACTTTAAAAATATGAGCAGACGATGCCAGTTTTATGAATTATTGGGTTTTCAAGTAACATATAAGAAGAAATTAACAGGAAATTAATTATTTGTATAAGTTAGGATATATAGCAAAGATATTTGATTGGTCTCGGTGCGCTCGACTAGATACAGCCGCCGTACTTGACAATTGCGGCAATAAATACTACGCCGAATTCGGCGTACCCGAGCTAGTCTAGTCACACTGTAAACTGTTAGTTATGTGTATACATGCCGAAATTTTTATTAAATTTTGGGCATAATAAAATGCCAATTTGCGTAGTGTAAAAGTGTATAAATATGGTACTTAACACTTACGCTCTTTCGAAGATTTTCATGTAGTCTCATTAAATCTGATTTCGATACATTTTTAATTTCCGATTTAGTACTCTTCTTTATAGTTGGGTTAACTTTGGATTTGGATGACGCTTTTCGTGCACGAAAGTTTTGATCATGAAACCGCATTTTTATTTAATTTTATTTAATTTAATATAGGTAAGTGGAAAAAAATCAAAAAAAAATTGTCATTATTTGTTTTTATTCGATTTTATTACTATAAAACGTCACTTATTAATGAGCGGTAACTTTTTTAAAGGATATTGAAAATAATAATTGAAAAACATTTTTATTAAGTTTATTTTCGAGTATACATTTCCATTCATTTTTATATAACTTTTGAATGGAAATAAAATTGAAGTTTTATGTTTTTTCAAATCTACAATAAAACTGTACAATAAAGTAAACGGATTAAAATGTATTTGCGTGAAACGGAAAATTCAGTTATCATATGACTTTAAACACAGTTGTGCCAACTTGAAAAACAAACCACCATTTTGTGCAGGTGACGTTTGTTGACCCAACTTGATATTTTTGGGGAAATTTATTGATATTTACCAAATAATACATTAAAATGGGTGCTTCGTTTATTCCCATCACGGTATTTACGGTCCTGTGGGGCGTAGTTGGCATCGTTTGCCCAATTTTCGCACCAAAAGGGCCAAATAGAGGGTGAGTTCTGTAACATTCTTTACCAATTTTCATTTGTAAAAATTTGTTATTATCGTTGTTTAATTTATTGTAAATCTCCGATTTTCAGGATAATTCAAGTGGTGTTAATGCTCACAGCCGCTACCTGCTGGTTATTGTAAGTCACAACACTTATTTTTATTAATTTTTCTGTTGCTCTTTTCTTTTATGTTAAAGTCGACAGTCAGCTGACGGTCCACTTGAACCATCGCTTATAACACAAGCTACCGACCTTTGTGTTAAGTACTAGCTGTTGCACGCGACTTCGTACTCATAACTTTATAAAATATAGCCTATGTTTACTCCCTGATAATATAGCTTTGAAACAGTCAAAGACTTTTTCAAATTGGTCCAGTAGTTTCGGAGCTTATTCAATGCATGCAAACAAACAAACAATCAAATCTTTCCCTTATTATAATACAGTGGAACCCCAGTAATCCGGTGCCCCTTGTACATATTATTATTGAATATTTTTTGACAATATTCGCTAATGTTAGCTAGTAATGTTGTCACAAGCCCAGAAGTGAAAGCCCAAAACACTTGACAATTAAAGAAAAATGTGATACATATTTTGGATCACTTAAAATGTAATGAATCGTTCAGTAGTTTAGCAATAGTATATGGTGTAGGCATTCTGAAACACTTCATGGCACCCAATACATATTGGCCTGTTGGTGCCGACGACGGTTAGTGTGACACGAAAACCATCCTCAGGCAGTACTCTACAATCTGACAATTTTGATTTTGAGTTTGACACTGCCCTGCAAAATGTTTGTCGGATTACCCGGGGGTCCACTGTTATTGATCGGAGTTAATTGATAAGGTTATTGTTATCGTTAAGTTATGACGTCATTTTAACCGTTGTAAAAATGGTGCAACAAATATTATGCTTAACCGAATATTTAGCGGCTGCTTTGGATATGGTTACCGTTAAAGTTAAATGGTGCAACATACCCTTAGCCTTCAATGGTTGGTAGCGTACTTGCAGCACCTGTGGCGTTGCTTATGTTATAGGCGACTGTAGCCACCTACCATCGAGTGGACAGTCAGCCTGACATTAAAAACTTGATTTGACATTAAAAATTACTGCGAAACACAGTGATCTCTGTCGCTACCGACTTGATTAATTGCCTTTTAGTGAAGTTACCACTCTAGAGCTATTTAGTTAATCCTAAACGGTCAGAATATGCTTTTCACATTTGCAAATGTTGCAAAATTGTTGAATTTGTTTGGGAAAATGTTGAAGTTGACCAAAAAATGGTATGATTTTAGTATAGATAGATAGATATGCAACATAATAGAAGGACATAGATAGTATTTTTGTGCTAACGATTTTCTCTCACCTGTTACAGCTGGCTTTGCGCGTACATGGCCCAAATGAACCCACTCATCGGGCCCAGACTTAGCAACGAAACCCTCATCTGGATTGCTCGCACATGGGTAAATATTGTTGTACTACATATTACTAATTATTTTTATTAGTACACTAGCTGGTGCCCGCGACTTTGTCCGCGTTGAAAAAAGAAAAAAGTAGCCTATAACGTGTCCCGTACTTATAAATGTTTATCTACCAAGTTTCCTTACTCACTCATTGAAACACAACAGCACACATGCTTGACGACACCTTTGATCCAGCTAGCTAGTGTCTAGTAACCCTAGCTGTTAACCAGACGGTCGCGGGTTCGAATCCCGCTAGGGACAAACGTTTATATGTTAACATTTTGTACCTTTGTACCCGATTCATAGATGTTTTCTATTTATAATGTGTATGTATATATTTACAAAAAAAAAATTAATGTAATGAATGTAGTATATCAACAAGCATTACTTGCTTAGTAATGCTTGTTGATGGTGGAACTAGATGGTGAAGATTAATAATTCTTTTTAACAAAAAATAAATTGACTTCAAAAGGTTTTCTCATGTATGCCATTGAAATGGGTCAGAACTGGACCAAATTGAAATGGGACCACACGGAAAGCGCGAAGCCTTCAAATAAAAAAAAAATCATCAAAAACCCAGTTTCACCCAGTCGAAAGTTATGAGGTGACAAACATTAAAAAAAATACAGTCCAATTGACAACCTCTTTTTATTTTATTTTTATGTATGATCACACATAACATTTGCCAGGGTAGTCCGATTTTGATAATTCTTTTTTTATTTGAAAGGGGGGGTGGGGGGGTGAACCCTTTCAAATAAAATTTGGGGGGTCCCATTTTAATTTGGAAAAAAATTTCCAACCCTAAGGGTAGGAAAACAGGGGATGATTGATTGTTCACTCACCGATTGTACAGAGTAACTTTTTACAGAGTAGTCCGATTTTGATAATTCTTTAATGGATAGGGTATTATACCTCGAAGTTGGTCTCGTATAAATTTGGAAAATAAAATCCTACACTAAGGGTGGGAAAATTAAAAATTAAGCATGTAGTAAATATTAGATTATAGTGGCCAAACAAGCAAAAATTACGTTACTTAGGTAAAATAATAAGATTATTTTATGCTTTTCAGTTTTTTCGGCGGTTTTATTTTTTGTTAAAAAGTTTTTGCTAACAAGGGTTACCAATTAGGATGTTTTGTAAAATGTCAGATATTATGGATTTAGTACACATTCGTCAGATTCCGCTTTCGTCATAAATCGAAATTTATGAAAATTCAGTTCACTTTGGTCAGAAATGACGAATGTGGAAAACCAATAACGGTGCTTACGTCAGTTTATTTGTCTACCTATTTGGTGTTATATATACTTATAATAAATATAGCTGTTGCTCGCGAGTTTGTCCGCGTAGAAAAGTATAAAACGCCATCTACCGTATTTTGGATAGATGGCGCTATCACCCGGGCCAAGCCGCTAGTATTTACTTTTATTTTACATTTCCCGTAGGAATGAAACATTTTCCCGCGTGAAAAAGTATCCTATGTTCATCACGGATAATGTCGGCTTCTAATGGTAAAAGAATTTTTCAAATCGGTCCACTAGTTTCGGAGCCTATTCTATACAAACAAACAAACAAATCTTTCCTCTTTATAATATTGGTATAGATATTTATATTTCATCGCCAGGGAACTTTGAATGAGGCGTCAGCTGATTCCTCCGTTACGAGAATTCTCACAATGACCTACCTATTTATAAATAGTTTGAAGGGACAACCCATAATAAAATTAACTCGGCTACGAACTGTATTTTCTACATTCAAAATACAGATAGTTCTGTATCAGTTTGTAAGTTTTTTTTAAATGATATATTCGATAGACAGACTGACAGACCTCTTGTCCTTGTCACAGGCGACGGTAGCCACCTACCATAAAGTGGACCGTCGGCCTGTCATATTATAAAAGACTAGCTGTTGCACACGACTTCGTCCGCGTGACTTCGTGTCTGTGAAATGTTGGAAATACACATACAAAATTTCAACCCAGTCGGTCAAGCCGTTTAGTAGTTGACATACCGACAGCAGAGCCACCTACCGGGTCAAATTGTATTTTTAAATCATCCAGGAAACCATCGAAATGGCCATATAAAATTTCAACCCAATCGGTTCAGCCGTTTAGAAGTTATGTGAAAAAAATAAGTATGGAAGGATAATTCTTACTACCCGTTGCCCTATTACCCGTTTTCCCGTAGGAATGAAGCATTTTCCCACGGTAAAAAGTAGCCTATGTTCATCACGGGTAATGTCGGCTTCTAATGGTAAAAGAATTTTTCAAATCAGTCCAGTAGTTTCGGAGCCTATTCTATACAAACAAACAAACAATCAAATCTTTCCTCTTTATAATATTAGTATAGAAAATAGAATTTTTGTATAAACATGCCCGATTTAAAATTCTTGGAGTTTACTCCTCAAGATGACACAAGCCGGCGGCTCGAACTCATCGATGCTTGTAGTCAAAATTGATTCTGTCTCACACAGCACAAAGCGTGGGAAGAGCACTCGACTGAGATGCACAATCATTCATACCAATCATAAACATACCCTTGGCCGTATGCTCTTTTTGACAAAACTACTGCATATATCTATTTCGTGTAAACTTATTTCAACTCTTCAATAACTAATCAATGTTTGTATGCAGTGTTTTGGAGTTTTTGTACACTAGAGTGACATATTCACCCTCAAAGTTGCATTAAAACTTGTGTTAAAAATATGGATTTTTCAAGGATCATATCTTGTAAATTAATGCTTTTTTTAAAGTTTGTATGACAAGGAACCTAGTTAACGACGACACAAATCGGTAACATGCTTACTTTTTTAACTTAAACATTAAAAAGTGGAGTAAAAAACATTCTAAGTTTGTATGGAGGAAAACTGACTTGAAAATTTATAGGAGTAAAATCAAATGTCACATGTCACACGTTACGCTTTACAGGCGTTACAATATGCTCCAATACATATTAATATAATATATATAATACATAATAATAAAATTATTGTATTAATATGTTTTAATTATATTTATTAAATTATTTATTTTATCGTTCGTAAGGAGTAAACTCCAGTCGTGCCTCGGAGTTGACAAACACACACTTTGTTTTAAACACATTTTAATTTTAAATTGCTTCCTAGAGTTATTTATTTTCGTCGCCTAATTTGACTTCTGCCCTTAAAAAAATATATTTATATTTAGTTCGTCCTTGGAACAGTGATAAATATAATACATACGTTTCAAGGACGGGCAGCCTCTAAACCCGTCCTCGCCCGACAGACGACCGCGCAACGGACGGCCGTTCTAAATAAAGCGGTCACATGCGCGTGCGCAGGCGGCCGTTAAATATTCGGCGTGACGTCACATTTCAATGGCACCAAGTGCAAACCTATTAACTTTGGCTCTAGTTGCACTATATTGAATCTATTAGTAAAAAATATACTTCCTATTACGGTCCACTATGCACTATGGTCGACACAGTAATTGGAGCACCTATGGCGTTGCTTGTGTTATAGGTAAAGGCGACGGTTGCCACCTACCATCAAGTGAATAGTCAGCTTGTCTGTCCATTAAAAGAGAATCTCTCCTTTCTTCAGTGTTCCCTGAAATATAAAACTTGGAAATCTTCGAGAACAGAGTGAATAGTCTTTTAACGGGCAAGCGATCTCCATCTTCGACATAATCTTCACTTACCATCACCAAGTGTGATTTTTTTTTTATTAGAGATGGGTTTGCTCTTGGCCAACAAACAGCTGGGTAGCAAGGGAGAGGCCTAAGATGGAGCGAGCTCACCCAGAAGATGCCTATTCACTCGAACTTTGAAAAGATTAGGGTTATATGAACTCGGAAACACAGACGCAGGCAGGGAGTTCCAAACCTTGGCGGTGCGCATTATAAAGGATGTTTTATGTTTTGAAGGCATTCGTTTTCCCGTCTCAACCGTAGGACGTCTTTCCATAGGCCTATGCCTTCTCCATAATTTTCCAATAAGACTGGTCAAAAGCAGCCTGGATCCACCTTCGAGGCTTGGCCCTTATCAGGTCGTCTGTCGATCTTGTGATCTTGTGGGTAAATTGGACGTCCTACTCTAGGCTTGCCAGTCCATTCCCGTCCACTCGAGAACCTCTATACTATGTGTCCTCTGGTTCTGCCCATTTCAGATAAAGATAATTGCGAAGAAACCTAAAAATAACATGTTACATTATATGACTTAAATATATTTTTTTCTCTTTTATTATTCTTCCTCGCCTGTCTCTAAGTCCTTCCATTGTTTCCTGTCCTGTGCCTTTCTCATCCATGTTGCTCCTGCTACCTTCCTTATACTATATCATCTTCCCATCTACGATTCTGTCTTCCCCCTTTTCGTTTCTCCTCTTTAAGGTACCAATGTGTAATCTTGTGTGACCATTTATGTGGATCTCTAGTCATAAATGACCTGTCCATCTTCATTTGAGTTCCATTGTATAGGTTTATTAATGGGTATTACATTTGTTTTTCCCTTGTGTCTTCCAATTACAACTTACTAATTCGCCGGATTATGATGATAACTTTAGTTCGTCTACGGATCTCCTCATTATTGATTTGATTCAGCGGTTTTTTTTTCCCGTATACAAATAAAAGAATCATCTATATTCAATATCAATACTAATAATAAATCTGTAGGGGTCGATCATGGAGTAATTTACTTTGTTTTCAGAGATATCGTGTTTATAGGCTCTATACATGACACTTAAACTAAATTGACAATTTTTACAATTTTTTTCTCTATGTATGTATGTTTCTCCATAACTCTTAAACGAATTAACCGATTTTCATGAAACTTGGTAGATAAACATTTAGACGTACGGGACACGTGATAGGCTACCTCTTTCCTTTTCAACGCGGACGAAGTCGCGGACGCCAGCTAGTATTGTTATTATAGAAATATTGATACCGAACAGCCAAAGTCTGGGGTGCGATTGCGATCAATAGATCGCGTATTGATCGCGTCGGGAGGCGGAGAATCGCCCACTTATATAAATAGCCGTCAACTAGAATGGGAATATTATGTAGTTGCACTTTTCTACTTAATAGCTTTCGACCGCGACTTAGCTGTTAAGTAAGAGCGTTTTATCATCAATATTCAATGTACTAATAATAAAACTGTAAGTGTAGGTATTGTATGTATATATGTATGTTCCTCCATAAATCTTAGCACCTCTTTCACCAACGTCATTTAAAGTGTTAATTAGTTACTTTTAGAAATCATTTTCTGTTTTATTGAATTATGCACTCGTTTTACTGCATCATTCGATAGGCGATTTTTTTTTATTATTTTCTATTCAATGTTTGGGACGTTTACCGTACAAGTAAATAGGCCATACTTGACGTTTGTGAAACAGGCGCTTAAACGAATTAATTGATTCAGGGTAGGCCACTTTTTTTGCAACGCAGACGAAGTCGCGGGCGCCAGCTAGTGTCTTATATAGCATATGCCTTATTTCTGATGTATAAACTGTGTTATTGTAAAGTTTTATTGAAACCCATCCAGTAGTTTTTGCGTGAAAGAGTAATCCAATCCATACAAACTTTCGCCTTTATAATATTAGTGTGTAAGGAGTAAAGATTAAATTATAAAAATCGATTGTAACAAATAAAAGTGGAGAATACTTTTGTACTTTTTTGACGAGCCCGTTGGACGAGTGGCAAGGGTGCTTGCCTAACGTTTCATGAGCCCCGGGTTCGATTCAACTTTGGAACGAAGTCAACTTTGGAAATTTTAATGTAATTTTCAAAATTGACTCTGGTCTGGATTTGAAAAGTAATGGTAGGGCCACACTGCGTTTCGCAGTCATTTGGGCAGCCCGTCTGTCGGCAGTAACCACCCCCTTACAGAATACCACCGCGAAATAGCAGCATTATTATGTGCTGTTGTGTTTCGGTGAGTGAGTAAGGGATGCCAGAGCCCATTACCCCCCATCCCTCCCTTATCCTTAATCCTTGTATGGTTGGCAGCGCACTTGTAGCACTTATGGCGTTGCTTGTGTTATAGGCGACGGTAGCCACCTACCATCAAGTGGACCGTCAGCCTGTCTCTCGACCTTAATATTAAAAAAAAATGGGATATTTTTTTAAACAATTTGCAGTAATTAAGTAGGTATAATATTTAATCGGTAAATATGTCGAGGGATCTTCCTATAAATTTAATAAACGTACCTAACACATACATATTAAAGTCAAGACAAGAACTATAAGATACAATAAAATGTTGCTGCCAAAAATGGCTCATGCCAAAAGCGTTGGCAACTCAAAACGTAGAGTTTTATTGTTGTATAATATATATTAGATATGTTCAATCTTA
Source organism: Synanthedon vespiformis (assembly GCA_918317495.1). NCBI lineage: Eukaryota > Metazoa > Arthropoda > Insecta > Lepidoptera > Sesiidae > Synanthedon > Synanthedon vespiformis. Next base: position 2,653,162 of record OU906974.1, read on the forward strand.
CATAACATACACGTTTTCACGAACGACTTTGCTCGCGTGACGCTTGACAGTTTGATATCTCACACGGTTTGACATGTAAAGGTCAGTTCAGGAATATCTTTTTTTAAAAAAAACGCCCACCTACGTGACCTACGTTTATTTACGCCGATGTGAAAGCGCCTTAACCCAATTCCGGTACAGATTATAGTGTAGTCAATTTGGATTTTGGCCAACAGTTAATGTTATAAGTTAAAGTTTACGAGGACCGTTTTTTTTTAAAGTTTTTCATGCGTTTTCTCACTAACGCCCGATAAAGCCCCCTTACCGATTTATTGTTAGTATTGATTGTTAGCGTTTGCTATATTTATGTCTACGGAAGTATAGTATGAAGTAGGTACTCTGTGACGTTACAATATAAAGTACTCTGTGGCATGATAATAAAAATGTAATCGGACAGTTTAACACATTCATTGCCGCACCAAAAATTTCAAGTGTCATATGAATGGCTAGCAGCGGTATAATAATATGTTGAACTCGTGTGGTGAGTCGTCGGCCCTACGAATGAGGAGAGTAGACTCGTGACGCGAGTCCAAGGCTTTTGAATTGCATATCTCAACATTTCAATGTGGTTTTTGAATGAATGAGTTGTGTTTTACATTAATTTCTAGAATATTTTTGAAGAAAACCTGATAAATAAGCCCCCAGTATGCGATTTTAGTGAACTCGCCAGGCGCGTCCTTGGCAACGAACGCGTCCACGAAGGGAGATCGTTGTCGTATGTCCGCGCTCCTTATAGTATAGTTGGAATTGTAGTTCTGACAAACCAGTCTATTAACAACGATAATAATGCGTAAGAGTGTTATAGTAGGCCATTGAAGAATTATCGACTGTAATATTTTTATTATTGTTGCTTGTGTTGTTGGCGACGGTAGCCACCTATACAGTCAAGTGTACTGTCGGCGTGTCCGTCGACTTTAACGTGAAAAAGAAACGCCTAAAGTCACACTAATTTTACTTTTCTTTGTTGCAGGGGAACGGTTACAACAAGTCGCCTTAAGGTGAATTTTGACGACTTCAACTCTTGAATAGGCGGTGAATACACCAATAAGGCAAGCAGTGTTTATCGTATTTTTCGCAAAAAAAATAATGCAAATTTACCGCCTCTGTAAAAAAAAAAAATACATAATGAAAACACAGCCTAAGTAACTCCTCAAGTTTTTCCTCAATGTTTAAATTTCAGATGTATAAACTGTTCCCATTTAGAAGTTCTGGTGTAATGTGTAATTCTTAATTGTCCCTAAATGTCTTTTTAAGATTTCCTTAAGGTATTTTAGTAACGGACGCCCTTTTGGGCAAAGTTCACAAAAAACGCGCGTTTTAAAAACGCTGCCTATGTATAAGGCGCTTTATTGAATGATTACGTTTTAAACATCAATGTATTACAACTATGGATTTCGCACGCCATACAAAACGCTAAGAACTTTATGTAACATTTCTTCTTGTTCTCTTTTAATGTCTTGGCTCCATCAAGATCTTCTCCGATGATTTTGCCAGTGTCATTAGTAAAAATAGGCATTTGTAATAGCTTTTTTTTTTAATAAAAAAAAGGCAAAATTGAAATTAAAATCAAAAGTAGCAGATCCCGCTACTATTCTGTCAAGTCAAATCTATAATTTTTCTTAGTTTTCCAAAACAGGTCAAGTCCTTTTCTATGTAACATTTAAAAGTGACAACGCGTTAGAGCATCAACTCTGTCATCTGTCGTTTAAAACCAACCAAACGTCACTGTCATTTAAAGAAAATGTGACTTTTCTGTCATTTAAAATCAACCAAACGTCTGTCATTTAAAGAAAATGTGACTACGTCAACACATTGGAATAGTAGAAGTTGGTCGTGACTACCTAATGTCATTGACTCCGCCATGATTCCGTTTCAGGCGTACTTTTTATGTGCCGCTTTGGCACTTGTGACGCAAAATCCACACTTGTAGTACTTCGATGGTTTTAAAGTATGCTTTACTGTATGCGAAATAAGAGATGTCGAATGTTATAAATGCTTTTATTTATATATGTTTCATTCCAGACAATTTGTAAATAATAATAAAATATTTATATAAAGTAATAAAGTGTAAAAATTGTGTAGATATTTAATTTCAATAAATTTAGCTAAAATGTCTAGTTTGTGTTTTATTTTACTGTTCGACTTAATATAATTATCTATACTAATATCTCGATCTTTATCCTTACAATACAATACCTGCACTTACAGATTTATTATAATTATTGATGATATCGCTGTTTAAAAACTAAAAGGTCACAAATTAAAATTACACTTTTTACAGGAGAGTTAATCGATTTTTTTTTTTTATATTAAATACTAGCTGGTGCCCGCGACTTCGTACGCGATGATAAATTAAAAATATAAAAGCAATTACAACGCTTGACAACTTGTTGCTATAAACACATTGGCCAAGCGTTAGTTACAGTTTTATATTTTAGATAATCCCTCGGGAACAGTACTTTTTTCCTGGATGTAAGGTACCCTATGTTTTTTCTGGTGTCCCAGACAATGTGTATGCAAAATTTCGTGGTGATCGGTTCAGTAGTTTTGGCGTGAAAGCGAGACAGACAGAGTTTATTTCGCATTTATAATATTAGTAAGGATAAGGATAAAAATGATCAAAATATTTGACTAAATATGGAATAAAAAAACATACGTAAGTGTTTTGCAACAAATAATATGAAGGATTGTATTGTGGAAATAAAAACATTTTTGGATTTTTTTTGTTTTATGCCTCTAGTTTTTAAGTAATATATAAAGACACTGGCGAAGTTGCATGAATATGTTTGTATTGTATATTTTATATCGTTACTTGTGCGTGTTTACTCGTGATAAGCATAAGTATTTCAATGTTAAATATCCAAAGATCAAATTCTCTTCCGGTTTTTGTTCGATGTCAAGTACAAATAGCGATCGAAATAGTAGCATAGGTTATTTAAAGTTACATAAGAAAGGACAGAATCAAAATGTTGTCCCATATTAGAGGAGCGCATGCGTGAGTGTTGGCTTCCCGCCAAAAATTCTACGTTCAAACCCAGAGATCTTAAGTAGTGCAAGGTTGGCCAACATAACAATTCAAATTGGAATATAGATATTTTAAAAATAAAAGGAGGTTATGTAATTTTCGGGTGTGTTGTAAACTTTTTTCTAATCGTCGTCAAAGACAAAGGTCGCGTAAGACCAAGAATCGATTTCATACATAGAATAATATTCAATTTCTTTGATTTCATATAAGCGCGGGGTATGAAAATTTATGGGAGTAAAATCAAATGCCACACGTTACACGTTACAATATGCTTCAATACATCACTGCTTAAATTCAAAAGTACCACAAATCAAAATTACATCTTTGTCTATTTTTTTCTTATTAGATATATTATATCAAATATACTTATGCATAAATTATACATCGTTAGTTAGAACATTAAACTTTTTAAGTACTTTTATAATAAACTGAATACTATAAGCATATAAGTACTTTTGAATATATAAAAAAAATATCAAAATATATTATAAATATCAAAGATTTGGTATAAGTCTTTTTGCAACATACAATATGAAGGATAGTGATTGCATTTAAAATTTTTGGAATTTTTGGTTTGCAGTACTTTTGAATTTAAGCGGCGAATATTAATATAATATATTATATTCATTAAATTATTTATTTATCGTTTGTAAGGAATAAAGATAAACTCCAGTCGTGCGTCGGAGCTGGAACACACAATTTTTTTTTATCAATTTCTATATTCTAGACGTCGATCTATCGGATATCGATAGCAGAAATCTATCGACGTGCTATGGCGTTACTTGTGTTATATGCGACGGTAGCCACCTACTATCAAGTGGACCGTCAGCTTGTCTGTCGACCTTTAACATAAAATACAAACAGATAAACACAAATTATTTGGCGATTCCTACTTAAGTATTTACGCAGTAGATAATACAATAAAATGCCACGTCTCTAGTACGTGGTTCGCTGTTATCAGTTAAATGATTCAACTAAAGATAAACCCACACACATATGAAAGTTAAAAATGTCTCTTGAAATCAGAAATGTTATATCTAGCAAATTAATGTCTAAAATAAAATAGATTAACTAGCGACCGGCCCCCGGCTTTGCACGGATGCAATTTTTTCTGCAAATTAAATATACACACACAAACGGTCTTCGGTATCGCTCTAGTGAAAATTGTATTAAAATCTGTTGGGTAGTTTAAAAGGAAGTTAGCGAAGAAACAGCCAGAAGCGGACAGTGTATAGAAATAGATGTATTAAAAATCACATACTTAATGCGACAACGACGTCGGTGGCAGACTGGCTGAGAGATAATGTCGCGATAAAATAGTTTTCAATAATTATTGTTATCACTGCGAGATAATAATTGCCTTTTATTGTGTTACATTAACCTAAATAAGTATGTAATAAAAAAATTCCATTGTCCGCATTGCACCATTTTCGCAGGTATACGTAACTGCTCTGTGGTTTGAGTGCTTTTTTTGACAGATTACGTAAAAAACAATCTCTTCTGTGACGTAATCAATCATAAATCAATACTCGATATATAGGTACCATAGAATAATAACTTTAGTTACTAATAATAAATCTGTAAGTGTATGTATGTATGTTTGTTCCTCCATAACTCTTAAACGAATTAACTGATTTTCATGAAACTTGGTAGATAAACATTTAGACGTACAGGGGCCCTAGACAAAGTGACATGACGAAAACGATAACGAAGTTCGAAAACAATAAAATGTATGGGTTTGACATATGCCTTCGTTAAGTCACGTGATACTTCCCATACATTTTGTTGTTTTCGAACTTCGTTATCGTCTTCGTCATGTCACTTTGTCTAGGGCCCTTAGCCAAGAGCATCCAGTGCAAACGGGAGCGCTGTAGATTGACGAAACGACAGAAAATAAAGCCCGGTGATTGGTCAAAATTTTATGTGGGCGTTACAACAACCAATCACCCGGCTTTATTTTCTGTCGTTTCGTCAATCTACATCGCTCCCGTTTGCACTGGGTGCTCTTGGCTAAGGGCCTAGGGCCCCAGGACACAAGATCTACTTTTTTCTTTTTCAACGCGGACGAAGTCGCGGGTACCAGCTAGTGTATAGTATAAGTAAGTATATCGGGAGATTGCACCAGGCCATATAATTCTAAAAATAAATTGGGAGATTGCGAACTAACTAGGTAGACTATTTTTTTTAAAGGTTACGTACATACTTAACTTTTGTTTTATGTTAAGGTGCGGCAGACAGGATGACGGTCCACTTTATGGTAGGTGGCAAGTGGCAACAGTCTCCTATACATCTCTGTATATAACAAGCAACACCACAAGTTTAGCAAGTGTGCTGTGCTGCTGACTATAGTAATAGTAGGGTTAAGGTTATGTATGAGGGATAATAAGAAAGGGATAGGGAAATGGGCTCTGCAATCTCTTTCTCACTAACCGAAACAACGAGGTTTTCGTACTCTGACTGTGCATTGACAATAAGACTTTGATCGGCCTTAACTTTAAGAAAAACGTACCAGGTTTGAAGACTAGTAAGTATTGGATACTAAGCCCTTGAAAATTCTGGAGCAAGATTGTCTTTATGGTCGGCGATTCAACTTCATCTCAAATTGTACCTCGATTCTACTCTACATACAATAGTGTACATTAAAAATTGACATCCCAATTTTTTATGTACAGTCGGCCGCATAAGTCGGTTAACACATTCAAAAGTGCAAAACAACTGAACAACTGGAAAACATTATTGGCTTTCAATCAATAATTACGAAATCTCAACCAGCAAAAATGTGACAAATTCTGCACATTTTAGAAATTAATTAAACTTACTAGAAATAAAATAAATTTCAGTTTTTTGTTTTGATTCAAACCTTCATATTATGTCTCAGAAGTCATGTTTTTTCATGTGTTACTACGACCAATAACTAATGAGTAACCATCGAATTACGTAGTATGGAATTGGTAAGCCGCTCTAGTTGGAAAGTGGCCTCTTAAATCAGTTTGTCTACATTTTTTTATAATTTTAAAGACTTCATGTTTAAATGGAGCACAGACAAATGGGATTACAGTATATTCTCATTCAATCGATACATTGCACACCAAAGGTCACGACCTAACACGCGAACCTATCTATACTTAGAACCCACTTTTCTCATACTAAGTACCTACCTATATAGAATAGGGTTGAATAAAATTTCAGGTTGTACCTAATATAATTTTTAAAATACCTAATTATTTTCTGAAGATTCAAAAAATAAACACGTATTCAAGTTTTTACTTCTGTAGGCACTTCCGAAGTGTCACTTTTTTTTAATAGTGGCAGAAGTAGCCTATCCTATGTCCTGTACGTCTAAATTACTCTAAATGTTTATCTACTAAGTTTCGTGAATATCAGTTAATTCGTTTTAGTGATATGGAGGAACATACAATACTTACACTTAGTACTTACAGATTTATTATTATTAGTTAGTATATTGAATGTTATTCAATAGTAGTCCGTCAGCCTGTCTATCTATAGAATATATAATAAAAAAAAAGTTATAAACTCATACACAAAACTATCTGTATTTTGAATGTAGAAAATACAGTTCGTAGCCGAGTTAATTTTATTATGGGTTGTCCCTTCAAACTATTTATAAATACTTAGGTAGGTCATTGTGAGAATTCTCGTAATGGAGGAATCAGCTGACGCCTCATTCAAAGTTCCCTGGCGATGAAATATAAAAATTATTTATATTTTTGGTTGCTTGTTGCAAAGAATCATACCCGAAGTGTAGTTACATTGCCAGCAGGTAAAATAACTTTTTGCTGCGAAAGGACGCACAATAGGTTTTTTTATTCAAAAGCAGGTATACATACTTTTTTTTGCTCTCACAAATATCCAATAATAACTGGTGCTCGCGACTTCGTCCGCGTAGAAAAGTATAAAACGCCATCTACCGTATTTTGGATAGATGGCGCTATCACCCGGGCCAAGCCGCTAGTATTTACTTTTATTTTATATTTCCCGTAGGAATGAAGCATTTTCCCGCGGTAAAAAGTATCCTATGTTCATCACGGATAATGTCGGCTTCTAATGGTAAAAGAATTTTTCAAATCGGTCCACTAGTTTCGGAGCCTATTCTATACAAACAAACAAACAAACAATCAAATCTTTCCTCTTTATAATATTAGCATAGATTAGTATAGATGCTCAAGGCTGACTCGAGCAAATTCGATGTCAAAGATAATAATATCCTCGACATCGGAGAAAGGTATGTTTTATTTTATTAAAGACCAGCTATTGCAAGCGACTTCGCCCGCGTAACTTTTGTAAATTATATACTAAAACCTTCCTCGAGAACCACTCTATCCATTGGTGAAAACTGCATGAAAATCGGTGCACTAGTTTTTGAGTTTATCGCAAACAGACAAACAGATTAAGGATAATCTGTTAGGAGTTTTCTCTTTCCTCAGATCTAAGCTCTGTCCACTCGAAAAACCCTCTTAATTAGTTTATCGGTGATTATTTTATTAGCTTGTTATATCACTGCTCTATTATTTACTGTGTTCTTAAGAGCGCGTATAAAGGTACACTAGCGCCACTCATTTAAAAAAAATATTATCTCGTGACTGAGAAGGAATTATTAATAACGGCTCCACTAAAGCCCTCGGTAAGTATGTCTACATTTTTTTAATACCTTTTATAAAGTTTCATATTTAGACACGGAGCAACAAAATACGATTTAGAGGAATGTAGCCGCTTTTCTTTAGATCGAGTTTTATTGCTTCGTGTCTAAATATGAAACTTTATAAAAGGTGTTAAGAAATTGTAGACTACTTACCGAGGGCTTTGTGTAGCCGTTATTAATTATTCCTTCTCAGTCATGAGATAATATTTTTTTAAATGAGTGGCGCTAGTGTACCTTTATACGCTCTCTTAAGCCAATCGTCTCTGGTTCGCGCCAGTTATGCACAGTGACTCGCATTTCGTAATAAAGCAATTTGTTATTTGAGTTTAATGCATTCATTATATACTGAGCTGAGTAGGTACGACTCTCTTACTGCTACATATTTCAAACAATACTTATAAATTTACTTTAGCAGTAATTTAGTTATAAATTATAACTAGCTGGTGCCCGCGACTTTGTCCGCGTTGAAAAAGAAAAAGCAGTCCTGTACGTCTAAATGTTTATCTACCAAGTTTCAGTAATTCGTTTAAATGTGGAGGATACATAGGTACATACAATACTTACACTTACAGATTTATTATTAGTATTGGAAGTAGTATATAGGAACAGTCGGCGTAAGAAAAGGTTCAACTTTTCAAGAAAAGTCAACATTTGCTTGCACCAAGGCAATAATCATGCCAAAATTTCATTTCAAATATAATTATGTCATTTGCCTGCTTAGTACTTTAGTTTCAAAAGGTACTAACTTAAGACTTAAGAGTAAGTAAGTATACGATTTGATAAAGATATGAACTTGAAAACTGACGAAGGTTTTCGTACCCTGACTTTACCTAGGTACACCAATAAGTTGCTGCCAAACATCTGCCAACCAAAAGTAACTTTATAGAAACTAAGAAATCATTCATTGAATTATGTTGTGTTTTTCGTTCATTTCTAACCTTTAAATTTTATTCGTCGTCTTGTTACTAGGCAGGCAAAGGTAGAATCGATAGTAACGCAACGCCCTGACGACTGACGAGGGTGATTACATAAGGCAAGGCTAGTAAAGTATTATGAACTCTACATTTTTGTCGGCATATTTTAGGTTACAATTTGCGATATAAAACTTACTTTTCGGTATGTACCTAAGTAAGTACTTAAGTCATTTATTTGATGCCTAGGTACAACTGAAATTCCTTTTTTAATTTTTTGTCGTTAGGTAAGAAAGTACCTAGTTATTTGTTTTTAATTAGGTATAATACCCACTTATATAGTATAACTTTATCAATACCTAGGTAAGTACTTACCTAACTAGCTCCCAAGTAAATTATAAAAAAATAGGTAACTAGGTAGCTACTTTAGGCTTAGGATTTAATTCAAATCGATAAGTGTTCTATAAGCAGAAAATAGAGTTTCTTCCATAGATTGGTTTGTATTTTAAAATTACATGAGATACATCAGATCATAAATTCTATTTATTCGATACTAGTTGGTGCCAGCGACTTCGTCCGCGTGGTGTCTCAGACAACGTGTACCTATGCAAAATTTCATGGTGATCGGTTCAGTAGTTTTTACGTGAAAGCGTACCTAACAAACAAACTCACATTCACATTTATAATATTAGTAAGGAAAGGATATCTACGAAACGGATGCGAATTATTGAAGTAACGTACAGGTTATGACGTAGGCAATGACAATGACGTCATCGGTCATAACCTGTGTTTCGTTTTCGTGTTAAGTTGTAAATGTCATGTCACCATCACCACTTTGGTTATAATACTTATTTATGTATTACCTACTTTTATATTTTTAGTTTAGGTTAACCTAAATATATTTTCTATCCTTATAATTTATACCTATAAAAAGATTACGTGTCACATGTTTGTCGCCTATGAACTCCTAAATTACCTACTCTACTGAACTGATTTTGATAAAACTTCGTAACTGTGTTTAATTTGGTCCAACTTAAGGGGTAGTATAGTTTTTATTTTAAACCCGGACGAAGCCGGAAGCGTTTAGCTAGTATTTATATATAGATACTTTTAGGTTATTAGGTAATCATTCAATAATGCCTATTACATACTTATTCAATTTGCTACAGCATAGGCAAGTACTTTAAAATGTGCGATTGATTTTGTACAAATAAGATAATGTCAGATAATTACTTTTTAATTGTACGTTTATGTATTAATTAATTATATTATTACACACTATTAACGATTAATTTAGTGTTGATTTCATTTAAAGTAACCAAATGTTTTGATGATTCCAAGTACTTAATTGGAATTTTTCTGGGAAATATATTTTAATTTATTTTTCCTGTTCATTTGGAATTTTAAACAGAATTAGCTACATATTATTTATGAAACTTATAAATATGTATTATTTGAAGACTAGAGACGCAAGTAGAGTTTTACTAACTTACTAGAAACTTTTTTTCTTATAGAAATTTCTAAAAACTAAGATGTCCTATAAGTCTGCTCAGTATCCAGATCATTTATACTCTAAATAAAATTTGATTTTTTTTTTAGAAAATATAGATGGCAGACTACTTCTGACTGGTCCGAAAGCCTATATCCAGTAGCGGACTTCCTGCGGCTGAACAACTTTCCTTTTTGTGATGTTATCTATGACACCCACCCACCCACCATCCCCTCTAATAACTTGAATATCAATCATAGAGTACTGTAAACCTGATAGGATAAAGACAATAGAAGGATAGGGTTCTTAATATAACAATTTTTTTAATGGTTCTTATTATACATTAATTTAAAAACAAAATAGTGTGAATTCATGTCAAATCGTGTGGATTACCAACTGCTGTTGTAACAAATAAATTTAAAATTAGATAATAAATGATTAAAAAAGAAAACAGATTTTTTTATTTAACATTTTTATTGGCTCGATTCCGGTGATGTTTTCATACTGGAAAACTCACTTCCGAGGTACATTCTTGTTAACAAGGCAGGCTTAGCATACACATGCAGTCTAAGTTAACAATTCTTAAATAGTAGGATTCAATAAGGTTTGAAATTAACACAAGGTACTACTTTTCACTAAAAGGTAGGTCACCAAGCACACAGGAAACAACCACATTGTTACATAACAGCTTCCATAATCACATGATTGTAGTAAATTCACAGCTATTTTGATGTGAGCATTATTATATAAGACAAATGAATCACGGTACAAGGTCCATACCGATATATTTTTTAATTTTCTTTACTAAATTACTTAGTATAGAAGTACATTATCTTTTGGGTGTACTCTACATAACCTTGGCCTCAATATTGATCAAATGACTTGTCTTGTTGCATAATACTGGCTTGAAATAAAATTTACACAGAACAGAAATTATGGGATTTTAAAATTAGAACACAATTACAAAATTATTGCTCATTACCGACTTGAATATGACAGACTAAAAATATGCAATTAAAAAAGGAACATTAATTATTTTCAATATTAGACACAGGCTAAACATTTTAGATTGTCATTTAAACAAAAAGAACCGCACTACACTTTCCTGTTAGTTAAAATATAGAGCTAAATTCAAAGTAGTGATTATGTAATATTTTTTTCTTTGTAACCTTAATAAAACAAATTTATAGGGAGATTGATTGACAACTCTTTATTTAACTAATAATAAGTTACTAGGGTCATTCCCACCTCTAATAATACATGATTTCAGCCCAACCGCTATGTGTGGTGATTAGATCACAATTTAAAGTATGGTAATCATTCTTACATAACATTTAGAGGAGCTTCTTGATTTCATCGTATAACACAAGCACGAAAGCACCACCCGTGCCTCTGAGTACGTTGGAGAAAGCACCCTTGAAGAAGGCAGACGGGCCCTCCGTTTTAGCGATGGTGGCCCAGCAGTGGATTGTGTTCTTGTATAAGATATCAGCCTTGGCACGGCCGGACTGCATCATCATGCGTCTACGGACTGTGTCGAATGGATAGGACATGATACCGGCGATTGTGGTCACGGTTTGAGCGATGGCCCAGCTGATGACGAGCGGTGTGTTCTTGGGGTCGGGCAACATGCCGCGAGCCGTGTCGTAGAATCCGAAGTATGATGCACGGTAGATGATGATACCTTGGACTGATACACCGAATCCTCTGTAGAGACCGACCAGGCCGTCTGACTTGAAGGTCTTGCTGAGGCAGTGTCCTAGACCTCTGAATTCGCGCTGGCCTTCGCCTTTGCCTACGTCTGCGGCGAGACGGGTACGCGCAAAATCTAGGGGGTACACGAAGCATAGGGAGGTAGCACCGGCGGCACCACCAGAAGCCAAGTTACCAGCAAAGTAACGCCAGAATTGGGTGTTCTTGTCCACACCACTCAAGAACATCTGCTTGTATTTGTCCTTGAAAGCGAAGTTGAGCGCCTGGGTTGGGAAGTACCTGATGACGTTGGCGAGGTTACCGCGCCAGAACGAAAGCATACCCTGCTCCTTAGGAATGCGGATGAAAGCATCTATGATACCTTTGTAGCGCTGGTCCGCCGCGATTTGCTTGCTTACATGTTGTACTTGAAGCAGCAACTTGACACGTTCGATGGGCGCTACCACTGTCTTGGAGACAGCGGCGGACACGCCGCCAGCGATGAAGTCCTTAGCGAACGCGACCGGATCGGTGAGGTTCGACATTTTGTTCTAATATGGTGGGCTCTTCACGGGAACGGGCGACGAGGTGGTTTTAGGGCACACACGGAATGGAAAACCACGAAATACGAACTCCCGAATTTATATTCAGGAGATTTGGAGTAATTTCGTGATCACGGGAGCACAGGGATAAGTGTGTGCCTTTTTAGAAATTCGATCGATCACGTTCTGTCGCAGTTCTGTACAGAGGCGCGGCGCAAAAGAAGGAGGAAGGGGCCAATTGCTGCCAACCTAACGGTAAATTACCACGAGGTCAGTGTTCTCACATCAAAAATCAAATTTACGCTACTTTTATACTATTACTAATCAAGTATAAAATTTAAAACATTAGAAATATTTAAGCTTCTCCTATCTATTTTCTTACACATTTAAGTATTGATTACATAATATAAAAATAAAGGTCTTACATTGACAAATTTCTGACATTGCAAAGAAAAAATATAATAACAGTAGTAATTCAACAAAAATACACTTATGATTATTTTAGTATAATATTATGTATGTAGATTACTAGTTTTAATTTACATTACATACTAAATTTTAATTCAAAGAAATCGGATTTTTTTCCTAAAACACAGTTTATTTTTTTAGCAAGAACAACACCGGCGTGACGCACGCTTTAACGTTTTGTTTATCCATGGTTTTAACTTGGTTTAACATTAGCACATATTCATAATTTTATAAGCATATGAAATTTGTTATACTTAATATTAAATTATAATGCGGAAGTAATATAATTTATATTATCAATGGTTGATTACATAAGAAAGTTAAAACAATCAATAGCATTCTATAAATTACTTCATGCTTACTTGTTTTCATTTCATAATTTCATATCATACTAGCATCACTAGCATACTAGAATAGATACCTCTCGCTAGCTCGCTAGAGAGTATATAATTAATATATAATGTTCTTTGAAAGATATAGATAAATATGATCAATTGATCACCAGAAATGTGCATTTGTTTTCAGGCAACTTATTATTACGGCTTAAGCTGGAGAAATATAATAGGCGAATGGTATCAAAGCGAGCGAAGAACATAGTAAAGTACCTAGACATAGGTACTATAACAAGTGGCTCTCACTCATCTCGCTATAGAGAGTAGTTAGTTATAATTATTTATGTATGATTATTATCAGGGGTCTTAGTCAAAGCAACATTTTTAAAAACGATAACGAAGTTCGAGAATAAACGTATGGGAAGTATCACGTGATTTAGAGACGGCATATGTCAATCCCATACATTTTATTTTTAGCGAATCGAATCGAATGCCATTTGTCTAGGGCCCCCCCAGTTATAGTTATTAATTATGTCAATCTGTTAATGTGCATTTTCTGCATTAATTTCTCTTTTTGCCGGACAAAGAGTATATACAACTAAAACATTGTGTAATACACAAACTAAATCTTATCTATCCTATTGCTCTGTGGTATTATTGAATTGATTGACGTGACGCTGACATACGTATCTGAATCTCATCATCTGTGAATTTTGCTTGCAGTTATTGGAAAGAAAATTGTAATTTACTTTTTTCGTGTTTTTCACTCTCTACAGTGACTATTTACTAAGTGGTTCTTTTCTTTAATAATATTATATCATTCAATTAATCTGTGCTGATTTTCTTTCACTTCAAACGGATAAATTGGGAACTTCACCATTCAAATATTTGTTTTTCATGTGTGTTTGTGTTTCGTTTACGTAGTAATTTTTATGCGTGCTTCGAGACTTGGACATTATCTTTATTTTTCTAAATAAAACAGTTATCAAATTGAATGGAATACAAATTCAATACAATGCAGATGGGCAGAATGAGTTCGCCATCTGTAAATGTGGAGGACGAAGGTGGTGCTGGACATGTGTTGAGCGATTTTCTTTTGCAACTTGAGAATTACTCTCCATCAGTACCCGATTCTGTGGTTGCACATTATTTAAATATGGCCGGTTTCGAGTCACAAGATCCAAGGTAATTTCATATTTGTTTTCATGTTTTGTAATGTTAACCCATTCATTGCCAACTGGCGAGTTCACTAAAATCACATACTATACTTGGGGCTTAGAACTCGCTACGTACGTGAGTCCAAACTATTTATCGGTTTTTCTTCAAAAATACCAGAAATTAATGTAAAACACAACTTATTCATTCAAAAACCACCTTGAAATGTTTAGATATGCAATTCAAAAGCAGCTTCACGAGTCTATTCTCCTCATTCGTATGGCCGAGGACTCATTGCACGAGTTCAATACCGTGCAATATTATACTGCTGGCCATTCATTCATATGAGACTTTAAATTTTTAATTTATTTTAGATTTGCCGTAGGAATGAAGCATTTTCCCACAGTATAAATGTAATATAATGTTCATCACGGATAATGTTGGCTTCTAATGGTAAAAGAATTTTTCAAATCGGTCCACTTGTTTCTGAGCCTATTCTATACAAACAAACAAATAATCAAATCTTTCTTCTTTATAATATTAGTATAGATTACTTTTTTTTTATTGAAAACTCCCACTGCTCTTTCAGACTCATCAGACTCGTGGCCCTCGCATCGCAGAAGTTCCTCTCCGATATTGCAAATGATGCGTTGCAACATTGCAAGATGCGAACGTCGACTCAAATAACTCAAAACACGAAGAACCAAAAAGGCTCCAAAGAGAAAAAGTATGTGATGACAATGGAAGATTTGGTTCCCGCTTTGCAGGAGTATGGTATCACGGCCAGAAAACCTCATTATTTTGTATAATATTATATTACTCTGTTTTCTAATGTGTAGAGGAAAATATTATATTAAAAAATATTTCCTGCTTAAAATATTGGCTGCCCTACTGGAGGAGCTAATCTAAATGTAAGGTATACATTTCAATAATTTTATTTATTAAAAGGTCTAAAGCCTAAAGGCACGGAGACAATGCGAACAATGTAAATGGTAAAAAAAACTATATATAATGACTCGTAAAATGTATGAGCAATATAAATTTACTAAGATAATATCAGCCACTAAAAGCTTTTTAAATTCTTTACAATGTCTCCGTGGCCTTGCTTCAGTAGCTAATCGACCTTTTGTATAATTGTCATTTAACTGTGAATATGAATATAAGATGTCATTTTATCTTATCTTTTTTTTTCATTCATTGTAAACTCCTAAAAAGATGTGATTTTGACTTGTGTTTAATGAGAGAACAAAATCACCATTACGTTTCCCCAAAGGCTCGCTACCAAACATAAGTCTCTTGTCCTTAAAGCAGAACTAGTTGGCAGCTCGAACTCATTGGTGCGTGTAGCTAAAATTGATTCTGTCTCACACAGCACAAAGCGCAGGAAGAGCACTCGACTGAGATGCATATAATCATTCATACCAATCATAAACAGACCCTTGGCCGTATGCTCTTTTTGACAAAACTACTGCATATATCTATTCCGTGTAAAGTTATTTCAACACTTGAATAACTGATCTATGTTTGTATGCAAAGTATTTTGGAGATTTGTACACTAGAGTGACCTATTCAGTGACCCTCAAAGTCGCATTAAAACTTGTATTAACATATGGATTTTTCAAGGATTGTATCTTTTAAATTAATACTTTTCTATAAGTTTGTATAAAAACGGACCTAGTTAACGACAAGATAAATCGGTATCATGCTTACTTTTGTAAATTAAACATAAAACAGTGAAGTAATAATCTTTAAACGTTTGTATGGAGGAGAGCTGACCTGTGTCACCTTAACAAATGGATTTGCTTGTTCTTGAAGTCCAAATTAAAATGAGAACGGTCTGAAGAGGGAAAGCTAATTGAAAAAAAAAATCAACCAATTAATTAATTTTAATAAATTATTTTTTTCTTTTGATACTTTTAACATAAAAGGTCATTAATATAGACTATATACCTACTTACTTTATAGTCAAATCTGTATATAAATAAAAAAGATCGGACAGTTTTTTTTTCGTTTAAGAGTTATGGAGGAAAATACATTACATACATACAATACTTTACCTACACTTACAGATTTATTATTAGTATTGATTTGATTGATAAGTTTTTGTAGTAGAAATGCCTATGCCCAACGTAGGGAACTAAACTTCTCTTTTATAAACTGCCCTCAAATGCTCTGTCAAAGGTGTGTCCTCAGTTTCCATAAAGCTAGTAACTTCTATAGTGTCTGTTGTAAGAAGTTTGATGACTTTCATGGTCTTAGTCACAACTGGTGGCTTCGCAAACGATATTCTGGATACGGAAGTACTTTTCAAAGTTATTTCTTTATTTTCCACATCAACACTGCCTTCTTCAATGGTGGTCACACCGAAATTGTGACTGGTTATCAATGCGAGATGATTGGTACCGGGTTTAATTCTTAAAAACCCTCTCTCTTGATGCATAGGTATTTGTTTTTCGGGATGAACCGAAGTAGTGGTCACATTAAACATAGGTTGACCTGAAAAACGGCAAGAAGTTAATGCAGCTAGTATAAATGTTAATTTAAAAAAAAAAAATGCGAAAAAATGTTAACTTTAATATAAAATAAAAATTGTCATCAAACCAAAATCTGCTATTATGTGCAAAACGTATACGCAAAGGGTTCTGAACTTTCGAGATATCGAAAAAGAATCCTGAATTTTTTTATATGAAGGCTTATTTAAAAATAAGTATTTTATCTAAAACTTAACATAGGGTTGTTAATGTAAACTTTAAATTGGCCATGTTGCCACCAATATAATTGAGTAGCTGTTGCACACGACTTTCTCCACGTAACTTTATAAAAGATCATAGTGTACTAGTACCAAACTTCACAGGAAAACCCACTATAGACTAATCTGAATATTCTCTGAAAGGTTTCATCAAAATCGGTTCCACGGTTTTGGAGTCTATAGGAGACATACATACACATCACCTTTTATAATTATATTGTATATAGAAGATGTTGCTTGCTGATAAAGTAGCTTTCTATAGGTATTTAAAAAAAAAAATTAATTACTATAGCTTTAAACATAGCAAAAAGCTATGGAGGTAAGTTCAGTTAGTTAGACAATATCATGACCTCTTAACTATTAAAGTTCATAATTATAAAAATATTACCGATGCATATAAATTCTAGAGATTCGTGATAATTAAAATCTTTTATAGTTGGATATTTTCCAGTCCCCTGTTTCGTGCTCCAGCGGCCTGCGAGCCACGATATAGGTTTTAGAGCTTCATGAACAATATCCTCCATTACTTAATTATAAGTAGTAATAATATCGCATGTAATAAGTAAATATGATGGCAATTATTATAGTATTTTCAAGTATTTTGAATCACAAAACAAAATATTTTTGTTTTAAAAAAATAAACTGTCAGTAACACATGACGTTGACGATGCTGTCAATGTCAAAGTATCACTTCCAAAGTCAGGCCACAGGTCATGAAGACATAATTCTTATATTTTAGTACCATGAGCTTCTAGACCACTATATACATGTATTACTGTACACAGAAATGGGTTTGTAAGACATTCATAAAGAAATTATTTCTGCAGATATATCCAAATGACTTTTATATTATTAAGTTTTAATCTGGTTTTAATTGTCTTTATTTAATTTGCATATGGCAAATATTAAATGTTAAAAATGTCAAGTTCTCATATTAAAAACATAAAAGTTTAAGTTTAAAAATTACAAAATGAATAACAACAATTTAAAGAGTCACTTGAAACATACAAATACACAAAAGAATCATATGCACGCGTCTATGTCTACCAAAACTAGAAATTTTCTACAAAAGTTGTGTTATAGGGAGACTGCATCTGTTGATATGACAAAATATGGATTTATAAAAGATAGTAAAATAAATCCCGTCACATTAATGGCGAAATCATTACGAGAACGATCAGAAAAAATGTGCGGTAAGGATAAACGAAAAAGTGCCAATATACCGTTACCGAATTACCTATCTATACTAATATTTGGTTGAACTCGTTAATCTCAGGAAAAAAAAATCCAATTGAATTTTTTTTTTGTGTTGGATAGTTCATTTATCGAGGAAGGCTTTTGGCTATATAACATCAGGCGGACGAAATCGCGGGCACCAGCTAGTATAATTATAATTTACTTGCATATTTTAAATTTAAGTATGATTCCTATCCTTTATGGCTATGGTATAAATATAGAATTTAAGTCTTAGTTGTTAATTTCGTATTTTTTATTTTTATTTTTAGCAGGTGAAGCGAAAAAAACCCTCAGCAAGAAAAAAACAACAATGGAAATAAGTAGTTTAAAAAGTAAACCTCATATAAAAAACTTTTAACCAATAATCAATTAAACTTAAAATGTCAGGAAGATTAAGTAAAACAAAATGAATTTACAAGAAATATAGTCTTCTTAATGGAATCTTTATATACTTACATAAAATACAAAATATGTATCATTTATGGCGAAGAAAGTTACATTTATAAAAAAGCAATAAACATAAATGGCCATATACGTTTATTTTTTTATTATATGAACTATTATTATCAATGTCATCTTAACCAATTATAAATCTTATATTAAATTTTAATTTTAAATTCTTGAACGCATCCAAAAGTCGTACGTCAAATGGTTCACGTGATTACGTAACTTCCGGCAATGGCGCTTGTTTCGCCTCTGCATTTCCTTCACTGTGCGTCAGGCGCGGTGCGGTGTGTCGAATTTACGATCGGATTTAGAACATGTGAGTTATCTTTTTAAATGTTAATATTTATTTAAATAATTTTTGTTGTTATTCAGTGCTTATTTTGAAAGTGGTTTTTAGTTAACTTCAGAGATTCCACGTTTGAACTTCAACTTCAAAATTTTCCTTACGTAACGTAACAAAATTATGTTTGCACGTGACCTTGTCCCATTTTTAATTATTTCAGGGATAATTATTTTTAATTAATTACTAAACAATTATGTAGCCTTTTCTTTAGGACTCCTATGTGACATTGTCATTTTAATTTAAATCAAGTTGGCTTACACCGGATCTTTAGTTAGGGCGGTTACTTTATATCGATTGAGGATGAAGACATTTAGAATGGTTTTTAATACTTAAACCCTAATTTTGCTTAAACTTTGAGTTAATGTATTAATATTTATTGAAGTACTGTATATATTCATTAAGTGAAGTAGTTATTAAATAATAATTTAACGGGAAATAAGCGAATAACAGCTGTTTCATTGACAGATTAGTTTCTTGGCGAATGGTGAAATGTAACCTTTTTTTAACATAATTACCTAGACCTACCTACTTAGTTACATGTATATTTGAAGCTTAAAGCAATTATTCTTTCAACTTATTGTTAACAAATAGTTTTTTTTGTATCTATTAAATTTGTTAAGTAATCAAATTTTTAAATCATTAAAATTGAAAATACTTTTTTTTAAATTTCTTTGTTAAGATAAATGGCTACTGGCTACCGTCACCTATAAAACAAGCAACGCCATAAGTGCTGCAATTGCGCTGTTGCTGTGGAAGGATTAAGGATAAGGAAGAGAAAGGGCCTCTGGTTGGTATCCCCTAGGCCCTACGTGAGTAATCGAACACTGAAACACAACAGCACACGTGCTATTATTTCACATTGGGATATTCTGTAAGGGCGTGATTACTCCCGTCAGGTGTGCTGCCAAAAGATTACAGTTTTCATTTTAAGTTTGATTGTGAAAGAAAGAAAAAATAGTTTATTTGGCTTAAATTGTAAAGTAATGGTATTTTATAATTTCGCTGCTTAAATTCAAAAGTATTCCAGTTAATACAATTCCAAAAATGTTTTTATTTCAAAAATACAATCACAATCATTCATATTGTATGTTGCAAAAAGACATAATATGGTTGTTTTATTCCATATTTAGTATATTTTTAAATATATTTTTAATATTCAAAAGTAACTTAATATGCATAAATATTATAAAAATTAACTTATACTCCTTTCATTGATTTGTTTCAATAGTCATTTAATTGTCCCTAATTATGTTTGGTTTTTTTTTTTTTTTAATTCTATGGCTTGGTAACTAGACTTTTAAGTCAAATTTTCTATAGATAGACCATGACTGTGTGTGACCAAAGTTCCATAAACTTGACCTTGATGTCAAGGAAAAATAAGAAGGAAATTTTACGAGACTTATTTACATAGTAAACGTCGTTAGTCTTGTATATGATAATATGACGTTAATTAAGATAACATTAACTGAACAGTAAACTCTTTTGTCAAATTTTGTTTTAAAAATAAATATCACATACATAGATGTTTAGAAGTTAATGGGAACATCATTTGCCCGCTTCATACAAACTCAAATTGGGCACATACACCCTCTACCACCGCAATGCCCCGAAAAAACAGCACTCCTGCTTTTTATTTTATTAGGCATTCTAACCTTTGTAATATTGCGTTCACAGAAAAATGTTTTCATCCTTGCTGGACACAGCGCGGAATTCCCCGTTCAAGGGGCCTCTGTCGCCTGTACAATGCGAGGCAAGCCAGACACAGTCACATGTAAGTATTATTTATGTATATATCTTATAATAGCTGTTGCACGCGACTTCGTCCGCGTAACTTTATAAAATATAGCCTATATTACTCACTGATGATGTAGCTTTCTATTGGTGAAAGAATTTTCAAAATCGGTCAAGTATTTTTTGAGTTTATTCACTGCAAACCAACAAATCTGTCCTCTTAGTATAGAAAAAATTCGCTAAGAAAGGATTTTTTATTTTTGTTCATAATGAATATACTCAAAAACTACTGGACCAATATTAAAAATTATTTCACCCATAGAAAGCTACATTATCAGCGAGTAACGTAGGCTATATTTTATAATGTTACTCGAATGAAGTCACGTTCAAAATCTTGTATGTAAAGCCTTCTACTCTATACTCTGAAGCAATAGTCAGATTACCTTATTCATATTACATATATATTGGAAATTCAATACCAATGAAGTGTGCCCAGATGGTTCTGTCCAGACTAGACGGGCTACGGTCGCGACGTTACCAGGTTCGTATCCTGGCGATATCCTGTTTGTTAAGAATAGGGTTTTTCCATTGCCCAGTGATGAGAACTCGTAACGGAGGGGAGGGCTGTTCAATCTTTGAGGTACATTGCCTTCACTGTGTGCTTTGCACGGTGTGTATTGAACAAGCAGTTGCCCTGATGATCAATAGATTATGAGAGCTGAGGGCGCCTTTAAAATTATCTTTGTGAAATAAGTCATACGTCGTTTGAATAAAACAGAAGTTTTCTATGATGGCCCGAAATATATAGACATTTCCAGGTAGGCATTTGAAGAAAGCTGAAAACTAGCCGTGTCCTAAACCGTTTTGAAACCAATAGATAAATGATTGGTCTCGCTACTAAATACGGCCCTACCTAAAATCAATAGCTCCGTGAATGCGTCAACTTTTCATTGTAGTGTGTGTAAAACGTCGTCACTATTTATCACTTTTTGCACAGATTTAATTATATTTTTACACAGTTTCACTACGCAAATTGGCATTTTATTATGCCCAAATTTAATTAATTAAATTTAATAAAACACTCGACACATACACATCACAGACAGTTTACAGTCTGACTAGCTCGGGTACGCCGAATGCGGCGTAGTATTGTTGCCGCATTTGTCAAGTAGATACGGCTGTATCTAGTCGAACGCAGCGAAACCAATCAGACCTGGCTTGGGGAGTAGTGGAGTTAACCCGGAAATGACTATCACCTCAGATAAGAAGTCATATGATTACAATAGAATAGGTATAGACTCGTTATAAACAACAACCATCAGATTTTGATACGATTTTCACTAATGAAAGAGTGATCAACGACTAAGATTTGTAGAACATAAATTGAGTCCACACGAAGACGGTATCGGGTCGATCCTAAAAAGTGTTTTAAATCTGATAAGCAGTTTCGAAGATTATCTCATACGTATACAAACATACAAACCTTACTTTTTTATAGTGACTGAAATAACTGTATGTATGCTGTTATGTTTCGGTGAGATACATATTGTGGCGTCGCTTGTGTTATAGGTGACATACCATCAAGTGGACCGTTAGCTTGTCTGTCAACTTTGACATAAATAATAATAATGTTATTATTTTTTTATGTATATTTGCCGAAGTAACACAATTATGCAATTTCTTGTGTCCATTGTCATGCCATTTGCATTTCATTTTACACGTTAAAACAAAAGAGATGAAAATAACTATAATCCTCGTAGACAATGTTTCAATTGTGTTAAATCCTCATATTATTATGGCTTCTCTGTACTAGAAAATTTACAATTCTCACTTCATGTCTAGTTATTTGCAAAACATTTTGCTGAACAATAATCTATACTAATATTGACGACCCTTTCTATACCTATACTAGAATTGACGAGCTCCTTGGATGAGTGGTAACACAAATAGTGTGTTTTTGTACAAATAAAGATGATTATTATTAAAGACTAGCTGGTGGTGAAAAGTATAAAACGCCATCTACCGTGGAATATTACCAAGCAGTTGTCATGTTAGTCGTTTCACCCATCGAAAAAAAATATCTCTGGGAGGTTTCACCTGATTTGGATAGATAGGCCAAGCCTATATCTCTCGGGCCAAGCCGCTAGTGCATACTTTTATTTTAGATTTCCCGTAGGAATGAAGCATTTTCTCGCCTATGTAAAAAGTATCCTATGTTCATCACGGATAATGTCTGCTTCTAATGGTAAAATAATTTTTCAAATCGGTCCACTAGTTTTGGAGCCTATTCTATACAAACAAACAATCAAATCTTTCCTCCTTATAATATTAGTATTGATTATTTTTGTTTTAATGTTCCAAGGGTGGTATGGCCGCTGCGGTGGCCGAGGGTGACTCCTGCGAGTTCGGTTCCTCCAAATACTTCGCTCTGTGCGGACTTGGCGGTATCCTGTCTTGCGGTGAGTGACTAACATAAAATAATGTTACAGGATCTACAGCAAGGCCAAGGAGACAGTGCAAAAAAAATAATTATGTTAACAAACTATCAGTTTATAAAGTTACAATGATAAGTTTAAATACTTGGATATATTCCACCTCAAAAAGAGGATATATCTTTCAAGCGCAGTGTCGTGAATATACTGAAGGAGAAATAAATAGAAACGCACACACGCGCGCACGCACGCGCACACACACACGCACAGCCCATACACACACACACACACACACACAGCCCATACCCTACCCCAGTTGTTTAAAATGATAAATAAATAAATAATATCTTCATACATTCTACACAGCACCATCTAGTTACGGACTAAGCGACTAATGCTTGTATTATGGATACCATACAGTTGATATGCTACATAGATAGATTGTAAATACATACATACATATCATAAACTAGCTGTTGCACGCGACTTCGTCCGCGTAACTTTATAAAATATAATACATTCGTGTCTGTGAAACCATTATGGAAATACACATACAAAATTACAACCCAATCGGTCAAGCCGTTTGGTAGTTGACATACCGACAGCAGCGCCACCTACCGGGTCTAATTGTATTTTTAAATCGTCCAGGAAACTATCGAAATAGCCATATAAAATTTCAAACCAATCGGTTCAGCCGTTTAGAAGTTATGTGAAAAAGATAAATACGGAAGGATAAATTGTTACTACCCGTTGTCCTATTACCGGTTTTCCCGTAGGAATGAAGCATTTTCCCGCGGTAAAAAGTATCCTATGTTCATCACGGATAATGTCCGTAGGAAAGATTTGATTGATTGTTTGTTTGTATAGAAAAGGCTCCGAAACTAGTGGACCGATTTGAAAAATTCTTTTACCATTAGAAGCCGACATTATCCATGATGAACATAGGCTACTTTTTACCTTAGGAAAATGCTTAATTCCTACGGGAAAACGGGTAATAGGACAACGGGTAGTAAGAATTATCTTTCCGTAATTATCTTTTTCACATAACTTCTAAACGGCTGAACCGATTGGTTTGAAATTTTTTATATGGCTATTTCTATGGTTTCACAGACACGAATGTATTATATTTTATAAAGTTACGCGGACGAAGTCGCGTGCAACAGCTAGTTATGTAATAAAGTAGTTATATGTCTTCCATAATCCTCTGAAGAGATATGACATTGGCACACATTTATCACGTAAATGATGTTCTAGTTAACATTATCCTAAGGTTTTATTTTTGAATGGAAGGATCCAAATTTCCAATTTCCAAGGAAGTATTTTAGAAAGGTTTTTTTTTTATATAAAGGCCACCAGACATGTCACTACTACAAATTACATCAGTCAACAATTTTTTTTTTTTTTTTTTTTTCATTTCTGTTCTAATGTTTAAATTCTGATTCTAGACATCTAAAAATAGTTACATTTTCATTTTTAGCTTTTAAAGTTGGCTTTTGGCTGATTTATGACGATAAGTAAGATACGAGACAGTCCATACAAAGTACAAACATAAGAGAAACACTAAAAATATTCATTTTTGAACTTAATTTTTCCCTTATTTTACACACATATATATATTTCCTGTTGTTTATGAAAAATCTTAAATGACAAAGGCTCTAGTGTTCAACAAAAACTTTTCTAATTGTAGTTGAAAATAAAAGTATGGAAATAATGTATGAATCTATCATTTGTCTTAAAAAAATTAAAAAAATGCTCTCTCTAGTTTCTACAAAAGCAAACTTTGATCAAAAAAATAAAAATTTCATATGCAGAAGCCAGACCAAAAAATCGTGTTGACCTGTGTTATACTTATTTGCTGATTATTTAATTGTTTCTTTAGGGGTTAGTTAGTAAAGATTTTTCCCACTACCCAACGCAGTGTCCACAGTTTAACCTATGTAACTGTGGTCACCCTAACAAAGTGGGTACATTAACGGGCCAACTAAAACACACGCCATTTTCATATAAAATTGTGTGCACCTAAGTCAATGCTACAGTTTATTCATTGAATAAGAATCAATACTAATAATAAATATGTAAGTGTAGCTATATTGTATGTATGTATATATGTATGTTCCTCCATAACTCTTAAACGAATCAAGTGATTTTCATGAAACTTGGTAGATAAATATTTAGACGTACGGGACACATGATAGACTATTTTTTCTTTTTCAACGCGGACGAAGTCGCAGGCGACAGGTAGTAATAAATAAAACCTTATTTATAATAATTCATAAACCGCCGATACTTAGCTTTATCCGGTGGCCCGGTTTTCGGAAGTTAAAATACTATAATGATAATAAATATAGTGTGTGTTTTCATAGCCAATAAACTAAATATATATGCTCCTGTAAATAAATAAATATAATGTACCTTTCTGTGAGAGAAAGTATTTTAAAAATATGTTAGCCTTTAAACATTGTACGTCATTAATAAAAAAATGAATAATTTGTTGTTGTATTACATATAAAAATCTTAATAAGATATTAAGGCAGTTTTAATTTTATTTATTTACAATAACACATTTGTATTTTATTTAATTAGCTATGATATAATGATAATAAATATAAAAAAATAAAATAAAAATATTAATTATAATAATAACAAATTATAAATTACTAAATATAAAAGTAAATGACACAATGAATTTAGAATATAAAATCACACTTATCTTGTATATAGGTATATAAAAAAATACGAATCCGTATTATCTATTATAAATTCTTGATAGTAATTTGATTGAAGACTTCCAAAATCCGAGATAACGACGACGTCTTTAGGGTGTGATATTTTTTTTTATCTTGGTGAAACAAAACAACTTTAGCGAGTTTACCACGCCGTTTCTCGCGTATTTCGTTGCGCAATTTTAAAAATTAAAAAGTAAGCATGTAAATATTAGATTATAGCCTCAAAAAAATGTAAAATAAAAATTTTTAACAAAAAATAAAACCGCCGAAAAAACTGAAAAGCATAAAATAATCCTATTATTTTACCTAAGTAATTTTGAGTCGGCGCCAAACAAGCAAAAATTACGTAAAGAGTGATTTATTACCAAGGAGTGTCTATTTCATTCTCACTTTTTATTGATAACCTCCCGGAAATCCTTCTTGGATACCCGGCAGTGTAGGGGCACTGCGGGGTTATGCCGGATTCCTACCGGCTAAAACCCAACGACTTTCTATCTGTTGCGGCCGTTGTGAGGGCGGGGTCGTGGGGACGTTATTACACGACTTCAGTGCCCCGCCACGGCTATCGAACACGGGGAGCCTGTGCTCCCTGCCAGAACCACGGCGTACCCGAAAGTGGAGGTACGCCGGCCTACTCAGGGGACCTTACGACGGGCGGTAGTCTCCCCCAAGACTACCGCCCAGGTCCCGGTCAGGGTGGAAGGCGGTGGATATAGGCCACCCGCCTGCGCCCGAGCCTTCTCCGGCGGATTGGCTGGGAGAGGGGATCCTCTTCCCGCTGCCTTTCCGCCGCTTATTGAACACCCCTCGTACTCTGATAGCTGGGAAAGCAATAAACTCATCACATACAGTCAGTCATGTCCATACAATTCTCTTTGAATATAAACTCAATAAATGTAGTTATTCAGCTAAAAATTCATTAAATAAGCGCATAATTCTCAAGACTGACTAAAATATGTTTGCATAGAAACAGTACATTGCCCCCTTAATGGGAATCCGGAATTGTCTTGACTACGCTTGCAGGCTAGAATTGGTTTTGGCTAGATTCATCCGCCCAAATCTGTCACAAATCCGTTGTTAGTTGCTACCTTGAAAATGATATATCACCATTGGACTTGGACTTTGTTCGGTTACGCAGAGAAGTCTCGCGTAACGCCCCGGTCACACATTGTAAACAGTGTGCTTACGTAACGTGTCGTTTGGTGATGGTAACATTGAAATTTTTTGGACTAGAGCCCAGTGTCGTAGATGCTACATTCAGACGGACGCACTTGAATAACTGCTATCAATGGGTTTATTTTCGTTTAATGCTGCTAGCAGTGATAGATCATAATTAAACTAGCATTCTACTGACGGAGGTTCGATCCTTAAAGGATATAATGTCACGCTCAGAGTAAGTGGTGGTCTATTTACTCGATATCATAAGGAGACCTTTGATCCTTAATAGGGATCAAAGGTTTTTGTGTCAACATAGCTAAAGATTTCTTGGAACTTCTAGGAATACTTGACACTTTGGACATTCTGAACCTGAGCCCCTGACGCTTTACCTCCTATTGGACTCGGTTTTTTTTTACTTAGGTTCTCCCAAATTGTCCCAAATAGCACATTTCTTGTGGGACATAATCGGAATAGCCATTTTTGCGCTAGAAAATGACGCTTTACCTTCTATTGGACTCCAGTTTTTTTTTAATTAGGTTCTCCCAAATTGTCCCAAATAGGACATTTCTTATGGGACATAATCGGAATAGACCATCGTTGCGCTAGAAAATTACGCTTTACCTCCTATTGGACTCGGTTTTCTTTTACTTAGGTTCTCTTTTTCGCCCAAAAATAATCAAAAAATCTCTTTTCTCCAGGTATCACTCACACCGCCGTCGTACCCCTCGACTTGGTCAAGTGTCGTCTTCAAGTAGACCCTGACAAGTACAAGAACGTGGTGAACGGATTCAAAGTGTCCGTTAAGGAGGAAGGCGTGAGAGGTTTGGCCAAGGGATGGGCGCCCACGTTCATCGGTTACTCTCTCCAGGTAAGGAGGATAATGTTAAGAGGTTAGAATTGTATACTGGTGAATGATCCAAGTTGCCAAGATATTAAACGAATAATAAGAAAATTTTCAAGAGATAATACCTAAGTCGGCCATAACACGACTAGATGCTGGCCAAAGAGCAAACCCATCTTTACTAATATTTATTATAAAGAGATAACATTTCAAATTTTTGTAACGAATGAACTCAAAAACCACTGGAGCTATTTTTGAAAATTCTCTCATCCATACAAAAGCGACATTATCAGTGGTTAACATCTATCTATACTAATATTATAAAGAGGAAAGATTGTTTGTTTGTTTGTTTGTATTTGAATAGGCTCCGAAACTAGTGGACCGATTTGAAAAATTCTTTTACCATTAGAAGCCGACATTATCTGTGATGAACATGTGCTACTTTTACCGCGGGAAAATGCTTCATTCCTACGGGAAATATAAAATAAAAGTAAATACTAGCGGCTTGGCACGGGATACACTTGACAGCGCCATCTAACCAGAAGCCAGTGAAGCGACTAACATGACAACTGCTCGGTTGATATTTCTAGCGATCCATTCCACGGTAGATGGCGTTTTATACATTTCAATGCGGACGAAGTCACGACACGAGCGCCAGCTAGTATTTTATAAAGTTACGTGCGATCAACTTTAAAAATGTTGAATTGAACCAATGATTATAAATATATCCAATTGTTCCTACCGAGTAACAGTGAGGACATCCAATTATTTTATGAGAACTAAAAACAGAGGCTAGAACATCTGGTGCTCTCCCTAAACTCCAAGTCTTAAGTGTGTGTGCCTCCCAAACTCCAGGGTCTTTGCAAGTTCGGTCTCTACGAAGTGTTCAAAGTGGGTTACAATGGTCTTTTGGACGAGGAGACGGCGTACACTTATCGTACTTTCGTCTACTTGGCTGCGTCTGCGTCGGCCGAATTCTTTGCAGACATCGCTCTGTCGCCGCTAGAGGCCGCTAAGGTGAGAAAGAAAGAAGAAAGTATTGGTAATTTATAAAAAAGTGTAATAAAATGGTCATCATGACAAATAGTCTTGATGATCTTGATCATCCTGACATGTGTAGTCTTATTGATGATCTTGATCATAATGTCCTATACGTATAGTCTAGACGGTCTTGATCATGTCCTGTATGTATAGACTAGACGATCTTGATCTTAATGATCTTCATCATACGTATAGTTTTGATCATCATGACATGTATGTATAGTCTTGACGATCTTGATCATAATGTCCTGTATGTATAGTCTTGATTATCTTGATCGTCAATTATATTTTTATTATTTTTTTCCGTTTATATTTTTAAGAATAAATATTTTGTCTATCAGCAAAATATCTATCAAGTCAGCAACTTGTTTTGTATGTTTGTAATGAATAAACTCAACCGTCAACCTATAACACAAGCAATGCCATAAGTGCTAAAAGTGCGCTGCCAACCATAGAAGGATAAGGGATAAGGAGGGGATTGTGTACTGGACTGATTTTAAAGTTTAAAACATTATTAGCGAGTAACATTAGCGAAAATTTTCTGGACTGATTTTATAAATTCTTTCACATTAACGTGGACGAATACGCGCGCAACAGCCTAGCTCTAGCTCTAGCTACTGGCCTAGTGCTTCACATTTTACAAGCTATTTTGTGTGAATATCAGGTCAGAATCCAGACAATGCCTGGCTTCGCAAGCACCCTCCGCGAGGCGTGGCCCAAAATGGTGACCCACGAGGGCTACGGCACATTCTACAAGGGCCTGGTGCCCTTATGGGGACGCCAGATCCCCTACACCATGATGAAGTTCGCCTGCTTCGAGAAGACCGTCGAACTCTTGTACAAGGTTAGTCGGTGGACCGCTTGATCCTGAAAATATTTCAATCAAGCCCGCAATGTGAGTAGGGTTTTTAAGTCCGGGGACTTTGAAAATTTTGTTGTTTGCAAGTTGAGGGATTTTTTTTTAAATTTTGTTTGTTCAAGTTCTTCGACTCCTAGGACCCTTGGAATTATTTTTTTATTCAATTTGGAAATTTTATTTTTATAAAATTTTTATAAACTGTTGTTTCGTGTCACGAAAAGTTTAATATTTTGTTGTTTCAAGTCCCCCAGGTCTTTTAAAAATTTTGTTTTTTCAAATCCCCAGGGGTTTTAAAAATTTTGTTGTTTCTTGTCCCAGGAACTTCAATATTTTGTTGTTTTAAGTCTCCCGGGGTCTTTTAAAAATTTTGTTGTTTCAAGTCCCCCGGGGGTCTTCGGGGGTCATATAAAATTTTTGTTGTTTCAAGTCCCCCGGATCTTAATGTTATATTATTATTTATTATAACTTAAATTTTTGATTAATAATGTAGTGAACATATTATGTTAATTATTATCAATTTTTATATGATAAAATCTGGCAGACAGGTGATTATACCTGTATAGTAATTTTCCCTTTTCCCCCACTTCCCAACGCAGTGTCCACAGTTGAACCGATATAATTGTGGCCACTCTAACCAGTGGGCATATTGAAAAGCTAGCTAAAACACACGCAGTTTTCATAATAAAATTGTGTGCACCTAAGTATTGCAACAATTTAATTTAATTTTATATATTGTACCATAAGTATTTTATGAATATAAAAAAAGGGTCGCACTTTAGTTGATCTGTGAAGTGAAAACTTCTTTAGGCACGTTGGGCACTTTTGATGTGCACAAAAGGGTTTCTTAAGCTAAAGCACGAAGGCTGTGATGGCCATCTTTTAAAGAAATCAAAAGCTAATTGATCAACATATTTCCAATTTTTCTAAACTTTTAAACTAATGGTGCAACAAATTTATTTATTTATGTAAATAAATAATACATACAATAAGTAATACATTTAAAACATTTTACATTAAATAAAGCCTCAAAAATGGGTCATTCAATGTGTGTGGACTCATAGCTTGTGGGGGCCCAAGGGCATGTGCCCAAAGTGTCCTTATGTAAATCTGCCACTGATACTGAAATCAAACTGACCCAACCCATTTTTAGGGTTATTCTACTTGTGATGTATTCCCCCGGGTTATTCCCCCGGGCATGTGCCCAAAGTGCCCAACGACTTACAAGTATTTTTTTTTAAGTTGCAATGCTGAAACAACCCATTTTTAGGGTTATTCAATTAATTTGTGTGGCCACCGGGCATGTGCCCAAAGTGCCCAACGACTTAAAAGTTTTTTTTTTTTTAAGTTCCATTGTCTCTATACGATACTGACATTATAACCAGGGCATCGTACTGATTGCTTTTTCCCCCCCCCCCAGTACGTAGTACCCAAACCCCGCGACCAATGCTCCAAGGGTGAACAGCTGGTGGTGACATTCGCAGCCGGTTACATTGCAGGCGTTTTCTGCGCCATCGTCTCCCACCCAGCGGACACTGTCGTCTCCAAGTTGAACCAGGTACATATATTTACTTGTTAAATTTACAAAACAGATTTTTTGTTTGTTTGTTTGTATTGAATAGGCTCCGAAACTAGTGGACCGATTTGAAAAATTCTTTCACTGTTGGAAAGCTACATTATCAGCGAGTAACATAACATAGGCTATAAAGTTCTTGTAAATTATTAGATAGTTTTTCTTTAATTAATATTTCCATTTATATAATTATGTAACTATAGCTCCAGTCTAAATTTTGGTCTTTGCTATGAAATACTTCGCCTGGTTATAAAATGAAAGAATAATTCTATATCTATACTAATATTATAAAGAGGAAAGATTTGTTTGTTTGTATTGAATAGGCTGCGAAACTAGTGGACCGATTTGAAAAATTCGTTTACCATTAGAAGCAGACATTATCCGTGATGAACATAGGATACTTTTTACCTTGGGAAAATGCTACATTCCTACGGGAAAACGGGTAATAGGACAACGGGTAGTAAGAATTTTATCCTTCCGTACTTATCTTTTTCACATAACTTCTAAACGGCTGAACCGATTGGGTTGAAATTTTTTATATGGCTATTTCGATGGTCTCCCGGATGATTTAAAAATACAATTGGACCCGGTAGGTGGCGCTGCTGTCGGTAAGTCAACTACAAAACCCGCGGTAAAAAGTAGCCTATGTTCATCACAGATAATGTCGGCTTCTAATGGTAAAAGAATTTTTCAAATCGGTCCACTAGTTTCGGGGCCTATTCTATACAAACAAACAATCAAACAAATATTTCCTCTTTATAATATTAGTATAGATATTAGATTAGATTATTTGTTTCTTACGATATTTGTTTAGGGGTTAATAAAGATTTTCATCCCACTACCCAACGCAGTGTCCACAGTATAACCTATGTAACTGTGGTCACCCTAACAAAGTGGGTACATTAACGGGCCAACTAAAACACACGCCATTTTCATATAAAATTGTGTGCACCTAAGTCAATGCTACAGTTTATTCATTGAATATGAATCAATACTAATAATAAATATGTAAGTGTAGGTATTGTATTGTTTGTATAGTTCGTGTAGCGAATAATGCTCGGCAAATGTGCGCAGAATTCTACTTTTAGGTGTTTGAGGCGGCAGAGGAGCGTGAGCGGCTGAGTCTACCAATACGTTTGCCGACACGTTATTGGTAGACTCAGACGCTCACCTCGCGCACTGCGTTCGCGCGTCTCGAATCTCTCGGGTACTGTCGCGTACAGATTGTTTTATCGTATTGGTAATACGTCATGGTGAATAATTGTTCTTCTTCGACATCGCACGATGATTTTATTGAAGGAATATCAACATTGCCTGTAATGTTAAGTTAGTGAGGTGAAAAATTACGAAATAATAAAGAAAAAATGTAATTTTCCTTAGCAATTTTGTGCGCAATTGTACACAATATGCGCCGATTGCCCCCCACAAGTTTTCGCATTGGAGAATGTTCACTAATTTTAATTTTTAACTCTTCGTATTCTCTATTGAAAATAATAAATAGCTGTGAAAAAAATATTTTGATACGTCGTTTAGTTTCTGAGATATGGCGTTTTAAAAATGAGATCGCGACGCGGATGTCACGGGCCTGCGCTCGGTGCAGTGACGTCATAATCCAACGGTCTCTCGGTCAGTTCGCGCGCTCCCATATTGGAGCGAACCGAGGCGACCGTTGGAATGTGACGTCACGCGGACGCCCAGCGCCTGCTATAGAGGTCTCGATATTTAAGAGAACTTTAAATGTCTGTAGTATAGCTCTAGTGAGACAAAGTTTTAGACGATTTTGCATACCTATTAACATTCTCCATTCACCTATACAGGACAAGACAGCTACCGTGGGTTCAATAGTGACCAAGCTCGGCTGGGGCGGAATCTGGAAGGGGCTGGGACCCAGGATCGTCATGATTGGTACACTCACGGCGTTGCAATGGTTCATCTATGACGCTGTCAAGGTATGGCTTTTCATTTCTTTCATGTTTATGTTTAAGTTACTTTGTTTTCAGAGATATAGCGTTTGTAGGCTCTATACATGATACTCAAACTAAATTGACAATTTTTAGAATTTTTTTCTATTTATATGTATGTATGTTTCTCCATAACCCTTAAACGAATTAACTGATTTTCATGAAACTTAATAGATAAACATTTAGAAGTACGGGACACGTGATAGGCTACTTTTTATCTTTTCCATCTGAAAAAAAAAAATCTACCTAAATTGTTCCCAAACAACTCTAATATCTCTTAACTTTTTCTCGCAGATGTGGTTGTATGTAGAGATTGCATTAATAAAATATTAGTATAAAAAATTTCAATGATTATTTCAAACACCAATTGTTCCTACCGATGCAATGAATATGTGTGTGGACAAAAAATTACATAATATGAGACTGGTTCGCACTGTGAATAAAAACTTCCTCCTAAATTCTCTAATAATATCTCTGTAAAATGTTTCTCCCCGCAGGTTTGGTTGAGAATGCCCCGACCTCCTCCGGCCGAGATGCCCGAGTCCATGCGCAAGAGACTAGAAGCGGAGGAAGCCTCCAAAGCGAAGTGAAGACACCAAACACCGCCTATAGTTAATTTATCACACGATTAAATTATTGCAACTCATAAAAATGGCAACATTAAAAAAGAAATGGTGCGAAGCGAAAGGAACTTGAGCTTTAACGTCTGGTGTGAAGGTTTAAATTGGGAAAACCAATAATTGCCTTCTTAAGTGCTTATCACAGTTTGAACGATTCCTATTTAAGAAATTACAAGTAGTGAGCTCGTGAACACACTTACGCGAAATTGATTTCTAAGTCGAAGATATAGAGTTGAAAATAGATTGAATCCAATCTGTTCTCACTGCGATCACACCTAATTTCCTAAATTGGATGCGTTCGAATTTAATAGTGTGATAAACGCTTTAAATGTATTGACGCGTGACGTAAGAGCCGTGTAGGCTTTGACTTGACAGCTGTCAAAGTGACGTACGGTGTGAAGATTTATAAATTCAAGAATTCGACACACAAATAGCGCAATTCACGCTCAATTGCGCAAACAACTAACCGTGCACGTTTTGACAGCTGTCAAAAGTGACTTAAGGTGTGAAGATTTAAAGTAGGAATTCAGTACACCAATTGTACTATTAGACGCGTGACGTAAGAGCCTTAGGTTTGACTTGACAGCTGTCAAAGTGACATCCTATGTGAAATCACACTGACGTACCAACCGTACGTAATGACAGTTGTCAAAGTAACATCCGGTGTGAAATCACTGACGCACCAGCCGTACGTAATGACAGCTGTCAAAGTGACATCCTATGTGAAATCACACTGACTTGCCAACCGTGCGTTTTGACAGCTGTCAAAGTCACATCCGGCGTGTAGGTTTAAATTGGGAAGTCGACACACTAATTATTATTGTACTATGTGACGTATAAATTAGTTATTAACTGACGTATAATTTTTTTTGAGTTGCAATAAAATAAGAACGCATTAGAAAATGTTCAATACGCCGCAAGAAAATGTGTTACTCTACATTAAGATATTAAGATAGTACCTACCCATTTTATGATTACCATGTTTTTGATTTAAGATAAAAATCATGTTAATTTATTTTGAAAAATAAAATATGTTTATTTTTATTTTATTTTCGTTTTCTTTTTTTATTTAATTTTTTTAACCCAAATTGCGTGTATGGAGCGGTTGCACTGCAAAGATTTTCAAAAATTCTTTGCAATGCATGTTTTGGAAGGTTGAAGTAGTTAGTAGTTTCTATTTAAAAATAAATAATTTAAAAAATATATTCCCTAGTTTTATTGAGAAAGTATGCCTGTTCATTAAAGGTCAACTGCACATAAATTATTAAGGATCTTTTAATAAAAATGGTCCTGAAATTAAGAATAAAAAAAAAGTTTAATTATTACTTTCCCTAAAACATCCATAGAACCTGTACCACGCGATATTACAAGTGAAAGATTTTTTTTTTATGTTAAGGCAGACAGGCTGACGGTTCACTTGATGGTAGGTGCCTACCGTCGCCTATAACACAAGCAACGCCACAAGTGCGCTGCCGACCATACCGAAACGCAGTGTGCCCTACCATTCTACTTTTAATAGTAAATTTTAAGCCTGATTATCTTTCACAGGATAACGCTTTATCCCGTGCAAGAAGATAATCCAAATACATTACCTATATAAAAAATTTGCACTAGTACTGGATTATAATTTTAATAAGGGCAGCGCAGCCACTTTGGGCAGTCCAGACAGACTGCAGCAGTAACCAAACCTTACAATAAATATCAGCATTTGTGTGCTGTTGTGTTTCGGTGAGTAAGGGATGCCAGAGCCCATTTCGGCGGCTCACTTGAAGTTCCTGTGGCGTTGCAGCACCGTCAGCCTGTCTGTTTACCTCAACATAAAAACTAGTCATTTCAACTCACGATGGCTGAATGTGAACCATAGAGTAACTTATAATATGATGTGAACAGGGGAAAGTAAATACTAACTACAACTATTTTTTATAAGTATGGTTATATTTTATTATTTCATTGTACTTATTGGCAAAACGTTGGGAAAAACGGAACGCAAAAAAAAAACGACAAGTGATAGTGCTATCTGTGAGCGCCATGAGCACTAAGTTAAATCATTTTAAAATTAGTTTTAGTATAACTACTAATATTTTTGAGCTATTCTGAGGTTGAACTGCTGAGATTCTGAGCTATCTCTATAATTTTAAGATTAAATAGATTAATTTTATTGACAACTAGCGACCCCGGCTTCGCCCGAGGCGCCCGAGGCGACCCTGGTGACCTGTAACACAGGTATTTCTCAATACCTACCACGGGCACCAGGCTCTCATACAGTTACGACCATTGTTTGTGTATATTACAATTTAGCTTAACATTGTCTGTATATTATGTGGTTTGTGATTGTGTGGAGCTAATAAATGCATTATTATTATTTATTTACGTAAAAATCTTTCCTAATTATCCCTCTATCTATGATTGAAGAGAGAATTAAAACCGGTCCAGCCGTTCTCGAGTTTTGCCCTTAGCAACTATTAGCAACACATTTAATAGATTATATACCAGATTTGGGGTCTTGGAAACACAGGTTAGGTTCACAATTTTTTTTAAAAAAAGTACACTAGAAAAAATAATTAACTTAATAAAAAAGTTCTTTTAATAAGAAAAATATTTTCAAAATGCTTAAGATCAAGCTATTATCTCAATAAGTACCCAATTGTTTTAATTACTCAAAGAAAAAAAAAACATGCCTTTTTCACTTTAACTACTGTTTTCTACCGTTTCTTTTATTTGTGAGCTGCTGTTTTTTGTTTTTGTCGCGTTGGCAACACTGACTGACACCATCTCGATTCGAAAAAGGGCGAGATCGAATCGAAATAAATGTAGGAATTGGGACCACATCACCCACTAAATAGAAAAAAAGCGGCGTCAAGTCAATATCAAGTGAAGTATCCCAAATATTAGTTAAAATAACTGTTAAATGTTAACTATGTGGTGAATAACTCTCGGTATTGGACACGATAATAACTACAGTACATTGTAGACCACCGACTGTCATGAGACTTTGGCTTATGTAACATTTCTATCACCTAACAAATTAATAACAAAAATCACACCGATAACAAACGATTACTTCATCTTAAAAGGTAAGGCTTGTGGTTTTATTTATGCTTCGTGTCAAAACTGTTCCTCTAATAAGCATAGACTAACCTTGAAATTTTTTCCTCATGTAATTGACTGAACCGGCCTAATTTATAATAATTCTTCGTACGTAAAGCTCCCAATTAACACATTTCCTCATTAACTTGTTTATTTTTATTAATTAACTTAAGTGCGAGCATGTTTGCCAGTTTTTTTCATTGATTATTTTTCACCTTTCACTAGAATTCGATTTTTTTTACACTGCTAGAAATGTCAAAGAACTTTCGAATTTCGATTTTTTTCTTCGCGTATTATGTTAAAATTAGTTCGATTTTCAAATATTTTTTATTAACTTCTATTTACATTTTTAAAAAATAATATCTTCCAATAAGATTCCGTTACGAAAATGATAATTTATAGCTCAAGATAATTTTTAAACAGCTTAGCGAATCCTTTGATATGAAAAGAATATAATAATAAAAAAAAACCATTGAATTCAATCTATAATCCCCGTAGCTGTAGGTATACATATATATTTTACTAGCTGGGGCCCGCGACTTCGTCCGCGTTGAAAAAGATAAAAAGTGGAGCCTAGCCTGTGTCCTATAGGTCTTAAATGTTTATCTACCAAGTTTCATGAAAATCAGTATTTCAACAATGGTTATACGATCCCAGTTTTAAATGTTGGCACTGCAATGGTGAGTATTGAATGTCAACAATCCAACAAAAATACAAATCCATAGAAGATTCGTATTTTTGTTTGTCTATACTAATATAAAGAGGAAAGATTTGATTGTTTGTTTGTAATTGAATAGGTTCCGAAACTAGTGGACCGATTTGAAAAATTCTTTTACCATTAGAAGCCGACATTATCCGTGATGAACATAGGCTACTTTTTATCTCGAGAAAATGCTTAATTCCTACGGGAAAGCTAAAATAAAAGTAAATATTAGCGGCTTGGCCCGGGAGATAGCGCCATCTATCCAAAATACTGTAGATGGCGTTTTATACTTGTCTACATGGACGAAGTCGCGAGCATCAGCTAGTAATGAATAAACTCCAAAATTACTCGACCGACTTTGAAAATTCTATAGATTTATATCAATCTGTATTGTATGTATGTATGTATGTTCCTCCATAACTCTCAAACGAATTAACTGATTTTCATGAAACTTGGTACATAAACATTTAGACGTACGGGACACAAGATAGGCTACTTATTTATTTTTCAACGTGGACGAAGTCGCGGACACCTGCTAGTATATTAGTATGGATTGATTGCACAATAAATTTATTGATGTTGAAAGGTGTTTTGACGTATTTAGTGACAAACAGGATACCTCCAATACCGGTATCAGCTGTTAGATAAGGACTGAAAACATTTAGAAAAATATGTTTGGTCAACGTAACATCAACATATCTATTTATTATTTATTTATTTACAATTTTAAGGGCTAATATATAAAATAACATGTAAAATGATAACACTAAAAACCACTGAGGTTTAGGCTCGTGTTATCATTAGTAATTATTAATAAATCAACTATATAGATACTTCGACTATTAATTACAATTTAAAAACTTAACTTAATTGCTTTAACTTAGATTTTATATTTTTAATTGATATGTTGTTACATAGATCTGAAGGTAGGATGATAATAATTTATACTAATACTAGCTACACATTCCGGGTTCAAACCATCCTATCTTTTTAGTTGGACCAAATTACACGTTGTTATGAAGATTTATCAAAATTGGTTCAGTAGTTTAGGAGTTCATTGGCGTCAAACAACGTGACACGAATTTTTATATAGACATATGGAGATTAAGTATAAAGAGAGAAGATTGATGAATAAATTTAAGAACTGCTGGACCAATTTTGAAAATTCTTTCACCTATACAAAGCTACATTGCGAGCGAGTAACAAAGAGTATATTTTATAAAAATTACTCGGGGGCGAGGTTGTATGCAACAGCTGTTATTATATATGGTGCTCGCGACTTCGTCCGTGTCGTTGAAAAGTATAAAGCGCCATCTACCGTGTAATATCACCAAGCAGTTGTCATGTTAGTCGTTTCACCCATCGAAAAAAAATATCTCTCCAAGATTTCACCTGATTTGGATAGATAGATGCTATCTCTCGGGCCAAGCCGCTAGTACTTACTTTTATTTTAGATTTCCCGTAGGAATGAAGCATTTTCCCGCGGTAAAAAGTAGCCTATGTTCATCACAAATAATGTCGGCTTCTAATGGTAAAAGAATTTTTCAAATCGGTCCACTAGTTTTGGAGCCTATTCTATACAAACAAACAAACAATCAAATCTTTCCTCTTTATAATATTAGTATAGATATAGAATTATTCTTTCATTTTATAACCAGGCGAAGTATTTCATAGCAAAGACCAAAATTTAGACTGGAGCTATAGTTACATAATAATTATATAAATGGAAATATTAATTAAAGAAGACTGAACTAAAGAAAAAGAACTTTGACCAAATTGTATTATTAAAATCCAAACAATCCACAAGTTTGAATCGCCAAATAAATAGAAATTTGTATCTATAATAAAATATTATGTACTATAGTAGGAACTCTGTGTCCAGACAGACTGCTATTACAAAATATACTTGTTATTCATTGTTATTATAATGGTCATTATTTGGAAGATGTATTTCAAAGAAACTTGAAAATTCATGAATTATTTATTAACAGAAATTTAATTTTATTCGTGCCATCTATTCATTGAAAGACAATGCTGAGATACTTAGTTGCCAATAGTGATGTAACTATACATAATTTTGCCGATACAATACCCATTTTTGTACCAAGTAAATAATCGGCAATACCGATGACTTATCAAATAAACAATGTGTTTTTTACTCATCAATACTAATATTATAAATGTGAAAGAAACTGTCTGTCTGTCACGCCCTTTTCACTTTTTCACGCCTCTACTTAACTAGTCATCATGAAATATATTGTATGAAATGTTGCATACACATACGCAAAATTTTATAATGTTCAGTTGATGTATGATTTTATAAGTAGGGATGGGCCTCATTTCACATTTAGTTTATTATTATTTGGTTAGTGGCTATTTCTGTCTGCTAGAGAAATAGTATCACTTCGTCCATTTCTGAAATATTGTGGTCACCACGTAAACTAAAGCTCTCTACCTATACCTACGATGTTGAGAAACTATAGTACTTTTTTGATAGAGGCATTCTTCACATCTACACAAGCCATTATGTGGCTTCCTAGGATGTGCAATGGCGTTTCTTCTGCCTCATGACAGAAACGACACTCTCCTGTATTAATGAGACCCATTACTTTAAGGTGCCTATTGAGGCGGCAATGCCCCGGTAGTGCCCTAGTTATAATACACAAATTGCTCCTACTAAGCGACATAGCCTGGTTTGTCACGTTTCGACTATAGGCTTTGGTTAACCAAACTTCGTTTCACATTCGATTTAACCAAACTAATAATTGCGAAACGCAGTGTACACTACCACTACTTTCCAGGTCTAGACCAGAGCCAATTTTGTAGTCAATTTCCAAAATTGGACCTGTTGGTAATAAAAATTTGTACCTCTGAGACAGAACGTTAAGACAAGCACGATAACCACTGATCCAATAGGTCGTAAAATCAGGTTAATGGGCATTCTGGTGTTCCGCAGGCCTGTGGGTCAATTTATCATTTAATTATCTATATGGAGGGTAAAAAATGATCCTCCAACATTAAAATAACTAAATATCCTTGTCTAATTTACTCTTCACAATGCTACACTAGCGCCGTCTTAATTTACTGGTATTCTGGGACCACTTTTTAATACAAGGAGTTGGTCCTCCTTACCTCTACCCTCCATAATTATCTCATTAAATCCTGCTTTGACTGTCTGTTTAACATTAAAATTGTAATAAAAGTAAAACAATATCTCTTTCTTGCAGGGTAAAGAAGTTAGAAAACCAAAATGTTACGACGCTGCTCGAAACATCTACAAACGCTATACCGGAGGCAAGGGCAAAGCCTTCGGTTGCGTTCCACTGAAGTCCCGAAATTCTGCCTCTTACCTAGATCTGTCGCGCGACCAGTCCACGCGAGAATCGTCTCTTCCAATCAGGTCGCGTCTATACACTTCACGAACCCTCTGTACGACGAGCAAGACGTTCTCACTCCTAGCTTTCCCGATTCAGTCTCCGAAGGCGACGTTAAATTGGACAAGAAAGTTGGTGACGCCGTCGCCGCAGACGATGTGGTCCTCGAGATTGAGACGGACAAAACGGCGATTCCAGTTATGGCTCCAGCCCATGGAATCATAAAGGAGTTGTACGTTAAAGACGGAGACACCGTTAAGGCTGGACAGAAACTGTTCAGACTGGAGTTGACCGGAGAGGCGCCTAAGAAAACTGCCTCTGCGCCCGCACCCGAAGCCCCTAAAGCCGCTGCCCCGGCTCCTCCACCCGCGTCACCTCCACCTGTGACTCCTCCGCCTGTGTCCCCACCACCCGTGACCCCTCCACCCGCCGCTGCCCCTCCCAAACCCGCCCCACCTCCCCCATCCGCCCCGATTTCCTCCATTCCAGTCGCGGCTATCCGCCACGCACAAGCGATCGAAACCGCCACCGTAAAAGTGCCCCCAGCTGACTACAGCAAAGAAATAGCCGGCACCCGTACAGAGCAACGGGTCAAAATGAATAGAATGCGCCTGCGCATAGCTCAACGTCTCAAGGACGCGCAAAACACTAACGCAATGTTGACCACATTCAACGAGATAGACATGTCTCACATTATGGCATTCAGGAAGAAAAATCTCGACGCATTCACAAAGAAACATGGCGTCAAATTGGGTCTAATGTCTCCATTTATAAAGGCGGCAGCCAACGCGCTGATGGATCAGCCTGTAGTCAACGCTGTTATAGAAGAAAATGAGATAATATACCGCGATTACGTGGACATATCTGTGGCGGTTGCTACACCTAAAGGCCTGGTTGTGCCCGTTATAAGAAACGTACAGACTATGACGTATGCGGACATAGAGTTGTACGTAGCCGGCTTGGCGGAAAAAGCCAGGAACGGTAAACTAACTATAGAGGAAATGGACGGTGGCACGTTCACTATAAGCAATGGGGGTGTTTTCGGGTCTTTAATGGGCACGCCCATCATAAATCCCCCACAGTCGGCCATTTTGGGCATGCACGGCATATTCGAACGTCCGATCGCGTTGAACGGCCAAGTCGTTATCAGACCTATGATGTATATAGCCCTAACGTACGATCACAGACTAATCGATGGACGCGAAGCTGTAATGTTCTTGAGAAAAATCAAGGAAGGAGTCGAGGAGCCAGCGTCGATAGTGGCTGGATTGTAGGTAGACAAAAAAAAACTTCCAGCCGCTTAAAGTTACCATAGACAATTCGTTTTGAATCTGTACTCGGAATACTGGAAGTGAAAGTTAAATGAAAAAAATCAGTAGCGCCGCAGACACCGCGAGGTGCGGACGTGTCCGCGTTTGTATTTATTTATTTTTTCGCGTATGCACACGTTGTATTGTAAATTGTATTATTTATAAATTTCTTTTTAAGCAATAAAATCAGTACATAACTAATTTACGTTACGAACGAGAAGGGTTGTTTTTTTTTTAAATTATATTTTTTGTTTTGAAGAGTATTTTTTTTTGTTTTAAAAACTCGAAACTTCACTACTAGTTGCTAAATAAATACTTAAAAGACGAAATTGTTTGTTTTTTTAATTTAATTAACCAAAGGACCCATAAAATACGAGCATTCAGACGTCATGTTATAGTTATGTACCATTAATAGTATTATTGATACTGTACTACTTTTTAGCTAATGATCCAAGTTAAAAAATTAATTTTTTTTTAAATAATTTGGTTAAAAAAGTTTTAACAGGTGGTACGGGTGAAGAATTTGAAAAAACTAAAAAAATCAAAAATCCAAAAATCTTTTTTCTAACATACCACAAGTTTGGTTACGATTCTTTTTTAAATTCCCCATTTTTTTTAAAAAACCGATTTCTGTTTTTACAGGATCAAATCAAAAATTCCATTTTCTTTAAATAGACAAGTAAAACACTGCATTCAATTCACATTATTGCATTTATTAAAATAAAAATAAATTTCGCACACACGTGCGCATAGACAACATCAAGTTGTAATAAAATAAACCTATTATATTTTGTACATATCATTAAAATACAAATAAATATAACAAATACTTTTATTTTTTTGGCAAAATAATACTTTATGGAAATCAAAATTAACCACTACAATAGTCTCAGACCAAACAAGAAACATAGACACAATTTTGTGGACACAGTGAAGTCGGTTTTATAAGTATGTCACATACGTTAGTGTTAGTATGTTTGTTGATGTCACCATACGTTTTTGACAAGTTTGGTCTAGTGGCTAGTAACCCTAGCTGTGTTAACCAAACGGTCGCGGGTTCGAATCCCGCTAGGGGCAAATGTTTTTATGTGTTAACATTTTATCTTTGTATAAAGACTTCTCGGCAAATGTGCGCAGAATTCTATTTTTACGTGTTTGAGGGGGCAGAAGAGCGTGAGCGGATGAGTCTACCAATACGTGTGCCGACACGTTATTGGTAGACTCAGACGCTCTTCCCCTCGCGCACTGCGTTCGCGCGTCTCGACTCTCTTGGGTA
This sequence comes from Synanthedon vespiformis, assembly GCA_918317495.1. Classification (NCBI taxonomy): domain Eukaryota; kingdom Metazoa; phylum Arthropoda; class Insecta; order Lepidoptera; family Sesiidae; genus Synanthedon; species Synanthedon vespiformis. The sequence goes on from OU906974.1 coordinate 2,696,939, forward strand.
CTGTTGCGTACAGATTGTTTTATCGTATTAGTAATACGTCATGGTAAATAAATGTTCTCCTTCGACATCGCACGACGATTTTATGGAAGGAATATCAACACTGTTAAGTTAGTAAGGGGCAAAAAAATACGAAATAAAAAAAAGAAATTTCATTTCCCTTAGCAATTTTGTGCGCAATTGTACACAATATGCGCCGATTGCCCCTCACAAGTGTCGCCTTCAAACATTAATATAATAATTCACCTATACCCGAGTCGTGGATGTTTTGTATTTATAATATGTATGTATTTACAAAAAAAAAGTAATGTATGTAGTATATCAACTGTCTGGTGTCCATAATACAAGCATTTAGTTGCTTAGTGTGGAACTACATAGATGGTGCTGTGTGGAATGTGTCAAGACATTTATATTTTATTTATTTATGTGCCGTTTACTGTAATGACATTTTGTGTTACAAGATAAGAAGGACTGATTCTATAATCTATATATAATTATACCAATATATAAAGACTAGCTGGTGCTCGCGACTTCGTTCGCGTTGAAAAGTATAAAACGCCATCTAAAACAAGCAAGCCAAGCAACAGTTAGTCGCTTCACTTGTTTTTGGATAGATGGCGCTATCTCCCGAGCCAAGCCTCTAGTATTTACTTTCATTTTAGATTTCCCGTAGGAATGAAGCATTTTCCCAAGGTAAAAAGTATCCTATGTTCATCACTGATAATGTCGGCTTCTGATGGTAAAAGAATTTTTCAAATCGGTCCACTAGTTTCGGAGCCTATTCAATACAAACAAACAAACAATCAAATCTTTCCTCTTTATAATATTAGTATAGATGAAGAGTTTGTTTGTTTGTGCTAATCTCAGGAACTACTGGCTCGAATTGAAAACACTCTTTTTGTGTTGGATAGTCCATTTATTAAAATCTAGGCTGGGCGTAGTTTTACCGACTTCACTTTGTTGTCCACGGGGCTCTATCTTTGGTACTACATTTAATCTGAGTTTCAATATTTAAATAAAAAAAGAGATAATGTACATTTCATAAACACCCAGATAATTTGCAATTGGTACACTTTTAAAACATTTATTATTATTATTACAAAAAAAAAATTATAGACAATTTTTAAAAAAATCTAAATGCGTTTGTCAAAATTATCTCTAAGCAAAACATTTCATTGTCGAGATTTAATATAATAATTAAAAATAATCTAGTCGTATTTTTTGGTATAATCTGTACAGTCGGGGTAAGAAAACATTCGTCAGTTTTTAAATTCATTCCATTTGTCAAGTCAAGTCAAGTTGTACGACTCATAGTACTTTTTAAACTGGCGAAACTTTTCTTACGCCGACTGTACAATAAAGTACTTACACTAATTAATTAGATAGGTAATAATAATCTATTATGACTATAAAAACATCGAAGTACTACAACTGTGGAATTTGCGTGACAAGTGGCAAAGCGGCACATGAAAAGTACACCTAAAAAGAGTAAAACTTAATCATGGCGTAGTACTACAACTATAGAATTTGCGTGACAAATGCCAAAGAGGCACATGAATAGTACGTCCAAAACGGAATCGTGGCGTATTACTACAACTATAGAATTTGCGTGACAAATGCCAAAGCGGCACATGAAAAGTACGCCTAAAACTTAATCATGGCGTAGTACTAAAACTATGGAATTTGCGTGACAAATGCCAAAGAGGCACATGAAAAGTACGCCCAAAACGGAATCGTGGCGTATTACTACAACTATAGAATTTGCGTGACAAATGCCAAAGCGGCACATGAAAAGTACGCCTAAAACTTAATCATGGCGTAGTACTAAAACTATGGAATTTGCGTGACAAATGCCAAAGAGGCACATGAAAAGTACGCCCAAAACGGAATCGTGGCGTATTACTACAACTATAGAATTTGCGTGACAAATGCCAAAGCGGCACATGAAAAGTACGCCTAAAACTTAATCATGGCGTAGTACTAAAACTATGGAATTTGCGTGACAAATGCCAAAGAGGCACATGAAAAGTACGCCCAAAACGGAATCGTGGCGTATTACTACAACTATAGAATTTGCGTGACAAATGCCAAAGCGGCACATGAAAAGTACGCCTAAAACTTAATCATGGCGTAGTACTAAAACTATGGAATTTGCGTGACAAATGCCAAAGAGGCACATGAAAAGTACGCCCAAAACGGAATCGTGGCGTATTACTACAACTATAGAATTTGCGTGACAAATGCCAAAGCGGCACATGAAAAGTACGCCTAAAACTTAATCATGGCGTAGTACTAAAACTATGGAATTTGCGTGACAAATGCCAAAGAGGCACATGAAAAGTACGCCTAAAACGGAATCGTGGCGTATTACTACAACTATAGAATTTGCGTGACAAATGCCAAAGCGGCACATGAAAAGTACGCCTAAAACTTAATCATGGCGTAGTACTAAAACTATGGAATTTGCGTGACAAATGCCAAAGAGGCACATGAAAAGTACGCCCAAAACGGAATCGTGGCGTATTACTACAACTATAGAATTTGCGTGACAAATGCCAAAGCGGCACATGAAAAGTACGCCTAAAACTTAATCATGGCGGTGTCAATGGTGAAATGTAGTAACGACCAACTCCTACTATTCATTTTGAACTCCAATGTGTCGACGTAAAGTCACATTTTCTTTAAATGACAGACGTTCGGTTGGTTTTAAATGACAGATGACAGAGTAGTTGACGCTCTACTCTAACGGATAATAATATGTCACTTTTAAATGTTCCATAGAGTTCCTGGTGTTTTGTATGGCGTGCGAAATCCACAGTTCTAGTACATCGATGGTTATGATTATGACTAATAATAATAATAAGTGAAGTGAAAATTCAACTTTGTAAATCAATACTAAACAACAACCAGTACAGATTAGAACGACGCGCGGCTTTTTTCTAGGCGATCGTGGTCTAAATTAAAAAAAAAAAGCCAACGACTAAAATAAAGGTGATTACACACTCACAACAAATCCTCTTCACGCCTCTTTCATACAATCAATGCTTCTATTTTCAGTACTGCGCAGTTTCTCATCGATCTAAGAGGGAGAAAACAATCTTGTAATATAACTGAATCAAACTTGTATTTTGCGCATGACAATTAATTTTATGTTAAATTAAAGGAGAATCCGCAAATTTCATACAAAAGAACCCAACTTTTACTTTGCGCGTGATTAATTTTATTTCAAATTAAAAGAGAATGCGCAAATTTCATACAAAAGAACCCAACTTTTACTTTGCGCATGATTAATTTTATGCAAAGTTAAAAGAGAATGCGCAAATTTCATACAAAAGAACTTAACTTTTACTTTGCGCGTGATTAATTTTATGCTAAATTAAAAGAGTGCGCAAATTTCATACAAAAGAACCCAACTTTTACTTTGCGCGTGATTAATTTTATGCTAAATTAAAAGAGTGCGCAAATTTCATACAAAAGAACCCAACTTTTACTTTGCGCATGATTAATTTTATGCAAAGTTAAAAGAGAATGCGCAAATTTCATACAAAAGAACTTAACTTTTACTTTGCGCGTGATTAATTTTATGTTAAATTAAAAGAGTGCGCAAATTTCATACAAAAGAACCCAACTTTTATTTTGCGCATGATTAATTTTATGTTAAATTTAAAAAGAATGCGCAAATTTCATACAAAAGAACCCAACTTTCACTTTGAGCGTGTTTAATTTTATGTAAAATTAAAAGAGTATGCGCAATTTCATACAAAACAACGAAACTTTTATTTGCGCATGATTAATTTTATGCTAGATTAAAAGAGAATGCGCAAATTTCATACAAAATAACCCAACTTTTACTTTGCGCATGATTAATTTTATGGCAATTATGGCGCAATATACTTTCTTTGTGTTCCTTATGTTTTGTCCTATTTTTTATATTATACATTTCTATTATTATTATTTGTCCTATTTATCATTTATTTATTATGCATCCAAAATTCTGTACAGAAAATTTGATTTCGTATAATTCACATAAAGCAAGTTCTAATTATTATCTATCCAAATTTTTAAATTATTATTTTTTACATTAATAAAATTTTTATTTCCAATGACATAGTATTATTGTATATATTTATAAACTATTTTATTTGTTTTAATCACTATTTTTGTCCAGAACTTCGTTCGGGCTCAAGTAATTTGTCCACCATTGGGCCCGCATTGTCATAATCACTCTCGGTGTTGCTTTCTTTATCTTTTCTCTGTAAATAAATGTCGCCCATTGTATAAACAAACAAATATTTTCAAATTGGATACACATATTATATATCACAAACACAATTTAGGAGGGAAATTAGTAGTTTAGTAGATGCAACTATTTTTCACAAAATTAATTAAATTTATATACTATTGGGTTTTTTACTTTCATTAGTACCATTAATTAATTGTATTATTGGGTTTTTTTTTAATTCTCATTAGTACCATTGATTGTATTATGCTATTATTAAATACATATAGGTTTTATTCTCATTAGTACTATTAATTTTACTATTGTTTTTTTTATTCTCATTAGTAGCATTAATTTTACTTGATTAATTAATTTAATTGGGTTTTTTAATTATCATTAGTACAATTAATTGTACTATTGGGTTTTTATTTTCATTAGTAATATTTTACTATTATATTAGTTTTATTCTCATTAGTAAGTATCATCAATTTTACTATTGGGTTTCTTTTATTCTCATTAGTACCTTTAATTATACTAAGAGGTCTTTTAATTCTCATTGGTACCATAGATTAGCAATTAGCAACCAAGAACTTTGTTACACAATATGATAATACATAATAATATTATAATAATAGTAATTGCGACTCACAACAATGTCTGGCTCCCCCAGAAGAGTGTTGGCGAGATAGGGCGCACGAAGGACCCCTCGCCAGTAAAGTTTCTCCAGGGGTCTGTTGACCGACCACCCCACGCAGCGGACCCCCAAGCCGCGCCAATACGACACTTCGCTCCTGCGCAACAAAAACGTGCACGTGAGTGCGTGTGCATTGGAGCGCGCGCGGACGCGTGCATGCGTGTACGTGCACGTGAGTGCGTGCGAGTGCGTACTTATATTATAGTAAGTCTACCACTCCGTCATAGAATGAATAGTTTAGCTCTTTTGTTCTTGTTCAATGGAAACATTCGAATAAGCTTACGGACTGACGATGTCCTTGTGGAGCAGCACAGCGCTGACGGAGCACCAGCGGGCCGTCCATCGCCACAGGGCCGCGTGCAACGCGTCCGCGCCGCGCAAGGCCGCGTGCAAGGCCAAGTTGTTGCCAAACCTGAAAAATATTAAGAGTACATTTATTAAGCTAAGTAGCTTACATACATAGAGTCGTCATTGCTATAGGTCGTCGTGACCGCTCTGAAATTGCCTCGGTGGCATCGACCGACCACCAACTTAAGTTAACTTAAGTGGTAAGAGCCACAACTTGGTCTGTCCAACGGCCAAAAGAACGCACACACACATACACACACTCACACGTGCACACACAAACACATGCACGCAAGAGCACGGGCGCACGCGCACACATTCACACGTGCACGTGCACACACACACGCAAGAGCACGTACGCACGTGTACACACGCACATGCACACCGACACGCGCACGCGCACGTGCACGCACGCACACGAAAACAATATAATATGTGTTTACTTGTAAATATATAAATGACTTGAATCTGTAAACAGTTACACGCCGTAAGGTGAGCTGCTATAGATAAATAAAAATGAAATACCTAGGATTGTTAGGTCCATTCTCAGCGTCGTAATCCTGTGCGCTGAAACAGTACGGCCTATAGCTCAGTGCTCCAACTATTTGTGGATCCCTTTTGCGTATCTGAGAAGTTTTACAACATCCATACTATAATATTAGGTATAAATGCGAAGGTAATCTCTGTCTGTTACCTTTTCACGCCTTAACTACTCAACCGATCAGGGGTCAGGGCTACAAGAGAGGACATAGGGTACCTTCAATCCAGAAAAAAAAGTACTGTTCCCGAGTCACTGCCACCGTCGCGTCGTCCCTATAATTTTTTCCCTATATATAGGGAAATTTCTCCATTGCTCTCAACAATCTCGCAATAAAACATCAATAATCATCAATCAACCAATCATAAACATCAATCTCAACAATAATACATCGACAATCTGTCAACGATATAGGTACACACCTGATAAAGAACAAATGGGTTGAAACACGTCACGGCCGCAAATTTATACATCTGTGGTCGCGACGAATAAGCCTTTAGTATTCCGTTTATAACCTGTAAAAGCAGTACACACACACACATTAGGGGGCGTCCATAAATTATATATCGTGCATCGAATAAAGACTTCTCGGCAAATGTGCGCAGAATTCTACTTTTAGGTGTTTTGAGGGGGCAGAGGAGCGTGAGCGGCTGAGTCTACCAATACGTGTGCCAATACGTGTATTGGTAGACTCAGACGCTCACCTCCCGCACTTCGTTCGCGCGTCTCGTGTCTCTCGGGTGCTGTCGCGTACAGATTGCTTTATCGTATTGGTAATACGTCATGGTGAATAAATTTTTGGAAAATATTTGAATGTATGTAGTATTACTGACTTTTAAAAATAACATAACGTCTTCTTTCAGCAAAATATATCTACGATATTAATTAAGTTACTTTCCCTTCGTGTCACATAGTCTTGGGACACCTGTATATGCAACAAATCGATTCTTAGGGAGTATAAACTCCAAAAACATTTAAAAAATTTAAAGGGTGGCATTTAAAAAACACATATAACGTAAAAATGCCTAACTTAACGCAACTTGCCTGCTTGTCTTCGCCTTTAACATCAATAATCATCTTGACTTTTTTGTCCAGCAAATAATCAAGAGCTTCATCGAGCAAACACAAATGTACTTCCTTGAATTGATGCCTGAAAATCAAAACAATTTAATTTTCAATACGATAGCTCAATAGGGCAAACACTTGGTTGTCACCATGGTTTGTTTGATACAGATTTGAATCCCCAACAAATGTGTAATTTTCTAACGAATTCATACTAATATTATAAATGCGAAAGTAACCCTGTCCGCCTGTCTGCTACCTTTTCACGCCTTAACCACTCAACCGATCATCATCAAATCTTGCATAAAACGTTATCAGGGTTACAAGAAAGGACATAGTTAGGGTATATTTCAATCAGAAAAAAAAGTACTGTTCCAAGTGATTGTCTAAAAATTATATTATGGTCGTGACTTCATCCGTGTCCGACCTCTGCCAAACTTCACAGGACTTACCAGTTGACTAATCTGAAGATTGTCTGAAAGTTTCATCTGAATAGGTTTGGCGATGTCGGAGTCCATAACAAACATATTATACATACGTACACTTTTATGTATTAAGATTCTCCATAGCTCGTTGTTGAACTAAATTACAATTTCCAATAGTTAGACACATTTGTTCGACTTTCTATTTAGCATATCTGCTGTGAGTTGGGTGTCCCGCAGACTACTCGATGTTGCAGCATCAATGCAGGGTCTACAGTGAGTTTATAATGAGTGTGGTCATTATAAACTCACGGTAGACCCACTGATCCATGTTACCACGTCATGGAAATACCACTGAAGTAACAGTATACCAAATTTCACATCAATTGAACATGTGAAATTTAGTGAAATCCCTTCGTCGACTAGGAAATGGTCTGATGGTCTTCAAATGCATCGACAAATCTTCACAAAGTATAGCTAATAACAGTCCCATATATATCAAGATTGCTCCATTTGTTTGTGAGCTACGATTCCACAAACAGACACACAGACAGACTTATGACAACACCTTTTTCCTTTGGACAAAATATCACCTGTTAGGATGTGTAGATCCCACGTCGAGATCCTTAATCTTATCCCAGTCCATGACGTGCACATTGGCTATACCGGTTCCTGTGAGCCTCTCCAGACCCTCGTCGTGGAGTAAAACAAGTTGTCCATCCTTCGAAGTCCTAACATCTAGCTCCACAAAATAACATTCCTTCTCCACACACTGCAATTAAGTATATTGAAAATAGTTATTTTCGTTTTCTTTATCTATACTATAATTATAAAGAGAAAAGATTTGATTGTTGGTTTGTTTGTTTGCATTGAATAGGCTCTAAAACTACTGTACGATTTGAAAAATTCTTTCACCTATAGAAAGCTACATTATCAGCGAGTGACATGGACTATATTTTATAAACTTACGCAGACGAAGTCGAGTGCAACAGCTATATTAGTAAAAAGAGAAAAGATTCGTATTTTTGTCTATACTAATATTATAAAGAGGAAAGATTTAATTGTTTGTTTGTTTGTATTGAATAGGCTCCAAAACTACTGGACTGATTTGAAAAACTCCTTTACCATTAGAAGCCAAGATTATCCGTGATGAACATGGCTACTTTGTACCACTGGGAAATGCTTCATTCCTACGGGAAATCTAAAATAAAAGTAAATACTAGCAGCTTTGCCCGGGATACACTTGACAGCGCCATCTATCCAGATTCAGGTGAAGCGACTAACATTACAACTGCTTGGTGATATTTTATAGCGATCTACTCCACGGTAGATGGCGTTTTATATTTTTCAAAGCGGACGAAGTCACGAGCACCAGCTAGTAATGAATAATACTCAAAAACTACTGGACCGATTTTAAAAATTCTTTCAACTCTACAAAGCTGCACTATAAACTTACGTGGACGAAGTCGCGTGCAACAGCCGGTGACTAATGAATCCAACAATTTGTGTACTCACGTATTTGAACGCCTCCAATGTATTCTCTGGCGCGTCCAAGCCAGCGCCCCTATGTGCTATGCATGTGACAACTTTCTCTGGAAACACTTCACTCTCCTTCGTGCCAGGCTCGGGGCCGAATATATTAACAATATTATTCGCATCCGGCCTCTTCAATCTCGTCACAAAATAGGCGGCAACGCCTAGCAATCCGAAATCTAGTCCGAACGGCAACACTAGATGCACAAAGGAAATTCCATTGTAAAACAAGATTAATGTGTTTAAAAAGCCATTGTAAATCAGAGACAGAGTCGTTAGTAACATTTTTAATTGATCGTATCGCGTTAGCGTTTAGCTTTTGTTAGTTTTTTAAAAAAATCGATGATTAATTTTGATTACATTACTCAAGACATTATTTATTGTTTCAAGGGGGAGGGAGGAGTACCGGCAGAGGGGAATGACTTTGACACTTGACTGACACATGACACATGTCAATGTCAATGAATTTTAATAATCCGATGGTATGGTAATAATTAAAAATATTTTCATAAAAAAATAAATTTTGATTTTGTAGTCTTAAATAAAAAATTTGTACCTACATAAATAAAACCTACATAAAAATACATTGTAATTGTAAAACCTACATAAAAATAAATAAAAAATTTGTACGTCGTAATTACGACAGAGTGTGCATAGGACTGTATGTGTAATTGACTAACAATGTATGTACTCACATTTCTATACAAATAAAGTTATTATTATTATTATTATTATTATTAAAATTTCATTGTAAAACAGCTACTCTATGACAAAGTTAATGTGTCATTAAAAACCATTTTTTTTATGTTTGTTACCTCATAACTTTCGACTGGGTCTTTTTTTATTTAAACTAGTACTTCCTGTGTGGTCCCATTTCAATTTGGTCAATTTTGGTCACAGGGGCCCTAGACAAAGTAACAATCGAAAACGATAACGAAGTTCGTTATCGTTAAAATGTATGGGAAGTATCACGTGATATACTTGGCGAAGGCTTATGTCAATCCCATACATTTTATTGTTTTCGAACTTCGTTATCGTTTTCGATTGGTTACTTTGTCTAGGGCCCTTCTGACAATGGTATCCATGAAAAATGACCATGAAACGGTTCGAAGTCTTTTTTTTGTTAAAAAGAGTTATTATTACGTTTCAACCATTGGCTTGTAGGTTCATAATAATAGCAAACAGTCATTGAGCAAACATTAGTTAGTTTTGCTATTATAAAGAAAATCTGTGATAATAATTATCATATTACTTACCTACTTCAGTTTAACTTTCAAATATGAGATAACTTATCTAGAACCAAGAAAAATTAACTGGCTCAGGGTGTGTAGTGCGTGTTTTTTGGTTTTACTGGATCAAAGGCATCGAACGCGTAAAACTCGCATTACACACACTGTATCCAAAAACATTACATTATTTTTTGAAAAACACATTCAAAATTTCTATAAGTCAATTTACTTTGAAACTAGATAAAACTTATTTTAGTAACTACATGCGTAAGCATAATAGGAAATTAACACGTGCTACCTTCTCATAATTAACTTCAGGCAAAGGAATATTCATTTATTTATTCACCTATCACCGATTATGTAAATTGTAAACGATAGGTTCATAGGCTACTTAATTGGTCGCTCATGTTAATCTAAGTTGTTTGAAATAAACAAAACTCGTATTTTTACCAACAAATCCAAATGTAAAAGTTTAAACACTAATTGTCATTTAATATTTAACAATTAAACAAGTTAAAGTTTAAATTCAAATATTTTTGGATCTCTTCTATTCTTCATAAATACGAGGTCAACCAGAATCCTGATGACGAAGAGAAATGACTCAATGACCGTTAGAACGCTGGCACCAACGAATAAAGCCGTTGTTCCACCCAAAGAGGCTGCAAAAGTAATTTTTTCATTTTATGAAAATCTTAAAAAAAACACAGAACACAAAAATATCACGGCAAAAAAAAACCGTAACTTACCGAATAAATCCTCAAGGGTGAAGATGACGTCTCTGTGCAACCTAACTTTTGGCGGCATCAAATTAATTCTGATACTGGCCATTTGACTGTCTTCAGCATTCGAGTCGCTCCCATTCCAGTAGTAGGCATTAATAAAATTTCAATATTTCAACTCTCACAAAGATTAATAGACAAAGAGACGGACAAACAGAACTTATGATACACTTTACTCGCTAATTTAATACCAAACCCATGCTAAGAATGTTGCACAGCCTCCATTCTATTTAAAGGGTTGTGGATTGCCAGTTTTAATTGGTTCTCCTTACCTTTATTCTCCGTTACCCTTAGATTATTACAATCTATAATTAATATTATGAAGTTACCCCAACTCCCGACTTGGTTTTGAGCTCAAATTGGCTCAAACACGCTATATGTATATCGTATATCTGCACTGCAGCAAGATACTGTCAAGGTGTTTGTTTCGCAGTCTACTTGATGCTACAGCATCAGGTCATGGTTACTATGCCATAGAAGTACCATCGAATTAATTGTATATCGTACTTAATTTCAAATCAATCAAAGATTTACAAGTTAGTGAAAACCCTTCGTTAACTAGGAAATGGATTGATGGTCTTCAAATGCCTGATTAGATCTTCATAAATTATAGTTTATAACACCCCGTTATGCGTCGGGCGTCGGGGTTTAAAAAAACCAAAGATAGCTTGGCAAATTAAACAGTTATTACACTTACCAATTTGTAGGAAAACCAATTAAGAAACCTAAGTAGTGAACTAGTGATCACATTACACTATAAATTTATTTCTAAATCGAAGATAGGATAACTGTGATTACACCTTCCGATATCCTAAATTTATTTCCTACAAATTAAATAGTGTAATAACCGCTTTAATTGCAACTTTAAGTAGTGTCTATCAACTTGCTATCAACAATCAAACATTTATTTGTAGTGACGTGATAACAAAGTAAAAGAAAAAATACAGTAATCAGAAAAATATTAGTTACAAGTTACAAAAAGGTCCCTACTCAGTATTTTGCTGGCATAGGCCTGTACCTACTGATCTTACGCAGGAACCCTAGGTTTAACACACATACACACAGAATCAATAAAAAGAATCAAATAAATATGTAATAATTAAAATTTCTTATCAATGAAATGGTAAACGAAAGAATCTTAGATTAATGATTGTTCTCGCTGCGCTCGACTAGATACAGCGCTATCTAAAAACAAGAGCTCCGTGAATGCGGCAACTTATTATTGTAGTGTGTGTAAGACATCGTCACCTTTTATCATTTTTTATACAGTTTCATTATTTTTTTACACAGTTTCACTACGCAAACTGGCATTTTACTTCTGCCCAACATAAATGTTCGGCACGTACACGTCACAAACAGCTTGCAATGTGACTAGCTCGGGTACGCCGACTTCGGCCTAGTATTTGTTGCCGCATTTGACGAGTACGCCGGCGGTATCTAATCGAGCGCAACGAGACCATTTATTAACTACAGTATTGCCACTTTTTAAAATTCTTAACTATTTTGGCCAGCTGTAAAGATATAAAAGATCATACCGAACAACGATCTTCTTTGTGTGAGAATAGTAATTGAGTTCCGCGCATTGGGGCTGGCAAGAACATTTCGCGAGGTTCTTTGGCAGATTGATGAGAATTTCCACATTGCGCCCGATGCACGCCATCCCGTGAGCGTCGCACATGACGCCATCTTGTTTTTAAGTATAGCGTTCAAATAAACGACACCAAATTTTATTTCTATATTGATTATTAAATTTTTATTCAATGTGTGTTTTTATTATTGTTATAATAAAGTAAAAATTACATTCTGAGTGCGTTACATCAGCACGACTTATATTGTCATCAGATTCTTTTGACATTTAATTTTTTATTTTATTTTCAGCCAGTATAGTTATTAATTTTATACACATTACATAGGTACCTCCTTTGACATAGAAATAAGGCCGACAACCGCAAAACATGATCGCCATTTTAGTTCGACAGTGCATTTGACACAACCCGAAGCTGTAGGCCTAAAATTAACAGGTTATAATTAAAAATTATAAACTTACCCCCAATATTAAGCCTGGGCTCGACCGCGAAATGAGCGAGGTCATTAATGAGCCCGCTTAACTCGCAACGGTAAATTTCATAGATGAGGCTCGACTGCGTGAGTCTAGCGGAGCGGGCTGAGCTATGAAACTTACCATTGCGAGTTAAGCGGGCTCATTAATGACCTCGCTCATTTCGCGGTCGAGCCCGGGCTTTATCTTGAGACCGTTTTTCATGAGGTACTTAGCGCACTTGCAGCAACTGTGCAGACATTTACATTAAAAAACTTTGTGTGGGTGTGTGAGTGTGGGTGTAAGTATGTGTATTTGTATATATTTATGAGTGAATGAGTGAAAAGATTGAAAGACACACCCTACTTACCCTTAAATTTTCGCTCAGCCATTCGTCGGTGAATCTGCAACGTCTTTGCTCTGTCCTCAAATGCTTGACTCTTGGCGACGCTTGAATTTCTATAGTCTTAATAAATAATAATAAAAATGCTATGATTAAAATTATAAAATAACCCCTGACTTTCTATTGAGCTCAAACACGCTACAAGTTGCTGTTGAACCTAGTTACGAATATGTCTAACCTTGAAATCCATAATAAGTTCTTCTCCAGGCGCTATGTCTCCAGTCGGATTTGATATTGGACTTGATATCTCGTATGGGGAATGAATGAAATACTGCAATACAACATTCTGTTATTAAATAATAATAATAGATATTGCACGCGACTTCGTCCGCGTAAATTTCTATAAGTACTAATATCATAAAGAGGAAAGATCTGGTTGTTTGTTTGTATTGAATAGGCTCCGAAACTAGTGGACCGATTTGAAAAATTCTTTTACCATTAGAAGCCGACATTATCCGTGATGAACATAGGCTACTTTTTACCACGGGAAAATGCTTCATTCCTACGGGAAATCTAAAATAAAAGTAAATACTAGCGACTTGGCCCGGGATACATTTGACAGCGCCATCTATCCAGAATCAGGTGAAGCGACTAACATGACAACTGCTCGGTGATATTTTTAGCGATCCGCTCCACGGTAGATGGCGTTTTATACTTTTCAACGCGGACGAAGTCGCGAGTGCCAGCTAGTATATTATATAATATGTGTTGGCGTGATCCTGTATGTAGGTAGACAGCTGCGCGCCCATAACTGTGAGCATTAGCATGTTGTTGACGCGAATCCGTACATTTCTTCCATACCCAAAGTCGTATAACGCGGCTATAGAAATTTTCTTAGCCTTTACCTTAATAGAATTGCTCAACGAGTCGATTCTAACAAAACACTGACTGCTGTGGTAGTGACATTTGAGGACCTGAGCGACGTTGGTCACGAAGTCTTGGAGGAGCACTTGGTGTTTCGCGTACTCCGAATTGAATGTCATACACATACCAATTTCCGTCATCACAGGAATCCACTGCACCTACGAACATAATAATTATCACATAGTTTTGCTCGCGACTTCTTCCGCAAGCCCTTTTCAAGAATAACAAGAACAAAAACAAGAACAAGAACAAGAACAAGAACAAGAACAAGATTAAGAATAAGAATAGTAGCTTATAGGAATAGGAATTGTTCCAGCACTTACTAAATCTACCTCTTAAAGCAGCAGTACTATGCAGTACGAGAATCTACTCCACGAGAATTTATCATAGCGACTAGAAGACGATATTTTACGACACCAAACATAAGGCAACCCAAATGTAGTCATTTAGGCAGCCCGTTTTGCGGGATCAGCCCGTCAAATAACAGCACGTGTGCTTTTGTGTTTTGGGGAACGAATAAGGGTTACCAGAGTACATTTCCCTATCACTTCCCAATCAGTTGAAAATGAATACAGACAATCTTGCACCACCGCGACGCGACGACGGGACTCGCTTGATTCAGCTAAATTCGTCCGCGCTCCACTTTTTAATAACGTAGCAAATAAAGACGTTACACCTCAATATCACTGTCGGACATCACAACTTGAAGTGGAAATATTGGATGAACATCGAAAGCCATTTGTAACAAATCGATGCCCTTCACAGTATCGTCCGTTTGGTATTTCCAAAAGTTCTGAAGGTTCGTTCTGAAACTGACATCCGAAACCAGCTCTATGAAGTCGTAATAGTATTGGTACTTTTCGGCGTCGCTTTCTTCCGTTACATTCCATAATCTGTTAATAAATAAAATATAATTTATAAAAAAACTGGCTGGTGCCCGCGACTTCGTCCGCGTTGAACGATGAAAGGTACCTCATGTCCTTTCTGGTGTCGCAGATGCGTGTATGCAAAATTTCATGGTGATTGGTTCAGTAGATTTTGTGTCAAAGCGTATCAAACAAACTCGCATTCACATTTATAATATCCAGTAAGGAAGCAAGACCCCGACTTTTTATTGAGCACAAAAATATATCTGCTGTAAGTGGTATAATTTTCTGCCAACGTCTTTGCAATGTTGTAGTCTTGCTTTGTGTTTCTACCAGCCTAGAAATCATACTTGAATAAGTACCCACTTTTCAATGATATCCTGAGCTTTCTCAGGCTGAACACGGTCCAGGAAGCAAGCTGTGACAGCTGGAAATGTGGTCCACCAACTTCTGTAGTCCTTCTGGAGAGATACCACCATCGGTTCCGAGTTGTAACGCGTTAGTTGCAAAAGTCCACAGTACAATGCTCCAACGAACGCACACATGGTTACCGCAAACCACAATATCCTGAAATGGAATGGGGAAAGATCGGGGATCGCTATCAAACTGTACAGGAACACCCGCTACACTAATCTGAAGATTGTTTGAAAGTTTCATCAAAATCGGTTTAACAGTTTTGGAGTCTATAGGAGACCATGAAATTTTACCTTCAAAGAAGTTTTACTTATTGAAAATTTTCGAATTACGTACTGGCCGGCTAGAAATTTTACAAACAGAACGACAAAATCTTCTGCAACAAGTCATACTTCACTTTTTCAATTGTCAAAACGACTCAAAAAAAATTTTCTAGTGTTTTTTTTAATATACTTGATAAAATTCAAAATTTCCAGCAACTCACCTCTCACACCAGTGCAAATTCGTGGCGACAGTATGTTTTAAGCCGTGCAAAGTAGTTTCCTGACAAAATTGTTGATATATTTTGGAAACGTGACTTACAGACATGGATCTGACTGTGGACCAAGTCTTGGATTTCTTTCGCGAGAGGCAGTTGAATTTTGCGGTTAGTGTTACACGATTTTCATTGTTTTTTGGTTTTTTCGAAGCCATTTTTGCAAGGACTCTGGCAAAAATTTAAAAAAAAAAATTGTTGACCTATTAGAGTTGATCTCAGATAAAATAAAAAGTAAAGATGGAGCCGTGTCGATTGCAGAGTGATGCAGGTAAAAATACGCCTCGCCGTGTTTATATACGGTTTCACGTTTCGCCTTATTAAAATATTTACTAGTAAAAATGCTTAAATGGTGTAAAAACGAGGTTTTAAAAAATAAAACAGAATGGAGTCACATTTCTTCACACGTAAGTATTAAACTTGGTAAAAGTTTCAACTTATAAAATTTTCAATAAAAATAAACAAAAATTGGGGTAGATTGGAACATAACAACAAATTTACATTCCCATTTATAATAATATTAGTAAAGATAACACGCTTTCACTACACAATTCGGTATTTTCACTACCTAGTAAATACTTTAATAAGGTAAGGTGTAGTGTGATTGCATCATTCATTATTTATAAGGCATTACTCTGCCGTGCAGGGGTCTATCTTAGTTATTATTTTATCTAAGGTAAGGATCGAGTATGAAAATAATTATCCTATCTATCTTTTAGATTACATGGTATGTCTAATATTATAAATGAAAGATGCAATTTGTTCCTGCAAATTTTATACCTGTATACATACCTGCCGGTTGTGGCTTTTTTCATTAGTGAAAACAGTATCAGAATACTTAATAGTAATTCTAATACGTTCACATAATATATTATGCAATCTTATAGTTATTTTATATTTTTTAAAAAAAAGAATACACGTCTCAAATAGAATCTAAGTTGGTGTAAGACATTTTACGAACATACCTATATGACATTTAATACTACAATATTTAGTTAATAACTTTGAATTCTAAAACGATTAAGTTAATTGTTACCATTAACCTTAGTTAACCATTAACCTATAGTTTAGCGGCGAACACAATTTGTAGTATTGTGTTGCTGTTATTATTCTTTTAGTAAAAATGCTCTATGCTCTTCATAATTATTGTTTTGATGGAAAACGATTTTATCAGAGCTTTAGTGAGTCGTAAGCCGAAATTGTTTATCTATTCTCATCTTAATCTACATAGTACAATGTACCTACTAAATAAACATTTTTTCTTCCTTTTTTACCTTTAAATTAAAGTCGTTTTCCGAGTCTGTCTGTCTGTATGTATATCCGCTGTCATCGTTGGTGAAAACCGGTATTTTAATACGGTTTTCACCGATAAAACTTTTTCTTTCTTTTTCTTTCTTTCTTTCCTATAAATTGAAGTCGTTTCCCCAGTATGTCTGTCTGTATATATATCCACTGTCTTCGTTGGTGAAAACCGGTATTTTAATACGGTTTTCACCGATAAAACTTTTTCTTTCTTTTTCTTTCTTTCTTTCCTATAAATTGAAGTCGTTTCCCCAGTATGTCTGTCTGTATATATATCCACTGTCTTCGTTGGTGAAAACCGGTATTTTAATACGGTTTTCACCGATAAAACTTTTTCTTTCTTTTTCTTTCTTTCTTTCCTATAAATTGAAGTCGTTTCCCCAGTATGTCTGTCTGTATATATATCCACTGTCTTCGTTGGTGAAAACCGGTATTTTAATACGGTTTTCACCGATAAAACTTTTTCTTTCTTTCTTTCCTATAAATTGAAGTCGTTTCCCCAGTATGTCTGTCTGTATATATATCCACTGTCTTCGTTGGTGAAAACCGGTATTTTAATACGGTTTTCACTGATAAAACTTTTTCTTTCTTTTTCTTTCTTTCTTTTCTATAAATTGAAGTCGTTTCCCCAGTATGTCTGTCTGTATATATATCCACTGTCTTCGTTGGTGAAAACCGGTATTTTAATACGGTTTTCACTGATAAAACTTTTTCTTTCTTTCTTTTCTATAAATTGAAGTCGTTTCCCCAGTATGTCTGTCTGTATATATATCCACTGTCTTCGTTGGTGAAAACCGGTATTTTAATACGGTTTTCACTGATAAAACTTTTTCTTTCTTTTTCTTTCTTTCTTTTCTATAAATTGAAGTCGTTTCCCCAGTATGTCTGTCTGTATATATATCCACTGTCTTCGTTGGTGAAAACCGGTATTTTAATACGGTTTTCACCGATAAAACTTTTTCTTTCTTTCTTTCCTATAAATTGAAGTCGTTTCCCCAGTATGTCTGTCTGTATATATATCCACTGTCTTCGTTGGTGAAAACCGGTATTTTAATACGGTTTTCACTGATAAAACTTTTTCTTTCTTTTTCTTTCTTTCTTTTCTATAAATTGAAGTCGTTTCCCCAGTATGTCTGTCTGTATATATATCCACTGTCTTCGTTGGTGAAAACCGGTATTTTAATACGGTTTTCACTGATAAAACTTTTTCTTTCTTTCTTTTCTATAAATTGAAGTCGTTTCCCCAGTATGTCTGTCTGTATATATATCCACTGTCTTCGTTGGTGAAAACCGGTATTTTAATACGGTTTTCACTGATAAAACTTTTTCTTTCTTTTTCTTTCTTTCTTTTCTATAAATTGAAGTCGTTTCCCCAGTATGTCTGTCTGTATATATATCCACTGTCTTCGTTGGTGAAAACCGGTATTTTAATACGGTTTTCACTGATAAAACTTTTTCTTTCTTTCTTTTCTATAAATTGAAGTCGTTTCCCCAGTATGTCTGTCTGTATATATATCCACTGTCTTCGTTGGTGAAAACCGGTATTTTAATGCGGTTTTCACCGATAAAACATTTTCTTTCTTTTTCTTTCTTTCTTTCCTATAAATTGAAGTCGTTTTCCGAGTCTGTCTGTCTGTATGTATATCCGCTGTCTTAGTTGGTGAATATCCGCGGTCTTTTAATGCGGTACTCCAGTTTATGAATTTTTGCTCACATAAATCGCTTCTTAGAAACTAAAAAGCCACAAATCAAAATTACACTTTTTACGGGAGAGCTAATCGATTTTTTAATTTTTTTCTTCTTAGATATATATCAAATATATGCATGTTATACATCGTTAGAAGAGTATTTTTAAGTAGCATTAAATGTTTTAAATACTTTTATAATAAACTGAATACTAGAAGAGATATAAGCATATAAGTTACTATTGAATATATAAATAAAATGATCAAAATATACTAAATATGGAATAAAACAACCAAGTATTTTTGCAACATACAATATGAATGATTGTGATTGTATTTTTGCAATAAAAATATTTTTGGATTTTTTTGTTTTATGACCCTTTAGTATTTAAGCAGCGAAACCCTGTACCGAGAGGGCCCCCTTATAGTAATTCGTTTCGGCCGCTTTGGAAACCAAAGGTTCGAAACCAGTTTCGAAAACAGAATTATTTTTCTTTTTTGGAAACCTGGTTTCGAATGAAGAAAAATAATTCTGTTGTCTAAACTGTTTTTCAATGCAGAATATAAAATCTTCTTTTGAAACTCATTCACAATTCTTTTAATATGTAAGTTATCAATTGTTAAATTTCAGGTCGCGACTGTTTTGGCCATACTGTATCTGATTTTCCAATATCGTCGGGGTAAACTCTTGGGAAGTAGCTATGACGATGATGACGATTATGATGAGAAACATTGCGGACTTCGGAGTTCTAGATCGCGATCTAGGTAATGTTGGAACACTAAACTAAAAATGCAGCAATATTTTTTTTTCTCATTAGTAGTCTATGTAGTAGATGTGAGCTTATGCATATTATTATGGCATTAAGTGTAGAAAGACATGCATTTGCGGGGAAAATATTAGGAAACTAGTGACCCGCTCCCGGCTTCGCCCGCGTCCAATCGCTACCAAACTTCACAGGATTACCCGCCGAACTAATCTGAAGATTATCTGAAAGTTTCATCAAAATCGGTTCAGCGGTTTTGAAGTCGCACACATTGCCTTTTATATATTAAGATATCAAAGCTGACCACTTATCCAATTTTATTGGCTCGTCTAAGTGGATGATTATTTTTTTCTTTAGGTCTAGGCAAAGGCGTGATGATGGCAAAATACGCGGAGAATCGAAGCACAGAAAAGGCAAGAAGTCTTACCGCCGCTGCCCCCAATGCTCTGAATGCAATGAAGACCAATGAAAAAAGTTTGCTGCTGTTGTATTGAGCATAATATTGTATTTGTTTTTTCTTTTTTTAAATATTTTGGTTTTTTTTTTTTAATAAAAAAAATTGGTAATTGTCTAGCAAACGAAGGCGCGTTTTATTCAATTTCTGTAGCATAGGAATCCGACCTATTCACGTGGTTTGGTCCCATATCATGACTTTCAAATCCATTGGCTCCTAGGGTGGTCGTCCCGTTTTAATAAAAAAAAAATAAGACCAGACGATAGTAGATTCTAAATCTACGAAGAAATCATTTTGAATGGTAGTGTCGTATTTTTTAAATGTAACTATGTTTAAAATATTTGATTTTATGTGATTTTTCAGAGTTAATTTTTCTCAAAATTTAGCAACCCTGGTTTTTATATTTATAGCTATTTCCTTCATAGAATAATAACTATGTATAATAGCATTCCTTTTTATCTCTATCGCTCTATCCCCCTTGCTTATTTCTTTTAATGCCTTTAAGCGGAAACACTGTTCAAAATGACAATGACATTTTGT
The DNA here is from genome assembly GCA_918317495.1 of Synanthedon vespiformis. NCBI lineage: Eukaryota > Metazoa > Arthropoda > Insecta > Lepidoptera > Sesiidae > Synanthedon > Synanthedon vespiformis. Next base: position 2,717,622 of record OU906974.1, read on the forward strand.
TTGTTGATGGTGAGTGGCATAGACACTAGTATACTACGTAATAGACCCACAGAGCGTGCAAGCGAGAAGGCAGTCTCTTATGACACGAATACGAGTGCGAAAGAGACAGGAAACAATGAGAAAATGTGACTGGTTTTGAGAGAGCTAGAGTAACATATAATAACGCTGCGAAAAGCGTCCTTCAGTTTTTGTGTAATTTCTCAAGAAATCCTTTTAAATTTCCTAAAATTATTGTTAAAATCAACATGGGGTGTTGTTCAGTGCCTGGTTGTGAAGTGAATCACAGGAATAATCCAAATAATGAGACATTTCACAGTCAAATATGATCCACATACTATCAATTTTAAACGCCTTATTTTCAGTGAAAATTAGGTTTAAGGAATATAGTAAATTGTGTAATAAATGTAAGATATCACGTAGTTTTGTGTTTTATATATATTTCTCACTTTCATAAATAAAAAAAAAAAGATATTGTGTCTGTGAAAATTGCCATAATTTACGTAGTGATTGAGTATTTGAATCATCGATATCGATTAAATTAATAGGTAATAAAATTATTCGTACTAAAATTATATCTCTTAAAATTTTAATATATAAACGTAGCTCAGATGAGATTACTATAATGTCGTTGATTAATGCTTGGTTTAGCTGTTTTATAGACAAAAAAACTAATAGTGTTTTAGTTTATTTTCTTTTAGCTTTGACAAGTAGATTTAACCTTAAGTTATTCCATAATAATTTGATTATTACCAAAAAATAAAAATCACTAGTACCTTTGTACAAATAAACGTTCCTAAAATTGTTTCTTAGAAACATAAAAATTAAAACAATCCAAATGTGTAAATGTTTTTTACTTTAGACTTGCGTAATAAATATGGTTTGGGAGGGGGTATATATTTATCAATAATCATCTTATGTGATAAATGAATGGCGCCTAATAACTTAAACGGTAAATCAGATCATTTGTGTACCTATACTAATGTTGTGGCTTAGATAGTACTTATCAAATTTAAATTTTTAAATCCCGTAGGTGGCATAAGTAATATTTGTCTAATGTGATATTTCATTTTTGTTAATATAAATGTTATTGATTTTTAATAAAGCATTTTATACCAACAACTTGTTTAATTTCAAAGCAATATCTAGTTTCCACTTGTAAGTTTTTATGTTCAACTGAACAGAATTACCTATTGTGAAATAATAGATATGTATAAATAAAAAAAACATTATAACTCGCCCATTAGCTCTTTGTTACTTGTCGATAACGAAGGGACATCTCTAAAACTCACTCACACACTTATATAATCACGCACTCGTAGACATTTCAGTTTTCGTCACGCGGAAAACGGGGAGTCTGTGCGTCTATTACGTAGTATACTAGTGTCTATGGTGAGTGGTGACAGTGACAGCCAGCTTCTGTCTGTAGTCTGTAGCGCCATCCATCATTCAACTGTCAAATGTCAACTGTTCACACACACCGGCATTTGAATTTATTTATTTATTTTCTTTGTTTGTTTATTTACTTTCTAAGTTTTAGTTAATTATATTTAATAATAAAAGGATGTCTTCGTTAAATTCAAGAAATAGCACCACACTTCAAGGGGGCAGTCACAATAGAAAATTAAGATACCGGGCTTTGTTAGAAGATCTATCAACAGTTGGTGTGTATTGCGAATTTACTTAGATTTAGAATGTATTCGTGATGATCGTCTAATCATTTAATTCTTTGTACTGTATCTGAGCCCACTTCTGATGTAAAATGAAACCAGACTGTGTACTGAAATACAATAAAATACCTAGTCATTTAATGATAAATATAACTGCCATTTACAAGTTATTCCAGATAGAATAACTTGTAAATAACTTGATAATAATATATACAGCCGCCCTCACTCCATGGCGCCATCGGTGTTGCCAATAAATCAGTTAAAATCCTTTATTTATCTGCCAGAGTCGGATTTATCCTACAATTATTTTCGTGTCCATTTCGCCGGAGCTGAATATATACATACGACAAAATCCTCGACGTGTATATTAATTGTTGAATCATTGCTTTGCTTTCCTTATGTTGTGGAAACCACTCTTTTTTGGACCAAGTGGTTTAAGACATACTTTGATAATATCATTTTTATAATGACCACCACCAAGGTTTGGAACATCTTCCGGCGTCTGTGTTTCCGATCTCTTTTGCTCGCTCGCTCCATCAAAAGCCTCATCTTCACTACACGGCTAGATTCTGGCCGAAAACAAACACGTCTCTAGATAAAAAAAATTCTGTTTGACGTTTAATTTCTGTTTTAGATGATGAAAATCTCAACAGCGAAGATTGCATGACGAGGACGGCAAATGCTGTCCGCGAAGCTCAGTCTTTGTTGGTCGAAGGCGGAGTGGAAGAGAGAGTGAAACATCCTGGTAATCTTGTCTCTTTCTCAGTGACAAATTGACGACACGTTCGGTCTCTAGTTGCTAGTAATCCTAGCTGTTAACAAAACGGTTGCGGGTTCGAACCCCGCCTCGGGGGCAAATGTTTATATGTGTTAACATTTTACCTTTGTACCTGAGTTGTGGATGTTTTGTATTTATAATATGTATGTATTCACAAAAAAAAGTAACGTATGTAGTATACCAACTGTCTGGTATCCATAATACAAGCATTTAGTTGCTTAGTGTGGAAGTGATGGGGCTGTGTGGAATATATGAATATATTATTGGTGTTAAATGAAGATGTGAGTGAATGAAGGTGTTATGGCACGACTTCACCTGACTGCTTTGGACTTGATGGACCTGTTTTGGAAAATTAAGAAAAATTATAGACTTGACTGACTAGTCTCGGGATCTCGGGAAAAGGCAAAATTGAAATTAAAAATCAAAAGTAGCAGATCCCGAGACTAGTCAGTCAAGTCAAGTCTATAATTTTTCTTACGTTTTTCCAAAACAGGTCCGTCAAGTCCAAAGCAATGATACTAATTTCTAAATGACAAAGTCATAATATAGAAGAGTCCCCCCAAAAAGGAAACTTTAAATACAAAAGAAAAATGCCATTACAGGTGAGGGGTATTTAGACTCGAGAGTGCTCCGGGCCACGAGCGACCTGACAATCAGGTGCTCGGAGGCGATCAGTGGAAATAGCAATGTTTACGATAAACATGAGCTCGCCCAGCACATTGTAAGTTCCTTTGTAGATTTAAAACTAGAATAAATAACTGAAACTAATGTTTAAAAAAGTAAAAATATACATATATTATATATTTTTTCTCTTTATTCAGGAAACAGTCATCAATCATAATAATAAATCTGTAAGTGTAGATATTGTATGTATAGTTCGTGCAGTGAATAAAGACTTCTCGGCAAATGTGCGCAGAATTCTATTTTTAGGTGTTTGAGGGGGCTGAGTCTACCAATAACATGTGCGGACACATTATTGGTAGACTCAGTAGCTCTTCCCCTCGCGCACTTCGTTCGTGCGTCTCGAGTCTCTCGGGTACTGTTGCGTACAGATTGTTTTATCGTATTAGTAATACGTCATGGTGAATAAATGCCTGAAAAAAAACGTTCTACTTCGACATCGCACGATGATTTTATGGAAGGAATATCAACACTGCCTGTAATGTTAAGTTAGTGAAGTGAAAAATTACGAGAAAGAATAAGAAAAAAAAGTGTCATTTTCCTTGGCAATTTTGTGCGCAATTGTACACATGCGCCAATTCCCCCACAAGTGTCGCCTTCGAACCTTAATATAATAATTCACCTATATGTTGCTTCACGGTGGTATTCTGTAAGGTGGTGGTTACTGCCGCCAGACGGGCCGCACAAATGGCTCCCAATTAAATTAATGAAATGAATATTAATGCCCATATTCGTTTCATTAAATTAATGTTCGTTTCCAGCGCGACAACCCCGAGTTTTGGGAGTTTTCGTTCCCCCTCGAACTGCCTCAGATCGTAAGCATTTTTGGCACGTTCGCCCCAACGCCAGTGGAGCAGAGGGCGCGGGCGCCTCGCAGGAGAGCCGAGAGGCAAAAGGACGCGGCACTCAAAGAACCAGAGAGCGTTGACAAGTTAGTTTGTATTTCCGAACTCGTATAACTCTAATCTTTTCAAAGTTCGAGTGAATATAGGCATAATTATTCTGGGTGAGCTTGCTCCATCATAGGCCTCATCCTTGCTCATGGGCGTAGCCACGGTGGGGCAGAGTGGGGCGCTTGCCCCACCCCGGCTCTGACCTGTAAGGTACCTATTCAAACCTAAAAAAATGGAGGACCGACTCATATGAAAATCAAACTGAAAAAATGGTCCTCTCCAACATAGCATAGAATCTTAGAGTCCGCGTATCACCGGTCATTTTTTCGTCAATTTCAATAATTCACCAATTCCCTCATTTGCCACTTTCACTAAGTTGTCAATTTTCCCATTATGTTGATTTCCTAATTCACATTTCACAAGTTTTCTTCTTGGTCAGTTAGTTAAGCGTAAGAACTACGCAAAAAGTACCGAACCGAACCATGAAATTTTGCATACACGTTGTCTGGGACACCAGATAGGAAATAGGGTACCTTTCATCCAGAAAAAAGTACTGTTCCCGAAGGGATCATCTAAAATAAAACAACAAGCGCAGCGTAGGACCCGCGGGTCAACAGTGGATCCAGTTTGCTCCTGTTTTTTTTCTGTATGTATGTATGTTCCTCCATAACGAATTAAACCTGGTAGGGTAGATAAACATTTAGACGTAGAGGACACAGGATAAGCTACTTTTTCTTTTTCAACGCGGACGAAGTCGCCAGCACCAGCCAGTTAGCTATAAATAAAGCGATTTAACGCCTCAGATTGGACAAGATCGAGGAGGGCTCCGAGATGGTGACTCGGGTGAATCAGCACCTCACCAAGTTGTACAAGAGCGGAGGCGAGAAGCCCCTCAGCTACTTCCACGTGGTCCTGGACCCTCACAGCTTCAGCACCACGGTCGAGAACATATATTACATATCGTTTCTGGCCAGAGACGGAATGGTCTCCGTACAAGTTGGTGAGAATATTTTTAGTTTTCATCATAATATATTATGTAACATGTATTACATTACAGCTCGGTTCGGTGAAATAGTGCGAATGAGACTGAACCGTGTCGCGGGAAGTTAGACGACACGTTTGGTCTAGGTGTTAACCAAACGGTCGCAGGTTCGAATCCCGCTAGGGGCAAATGTTTATGTGTTAACATTTTACCTTTGCACCTGATTCGTAGATGTTTTGTATTTACTAAAAAAAATGTAATGTATGTAGTATATCAACTGTCTCGTATCCATAATACAAGAATTAGTTGCTTAGTGTGGAACTAGATGGTGCTGTGTGAAATAGTAATGTACATGTAGTATATCAACTGCTATTGCTGTTAGTGGAACATGAACCTTATGACGTAATCGTAATGAACAGGTTGTATTGATACTTACAAAAACGGGCGTGGTCACCATCTATTTATCGTGGGGCGTGGGGAAAGTGTGCGGTGTGGAACTTTCCATGCGCCCAGGGCTTGGGCTCGAGCTTTCGAGAACGTTCCACGTGTAGTGTAACACTATGATATAAAAGGATAATCGCTGTAGGGGTCGGTCATGGAGTAATTTACTTTGTTTTCAGAAATATCGTGTTTATAGGCTCTATACATGATACTGAAACTAAATTGACCATTTTTACAATATTTTTCTGTAAGACATATGTATGTATGTTCCTCCATAACACTTAAACGAATTGACTGATTTTCATGAAACTTGATAGATAAACATTTAGAAGTACGGGACACGTGATAGGCTACTTTTATCTCTTTTAACGCGGACGAAGTCGCTGGCAACAGCTAGTAATGATAAAAGTTCTTCATTGAGGTTATTTACACGCGTGTTATAATGTTTATTACAGATGAGAAATACGGTCTACCTTTCATAACACCGATGAGACCCTCGCAAAACTCTCAACAGGACATCTCCGAGGAGAATCAGTTTATTGTCTCGATAGATATGGATTTGTGGAAGGTAGTTATTGATTTTTATTATGTTAGGTGGCTCGGCCAAATACCAACTCGACTCGGTAGAACGCAGACCCAGATTGACATTAAATTCCTGTAAATCTCCCTTATCCCTTATCCTTAATCCTTCTATGGTCGGCAGCGCACTTGTAGCACTTATGGCGTTGCTTGTGTTATAGGCGACGGTAGCCACCTACCATCAAGTGTACCGTCAGCCTGTCTGTCGACCTTAACATAAAAAAAAAAAAAAAAAAACTAAGTCTGTGTCTTTATATAAGATGTAGTTGTGAGAGTTATAAGATGCTCAGGTATAGGTGAATTATTATATTAAGGTTTGAAGGCGACACTTGTGGAGGGCAATCAGGCGCATATTGTGTACAATTGCGCACAAAATTGCTAAGTGAAATGAAATTTTTTCTTATTATTTCGCAATTTTTCACCTCACTAACTTAACATCACAGGCAGTGTTGATATTCCTTCAATAAAATCATCGTGCGATGTCTAAGGAGAACATTTATTCACAATGACGTATTACTAATACGATAAAACAATCTGTACGCAACAGTACCCGAGAGAGTCGAGACGCGCGCACGAAGTGCGGGTGGTGAGCGTCTGAGTCTACCAATAACGTGTGCGGCACACGTTATTGGTAGACTCAGACGCTCACGCCCTTTTTAGGCATTTATTCACCATGACGTATTACTAATACAATAAATCAATCTGTACGCGACAGTACCCAAGAGTCGAGACGCGCGAACGCAGTGCGCAAGGGGAAGAGCGTCTGAGTCTACCAATTAACGTGTCGGCACACGTTATTGGTAGACTCAGCCGCTCACGCTCCTCTGCCGCCTCAAACATCTAAAAATTGAGTTCTGCGCACATTTGCCGAGAAGTCTTTATTCGCTACACGAACTATACCAAAAACATTCAAATTCTTCCACCGATACTAAACCTTTAATTGAAGGTTATATATTTGGCATGAGCATAAGACGTGAGTGGATGAAGGTGGTATGTCGCATAATTCCAATTTTGAATAAGTCGAGGTTAAAGTTTTACTTTTAATTTCTGAGATAAGTCGCCACGGAACTGACTGTACTGTACTAAATCATTATGCAAAGTTGTGTTGTGTAAACAACCTAAAACATTAAAAGTGAACATAGCACCCTTTTCCATTGACAAAAGTTAAAATTTTGTCATTTTTAAAATTAACTGCACATACATACATAACACCTTTTTCAACTTTTTATTTTCCAAAAATGTCTTAAATCGACGATCTTAAGGTCTATAATCATTCATAAGACTATATTACCTTCATCAACGCAAAAAAACGAAAAAACCCAAAAATGCGACTTAACACCTTCATCCACTCGCGTCTTGAATTTTATGCTATAGAAGAAATTTTCACTTGAAAAGTCTTTTTTTAATTTTCAGGATCTAATAAAAGAATTCAATATAAGGAAACCGTTGCTGGTGATAAAAAGGCATTAAATTTGGTGATAAAAAGATTGATTTTGATTAAAAAAAAAAGAATCGAATCGATTCGGTGTAGAAATGAACAATGTAAATATAGTTCTTATACGTTTCAGTAATAAATATTATAAATGTAAATAAAACTGTGTGTCTGTCTTTTACCTTTTCACGCCTTAACTACTCGAACAATAAACGTGAAATTTTGCATACAAGTTGTCAGGGATACAGGAAAGGGTATAGGGTACCTTTCATCCAGAAAAAAGTACTGTTCCCAAGAGGAATAATCATAATCAATCAATACTAATATTATAAAGAGTAAAGATTTGTTTGTTTGTATAGAATAGGCTCCGAAACTAATGGACCGATTTGAAAAATTCTTTTACCATTAGAAGCCGACATTATTCGTGAAGAACATAGGCTACTTTTTACCGCAGAAAAATGCTTCATTCCTATGGGAAATCTAAAATAAAAGTATATACTAGCGGCTTGGCCTGGGAGATAGCGCCATCTATCCAAAATACGATGGATGGCGTTTTATACTTTTCTACGCGGACGAAGTCGCGGGCACCAGCTAGTATAATATAAAATAAAACGAAGAAATCGATTTAAAAAAATACTTTATTTACAAAAATGCTCGATACAAAATTACATCATTAAAAATATCATTCGTCCATTTTTATTTATATTATATATACAGTAAAAAAAAAAACTTCATTACATACATACTTTATTATTTATTACCACAATTTTTTTCTACTCTAATTCATTACATAGTCATTTAATAGTCACACGACGACCCGCCTTGTGAGAAAACAAAAATAGTACCACCATTGATGGTACTACTGGGCCTTTAATTCTCATTAGTACTATTAATTGTACTATTGGGCTTTCAATCTCATATTACTATTGGGGTTTTTATTATCATTAGTACCATTAATTGCACTATTGGGGTTTTTAGTACCATTAGTTGTACTATTAGGCTTTTTAATCTTTTAATCTCATTAGTACTATTGGAATTTTTTATTCTCATTAGTACAATTAGTGGTACTATGGGGTTTTTTTTATCATTAGTACCATTAATTACAGTATTGGGCTTTTAATCTCATTAGTACTATTGGGGTTTTTATTCTCATTAGTACCATTAATCGTACTATTGGGCTTTTAATCTCATCAATACTATTGGGGGTATTCTCATTAGTACCATTAGTGTTCTATTGGGTTTTTATTGTCATTGGTACCATTAATTGTACTATTGGGCCTTTAATCTCATTAGTACTATTGAGTTTTTTATTCTCATTAGTACAATTTATTGCAATTAATGCATTAATACATACTTACTATACTAATATTATAAAAATTACTGGACCGATTTTGAAAATTAATTCACCTATAGAAAGCTAAACTATCAGCGAGTACGCGGGCGAAGTCGCGTGCAACAGCTAGTACACAATACAATCCTTAGTTAAAAAATGCTTTGCTACAAACATTTATTAATTACGTTAACCTGATGTATTGATGATTGATTACTTGGATTAATATAGAATATTTATCCTGAAAAATGAGATTTTCAAAAAACGAACTACGGCACATATGAAGTCGCAGGCACAGTTGGTCTTAGAATATTTTTAAAGGCAAAGACAAGGCCTCTTGATCATTGTGCCATTTTATTAAGAAATTCGCATAAAATTTAAAAAAAAACTTGGACATAAAATTTAAAAAACAGTTATTTCATCTGCAGATTCTGAAGTTGTCCCAAAAATATTTTCTCAAAAAAAAAAATTTTTTTTTTGAAAATACGACTGACTTGCTTATTTATAACTAAAATTATCTTTTGAATTAAATATTTCTATTTCTAAAACTGTGGACGGGTTTAAAATACTGTTTTATATTCATTGTATTTCTCAATAATTTCAGTCAAAATGTTTTATAGGTTTACTTACGTTAATACATTATAATTATGCACTCTGCAAAAGGTTTATATTATTAGCGAACCTGAATCTAGACTAGTGTCATATTAAATATTGTCAACAAGACATGGCATTATCTCATTTTCTACTATATAAAACTTATATTTTATAATAAAAAAAATACGGCGACGAAGTCATGCAACAGCTAGTTTTAAATTAAATATACATCTTTTTTTAGTCACTCTACTGAAAAAAAAAACAAAAAAAAACGGAGGCAGTCATGAGGACTGCCGACAGAAGTGAAAACTTAAAACTGAGCGTCCAACGCACACACATACAATCGGATATATGCAATGCAATGTGACAGCTGCGCGCGCACAACTGTGACCATTAGCATGTTGCTGACGCGAACCCATACATTTTTTCCCTACCCAAAGTCACTTCAATAAAAAAGATTTTAAATAAACGAATCAATGTCAAAGGAATTCCGCTATTTAAATCTTAGCTAATATTATAAAGAGAGAAGATTTGTATTTCTTTTTGTAATAAATAAACTCGAAAACTACGATTTTGAGAATTCTTTCACCCATAGAAAGCTATGTTATCAGCGAGTAACATAGGTTATATTTTATAAAGTTGCGGGGCGAAGTCGCGTACAACAGCTAGTAAAGAATAAATTAATAGGACATCGAAAATTTAAAGCTAAAGTGTAGAGGGTAGTAATGAAAACCCAAATGTGATGTATCGTGTTGTGATGACTTTACGTATGGTTTAAATAAATAGTTATTTATTATATTTATTTAATCACTATGTAGGTTATTATTATTATCAATACTAATAATAAATCTGTGAGTGTGGGTATTACTAATATTATAAATGCGAAAGTAACACTGTCTGTCTGTCTCGCTTTCACGCCAAAACTACTGAACCGATCACCATTAAATTTTGCATACACATTGTCTGGGACACCAGAGAGGACATAGGATACCTTTTATCCAGGAAAAAAGTAATGTTCCCGAGGGATTATCTAAAATATAAAACTGTAACTGACGCCTGGCCAATGTGTTATAGCAACAAGTTGTCAAGTGTTGTAATTGCTTTTATATTTTTAATTTATCATCGCGTACGAAGTCGCGGGCGCGAGCTAGTAATAATAAATAAAATAAGATTTAAAAAGAACTACAAAATACCGTCACTAAACGCTAAATATTTACAAATTAAAAACTAATATCTCACAACTACCCGCATTTCGGAAATTCTTTTTGTACTTTACTCCGAAGAATCTAAAGTTCATGTCATACTAATATTATAAAGAGAAAATATTTGTAATTTTTGTATTGTATTTTTGTTTTTGTTGAATAAACTCAAAAACTAATGGACCGATTTTAAAAATTCTTTCACCTTTAGAAAGCTAAATTATCAGCGAGTAACATAGGCTATATTTTATAAAGTTACGCGGACGAAGTCGCGTGCAAAGGCTAGTTTAAAATAAACTTTTATGGCTAATTGTTAATAAAACGTTTGAACTATAGTTTAACTATTAAAAGTAATACTGCGTCATTTGGTTCCTAAAGTGAGAATCGGGTTCTACAACTAACTAATACACAAAAATACATAAATAATAAATTAATCTAAAATTAATAAATGCAAAAGTAAGCGAAGTTTTTAAACTATATTAATTCGAATCTCAGACAAAGTAAGAACTAAAGATAGAGCATTGTGGACAACAGAATGAATGAATCAATACTAATAAGTAATAAATCTGTAAGTGTAGGTATTGTATGTATGTATAGGTGAATTATTATATTAAGGTTTGTAGGCGACACTTGTGAGGGGCAATCAGCGCATATTGTGTACAATTGCGCACAAAATTGCTAAGGGAAATGACATTTTTTCTTATTATTTCGCAATTTTTCACCTCACTAACTTAACATTACAGGCAATGTTGATATTCCTTCAATAAAATCATCGTGCGATATCTAAGGAGAACATTAATTATTCACCATGACGTATTACTAATACGATAAAACAATCTGTACGCGACAGTATCCAAGAGTCGAGACGCGCGAACGAAGTGCAGGAGGTTAGCGTCTGAGTCTACCAATAACGTGTCGGCACACGTTATTGGTAGACTCATCCGCTCACGCTCTTTTTTAGGCATTTATTCACCATGACGTATTACTAATACGATAAAACAATCTGTACGCGACAGTACCCAAGAGAGTCCAGACGCGCGAACGCAGTGCGCGAGGTGAGCGTCTGAGTCTACCAATAACGTGTGCGGCACACGTATTGGTAGACTCAGCCGACACCTAAAAGTAGAATTCTGCGCACATTTGCCGAGAAGTCTTTATTCGCTACACGAACTATATGTTCCTCCATAACACTTAAACGAATTGACTGATTTCCATGAAACTTGGTAGATAAACATTTAGACGTACGGGACACGTGATAAGCTAACATTTCAGTTAGCGCATTGAATTTAATGTTGAATATCAATAACTTTAAGTACGTAATTTCCTCCCGTAAGAAAATTTTTGTACTGAAATAAAACGCTTCATAGCACCATACATATTGGCTTCAGCGCTGACGGACGGCGTGACACTAAATCAGCGTCTCGCGCTGATGATTAGCGTGACACGAAAACCAGCCTAAGGTTTGCTCTTATCAACCGCAGCTTGTGTAAAAATCGTGTACAAAATGTGTTTTTGTACAAATAAAGATGATTATTATTATTATCTTGTAAGCGATGAAATAAATAAAAACCGTGCGGTTTTTTTTGCCAAATACAAACACAAAGCTGTTGCCAATTACAAATATTTTTAATTGAAATTATAGCTTGGAACAAAAAATGTCAATACAGTACACGCATGTTTCTGTTCTAACTCTGTCATATGTAATACTAGCAGTTGCCCGCGACTTCGCCCGCGTTAAAAAAGATAAAAAGTAGCCTATCACGTGTCCCCTACTTCTAAATGTTTATCTACTAAGTTTCATGAAAATCAGTTAATTCGTTTAAGAGTTATGGAGGAACATACATACATACATACAGAAAAAAATTGTAAAAATGGTAAATTTAGTTTCAGTATCATGTATAGAGCCTATATACACGATATTTCTGAAAACAAAGTAAATTACTCCACGACCGACCTCTACACATTTATTATTAGTATTGATTAATATGTATTCTGTGAAATATGTGTTAATTTTTTGTTTTGTTTTTATATTATGTTTGCGTTTCAAAAATTAATAAAATAATGAAAAAAAAAAGTCTTCACAAAATTGTTGTCCGCATAATTCTGTCTATAGTTCTTATTTGGTCTGAGAGTCGAATAATAAGATTACAGGAAATCTCCTTAAAATCTTTGTGTGAAATTGTAATCATTATTTATTTATTTATTTTTCAGCACAAACAAAAAACTTAGATATATAAAAATTATATAGATAGATATACTTATAAAATATATATATTATATGCCTATCTATATTTTTTATTGTATCTATTTCTTTCATTAATAACGTTCAGTACTAAAATAGTATAAATTATTATGACAATGACCACAAATTCACTATCTACAATCGATTCCATTTCATTTATATGTTACAAACTGGCTAAAGGTAGAAAATCTTATTAAAATAGCTTTTTTATTCTCTCTTTTGCGTATTCCATTAAACTTGCGATAAGTATAATAAATACTGGCCAGTAACTTAGATACTAAGTTAGATACTGTATTATTAATAACATAACTTACATATAAGCGTATGAATTTGATCAGTTTGTGACGTAAATATTAACACTATTAATAAAGCGGTTTTTTTGCGTGGCCACTTATTTAAGAATTGTAAGTTTTCAATCAATGTACAGTCGGCCGCATATAGCTCCTTAAAAACTAAAGGGCCATAACACAATCCTTCATATTGTATGTTGCAAAAAGACTTATATATATGGTTGTTTTATTCCATATTTTGTATATTTTGATCATTTATATATATTTATATATTCAAAAGTAACTTATATGCTTATATCTCTTCTAGTATTCCGTTTATTATAAAAGTACTTAAAACATTTAATGCTACTTAAAAATACGCATCTAACGATGTATAATAATATGTATCTAATAAAAAAAAAATAGACAAAAAATAATTATTTCTTTTTTCCATTAGGTCTCCTGTAAAAAGTGTAATTTTGATTTGTGGCCCTTTAGTTTTTAAGGAGCGTTATGTCGATTAACACATTCAAAAGTGCAAAACAACTGAACACTCAATTTACTTGCTTACTTACTGAAGCTTTTTACGATCGTTTGTACGTGAAGTTTATTGTGTTCTTTATTCGTGACAACGACTTATGGCGCGTTGAGTGTTCAGTTGTTTTGCACTTTTGAATGTGTTAATCGACTTATGCGGCCGACTGTACTACAAGTATGGATTTTGCACGCTATACAAAACATTAAGAACTCTATGGAACGTTTAGGCTGGTTTTCGTGTCACGCTGATCATCAGCGTGAGACGCTGACTTCGTGTCACGCTGACCGTCAGCGCGAGACGCTGACTTCGTGTCACGCTGACAAGCCAATATATATGGTGCTATGGAGCGTTTTTTTATCTATAGGTACAAGATATTTGATTGGTCTCGCCGCGCTCTATACTAGATACAGCCGCCGTACTTATAAAAGTTTTCGATAATTATGTTAAATTTTGGCCACGCAAAAAAAATTTTTTTTTTTTCATAATTTCATTGAATTATAAAACAAAATGGCTGCCGTTCGCTTAAATACATATATATACAAATATATCTAAAAAAAAATTTATATATGTATATGTACATACAAATACAATACATCATTGTGAATACTTAAAAGTCGAGTTTTTTTTTTTAAAAAAAATTGTGATTCTCGATATTTTTAACTTAGATTTTTTTTTAAAGTAAAAAAATTCTCAAGGCATTGTTTTTGTGATGAATTTAAAATTTTCATTATACATATATAATAAATATGTACAGTTACATGTTTTTTAAATCAGTATTCTCAAAGGTAATAAACAATTTTTAGCTTTTTCTAGATTTTTAAATTTGTCTTTACTTTTAGAAAATCTAGAAAAAATTGTTCATGTTTTTATTTATACGTAATTCATTTATAGACGTTTTAAAATGATTTTTTGAAAAAAATTCTTGCTACAGAAAAGACATAATATATGTAGCTTCGGCAAAATAATTAAGAAATTAAAGAGGGCTGTTTAAAAAATAATTAATATTAATAACATTAATTAATTAAAGTGTCGCCTCGTCCTTTTTCTTTCAACGAGACGGTTTTAACCCTTCACATGCCGGAACGTGGATCCGCGTTAATAATTTTAAACCACTCGTGTGTCAGAACGTGGATCCGCGTTAATAATTTTAAACCACTCGTGTGTCAGAACGTGGATCCGCGTTAATAATTTTAAACCACTCGTGTGCCGGAACGTGGATCCGCGTTGCGCCTACTTCAAGCGATATTTTACGTTTATTCTATATAAGTACTTAACAGCGCGTATAAAGGTACACTAGCGCCACTCATTTAAAAAAATATTATCTCGTGACTTAGAAGGAATTATTAATAAAGGCTCGAACTAAAGCCTTCGGTAAGTATGTCTACAATTTCTTAACACCTTTTATAAAGTTTCATATTTAGACACGAAGCAATAAAACTCTATCTAAAGAAAAGCGGCCGCATTCCTCTAAATCGTATTTTGTTGCTTCGTGTCTGAATATGAAACTTTATAAAGGGTATTAAAAAATTGTAGACATACTTACCGAGGGCTTTGTGTAGCCGTTATTAATAATTCCTTCTCGGTCACGAGATAATATTTTTTTTAAATGAGTGGCGCTAGTGTACCTTTATACGCCCTCTTAATCATAACATGTAATTTCGGTTGAAAATTGTTGCAGTTGAATTAAAGGCACTTTGAGATTGACTTTACGCTCCGTTAATTAATCGTTAATTTTGTGATCTACGTGATACGACTTAAGTGTGATATTGCACAATTTTCGTCTGTCGCTCAGCACACGCATTTAGGTAAGCATGCAACTGACGTTCGGCACACGACGGGTTAACCGCACAGCGTCAGTTGCCACATTTTCAATTTCTCAACTACTCCGCCGGGCCGTGTGCACATACAAAACATCGTGTTCAGTGTTGCCAACTTAAAACTAAGTGTAGTAATATCTTGAAATCGATTAGCTGTTGGGCATGTTGTCGCCCCACGTGCAGTACCAGTTGACATTGAACATGGCGGAGTACGGGTGTTTCCTCTTTTTGTGCAAACGGAGGGACTCCTCCGACGCGTACCAATATTGGGGATATTTGTCGAACGGATACTTGTCCGATTCCTTCAAGTAGGGCTCGTCTGATTTTACTGAAACGCAAGTTGGATAAGATTTATTATAAACGAAAGAATATTTTTTTAGTCTACTAGTTTTTGAATTTATTCATTTCATTGCAATCACAAATATTAACATTTTCTCTTTTATAATATTAGTATAGGTAGATACTTACTATTATGCTTAATTAATTAACATAAATTATGATTATTATATTAATTATTTATTATACCTAATTAATTAACATAAATTATGATTGATTAATTAATTAATTAGCATTTATTATGATTTAATTAATTAACATAAATTATGATTAATTAACTAGAATTTGTATGCTTAATTAATTAGCATTTATTATGCTTTAACTCGGAGACCTCGGCACGATGCTCGAAGACCTCAACCGAGTTTCTCAAAGGATGGGCCTTAAGATGAATATGGACAAGACGAAAGTTATGTCAAATGTCCATGTTGTGCCTACCCCAGTAACAGTTGGGAACTCAACTCTCGAAGTTGTTGACGAATACATATACCTGGGACAAATAGTCCAGCAGTTAGGTAGAGCCAACTTCGAGAGGGAGGTCAATCGTCGAATCCAGCTCGGATGGGCAGCATTCGGGAAGCTCCGAGACATCTTCTCTTCCAAAATTCCTCAGTGTCTTAAGACAAAAGTGTTCGACCAATGTGTGTTGCCAGTGATGACATATGGCGCTGAAACGTGGTCTCTAACCATGGGCCTCGTAAGGAAGCTCAATGTCGCTCAACGAGCTATGGAAAGGGCTATGCTCGGGGTTACACTGCGAGATCGAATCAGAAATGAGGAGATCCGTAGACGTACGAAAGTTACCGACATAAGCCGTCGGATTAGTAAGTTGAAGTGGCAGTGGGCAGGGCACATAGTACGTGGAGGCCACGGACCAGCAAGCGCAGCGTAGGTCGTCCACGCACAAGGTGGACAGACGACCTAATAAGGGCCGCGGGTCGACGGTGGATCCAGGCTGCTTCTGACCGGTCCAATTGGAAATTTTTGGGGGAGGCCTATGTCCAGCAGTGGACGTCCTACGGCTGAGATGATGATGCTTTAACTAATTAATCTAAATTATAAATAGCATTATTATGCTATATTAATTAACAGAAATTACGATTTATTAATTAGCATTAGGCTTAATTAATAAGAATAAATTATGCTTAATTAATTAACACAAATTATGATTGATTAATTAACATAAATTATGCTAAATAATTAACATAAATTAAGACTGATTAATTAACATAAATTATGATTTATTAAGTAGCATTATTATGCTTAATAAATTAGAATAAATGATGTATTTGTCGATTATACTCACACGGTGGTATGCAGTACGGACAGAAGATCCTTTGCCTGCGCGACTGATGGCTCTCGAGATGTTTCTTGTGGTGTTTCCGTCTGGCCGACACGTGGGGGCAGCACGGGCAAGGCAGAGTCAACTCTCTTGGTGCGCAGCCGTGCCTTTGCTCCGAATGGCTCAACAGAGTCGACACCACTCGGTAGCCCTGAATCATTTATGTTT
Organism: Synanthedon vespiformis; assembly: GCA_918317495.1. Classification (NCBI taxonomy): domain Eukaryota; kingdom Metazoa; phylum Arthropoda; class Insecta; order Lepidoptera; family Sesiidae; genus Synanthedon; species Synanthedon vespiformis. Next base: position 2,734,907 of record OU906974.1, read on the forward strand.
CACTATTATATACTACCGTCCGATCAAAGTGACCAAATGTTTAGCCTATGTGGCAAAATTTATGGTTAAAGAAGACATAGAAGCAGAATGTATGGCCAAAGTGGCAAAACATATGATCAAAGAGGCCAAGGAAGCAAAATGTATTGCCAAAGTGTTAAAATGTATGGGCAAAGTGGCTAAAGTGGCCAAATGTATGACCAAAGTGGCAAAATGAATGGTCAAAGTGACTAAAGAGGCAAAAGTATGGCCAAAATGTTAAAATGTATGAGCAGTGTCAAAATGTATGACCAAAGTGACCACAGTGGCAAAATGTATGGCCATAAGGGCCAAATGTATGGCCATAAGGGCCAAATGTATGGGTAAACTGGCAAAATGTATGGCCAGAGTTCAAATGTATGTCCAAAGTGCCCACAGTGGCAAAATGTATGAGCAAAAGGGCCAAATGTATGGGTAAAGTGGCAAAATGTATGGGCAAAGTGGCAAAATGTATGAGCAAAAGGGCCAAATGTATGGGTAAAGTGGCAAAATGTATGGGCAAAGTGGCAAAATGTATGGGCAAAGTGGCAAAATGTATGGGCAAAGTGGCAAAATGTATGAGCAAAAGGGCCAAATGTATGGGTAAAGTGGCAAAATGTATGGGCAAAGTGGCAAAATGTATGAGCAAAAGGGCCAAATGTATGGGTAAAGTGGCAAAATGTATGGGCAAAGTGGCAAAATGTATGAGCAAAAGGGCCAAATGTATGGGTAAAGTGGCAAAATGTATGGGCAAAGTGGCAAAATGTATGGGCAAAGTGGCAAAATGTATGGGCAAAGTGGCAAAATGTATGAGCAAAAGGGCCAAATGTATGGGTAAAGTGGCAAAATGTATGACCAAAGTGGTCAAATGTAAGACCAAAGTGGCCACAGCGGCCAAACGTTTGGCAAAAGTGACCACCCACAGCAAAAGATGCTTCACATTAGAAAATGCTATTCTTAATAATAATTACCTTAAAACAATGTTCGCATCTGAAAGGAAACTCCTTCCATTTGGGATTTTTCTTTCGACTGAACACCATCTTGTAGGGCTCAGCCGGAAACCAGTCTTCGGGGTCCAGGTCCAATTCGACTACTTCAACACCTGGAATTTAATAGGAAGATATTTGAACTTCCTATTAATAGTAAGAACAGCCATCTGTCCACACTTAAGGCGCTTAACGCTGCCACTTAAGGTGACACAAGTCAGTTTTCCTCCATACAAACGTAGAATGTTAATTACTCCGCTGTTTTATGTTTAATTTACAAAGGTAAGCATAATACCGATTTATCTTGTCGTTAACTAGGTTTGTAAGCACACGAACTTTTAAAAAAAGTATTAATTTAAAAGATAGATATCCTTGAAAAATCCATATTTTAACACAAGTTTTAATGCAACTTTGAGGGTGAATATGTCAGTGTAGTGTACAAAATCTCCAAAATACTTTGCGTACAAACATTGATTACTTATTGAAGAGTTGAAATAAGTTTACACGAAATAGATATATGCAGTAGTTTTGTCAAAAAGAGTATACGGCCAAGGGTCTCTTTGTGATTGGTATGAATGATTGTGCATCTCAGTCGAGTGCTCTTCCCGCGCATTGTGCTGTGTGAGATAGAATGTTTACACACAACGTAGTACTGATCGCTCGATTTTCGACCTTATAAGCATCGCAATAAGGTTGAATATCGAATGATCCGTTTGATTGTATTTCTTGCACAGAACTAAATGGGGTAAATCAAATTTAATTTATTATGGCTGATTTTCGCCTTTTAAGTACTTAACTAATGAAACGTATATTCCTTCTATGAGTATTTATTTTGAGAACAACTACATTTGTTTGTGAGTAAATCGAAAATATCTTTAAAAAAAAGTCTCATTTAAAAAAAAAAGAAGTAACCAAAGAAATCCTCTATCACCGTCTAGTTTCAATGAAATGAAAAAATAAATAAAACACAAACCTACCTTCAGGCACTTTGATTTGTGGTATGATAGTACTCTGTAATAAACTGGTGGGTGGAGCGGTGACAGCTGTCAACGTTGTGTTAGTAGCTGCTAGGAGACTTGTCAAAATTGTATTCTGTGCCTGAAAAACATCATTTTAGACTTGTAAGAAGATTTTTAATCCAAATATATATCTTCAGGTATTCCACATAGCACCATTTAGTTCCACACAGCATCATTTAGTTCCACACAGTACCATCTAGTTCCACACAGTACCATCTAGTTCCACACAGCACCATCTAGTTCCACACAGCACCATCTAGTTCCACACAGTACCATCTAGTTCCACACAGCACCATCTAGTTCCACACAGCACCATCTAGTTCCACACAGTACCATCTAGTTCCACACTAAGCTACGATTACGACCCATTTACAGAAGACCACCGCGAAATAGCATTTGTGCTGTTATGTTTCGGTGAGTGAGTAAGGGATGCCAGAGTCCATTAACCCTGCTATAATCGGCAACACACTTGCTACACCCGTGACGTAGCTGGTTTTATTGGTGACGGTAACCACCTACCATCAAGGTACCGTCAACCTGTCTGAAAAGAAGCCTCGAAAGAAACTCAGGGTTGTCGACGATTCTGAAAAGAAGCTTCGAAAGAAAATCAAAGTTGTCGACGATCCTGAAAAGAAGCTTCGAAAGAAACTCAGGGTTGTCGACGATTCTGAAAAGAAGCTTCGAAAGAAAATCAAAGTTGTCGACGATCCTGAAAAGAAGCTTCGAAAGAAAATCAAAGTTGTCGACGATCCTGAAAAGAAGCTTCGAAAGAAAATCAGGGTTGTTGGCGATCCTGAAAAGAAGCTTCGAAAGAAACCAGGGTTGTTGGCGATCCTGAAAAGCCTCGAAAGAAACTCAGGATTGTCGAATTTAACATATGTAATATAAAAAAAATATGGTTTTACCTGTAATAAGGCAGCATTATTCCAACTTTGAGATAGATTAACTTTAGGTTTCCTCTTGTAACCCTTAGGTGGGCCTCTTTTTTTCGCTATTTCTCCATTTTTCTTATATCTGACTACTGTACCGGCATCACATGTCACAGGTTTATTTTGTATTGGTGTTATTGTTAATTTTGCAGGCAGTGAATATCTGCGGGTAGATAAATTCTTTCTAAATAATATAGTTCTAATAAATAGACAGATAAATAATAAATATCTTCTCATCACACATTTTCCACACTAAGCAACTAATGCTTGTATTAGGAAATTAGTACATACAAATTCATGTAGATGGCGCTTATTTCATACAGTTAAATGTCACTGAGGGTGTCGTTCGTAGTTTAACCTTATCACAATAATATAATCCCACTATAGTTGAATAGGCTCCGAAACTAATGGACCAATTTGAAAAATTCTTTCACTGTTGGGAAGCTATATTATCAGCGAGTAACACAGGCTATCTATACTTCTATATCTATACTAATATTATAAAGAGGAAAGATTTGTTTGTTTGTTTATATAGAATAGGCTCCGAAACTAGTGGACCGATTTGAAAAATTCTTTTACCATTAGAAGCCGACATTATCCGTGATGAACATAGGCCACTTTTTACCTTGGGAAAATGCTTCATTCCTACGGGAAAATGGGTAGTAAGAATGATCCTTCCATACTTATCTTTTTCACATAACTTCTAAACGGATGAACCGATTGGGTTGAAATTTTGTATGTGTATTTCCATAGTTTCACAGACACGAATGTATTATAATTCATAAAGTTACGCGGACGAAGTCGCGTGCAACAGCTAGTTATTTGCAATGCAACGACTAGTTTATTTTAAAAGTAGTATCTTTAAAAAAACACAAAGACATGCTTACCTATTTTGAAGATTTTTGACAACATTATTCGTGTGCACACTGGTTAGGGCTAAAGGGTTGGCTAAATTAAGGGGATTATTGACGAACTTGGGTAAGCTCGGTGAGGTCGGCGAGGGATATATTGATAAGGACTTTGGTGTGTTATAAGCGGGTATTTGATAAACTTTGAGGTTTAAAGAAGGACTCGTGTACGACGGTTTCATCCTTTTGGCGTTGGGCTCGTCATCGCTGGACTCCGAGTGGGGAGGTGCACTTAGAGGGTCCTTCTCGGAACTGTTGAAAGGTTGAGGAATGTGATCTTTCTCTTGTATGCAGAACATCTGGAATTATTAAAAGCAATGGTTATAACAATACAATTATTATATTTATTAAATACTAGCTGCCGTCCACGACTTCGCCTGCGTAACTTTGTCTATACTAATATTATAAAGAGGAAAGATTTGATTGTTTGTTTGTATTGAATAGGCTCCGAAACTAGTGGACCAATTTGAAAAATTCTTTTACCATTAGAAGCCGACATTATCCGTGATGAACATAGGCTACTTGGGGAACATAGCGAAAATGCTTCATTCCTATGGGAAATCTAAAATAAAAGTAAATGCAAGCGGCTTGGCCCGGGAGATAGCGCCATCTATCCAATATATGGTAGGTGGTGTTTTATACTTTTCTACATGGACAAAGTCGCGAGCACCAGCTAGTAAATTATATACCAAAACCTTCCTCGAGAAACCACTCTATCCTCTCTGAAAACAGCATGAAAATTGGTGCAGTAGTTTTTGAGTTTATTGTGAACAGACAGACAGACCAACAGACTTTGTTTTATAACCAACAGATGTGGCTCACTTATCCTTACATATTTGTAAGGATTGCACCGATTTTCGTGCTGTTTTCACCGATGGATAGAGTGGTTCTCGAGGAAGGTTAGTATATAATTTATAAAGTTACGTGGGCGAAGTCGCAGGCACCAGCTAGTATAATATAAAGAGAACAGATTTGTATGTTAGTCTATCTATACTAACTAATATTATAAGGGGGAAAGACTTGATTTGTTTGTTTGTATTGAATAGGCTCCGAAACTACTGGACTGATTTGAAAAATTCTTTCAACTATAGAAATATACATTATCAGCGAGTAACATAGGCTATATATTATAAAGTGACGTGGGCAAAGTCGCGTGCAATAGCATGCACCTAATTTAAAAATTTAAGGTTATATAATTGAAAATATTATGACAAGGTGCCTACAAATATACAATAATAAATTAGACCACAAATTATCTAGGGTCTAGATCCTATTAATTATTATTAGATCTTAATTTGTATTTTTGTAGATTTGAAAAGTTCAAGATGATGAGCATAAAATGGATAAATGGTCAAATATAATTTGGTACACAGATTAATTATTAATTAGTTATCTGATATGCTTACATTGCAACAATGAATCACGATTTGGCTTTGCTAAGTAAGCTTACAAATTAGTTATTTAAGATATTTAATTAACAAAAATAAACATTTTTTTATTACTTATTTGGAATTTTGAAAAAAAGGAAATAAAGTGGGTTAGATTTTTAAAATCTAAGTACTCGCTGTATACATATAGTCTAGTGTATACAGTCAGTAGCAAATGAGCTTTGCGGATATTTGAAAAAAGAACTACTTACGATTCGAATTTTAAACTAAAGACGGCACCATTCAATTTTAAAAAGATTCCTTGCACACGCGTAACTTTTATTACAACTTGAACGAAACAAAATGGCGTTTAATTTTTAAAATGTACGAAACAATAGAAACGATCTCATGAAATAACTGCACATGCCACTAAAAAGTAACGCGTAAGTACATAACTTTGATCTAATTATGTAGGATTGATTTGATTTTTATTAACAGAACGGTTAGGTTTTCTCTACGTGTTCACTTTAGTTAAGTCAAATTGTTGTCAAAAAATGATTCAATGCTGTAGTTTGTGATGTATTTAATACTTTATTTAATAAAACTAAAAGTGAAACACAATAAAAGGTTAGGACTTTTAATAATAACAAGCGAGGGGAGCGGAGCGGGTGTACATGGGTCGGGGGGGCTTCGGCTGTCCATTCAAATCTTGTACTACAGTAAAGTAAAAATTAAGAAATATGAATTCTATTTATTAGGCAGCAAGGTTGCTTATCAAACGCAAAATGTCGATCAAAAACCTGATTGCTAATGACGCTACCAACATAACTAAAACATAACTAAAACATAACGTTACTTCATGTTTCAACTTGACGTTTGTTTTGAGAAGCAGGCCACAGAGTATGCAAAAATAACTCTGCGCGTGCCTGCCTAAAATCGGAACTAATCTGCCCACAAGTGTCAAGTTATGCACCCTAGAGCAAATATTTTTAAGTTCATTTAGTTTTAGATTTTAGTTTAGTTTTATTTTGGATTTATTTTTAGATACCTATATGGATGTGTGTAAAATATAATAATCACTATTACTACAAAATAAGTATTATATTCTTTGTTATAGACTTACCTACTATTATGTCTAGATATTCTTTGATGTCTGTCTAGCTTTTTGAAGCCATGTTAGTATATATATATATATATATATATATATATATATATATATATATATATATATATATATATATATCTCCATAGTATGTATGTATGTCTAAATAAGATAAGTCAATAGCGCTTTCCATTCTAATCCAGCGTGCCAGTTTATTCCATATTATGTAGTACCACAAACTATATAGTAGATACAAAGATATTAAACACCTATATATAAGTAGATATAAACGTATTTTGTGTTTTTAAAAGTAAATAATTGCATTTGATCACTTAGGTACTTCTCATATTATTTATTAATTACTAGAGACCCGCTCCCGGCTTCGCCCGGGTGCATTTTTCTTACGTAAAAACCTTCCCTAATTATCCCTCTATCCATGAGTGAATAAAATCGATCCAGCCGTTCCTGAGCTTTGCGCTTAGCAACACATTTAGGGATTCATTTTTATTTATATAGATAGATTTACTATTGCTCATTTTAAACCACAGCACATGCGCCTTGCTTAAGTTGTGCCTCAGCGCTGTCTGTAATTTTCTGTGGTATATTTACTTCTTTACGTATAATGGCATTTCGGCTCATTTTTGGGAGTGGCCCTATGACCATATCTGCCAAGTATATTTACTTGTCTGGATCACTTTCACAAGTTCTGTCAATGTCACAAATTGACATTCGACTGACATAAATCAAAGGGAAATTAAAAAAAAAGTCAAAATTCATAATCATAACCATTTTAATTTTAAAACTTAAATCTAAAATTACAACGTTCTCAAGTTTTTTGTTTCTTATTTTTTTTTTCTTTTCCACAAAAATCATAAATTACTAACGACTAGATGTCAACGAAGATTTACAAAGGCCGATATAGAAAACGCCAACAAACAGAACTTATGCGTAAAAAATATTATCACAAACTTATTTTCATGTTGATACAATGTTACTTAAAAAATAAAATTTATAATAATTTAAATTGTATGGGAGAATATATTAATTATTATTATTACCTATTATCCGCTAATTTCCGTACCTATCGATTCGCACTGTATCAACATTAAAAGAAGATAGTATATTATTATATCAACTAACTAACTTTATAATATGTACATCACTAAAAAATACTTATTTACGATTTGGCTTCACACATAGTCAAACGTTTTTTTTTTTCACTATTAAAAATTATTTTTTCAACTGGTCACACACGGTTTTGGTATAAAAAGTGGTCATGTAACTGTTAACACTAAATAAATAGGTACCATTCAAAATTAGTGACATTTTAATCAATTATCAAACATTATTGACATTTTTAATAAATTGAAAGACGTATTTGCGCTGCACTGCGCAACGGGGGAAATATACTAATATTATAAAGAGAGAAGATTTGTATGTTTGTAAATAAACTCAAAAATTAGTGAATTTTAAATTTTAAAAACTCTTTAACCTATAGAAAACCAAATTATCAGCGAGTAACATAGGTTATACTTTATAAAGTTACGCGGACGAACTCGCGTGCAAAAGCTTGTGGTGTTGTCAAGCTTATCAAGACAAATTGGACACCGTCCATGTCAGTGAGTGTCATTTTGCATGACAAGTATGGCTGTCATGCAATATGACACTCGTACACAATGTCATACAAATGCAGTGTCATTTTGCATGACACTCGTACACAATGTTTACAAATGCAGTGTCATTTTGCATGACAAGTATGGCTGTCATACAATATGACACTCGTACACAACGTCATGCAAATGCAGTGTCATTTTGCATGACAAATGTGGCTGTCATACATATTGACATTTTTGTAGCGCAGCGCAAATGCGTTTTTATCGTATAGTAAATTAATAAAGATATTTTTTGAGAAACTTTTGTATAATTATTTTGAAACATAGTTAAGTCAAAGAAAATGTCGAATTAAAAATTTGAAAATATTACAATACTACACGGAAAAGTGTTCAAAGGAAAATGTCAACACACACCCCATAAATTTCGAGCTAAAAATAAATTAAATTAAAAAAAAAACTATAATAAGTATAAACAACTGGCTGCAAAGTTTTGGCCTCATACAAATTATATATTATTGGTAAATTGCTTAAAAATACACTAAGGAATGAATTCTTAACAGTAACATATTTACAAAAAAAAAAAAAACTCCAAACATTTTTACAAGATATGTCTACGGACTGAGCCTACATCTAGAATGTTCTAAAATTAAAAGAGACCATAAATTTTGAAAAAAATCAAAAAGAGTAGCCGTACAAATGAAATATTCAATATTAAACGAGATAAATCAGTTTTGTATGAAGATGAGGCCATAAGTTTATTTTTCTTAGTTATTATAATGGTTGGAACTTGTATTATTAGGTGAGAAGAAATTATAGATTTTACTGGGAACATAAATGGTGTAATTTGGGATTTCATAGATATTTAAGGTTGAAAGTATCATTATTTTAATATTTATTTATATAATGAAATCTGTGAAATTTATAATGTGTGTGAATCAAGAAAGACTCATTAATTCTCCAAAGTTTAAGTAAAAAAAAAGAATTATGCTCCCTTCCAATAGCGTTATGAAACAAAATTATTTGAATAGAATAAAAAAAATGCATCGAATCTTTTAGTTAACTATAAAAATTTTTTAGAACATTCTAGAATGCAGTTCAAATATGATATGCAATGTTGCCACACGAAAAAAGTTGAGCAATAAAGGAATGATAACCCTATACAGCTTAAACCGATACAGCTTCTACTTTTTTTTAATTTAAAGCTTGCTTGCAAATATCTTTTTTCAATTTCGCCACATAAAATTTGGAATAGTCTGCAATGGCAACACCTTCAATCTATCCGTCGCCATTTTGTCCAACATCCCAATTTTTAATATGCGAAACCAGGAACTTTCTTTCGTGGTTTTTATTTATAATAACTTTTAATTGGTTTTTTATTTAACTTTATTATTTATAAATGCATGTCAACTATAACTATTTAGTGTCATCATTTTTTGCATATTATTACACACCATAATTATGTCAAATAAAATAAAAAAACACATATTGTATTCCTTTTACTATCCTCCTGGGATGCTGTGTATATTAATATATTAATATTCAAATAAATATATATACAGTGTGTCCGGTCATTAACTGTATATATTATGTCATCAGCGAGGGTAGTCGTTCACGTAAGACTTTTTAGTATCTACCCACACATACTATAGTATAGACGGCAGTTTTATATTTCGAAAAAACGAAACGAGGTCTCTAATTACTCCTATTATGTACTTATATAGGACTGCAGCGAAATCAAAAAGAAAATTATTTATCAAATATAAAAACCTCGGTACAAATAACGAGTGAGTAAAAAATAATATTGACATTGAATTTTTTCAAACAAAAACTTGCAAAGCACACATTAAAAATGTGCATTTTATTTATCTCATATTGACATTTTGTTCGATAAATTTATTTCAAACAAAAACTTGCAAAGCACATCTTAAGAATGTGCATTTTTATCTCATATTGACATTGACATTTTATTCGATAAATTTAACTCATATTGACATTTCACTCAATACATTTATCCAAAGATAAATTATTGACATTTATCCAAAGATATGTACTTTAAATATTGTCTAAACAGTTGTCAAGTTTTTAAATTATTGAATATTAATAAATAAATACGACTTTGAATCGAATAATTTTTTTTTTAATGTCTTATTAAATATTATTATTATTATTATTATGAATAAACCTATATTATATAAATAAATATAATATACAAATAATGTAAGCACTATAATTTATGTTAGCCCTCTGTTAGATAGAACTCCTAAAATGCTCAACCGATTTTGATTCGGTTTTCACTTACGGATAGAGGGAGAAACGGGCAAGGTTTGTATACTATTATGCAAAAATTGCATCCCGGGCGAAGTCGGGAGCTAGTCACTAGTTTGAAAAAAAAAAAAACAATTGTCAATATGCTGCAGTCACGTTAATTTTAAAATAATTTTTTTTTTCCTAAGTTATTAAAATTTCTTTTAGGAACCTTCCTAACTTAATCTAGCAACACTAAAAGAATACACTGTACAAGCGTCATCTACATACTTCCTAATATTATATATTAAATAATATAATTTAAATTAAAAATCCATTAAAACGACAGTCTTTATTTACTGTTTTATTTGAATTTCGCGTTTGGTGACGAGGGTCATTTATTAAAAAAAATATATTTTTTTTCAAAAAAGTCAAGACTGTTACGTAGATGGAAGCAAAAAGAAAGATACGTACGACACGTTCTTCTTACAATCTATACCGGACTGTATTTAGACTGTCTAACAACCTGTGCTAAAAAAAAACTCCGCACGTTTAAAAATACGCTTTCATTGAGTACCAGTTACACGGACGCGGACTGTATTTAGAGGCGAGAAAACCTGCTGTAAGAAAAACGCTCTCATTAAGTCCCAGTTACACGGACGCGGACTGTATTTAGAGGCGAGAAAACCTGCTGTAAGAAAAACGCTCTCATTAAGTCCCAGTTACACGGACGCGGACTGTATTTATACGAGCGCTAACAGTATTTAGTGGCGAGACCACCTTTATTAAAAAAAATCGCTCTCTTAAGTCTCAGTTACACGGACGCGGCCTAACCACCTGTGGTAAAAAAAATTCCGCGCGTTTAAAAAGACGCTCACATTAAATCTCAGTTACACGGACTATATTTAGTGGCGAGACGCGTAAAAAAAATTCCGCGCGTTTAAAAAAAAGCTCTCATCAAGTCCCAGTTACACGGACGTGGACTGTATTTAGAAGGCTCTCAAGCAACCTGTGCTGAAAAAACGCTCGCGTTTTAAACTCATTAAATACTAGTCGCGGACTTTATCTAGACTGTTTCGAGCACTTCAAAAAAACTTCAAACAATTACACACAACATGGGCAGCTTTTTAAGTCAAGATATGTACTTTAAAAAAAAATCGCTCTCATTAAATCTCAGTTACACGGCCTATATTTATTGGCGAGACTACCAGTGTTAAGAAAACGCTCTCATTAAGTCTTAGTTACACGGACGCGGACTGTATTTAGATGGCTAACAAACAACCAGTGCTAAAAAAACGCTCTCATTACACACAACATGGGCAGCTTTTTAAGTCAAGATATGTACTTTTAAAGAACAAAAATCGCGCGTTTAAAAAACGCCCTCATCAACACTCCCCTCCCCCCCACCACCTAGTCAACCAATCAGGACTTGTACGTCCTTATCACGTCTTTTATGGGCGCCCTGCACAGCGGACACTGTCCGCCACCTTTACCCCTCCACTGCTGTACGGCGCACCTGTAACACATGCACATATGTCCGCACATGTAGAGCACGCTGTCTATTGAGTTCTCGTAGCATATTGTGCATTCTGTTCCCGTGAGTGTACCTTCCGGTATGACCGAGTACACGTTTTGGCGGCTCGTCGAAGGTCCGTTTGTGGCCAGCCTTAGTGGAGGCTCGTGGTGTCCGTTCGTTATGGGTATTTGGGCTTCGTTCGTGTTGTTTTGCGTTGTGGACGCGCAGTGCGACTCTAGACGTCTCTGTTGCTGGTAGGTGGACTGTTGCAAGGGCTGTATGGGACCGCAGGTCTGTTGCTGCTGTTGCATGGATTGGATTCCGGCCAGACACAGTTGCGAGGACGCTTGGATGGGCTGGAAAGAAACGGAGAAATAGCAATTTATAAAGGGCAACACCTTAATAAGAAAATGTTGCTGAATTATGACTTCCTATAGAATCGTGCGTACATACGAGAACAAATTTAACGATCTCGACATATACTTTTTATATGTTTATATAATTTATAGATGTGTATTGTATGTATATTGTTATCATTTATTTTATTTTTTATTTTTTAATTAGGTACTTGCACTTTTTTTTTGTACTTAGAAAATTTAAGATGCCTAACCTTGTAATAGGCTATATAAAAATATAATCTGTTTTATATATTTGTTAAATATTAAATGCTGTAAGGTTAGCTATTAAATAAATAAATAAATACTTTTTACTAATATTATAAATGCGAAAGTAACTCTTTTCTGTCTGTCTGTCTGCTACCTTTTCACGCCTTAAATACTGAACCGATGGTCGTGAAATTTTGCATACACGTTGTCAGGGATACAAGACAAAAAAAGTACTGTTCCCGAGCGATCGTCTAAATCGTCTAAAAATATAAAGAACTAGCTGGTGCTCGCGACTTCGTCCGCGTAGAAAAGTATAAAACGCCACCTACCTTATTTTGGATAGATGGCGCTATCTCCCTATTTTATTTTAGATTTCCCGTAGGAATGAAGCATTTTTCCGCGGTAAAAAGTAGCCTATGTTCATCAGGGATAATGTCGGTTTCTAATGGTAAAAGACTTTTTCTAATCGGTCCACTAGTTTCGGAGCCTATTCAATACAAACAAACAAATCTTTCCTCTTTATAATATTAGTATAGATTGGGCGCCACTGTCGCCATTATTACTCATATATTTTCTTTTTCAACGCAGACGAAGTCGCGGGCACCAACCAGCTAGTATAATCCTTACATATTATAAAACAGAGTCTTCCGCCGTCTCTGTCTGTCTGTTACCTATGTATGTTGTTATAATGTCCTTTATTACTACATATAAAACATTAGTCTATTCTATTCTGTTCGCGATAAACTCAAAAACTACTACACCTATATTCACGCTGTTTTCACCAATGGATAGAGTGGTTCTCGAGGAGGGTATATAATTTACAAAGTTACGTGGGCTAAGTCGCGGGCACCACCCAGGCAACACATAGGCCAGATAACAGTATGAAATTCACAAATTATTCAGTTTAAAGCTTTGTTATAAGGGTATTAGAGATAGATTTTTGGGCTATTATAACACTATGGGCTATTATGGGCTTCTTGTTGCTTATTCAGCTACTATTCAGCTATTATGTTGCTACTATACAGCTTAAAGCAATTTATTTTGTGCCCAAATTGCTTGAATAACGGCTGTATAAATGCATTTATTCAAAGAATATTCAGCCATTCTGTGTTGGTTGGGCAGCTAGTAAATATCTGTAAATAAATAAACAGGAAACCCACATACCTCTATATAATGTGCACTGGCCAGTGTCAACGCTTGTTGATGATTTTGCACACCTTGCGCTCCGTTCTGCGGTGGCAGACTGACCACGAGCACTGTGCCGCCGGCTCCGGTCGCTATGGGAGCCGCCGAACCAGTTATCACCCTCAACTGTTGCGGAGGCGTCTGTGATGGTGGCATGGGGTTACTAAATATTCGGACCCTTTGCGTCGCCCCATATATATCCACGAAAGCCCAGAGTCTCAACGTGTGATCCACGTGCATAACTGTCGCTGGATTGGAACCGTTTCTGCTCACGCGCACTTCCCCGTCCAGTGTCAATGTTACGGCCAACTCGTCGCCTCTCAGGAGACCGTTCGCCGCGTCCTTACGAACCACCCAATATTCGGGGCGATCCAATAGTTGATCCTCGTCGTCGGGTAAATCGCAAGGGCGCAATGTCGCAGGATCGCAAGACGTCAAACCAATGGCTAGACTTCCAGAATAATCCAAGTCTGTTGCTAGAATTTGCACCACAATCGTCTGTCCCGGTCGCATCGGGCGCGCCGTGAACACGTAACCCTGGCAGAACTCCGCCTGTATCCTTGCGGCTACACCTCTATCGGTCACCAATTGTACGTTCCTTCCTCTGGTCCTGTGAAGGCTTAGCGGCACCATAGGTTGACTTTGGTGTCTGGGCGGCGCCAACGGCTCATCTACGGCAAGATTTCTCATGCTTCCAACTAATCTGTCCTCTTCTATTGGACTCTGTACTGGTCTCCTCTGCACCTGATTCGGTAATCTAGGATCTACGAATTGGATGGCCGTGCAATTGCCGTACACATCGATCAGCGCCCAGAGTGGATTTCGCGTGTCGACGCCCGAGAAAAACAGCCCCTTGTCCTCACCGTTCACACCGAAATGTACGTCACCCGCCGAGTTCACATAGTAGTACAGTATATTGTCTTTTTCACAGAATCTTTCGCCCAATGCCTTCGCCCAATTGCCTGGTTTGTTTGTGAGGTCCGGACACGCGTATTTGGGCAACGCGTGAGCCAGTGTGGCAGGCTCGTGTGATGTGAATCCGAAACGAATAACACCGCTCCACGAGTTCGAAATCTCCACGAAACGTACGCACACCTGAAATCAATTGAACAAAAGAGACTTAGAACAATTTCACCCCAAGACGACTGAGAAGAGATTAGTAGTGGCAGTGGCACATTGCATTTCGCAGTCATTTTTGCAGTCTCTCTCACATAAGACCACCGTGACACGACAGCACATGTACTGTGGCGTTGCTTGTTTTATAGGCGAGTGGAACGTCAACCTGCCTATGGAGCTAAACATAAAAAAATAAAATAATGGAGGCTTAGAGCCTAGCTTATATTTGCGTCTTACCTTCTCGTTAACTCTAACGGGGCGAGCACTGAACGCGACGCCCTTGCAGAAAGACTCGACGCGACGGGCCACGGACCCATCTCTCGATATCCTAATATTCTCCCCGTGCACGTTGTGAAAACTGAGCGGCGGTAGATTGTTCGGAGTACCACCGGAACAAGACGTGCGGGGCGCTGTAACAATAGACAATATAAATCAAGGGCGCTCTAGCAAGGACGGTTTCTTTGCACTGTTCAACTTCAGCCGATTGGGGTCAAGAAATTTCTGGGTCTTTATTGACTATTCATCTCGAGGTTAAATTGACTTGAATAAATTATTTAACAAACTATTATAACAAAATTTTGTAGCCGATTCTACAAATCTCTATAATGTAGTTACTCCCCTTCCACGTCTTATCAATACTTACTAATAATAAATCTGTAAGTGTAAGTATTGTATGTATGTGTACCTGCTCTTAGTGTAACCAAAATCGCGAATGGAGCTGAACAAGATAGTGTAGTGTAGTGTAGTTAATTTACTCCCTAAAGACGATGAAAAGGTCACGAGCGAGTAACCCTTTTACCGCATTATAGAAAACAAACAAAGACAATTAACATTTTGAAATTTCTCTTCTCATTACATTTGACATTAAAGATAAAATAATTATTGTAACATTTAGAGAAGTTGTTGTTGTGAAGGTATAATTCGTTCGACTTTATTGGTGACGCGGGCGCAACGCGGCGCAAGCTGCGCGCGCATCTGCCCGGCAGGTGGCGTCCATCTTGGGGCTGGCTTTCTAAATAGGGGAGAAATACAATGGGGCCGTGTCTTGGGGGGATAGGTTCGGCTTTAAACTTATATTTTAGGGGATATATTTTCGCTTTGCGTCCGTCGCTCGAAAGCTACGGACTCGTAGTAAATCAAGACATGCTTTAGGATACTAACTTCAGACCGAATACAAATTTTTATCAAAATGAGCGCAACCTAGTGCGATATTGCACCACATTTTGGAATGTTTTTCTTAAATATTGTGTAAAATAAGACAGAAAAAAACAAAAGGTAGTTGTTGTCAAAAAAAATAAAGGCTTTTTTGGGCAGTAATTTACTATTTATTATACTTCTGCCCGATTCCAACTTAGTATGTAGTAGGTACATTATTCACTGTTATTTCATCTAAGTTTTAATATTTCCCTAAGAAGTCGAATTATTAGGCGTTGAAAATAACGATTTTCTTCTAAGTGTTGGTAAAATTACCTACATAGAGAACTGTGATTTGCGTCCGTGATTATAACGAAAATTTATATTACGTTGTGATTTATATAATAGATCAATTTAATAGTAAAATAAGTCACCGACACTACAATGAACAAACTTCCTATAACCGTTCACGCTTTGAGAGCAAACGGAAGCGTAGTACAACACCCCTATAATGTATTCATCGACGATCTCCATACACTTGTCAGGAAACGTGGCGGTGAACTTGTGCGGTGCAGTGTACCTACCGCACGTGTGCTTGCACAAAGAGGGGTTGTTCCTCATGATCGGTAGAGGGTGACGTTTGGAGCTGAGTAAAGGCCGCCATTCACGGGCACTCCATTTGGCAGCGCTCTACATTGGTGGACGACATCCAAATTCTTATAGCACACAATTGACGTGGTTTTTTTACATTCACGATGAGACAATGCATGAATTTGGAGCGATGGAGTGGAGCGCTGCCAAATGGAGTGCCCATGAATGGATAACTTATTTTTTGTTACCATTTCCTCTAGATATTGCTTTAGTTAGATGCACTTAGTGCTTGTATCATAGTTAAACCAAGTAATCGCTCATATTCTGAGACAGATATTTATGATACTGATATTTATGATTATTTATTTATTAGCTTTTGGCCGCGACTTCGCCTGCGTAACTTTGTAAGTTATACACTAACACCTTCCTCGAGAACCACTCTATCCATTGGTGAAAACAGAATGAAAATCGGCACAGTAGTTTTTCGAGTTTATCGCGAACAAGGCAAATAGACGCGGCGGAGGAGTTTGTTTTATAGGATGTATAATAATTATGTTTTTATAGTTCTTTGGTGCAAATAAAAAAATCTTATTCTTCTTATTCTAATAATAATTAATTCGCAAGTCGCAGGCAACAGCTAGTATAGTATTAAAATTAAATATTTATATATCTACATATACTAATAATATAAAGAGAAAATATTACTCTAGGTAATACATAATATTATAATGGTGTCAAGCCAGGTGGTCCAGTGAAATCGGAGAAAAAAAAACACGAGGGCGGACGCCATGTTGAATTTTGAGACAGGGGATCCCCAGTTCCGGCGGAAGTGATCAAAACTTTGGGGGGCTTTTTCTTTAAATATCTTCAAATAAGTAGTTTTTTTTTATTTTATCAATCCGATCGACGAATCAATAATTTTTTAGTTGTATAAAAAACATATTTAAATTACATATATCTAAAAGCCTATAACAGTATTTAAATTAAATACACTGGACCACAAAGAAGAAGTTTCGGTTAGAAAATCTTCAATATCTTCAAAAGTATACCTGACCTAGCTTTATGAAATAAAGAATAAATTAAAGAATATTTTCATGTGCTTAAATAAAAATAAAAATTATTTTAGTTTAGTCTTTATTTCATAAAAGCTAGGTCAGGTACTTTTGAAGATATTAAGATTTTCTAACCGACCCTTTTCTTTGCGGTCTAGTGTATAAATATTATATTTATTTTTAAATAAGATGTCCTGCATATTGCACTGATAATAATTAATTGTATTCTTTTTGAAATGTAAATTGTATTAATCCGTGGTAATGGAGATAGTTATTTTACCTAAATAAATAATAAAAAAATAAAAAATATTTCATAATTACATAATGTCAATAAAAAAATTGTATTCTACTGAATAATAAAAATATGTCATTCAATAACATCAAATTAAAGCATAATATACGGTAAGAGTAGGTACCTAATAATAAATAACAACTCACCCCAGAAAACACCCCTCTATTTTCGCGAACAAATACGAGACACGTGTTGCGTCTTTATTTAGAAAATGTCGCGTCACAAATAGACGACAGTTGTTCGACTATTAATTGTACCTACTTCCTATTACGAGTATACTTCCAAACTGGGAAACGTTTCCGTAATTATTACTAATCCGCGAAGGACCAAAGAAGGGCTCAGGTTCAGAATGTCCAAAGTGTCAGAATTTCCGATGCTCCAAATGACCACAGTGTATCAAAATGTCTAGTCTCAGTATGTTAAGGATCTCAGAATGTCTCTAGTCTCAGAATGTCCACTATCTCAGAATAACCCGTATCTCAGAATAACCCGTATCTCAGAATGTCCAGTATCTCAGAATGTCTCTAGGTCTCAGAATGTCCAGTATCTCAGAATGTCTCTAGTCTCAGAACGTCCAGTATCTCAGAACGTCTCTAGTCTCAGAAATGTACAGTATCTCAGAATGTCTCTAGTCTCAGAATGTCTCTAGTCTCAGAACGTCTCTAGTCTCAGAAATGTCCAGTATCTCAGAATGTCTCTAGTCTCAGAACGTCTCTAGTCTCAGAACGTCCAGTATCTCAGAATGTCCCTAGCCTTAGAACGTCCAGTATCTCAGAATGTCCCTAGCCTTAGAACGTCCAGTATCTCAGAATGTCTAGTATCATTAACCGAACTACTGGGAATACTCCAAAATGATATCGTGAAATGTCCAAAGTGTAAGATTGTACGGAGATCGGGCCATCGGTTCATTTTTATTACTTTCGTTGAACTTGTAACGGTGAGAAGAAATCATAGATTATTCTGAGAAAATCTATACTTTACTAATATTAATAAAAAGAGAAGCTACTGTGTTTTGTTACGCTATTTACTGAGCGATTTCAGCACCAATTCTTTTGCTCCCAAAGTCCCCCAGCACTTTATATACTTTATACAGCAAGTAAGTATAAGGGTAAGGGACCAAGTCCTTTATAGTGTATTCTAATCTAACTAACTATTCCAGCAACTGGTGTTCAGTTGTGGCCAAAATGTCATTTAGGACGATCTTGGAGGAAAATTAACAGGACATTAAAGAGACTAATGACTTGTGTGTCAAACGCAACCCAATTCAATATGAACGTTCGATGCTACCACAAAGGATTGCTTAACAACTTAGTTTCGACAATACTCTATTACTAGATCTAGATTCTAGATCGGTATTGACGTCACACGGTCTAATGTTGGCCCACCAGGAAGCCTCTGACGTCAACGCTGACATTTTGGATGCGCGCGCGCTTCTCAGAAAGCTTGGGCAATGGTGGACGTTTTGTTTCGGTCCTACAGGTCGTAACGGAACGTGGTAACATTTTTTATTTATTTCTGTTACATTTGTTTAACCTATGAATCAGTTAAGAGGGAAGTATAGCTTTGCGATAGGTATTTTGGAAAACACATGCTATCGCTTGTGCGCTCTAGCCCCGGGGCAGTCGTGCGATAGAGAGCGTTGCAGCTTCCGACTGACAATAGTACTTTTTTGATGAAATTTCATTTCGGGAGAAAACAGTTTCCACTAACTAAATCTTAACAAATAACTTTGATTTTCATGTCGATCGTTTCAACATAATATATTCTAGGTTTATAGCTTTCGCATTTTTTTTAAAAAATTAGATTGTTTTTATAAAACAAACGATTTAATTCGACAAAGTTTTAATCACAAAAAATAAGTTATTTGAGGTTAAATAAGTTTGAATCTATTGAAAATTTTGAAAACAGGAAAACCTATAAACTCAGTCTTTCACTGTGTCAATAACATGCAAAAAAATCATGGAGATTGGAAAATATTTAGAAGTGGAAAAACGTTTTCTCTTTTTGTATGGACGAGTGCGTGCTATTCTTCCTTCTTAAATAGTTTCATTAACACATCACAAATAATGTGGTCTTTGCAACTCCACTCAAAGCACAATCAAAAAATATAATATTTTGAGCCCATTGCCATATATATTCCTTACCAATCAATATCCTTAATCCTACTATAGTCGGGAGCGCACTTGCATCATTCTTGTGGCGTTGCTTGTGTTATAGGCGACGGTAGCCACCTACCATCAAGTGGACCGTCAGCCTGTCTTGACATAAATAAATAAAAAAAGATGATAAACTGATAAAGATTTTTTGAAACAATAGACGCCCCGTTGAACCAGGCAGGGATAAGTCCCGATTTATTTAAAAAAATCACAGGAAACACTAAACGCATCCCGAATCTGAATCGTGTGTGTAACCGAGCCACACCAACCTTCCTGCAATTAAAACTATTAAAGTTTTTATAAAAAGAACGCGATGCGTCTGCACAGCGGTGCGCATCTCCGCCTCTCTTTATTGGTAGAAAACAGACCAATCACAGTGCGCGCTTTGCCTTTTGTGATGCGTTACTGAACTGCACTTCCTTTGTTTAAAAATGGAACACCGCTACAGTAGCTCTTACTAATCAACAATCTATTGGATACTAATTATTAAATATTTACTTACTTACTTGCGTCTGGACAATGTTACCTACCCAACAGATTTCAAATTTTCAACCGACTTCCATAAAAGGAAGAGGTTCTCAATTCGACTGTATTTTTTTTATGTACCTCATAACTTTCGACTGAGTGAAACGATTTTGATGATTCTTTTTTCATTTGAAATCTGGCGCTTCCCGCGTGGTCCCATTTCAATTTGGTCCAATTCTGAGAATGGCGTCCATGAGAAAACGGTTTGAACTCTTTTTTTTTTTTAAAAGAGTTATCATCATAATAATATGTATCAGTCATCAATCAATCAATCGAGACTAATAATAAATCTGTAAGTGTAGATATTGTATTGTATGTATGTATTCAATACTAATAAATGTGTAGCGGTCGGTCATGGAGTAATTTACTTTGATTTCAAGAAATATCGTGTCTATAGGCTCTATGCATGATACTCAAACTAAATTGACCATTTTTACAATTTTTTTCTGTATGTATGTATGTATTTATGTTCCTCCATTACTTTTAAGTACGGGACACGTGATAGGCTACTTTTTATCTTTTTTAACGCGAACGAAGTCGCGGGCAACAGCTAGACAATACAAATCTGCTCTGTGACCTACATATAAGTATAGTATATTTAATCTTATTTCCCCATTAATTCCAGTCCGTGGCCAAGTTAATTTTATCACGGAGGGGTTCGATTCGCTAGCGCCCCTTCCCTTGAGGGTGGATTACATTTACTTTTAATAAGATACGCAGATGGCCATCTTAAATATAGAACAAGTTTACGCTTCGTTTGTTATTGAGGTTATTTTTACGAGATCCCTCTTTAGCGTAGGGCTAATTTAGTATAGAGCGAGTGGTGTATCTTTACTTATTAAAACATAGGTACATACAGTACATACTCACAATTGGCAATATAAAACAAAATCCATTGGACCTATTCCGAAGAAATTATAGCAAAATTTTGGAAATGAACATTTCAATGTTGTCTTTGGCTGGTGCCAGCAAAATATTGAGTAACCATGCCTTTTTGTAAACTTTGATTGCAAGCAATAAAATTCGATCTAAAGAAAAGCGGCCACATTAATCTAAATCGTATTTTGTTGCTTCGTGTCTAAATATGAAACTTTATAAAAGGTATTAAAAAATTGTAGACATACTTACCGAGGGCTTTATGTAACCGTTATTAATAATTCCTTCTCAGTCACGAGATAATATTTTTTTAAAAGAGTGGCGCTAGTGTACCTTTATATGCGCTCTTAAAGAGAAAGAAAGACATTTTGGTAGTCGTAACCACATCATATTATGTGTCGTATGAATTAAGCTGCGGGGTAACTGCATACACAGGATGGTTAATTGGTTACAGCCGTGAGACATTATTATACTGTTCATTGCAGAAAGTACCATAAAATTTACCATGGTGAAGAATGTTTCTTTTTTGTCTACTTTAAATCTGCAATCATTCCCCACAGTACTATAAGCGGATCTT
This sequence comes from Synanthedon vespiformis, assembly GCA_918317495.1. Lineage (NCBI taxonomy): Eukaryota > Metazoa > Arthropoda > Insecta > Lepidoptera > Sesiidae > Synanthedon > Synanthedon vespiformis. Next base: position 2,756,715 of record OU906974.1, read on the forward strand.
ATGGGGGAGATCGATAGATTTTTCTTTTTAGAAAGAGTGGGCCAAGACCCAATTATTATCTCCACCATATTAGTTGCTGTCTCTTCAGCCTGTTAATTTGATTGGGATGCCTGCGCAGGCGCTCAATGTGCCTCTTTCTTTAGGTATCTTACAAGTTCACCTGAGACAGTTCAGGTATAGATGGTGAATATTTTCAAAAGTCACTTAATAACTCTGCCTAGAATCGCAATTCTATTATTATCTAGATCGGGCATTTATGGAGTACCTATACTTAGTTAAGGGCGCATCCCTCAAAATAGGAATAATAACCCTCTGGATTACCTTACACATGCGTTAATGCGACATATTCTCAAGGGGATAATGTGTAATGAAATGTCTATTGTCGTAATGCGGGGGTGGTAAAACCTATAATATGAATATACATACTCTGACATTTTGCCCCTATACTATAAAATAGATCGAACGGTGTAGTGAAGGGAGTAGCTTGGAATTACATCCCCTAAGGTACAAAATCTGAGGATTTATGATCTCGTTTTAAAGGTCTATTGGTAATTATATTTCTACGGAACATTTGGGTTTCAATATAGCTCATTGTACACCAACCAAGATGGTTCATAGCTCCTGCCAAGACGATTTATATAACAGAGGAATAATCTTATAGTATTTTTTTTATTTTTATTTTTTAATTAAAAAAAAACCATTAATTTTCATACATACACCCAAAATACACCTTTGTTATTGCAACCGTAAAACGTTGCTGACTGAGCCACAGAAAAGCGTCGTCGGTTTCAGCTAGTTATATATAATATGGTTTGATAAAACAAACATGACGTATGATGAAGGCATTAACTGTTTAAGCATTAATGCGGATTAAATCCCTTTGTCCACAGTGGAGTACTTATATTAAACGAATGTCTATGGTTGAGGGGACCCGACTCACATTTGACTTTGAAAAGTGTTTTTAAATTTTGAACGCATCCTTTATTATATATCGAGAGAAATTTTAATTGCATTTTAGATCGAGCGTTATTTCTAACGGTAGGTAAATTGTTTATTCCTGTATATCTTCGAAACGGCTGGACTGATTTTGACGGGACTTTCACTTGAGGATAGCCGGTGTAATGAGGAGTAACTTACGCTACTTTTATTTTAGAAAAATAATATATTATATAAGCAGTGTTCAGTACTGCGTAAACCCTAAGCGCAAGAATCGTGACCGATTGATCAGGTTCAGGTTAGTTTGAAATAAAATTCTAAACCAAAACATACATTTAACGTAAACTTCTGTCTATTTCATATGATCGGAGTTTTTTTTTAATATTCATGGTACACCTAGTCTATGGGTGTGCACTAGAGCAAGCATTCTTCTGTAGTTCAATTACCATGGACTCACAAGTGAAATGCGACTCTAAGCTTTCGAGATAGATCTCAAAATCAAATGCATCTCGTTCGACACTTTGTGCAAGTTGTCGGCGATGTGTGACGAACTGGAAAACAACGGTGCGTGACAAGCAACGCTCGTGGCAACGCTCGTGGCAACACACTTTTTCTTTCTACTTTATAAAACCAAATACTTTGCAATTGGTATTGTCGCCTAAAATAAAACCAACAACATGTCTCGCCAAGGCAAGAGGCAAGGCACCTCACAACACGTGTGGGTGGCTACGGACATCTAAAAGCACAAGCAACACCAGGTCTGACCAAAGCACGAGACAAGGTATCTCATTACACGTGTGGGTCGATACGGTCGCCTAAAAGCACAAGCATCACCTTTCAACAAGGCAAGAGACATGGTACCTCACTACACGACCATGTGGGAGTGGCTACCGTCACCTAATAGCAGAAGCAACACCAAGTCTCACCAAGGCAATAGACAAGGTACCGCACTTAACGTGTGGGTGGCAACGGTCGCCTAATAGCAGAAGCATTACCAGGTCTCACCAAAGCAAAAGACCTCACTACAACACGTGTGGGTGGCTACGGACACCTAATAGCAGAAGCAACACCAGTTCTCACCAAGGCAAGAGATAAGGACCTCTACTACACGTGTGGATGGCTACCGTTGCCTAGAAGTACAATCAAGACCAAGTATCACCAAGGCAAGAGACAAGACACTTTATAATTTATGTCTGCACGAAAATTTCAATTCCGTGCAAAGCCGGGGTGGTAGGTAGGTATGGTAAAGCTGTCTTTACTTTCCGACTGAACCTATGTACATTCAGTCTCGACCGTACCTAAATCAGCGGGGGAGTAGTTTTGAAACAACTGTCACACAGATGGCGCGAACCCACAGGGATTATTGTGGTGGGGGCGATTTTATTTTTACTCGGTGCATTTGTTATGGAAATACAAATTCATATATTTTTTTTAAACACTAATTAACCACATTGACTTGACGAGCCAATAAAATTGGCCGTGTGGTAAAGGTGTTTTCGTTGAAGCTCTTTCTCGGGGGTGCAGAGTTCGTATTCCGGTCAAACATAATAACTCCCCGGTTCGAGCGAGCTAAATTCCAGCGAGTCTTGTAACTCGACAGTCAACTTTGGTTATGAAGATTTCAAATTTAGTTGGTACGTGGTACTCAAAAATGGCCAAAAAAAGATTTTCGCATTGAGTCGCTTCCTGCAAAACCCTTTAGGACGTCTGTCTGTCCATTTGATATTATACAAATTCATATTATCTATGCTAATATTATAAAGAGGAAAGATTTGATTGATTGTTTGTTTGTTTGTATAGAATAGGCTCCGAAACTAGTGGACCGATTTGAAAAATTCTTTTACCATTACAGGCCGACATTATCCGTGATGAACATAGGCTACTTTTTACCGCGGGAAAATGTTTCATTCCTACGGGAAAACGGGTAGTAAGAATTATCCTTCCGTACTTATCTTTTTCACACATAACTTCTAAACGGCTTAACCGATTGGGTTGAAATTTTGTATGGATGTTTCGATGGTTTGCTGGATGATTTAAAATACAATTGGACCCGGTAGGTGGCGCTGCTGTCGGTATGTCAACCTGCTAAACAGCTTGACCGACTGGGTTTAAATTTTGTACCATTCCATGGTTTCACATTTACGAATGTATTATATTTTATAAAGTTAGGCGGACGAAGTCGCATGCAACAGCTAGTTTTAAATATTAATTAAACACGTTATCAAGAGAAGTGGCGGGCAAACGCGTATTAAGTATCTATTGGTTACTAAAAATACGACTATACGACGATAGTATGAAACCACAAACGGACGTGCGTCCGGGGACCGCGATTGCGCGTTGGATATCAAAAGTGGTCGGGTTTCCTTCATCGCGACATTGAAGAGTAATTAACTTTGTATGGCAGGATGAGAAGAAATTTACACTTCACTTTCTATTGTAGGTACCAGTGGCGGCCTTAGGGGGTGGCGAACAGGGCAATCGCCCGGGGCCTCGCTCTTGCAGGGGCCTCGCTCTTGCAGGGGCCACGCGCAACAACGCAAGCAAATGATTTTTTTCAACTATATTTTTTTTTAATTTAAAGCTTTTGATTTTGATACTTAATTATTTATTAAGGTTATAAAATAGCTGTAAACTAAAATAAAGGTAGTTAACTAATTCATTCATTCAAAACATTATTGAAAAATTAATTATTGTAATTGTGCTTTAAAAAAACGTACACACACACACACATGCAGACACACACAATAATGAATGTATAATATGTTTATATAATTTATAGATGTGTATTGTATGTATATTGTTATCATTTATTTTATTTTATTTTTTTTAATTAGGTACTTGCACTTTTTTTTGTACTTAGAAAATTTAAAATGCCTAACCTTGTAATAGGCTATATAAAAGTATAATCTGCTTTATATATTTGTTAAATATTAAATGCTGTAAGGTTAGCTATTAAATAAATAAATAAAAATAAAATAAATAAAAAAATATTTTAGTCTTAGGAAAAGCTGCACACATCAATTTTAAAAATTATCATCTCTGTATTTATTAATTTTGTAAATCTTTCAATGTAAAATATTTTAAAACTCAAATTTTATTTTATTTTATTTTTGTATTTTTTAGCATTTCTCGTCAAACATGACAGAGCACATTACCCCCCATTCCTCCCTTATCCCTTATCCTTAATCCTTCTAAGGTCAGCAGCGCACTTGTAGCACTTATGGCGTTGCTTGTGTTATAGACGACGGTAGCCACCTACCATCAAGTGGACCGTCAGCCTGTCTGTCGACTTTAACATAAAAAAAAACATGACAAATACCTAAAACGAACAACCAGAGCTACTTTCGCATCATATACTTTTCACGAAGTACAAAGGGCCTCGCAAAGACCTGCCGCCAGGAGCCTCGCAATGGGTAAGGCCGCCACTACATCTATAGAAGATCTTCACTTATAAAATTATTTGTCCCGACTGACTTTTTCAACAGACATCCGAAACAGGGCCCGTATTCTCTAAGTGTGGTTTTGCTGTGGTTATCGACTCGATGCGGTTATAGACTCGACAATTGTCTACTTTGGTATTCACTAAGCACATGTCAAAATGTCTACGACGTTTTTTCCATGGTTATACATGTCGATGAAGTTATTGGCGCGTTATTGTGTGGTTTTTAGTTTGACAAAGTACTATTTCTTATTTAATGTCGACTTTGAAGTCGACACGTTTTTAAAAACCATAGATAGAGAGTAGGCCCGCTGGTCGAGGTTCTCAATTCGACTCTTTTTTTCAATGTTTGTTACCTCATAACTTTCGACTGGGTGAAACGAATTTGATGATTCTTTTTTTATTTGAAATGTGGTGCTTCCCGTGTGGTCCCACATTGAGCCAAACCAAGCCAACACATTGATCGCCGCTAACACGTAATCTAATATATCTAATATGTAGAAAGTTCCAAAATGCGTGCAACTGTCAAAATCGATTCGAAATTTTCTAGAAAAGTCTAAAATGTTCTGGAAATGACCTAGAGAGTTTGTTTAAACCGACAACTAAAATATGATTTGATATACTCTATACAACACAATACATGGTAGAATAAGTCTCTCAATAATATCTAAGATAGAAATCTATACTAATATTATAAAGAGGAAAGATTTGTTTGATTGTTTGTTTGTATTGAATAGGCTCCGAAACTAGTGGACCGATTTGAAAAATTCTTTCACCATTAGAAGCCGACATTATCCGTGATGAACATAGGCTACTTTTTACCTTGGGAAAATGCTTAATTCCTACGGGAAATCTAAAATAAAAGTAAATACTGGCGGCTTGGCCCGGGAGATAGCGCCGTCTATCCAAAACACGGTAGATGGCGTTTTATACTTTTCTACGCGGACGAAGTCGCGAGCACCAGCTAGTCTATAATATCTACGTTAACAAAATATTTTTTATACTTACCATTAAAACATGCGATGTATTTTAACCCGAGCAACGCCGGGTTTCGCTGCTATGAGTATGAGTAGGCATATGTATATTTTTAAGTGAATAATAATCTAGTTTTCAAGGGAACAAAAAAATATAAACAAAATCGACGGATGCGAAACGAATAGAGCCAGCAGTTAACATAACGGTCTGCATCCCGCTTCCCACGTACGAGTAAGTAATTGTCACTTTTTTAATCGTTTTATTAACGGCGAGGACGCGACGCCGTATTTCTTTTTCCTTTTTGCTTTTATTCTGTGAGCGCAAGCGCAGTGCGCCTTGTCTATGATATATGATATGTCTTAACACTGTACGTACTTAAACACTGTACCTGTCTGTACGTCCTGTCTGTTTGTTCGCGATAAACTCCAAAACTAGTGCACCGATTTTCATGCCGTTTTCACCGATGGATAGAGTTGGTTCTCGAGGTAGGTTATAATATACCTATAATTTACAAAGTTATATACGCGGAAGAAGTCGCGTGAAAACAGCTAGTGTGTTATATATATTTATTTTTTAACGCGGACAAAGTCGCTGGCACGTACTAGTTCAGCTAAATAATTCAACTTTTATTTTCAAACTTTATTATAACTGTAATAGGGGCGAGCATGTAAGTAAGTATCCTGTGACAGGTTTTCATTCAGCGGCCGCGTGGGAGCTTCTAGTCCTGTCCGTCCTACTCCTATTATGGCGCGTTCTATTTTTAAAATGCGTACCGTTAATACCTGTGGGCCAGTTTTTAAAATGGTAATTGATTCTCGTTTGCGAGAGGAGGTTGTGTTGTGTTGTACTGTTATTGAAATAAATAAAAATTCGTGTGGGAACTCATATTATCAACTAGGCGTGGTGGAATATTGATACCAATCTAGTTTATAAAGATTAGATTGTGTCAAAAATTATATACCTACCTACACTACCGATATTTCTTTTGCAAATATTCCACACGAGTGTAGTGTTATTATAACACTAGTCCAGTATCCCTCACCTGAATTTTTTTCTGATTACTAACAGGCTGAATCTTCGTGAGTAGCTTCAGTTTTCCGAGACGAACAACTTTCCCTCTGCGAAAATTCTCGATAGAGGTAGCTAAAGGTGTCAGCAGCCGTAAACAACTTCCAAGCGTAGGACTGGGAAAACGTACCACTCAATTTGTAGGACTATGCGGCCATTTTTTTATATTAATGTATACTAAGCTGCAGTCAAAAAATCAGCTGGTTAGTAATAATTTTTATGACTTCGTTATTTTGATATATTGGGAGTGGTTTTTTGGGAGGGATGGGATTAATAACCAGTTGATTTTTTGTCTGCAGGTAGTAAACATTTGTATAATAAAAATGGCCGCATAGTCCTACAAATTGAGTGGCACGTTTCCCCAGTCCTACGCTTAGAAGTTTTTTACGGCTGCTTACTCCTTTAGCTACCTCTATCGAGATTTTTCGCAGAGAAAAGAGGTTGACGTCTTGGCAAACCGAATAAGCTACTCACGGAGTTTCAGCCTGTTAGAATCTAGGTAACTGGACTATACATAATTATTGAACAAAGTCTCACGCCTCATTTTTTGCCCGAGGTCACCGAAATTTTTCCCAAATATTTTGGGTCGGAATCGTCACACTAAATAGCCGAAAGTTGTGAATCACATTTTGAAAAAACAAAAAAAAAAAAATTAAGATGAACAAAACTATGTATGTTTTTCAAAAATTATTCACGTTGTCATTTTCGGAAATTTTCTATTTCGGAATAGACGTTTTAGGAACGTTTTAGGAAGTTAGACCTTGCTTAAATGTATACTTTAACTGAGACATAGACAAATAAGATTGTTATCGTGCAATAAGCTATCGAACATTACGCATATAAAACCTTTCTATTGCGTTTTTTATTGCTAAATTTAATGTCTTAGCAACTTAAAATAAAAATGTAATGACTCAATGCAAGAGTAATTTGGGGTAATTCATAGTAACAATTTCATAGAGGTCATTAAGAATCGCTTTCTAGCCTACCCAAATTCGAAAAACAACTCTAAACACATGGAGAAAAGTTTGAAAATACACCGTCAACGAATTCGGATGTACATCCACGCTCCTTACATCAAACAATATTAAACCCTATACACACGAAAAACATTACGAAACGTCCAAATTACACGAATGTAAACACAAGCTGAAACAAACTCAAAAAACAACGCAACATGTACTAAAGTCAATTGTGCGGACGCATGTTCCAATTCGACGTATGCTGTCTCGCTCTATCGTAGTGTCGTAATGAATGTTCCGTCTCTTTCGCACGTCAGTTCTCTCTCACACATTCTCACGGACCGTGGGAAGCTCACCTTTCGATCGATGTATCGACTTTGTCATTCGATACTCCGGGTCGATATCGAATCGAACTCATTTTCAGTGTGTAAGTGTAGTTTTCCGAAAACAAAAAATCAACTCGTCAATCAATCTATACTATACTAATATTATAAAGAGGAAAGATTTGTTTGTTTGTTTGTACAGAATAGGCTCCGAAACTAGTGGACCAATTTGAAAAATTCTTTTACCATTAGAAGCCGACATTATCCGTGATGAACATAGGCTACTTTTTACCTTGGGAAAATGCTTCATTCCTACGGGAAGACTGGTAATAGGACAACGGGTAGTAAGAATTATCCTTCCGTACTTTTCTTTTTCACATATAACTTCTAAACGGCTGAACCTATTGGGTTGAAATTTTATACGGCTATTTCGATGGTTTCTTGGATGATTTAAAAATACAATTGGACCCGGTAGGTGGCGCTGCTGTCGGTATGTCAACTACTAAAAGCTTGACCGATTGGGTTGAAATTTTGTATGTGTATTTCCATGGTTTCACACTCAGATTATTAAGTTTCACAGATACAATTTATACAATGTATTATATTTTATAAAGTTATGCGGACGAAGTCGCGTGCGAAAGCTAGTTTGCTATAAAAAGTTACAGGTAAATTACTCCATGACCGACCCCTACAGATTTATTATTAGTATTGATACTAAAGTATTTAGACGTGTATATATTAGTATAATAATGTAATTATTAATTTAATTTAAAAACACAATAATTATTGAAATACACCCGCAAGCGGGGGCCATCTTTAGTTGAGTTAACAACAATGCCCGCTTATCATTCAACGCGTGTGCGCTGTGACAAATTTTCATTAGCCCACCGCGACGAGGCATTATAAATCTTATTCCATGCGCGATAGGGTTGAAACGGAAACAGAACATCAGCACATGACAATCGGGTCATTTCGCACCGAACGTTACGTTCCCACGGGCGGCGACCAGAAAGAAAGGATTTCAAAAAACGTTCAAAATCTTTCTCGGCAATCTTTTCTCAAAGTGTTGAAACTTGAAACATCTGGCCGCCAGATGAAAATTAAAAATGCCAGAGTCCCTTGGACGACAATAGCACACAATAGTAACAGTATGTTGTATGAGAAAATTTAGAACAAAATTGAGGTTTTTGTAGTAAAAAAATATTTTGTAACAATGACCAAAAAAAAGTACAATAATATTAACGACGCTCTGTGTTTAAATATTTTGTCTGTGATGAATGGTGTATGTAGTAAATGTAGGTACAAGGAATTTAAAAAAAAAAATCACTAAATACAAATTTTTTTTTCGGTCTAAACTGTAAATATAATAAATTAACTACAAAAATAATAATAAAGTATCTAAGTGTATAGAAAACACGGACCTGCCTATATATAGGTAGAAAAGTAAGACCTAATTCTGTTAGTTAATTTTAAAATATACTGGCTAATGTGAAATTATACAAAACACAGCTTCAATCTCATTTTTTTTATTACTTTGTTGGCTATTATTACTAACTTTTAAAAATTACATAACGTCTTCTTTCAGCAAAATATCCTATCTACGATATTTAAGGTACTTTTACTTCATGTCGCATAGTCTTGCGACGTCCTGTATAATTAATTATACGGCTGTGGCGGAATGGACACGAAAATAACTGTCGGATAAATCCGACTCTGGCGTCTAGGGGGTTGAACGTCGTATTATGTTACCGTCGCTAATGTGTACATATTATAATGTCAGTTGAATTGTAAGTAAGCGTGAAAGGTATATTAAATACCGCTCCGATGGTCGTCTTTGGCTCGCCGTGAGTTATGGTCCAGTATCCCCCGCACCTAGATTTTTTTCTGATTAATAACAGGCTGAAACTCCGTGAGTAGCTTCGGTTTGCTGAGACGTCCACCTTTTTCCTCTGCGAAAAATATCGATAGAGGTAGCTAAAGTAGTTAGCAGTCGTAAAAAATTTCCAAGCGTAGGACTGGGAACACGTGCCACTCAATTTGTAGGACTATGCGGCCATTTTATTTTACAAATGTTTACTAAGCTGCAGACGAAAAATCAGCTGGTTAGTATACCCATCCGTTCCAAAAAACCACTCCCAATATATCATAATAATGAGGTCATAAACATTATTACTACCCAGGCAACACATAGGCCAGATAACAGTATGAAATTCACAAATTATTCAGTTTAAAGCTTTGTTATAAGGGTATTAGAGCTGACAAGATAGGCAAATGCTGTATTGAATGATTTTTGGGCTATTATAACACTGTGGGCTATTATGGGCTTCTTGTTGCTTATTCAGCTACTATTCAGCTATTATGTTGCTACTATACAGCTTAAAGCAATTTATTTTGTGCCCAAATTGCTTGAATTACTGTTAGTAATTAGAAAAAAATTCCTTTGAGGCATACTGGACTATTAACCAAAAGGTACCTACTACAACAAAACCTGTATCTCTCTTACTAATAACAAACGATCCAAACCTTCGTTCGAAACTCCAACTCTTTGGGTACGCATTCCTTTCGATTCCCACGGTCATTAGACGTGTTCTAAAAGTAATTTCTGACATCTGTGCAATGAAAATTTGTGGCATCTAATAAAGAATTTTATATGCGAGTTATCTGACTAGCGTTTGAACGCGAATTCGTACGCGTAACTTTATAAAATATAGCCTATATATAATAATAATATAGCTTCCCAACAGTGAAAGAATTTTTCAAATCGGTCCAGTAGTTTCGGACCCTATTCAATTTAAATGAACAAACAAATCTTTCCTCTCTTTATTATATTATTATAGAAGTATAGACAGCCTATGTTACTCGCTGATAATGTAGCCTTCTATAGGTGACAGAATTTTCCAAATCGGTCCACTAGTTTTTGAGTTTATCTATACTAATATCATAAAGAAGAAAGATTTGATTGTTTGTTTGTTTGTATAGAATAGGCTCCGAAACTACTGGACCGATTTGAAAAATTCTTTTACCATTAGAAGCAGACATTATCCGTGATGAACATAGGCTACTTTTTACCGCGGGAAAATGCTTCATTCCTACGGGAAATCTAAAATAAAAGTAAATACTAGCGGCCGGGCCCGGGAGATAGCGCCAGTATTCTCTGTATTCTCAGTATTCCTATTAAAAGCTGTACCTATTACTATTAGATATTTTTCTGTGGTCAAAGCATCGTTTTCGGACCCACGAGACGCTGATTTATTTTACGTTGTACCCTGTACCTATATAGTTAAAGTTGCAGTAGTGAGGCACACCTGTTGCGCAAGAGTGAATCTCTCCCATGACCTCGCGACCCTCAACTCTTCGCCACATTGTGACGTAACATTCTTTAGGTACCTCATTATTATTTTGTGTAATAACTATGCTATTTAAATGAGTTTTTGACCAAGCAAATCGTACTAAACAATACTTACTAATAAATCTGTAAGGTTTGGTAATTTTATAATCGTTTTATCGGGTTTATTGATACTCAAACTAAATTGACCATTTTTACAATTTTTTTTAAGTGATTTTCATGAAACTTTGTAGATAAACATTTAGACGTATGGGACACAAGATAGGCTACTTTTTTTTAAAGCTAGTTGCTAATAAAATAACTTTTAACGCAATTGAAAAAAAGCATATTACAATTTCATACGATTTGTGACGCCATTGATTCGATTATTAAATTTTCAAAACCGACCGTGATGGATAAAAAAAAATGACCAAACCGAGAGAAGCGTTTGGTCACAGCAGATTTTTCCCACGTACAAAAAAAAACAGGTACAGTAATTACATTAGAATCTGTGACCAACAGAGTTAGAGAATCCGTTTATCTGAATCACAGTAACAACACTGACAGTGTTAAAAGTGATTATTAAGATGAAACAAGTCGGCGGCCCGAACTCATCGGTCTCATGTCTAAAATGCGTCCTGTCTCACACAGCACAAAGCGCGGGAAGAGCACTCGACTGAGATGCACAATCATTCATACCAATCACAAACAGACCCTTGGCCGTATTTGACAAAACTACTGCATATATCTAATTCGTGTACAGTTATTTCAACTCTTCAATAACTAATCAATGTTTGTACGCAAAGTATTTTGGAGATTTTGTACACTAGAGTGACATATTCACCTTCAAAGTTGCATTAAAACTTGTGTTAAAATATGGATGTTTCAAGGCTCATATCTTTTAATTTTTTTTTTTTTTTTTTAAGTTTGTATGCTTACAAATTTAGTTAACAACAAGATAAATCGGTATCATGCTTACTTTTGTAAATTAAACATAAAACAGCGAAGTAATAATCTTTAAACGTTTGTATGGAGGAGAGCTGACTTGTATTACCTTAAATAAAGGAGGTTGATTGTTTGTTTGCATTGAATAAACTCCGAAACTAGTGGACCGATTTGAAAAATTCTTTTATCATTAGAAGCCGACATTATCCGTGATGAACATAGCATACTTTTTACCGCGTGAAAATGCTTCATTCCTACGGTAAATCTAAAATAAAAGTAAATACTAGCGGCTTGGCCCGGGAGATAGCGCCATCTATCCAAAATACGGTAGATGGCGTTTTATACTTTTGTACGCGGACGAAGTCGCGAGCACCAGCTAGTTACGTATAATTTAATGTTATTATGACATGAAACGTGCGTCTGTGTGCGTGACAACGGGCTCACGTTCGTCCACTGTTCGTGACTGTGACTGTGGAGTTAGGACCCGATTTATTCCGATCACGAGCGGCGCGGACGCAGCCCATAACGATTTACATCACAGGCGGAGATGATCTAAGTTATCTCGCCGAGTGTAATGATGATCTATTTGTGTGAGAAGCTGTTAATTTATTTATTAGTGTGTACGCCCACAATTATTATTAAAGGTGAAATCACACTGAACGAGAGATATATACGTTCCGACTTCGTGGGTATCAATACTAATATTAAATCTGTAAGGTTTGGTCGTGGAGTAAGTTAATTTGTTTTCAGAGATATCGCATTTATAGGCTCTATACATGATACTGAAACTAAATTTACCATTTTTACAATTTTTTTCTGTATGTATGTTCCTCCATAACTCTTAAACGAATTAACTGACTTTCATAAAACTTGGTAGATAAACATTTAGACGCGCAGGACACAGTATAGGCCACTTTTTTTTCTTTTTCAACGCGGACGAAGTCGCGGGCACCAGCTAGTCTATACTAATATTATAAAGAGGAAAGATTTGATTGTTTGTTTGTTTGTATAGAATAGGCTCCGAAACTAGTGGAACGATTTGAAAAATTCTTTTACCACTAGAAGCCGACATTATCCGTGATGAACATAGGCTACTTTTTACCGCGGGAAAATGCTTAATTCCTACGGGAAATCTAAAATAAAAGTAAATACTGGCGGCTTGGCCCGGGAGATAGCACCATCTATCCAAAATACGGTAGATGGCGTTTTATACTTTTCTACGCAGACGAAGTCGCGAGCATGAGCTAGTGTTTGAAATTGAAATAGTACATCAAATTGTAAAACCATGCAATACAATCATCAACAAGTCTGCGGGATACCAAATTCCTTAGAAACTTACATACAGCAGATAATTATAGCCGTGTTTAGGCTCAATTTATAGAAAGTTGCCTATATTATTATTTTTTATTATTGCTTGTCAATTCATAAATTGAAAATATCACGAGCTTCTTTAAAAAAAAAGTACACGAAATTCCTCGTATCTCAGTGTAAAATATAGCGTTAAAAATGAATTATCCGTACCGTACCGTACCGTACCGTATGCGTTTCTTTGCCTATCAAAATATAAGTGTACACGAAATTCCTCGTATCTCAGTGTAAAATATAGCGTTTAAAATGAATTATCCGTACCGTACCGTATGCGTTTCTTTACCTATACCACCTATACTCAGAAAAACTAGACAAGAAATCAACTATTCTCCATACAATTCCATGTTTGAAAAAAACGTATCAGCTGGCGTTGTTGGTAACACCTTTGGGCGAAATATATTATATCTATCTCTTTCTGGCGTGACAATTTTCTATATCTTTCGTCTCGTTTCGCTGTGTACAGCTGTTTTCAAGAAACTTTATCGATTTCAGTGATAATTATGGAATAGTAGTAATTTGAGGCAGATGTTTGTGGGATCTATTGTTTTATTAATGAAAAAAAAGGTGTCTTCTTCGTACCTACCATTATTTTGGAAATAAATTTTAGTGTCTGGGACACCAGAAAGGACATAAGGGTACCTTTCATCCAAGAAAAAAGGACTGTTCCCGAGGTATTAAGTATCTAAAATATAAAACTGTAACTATCGCCTGATCAATGTGTTAATGGCAACAAGTTGTCAAATGTTATAATTGGTATTATATTTTTAATTTATCATCGCGTACGAAGTCGCGGGCACCAGCTAGTCTATATAGATATATTATAAAGAGGAAAGTTATTTGATTGTTTGTTTGTTTGTATAGAATAGGCTTCGAAACTATTGGACCGATTTGAAAAATTCTTTTACCATTAGAAGCCGACATTATCCGTGATGAACATAGGATACTTTTTACAGAGGGAAAATGCTTCATTCCTACGGGAAATTTAAAATAAAAGTAAATACTAGAGGCTTGGCGTTTTATACTTTTCTACGCGGACGAAGTCGCGGGCACAAGCTAGTAATATTATATAAATTTAAGTCGCTGCCTGCGTCTTGTTTGTTTCTCCGCTAACTTCTTCTTAAACCACCCATCGGGTTTTAATGCGGTTTTCACTAGTTGAAAGAGGGTTAAACGGGGAAGGTCAGAAAAAAATGTCATAAAACTTGAAGCCGGAGGCGGGCACGCTTGTAGGTAGTACAAAAGTACCTATTTTTAAACTCTATAATAATATGGCGAAAATGTAATTAGAAAAAAAAATTCCGAAAAGTTCAGTGATATTACAAGGTATCCTTATCAGGGGGAAAAACGGAACACATGCCCCTACGTCTGTCTCATTCTGTTGCGAGCGTGCGTCGTATGTGCGTCTCTCTCGCTCGCATCTTCAAATGTCAGCTGTTGCGCAACAACGGGATCTCAGTAGCGTGCGCTTGCGCAAAATGTCTTAAGGGTTGTCAAAAATATAAAAAAATATTTATTTTTCAATGCTATGCAATTATTACCATACGTTACGTTACATACAATACGTTTAATGAATCGTTTTCACATACTAATCCTTATCCTAATCCTAACTAATATTATAAATGTGAATGTGAGTTTGTTTGTTACGCTTTCACGCAAAAACTACTGAACTGATCACAATGAAATTTTGCATACACGTTGTCTGGGACATCAGAAAGGACATAGGGTACCTTTCATCGTTCAACGCGGAGAAGTCGCGGGCACCAGCTAGTTAGAAAGTAAATGAATCTTTATTTTTAAAAACACATGACTCCTGTATTTTTTTTTCAAAAACAATTTGTACTTATGGTTAGTTACTAAGGTCAAAAAATAGTTTTTGGTCTTTTTGTCTGTGTAATTTGTCAATTTGAATGCGGTTTTTACTGATGTATTGTAGCAAACTTACCGTTACATACAAATTAGACTGTTTTGTCGGATTGATCTGATATTCATATTAATCTTATAGTTAAACAAATGTGACAGTAACTGTCTGTGTGTGTGTGTGTGTGTTACCTTTTCACATAATGTTAATTACTCAACCGATCATCATGAAAGGTTAGGAAAGGACATAGGGTACATTTCATCCAAAAAGTACTATTCCCGTGGGGTCAGCTGGAATTTAAAAAAAAAAAATTCAACGCCTAGCAAAAATACATATATATATATATAGCAATGCATTGTTGGGCGTTATTTTTTTTATAAATGTGTTATAACAACAAGTTGTCAAATGTAATAATTGGTATTTATATTTTTAATTTATCATCGCGTACGAAGTCGCGGGCACCAGCTAGTCTATACTAATATTATAAAGAGAAAAGATTTGATTGCTTGTTTGTTTGTATAGAATAGGCTCCGAAACTAGTGGAACGATTTGAAAAATTCTTTTACCATTAGAAGCCGACATTATTTGTAATGAACATAGGATACTTTTTACCGCGGGAAAATGCTTCATTCCTACGGGAAATCTATAATAAAAAAAAATTAATTTTTATTTTTCAACGCGGACGAAGTCGCCGTCACCATTTACTATTTTCTATCTACAATATGCTGATACCAATATTAGTTATGTTGACAAGTGACAACCCTATAATCTATCAGCTGCTCACACACCGTTCGAATTTTGAATACAGCTTTTAAATGCCTTTAGACAGCTGCTGTCCTATTATTATTTTTTTCGTTCTTTACAAATGTTGTTAAATGCGCGTGTCCTTCCTTATATTGTACTAGCTGGCGCCCGCGACTTCGTCCGCGTTGAAAAAGCAAAAATGTCCTGTACGTCTAAATGTTTATCTACCAAGTTTTATGAAAATCAATTAAATTCGTTTAAGAGTTATTTAGAAACATACATACAATACAGAAAAAAATGTAAAAATCGTAAATTTAGTTTCAGTATCATACTGTATGGAGCCTATAAACACGATGTCTCTGAAAACGAAGTGACTTACTCCATGACCCAAACCTTACAGATTTATTATTATAGTATTGATAAGGTACACAACAAGCCCTTAAATTAAATATTATTATATGTAGCATGCGCTTTGACGGAGATAAAGGCGATGTTATAGGCGACGGTAGCCATTTATACCATCAAGTGGACCGTGAACTGTCTGTCGAGCTTAAGAGCGCGTATAGAGGTACACTAGCGCCACTCATTTAAAAAAATATTATCTCGTGACTTAGAAGGAATTATTAATAACGGCTCGACTAAAGCCTTCGGTAAGTATGTCTACATTTTTTTAATACCTTTTATAAAGTTTCATATTTAGACACGAAGCAACAAAATTCGATCTAAAGAAAAGCGGCCACATTCCTCTAATAGTGGATACTAATTTAGTGGAGCCGTTATTAATAATTCCTTCTCAGTCACGAGATAATATTTTTTTTGAGTGAGTGGCGCTAGTGTACCTTTATACGCCCTCTTAACTTAAAATTATCATAAACTAATCAAATACCCTGTTTATTGAGCTTAAAACACGCAAACCAGGTCTCAATATGAAAGTGAGATCATTGATAATGATCACCATTTAGTACCTAGTCCATTGAAACTCAACAGCACGAGTGCTTTTATTTTCTCCGTTTCCTAATGTAAGGCGGCATTAATTAATACCGCAATGGATATGTTTTAAAGATTAATTCAATAAAATTGTTTTGATGACGAGAATTTTTATCTCTTTATATTATCTTGTAAGGAAATAATTTTATCATTAAATTAAGTGATCTTATCTTATTTATTATTCAAGGATGAAATTTAAAAGTAGTAACAATAACTCCATTAGCTTGCAAACTATTTAGAAATATTTAATTTTGATAGACAAGCACAAGGTTAATGAAAATAAATGTTATATTACATAAAAAGTATAAAAGTAGACTTATGTACTTAGATTTATGTATAAAAGTAGACTTTTATACATAAAAAGCCAGCCAGTCAGTCATAAATGAAACTAACCCAACAAAATTATTCAAAGCACTTTATAGTTGCTGTGTCAAAAAAAATTGTCTCTGGTTCGAGAAAAAAAAACAAAAAAGAACAAAATGTCTAAGAAATTTGTCCACCTAACAATGCCTTCAATTCAAAGACAAAGAACGCATTGCGACCATTAAACAATGAGCACCAACATCTGGCAAAGATATTAACCATTATACAGCCTGTTCCGATTCACGCAAATACAATATTTTTAACGCATCTGGCACTATGAGCATGTTTCCTTTGCCCTAACACACTGGGACTTCCGCTCGCCATTATATACATTTCCCATTTGCCGCCGGAACATCTGGCGTGGGTAGGTACAGTTTAGGAACGCGTAATTTCCAATTTCGCATTGTACCCCGCGAGGTTTTTTTATTTTCTACATTACCCTTCTTTGTTTTGTCGCAAAGCTAAATGTCATCATTGTTAAATTGTTTTAAACGTTTGTAAGGCAAGGCGTTAAGCATTATATTGTCTTAATTAACATCACTAGACCAATGGGCTATTAAAATCTATATCTAAATAATTTTATAGTTGTTTCTATAGCGGTAATGTATGTAGCTTTCTATAGGTGAAAGAATTTTTAAAACTGTTCACATTCCTGGAGATGGTACAGAGTACAGACATTTCCGGGTAGGTATATAGAGGCAAGCTGAAAACTTGTCCTACAACTGCCATGTCCGCCTCTGTCTGTTTCTCCGCTAATTTCTTCTAAACACCCAACCAATTTTGACACGCTTTTCACTGATGGAAAGAGCGATAAACGAGATTTGTGTAGGTATATTGATTTGAAGAAAAAATAACATACATTTAGGTACACATACCCTTGTGTGCTAGTTCAAAATAAACCTTCATTGCCTTTATGATTTGTATTGTAGTATAATATTTTAAATTATATCTCAAGTTCATACATTTCTTTTATATAAAAAAATATATATAAAGCCGAAAGGCCACTCACCGATCTACTCATAAAGTTCTCCGGGAAGGAGGGGTGGGGGGATTGCCCCCGGGGGCTCATCGTGGAGAGGGAGAAAAGTTGTCGAGAATAAAAAAATATATAGCCTATGTTACTCGCTGATAATGTATATTTCTATAGGTGAGAGTAATATTTAATGAAATCGGTTGAGTAGTTTTTAGTTTATTCATTACAAACAAAAATACAAATACAAAATTAGATAATAATGATATTATAAATGCGAAAGTGAGATTTTCTTGTTTTTTTCTATCAACATATTATAAAATTTTACATACACTACACGCACTGTCAGGGGTGTAGAAAAAGACATGGGGTAGGTAGAAAAAATCCAATCCCGAGAAATTTTGGCGGACGAAGTCGCGGCCCAAAAGTTAGTAGGTAATACTTAATTCCATACCTGTGGCAGTTCGAACATAATAATATCATGTTTCAAAACTTGTGAAGGAAAAAACAAGACATTCAAAACATCTGCTAAAATATCGTCAGGCAGATGGCACGCGCCATTACAACCTCTGTGGTCATTAAACCTCCTTGGCAATTAAAAAAAAACAGTCACCTGTATCTTAATTGGATATATTCATTATAAAATAATCACGGCTTTTACTTTAACATATTACCTGAATGCATTTTGTTTTGCAATTAATTAAAACAAATGGAGTAAGATTATTAATTCAATTTTTAGTGGGTAGATATGAAACAATTAACCCCTTTGTCATACGATTAATGTTATCATTTTATTTAAATAAAAACAACGGATAATAAAATCATTTAGACATTTTTAAAATTTCAATAAATTAATTCTACATTATTTCAAAAACCACACTTAGAAACACAGTATTAAGTGGTTGGTTTTAATTTTAAATATTAATTATTAATCAATACTTTAAGGTAGGCAATGAAAATAATTATAATTGTAATTTATTAACTTTCCATTAAAATAAAATTTATCACTGTATTAAATTAGGACAATATATTTTTTTTCATTTGAGAAAGAAAGAAATATAGGTATTGTAATATATTTACTTAAAATTTGACTTGATTAAATAAATGTCATATACATATACAATATACATACACCTTGTCATTAACAATAAATATTAATAATAATATAGTTTTATTTATTAAAAATATTATAGACATATTTGTATGCAATAATAATAATAATAATAATAAAAATTATAAACCTTATCGAAACTCACCCAGTCCAATTTTCTTCTTAATCTTCTTCAACACCTTCATTTTTGAGCCCTTCTTGTCCTTTACCGGAGTCGTTTCCGGTTCTAAAGCCATCGGCGGCAGCACCAGGGTCTGTTGGGGTTGCATAGGGGCAACATGATGACCCGAAGCCCGGGGGCACGCCGGACAGTGGCATGGACCCCTGGCCTGACGCACGCTCATACAACTGCTCACTCCCATCATCGAATACCGATTCGCGTTAAACTAATAATCCGTATGTATGGGTTTATTAATGTAGTAGAACTAAACAACAGTTTATTTCATATCGAACGCACAGTCACGAGTATTTTTTAATCGATCACGAGTGGGAAATTTAATTTGTCACGATTGTTCGCACTTCGTTAGGACAGAACAGAAGACGCGGACGCGAAGTGAACGCGAGAGCGGCGAGACGTCCGCACCCGACGAAGCCTACTGGCGGAGTGATCGCGTATTACAAAATTCAAACGGACATTGCGTGCGCGCGCATCGTGGAGGCCTTAGCTCTGTCTCTCTCGAACGCATAGCGCTAGAGGGGGACGCGAAATGTTATTGTTGCAAGTGGGAGAATGTCAACAAGGGTTAGTTTCTAGACAAAGGGATGCGATGGCTAATTTGAGCTACTAATTAAGTGCTGTTTGATGATCGTCAAACCTACAATGAATATTACATTGTCGGCCAGCTAAGTATGTGCCTACACGAAAGAGTAGGTAAATGTTTTTCAGTTTTTCAGCGATGGAATAAATTAATGGAATTTTAACAAGAAGAGGCAAATAATTTATATATTTTCATAAACATATTCATGCATAACGCGAAGATATAACAAAAAAATAAATACTTAGGTAATTTTTCAATCGGACCCTTCGAAGTTTTTGAAGCGTATTCTTCGTTATAGATAGGTACATATACAAACCACCATAACATTTTTTTATACAAAAAAAAATTAGTTGGTGCTCGCTATGAGAAAATATCTGGTATCTATCTTTATCATTGTGACAATGGCGCCTAATTTTTTTATATTTTTAGTTGGGGAACCTAACCTCTCAGGGTGCCTGTGTCCTGTAAGTCTAAATGTTTATTTACCAAACCAAGTTTCATGAAAATTAGTTAATTCGTTTAAGAGTTATGGAGAAACATACATACATACAGTATACAATACCTACACTTACAGATTTATTATTAGAATACTAATAATAAATCTGCCGACAAATCGCCCGAATTTATCTCGCCCGATACGTGTCTTCTGATTTATTGCGTACTAGCTAGTGCTCGCGACTTCGTCCGCGTTGAAAAGTATAAAACGCCATCTGCCGTATTTTGGATAGATGGCGCTATCTCCCGGGCCAAGCCGCTCTAGTATTTACTTTTATTTTAGATTTCCCGTAGGAATGAACCATTTTCCCCGATAAAAAGTAGCCAATGTTCATCACGGATAATGTCGGCTTCTAATGGTAAAAGAATTTTTCAAATCGGTCCACTAGTTTCGGAGCCTATTCAATACAAACAAACAAACAAACAATCAAATCTTTCCTCCTTATAATACTAGTATAGATAATTGCCGAACATAGTACCTAGAAATGCTGCACCATACAAAATAATAGAAGTATTGGAAGAATAATGACAGCCGTATTAATTGTCACGGCTGTGCTGTGGATTATGAACCTTCGACCTCATAATTGGTTAATTACAAATGTGATTAAAAACATCCGAGGCAGATGTGACTAATTTAAATCGTGACAAGATCTTGCTTTCTGTTCAGAGCTAAGAATGTATCTTATATATATATATATATATATATATTGTGCTGTTTGTTTTTTGAAGATCTCATAGGAACCTAACATTTTTCCGGGATAAAAAGGGGCAGGGGCCCTACTATCAACTACTACTACTACTACTGCAGTCTTCCTGTGCATATTTTAGGGTTATTTTTCACTCGAAATTTATTTACATTTTTTTTTATAAGGTTCAACGAACCTTCTCATCAACGAAATAATAATAGCAATCATCTTAGCAGATGTATAGTATAGACAGACACATATTATACCTATTGGTCGGCGGTAAAAACAGCGCAGACTCCGAGCAAGGTGCGCCCGCGCATCTGTCAGTTGCAATATGCCATACGCGGAGGTGTAATGTGCGTTATACATATTTTTGGACACGGTCAAAGTGAAGCCTGCGATGACATTCGTGATAATATGCGCCTGCGTAATCATCTATACTAATATTATAGAGGAAAGATTTGATTATTTGTTTTTTTTTTTGTATAGAATAGGCTCTGAAACTACTGGACCGATTTGAAAAATTCTTTTACCATTAGAAGCCGACATTATCCGTGATGAACATAGGCTACTTTTTACCGCGGGAAAATGCTTAATTCCTACGGGAAATCTAAAATAAAAGTAAATACTGGCGGCTTGGCCCGGGAGATAGCGCCACCTATCCAAAATACGGTAGATGGCGTTTTATACTTTTCTACGCGGACGAAGTCGCGAGCACCATACGTGACCATACGTTATAATGATTTATATCTTATCTTATCTTATCTTCTGATGAAGACACGACTCGGGCGAGATAAATTCGGGCGATTTGTCCATTGTTTATGTTTGTACAACTATTCTATTTTAAAAATTCTTTCAACATAATTAGACATAGATAAAATTCCAATGGAACAACATAGACTAAATATTCCAATGGGGCACTATATACCTCTTATCTTTAACATTAGATGCACTAAATTATTGTTTCTAAGAAAAATATCTTTTGTAACGGTCAAACGGATGTAGGTATAAATAACCTACAAAGTAATCCATCATCCGTAATGAGGCTTTCCTTGTTATTCCTTTTTTAGATGCGTGCTGAACCATAAAAAAAAATACGGCGACCTTTTTTCGCGACAATGACTGGCTGGAGTCCTTTACGAGTGACCTATACGATAGACAGGTGCCAACTTCTTACTCACATTGTCTCTCTCTGGTGAACTTTAGCGAGATCTCAATTAGGTACTTAGCAGTGAGCCGATATAAGATAACTTAGTAATTCGTTCTTTTGTTTTAATATTAAGGCGAAGGACTTTTTTTTTAATATTTTCTTTTTTATTAAACACTAGTAGCGTAATTTCATAAAATATAATACATTCGTGTCTGTGAAACCATGGAAATAGGTACACACACATACAAAATTTCATACCAATCGGTCAAGCCGTTTAGTAATTGACATAAGGACAGCAGCGCCACCTACCGGGTCCAATTGTATTTTTAAATCATCCAGGAAACCATATAAAATTTCAGCCCAATCGGTTCAGCCGTTTAGAAGTTATATGTGAAAAAGATAAGTACGGAAGGATAATTCTTACTACCCGTTGTCCTTTTACTCGTTTTCCCGTAGGAATGAAGCATTTTCCCGCGGTAAAAAGTAGCCTATGTTCATCACAGATAATGTCGGCTTCTAATGGTAAAATAATTTTTCAAATCGGTCCACTAGTTTCGGAGCCTATTCTATACAAACAAACAAACAACATTAAATCTTTCCTCTTTATAATATTAATAATGAAGTTATGGAGGAACATTACATACATTATAGAAAAAAAATCTAAAAACCGTCAATTTAGTTTCAGTATCATGTTATAGAACCTTTTAACACGATGTCTCTAAAAACAAAGTAAATTACTCCATGACCGACCCCTACAGATTTATTATTAGTATTGAATGAGTATTGATGTGTTAGCTCTTGGCCAACATCCAGCAGTGTAGCGAAGATGAGGCCTATGATGGAGCGAGCTCACCTAGAAGATGCTAATTCACTCGAACTTTGAAAACATTTGGGTTAAATTATGAGCACATATGAGTTTATGAGCATATATGAGTTATGTATTGGTGGACTTAGCATGTGGACTTATTTTCGTCGCCGTCGTTTAATTTGACTTCCTCTTGACTTCTTAGTGTAAAATTAAAAATTCTTAGATAAAAATACAGTGCACAATAGATTATATTTAAAAAAAATTAAATCGGCCAGATTCCTTATCCTTAATCCATCTATGGCAGTATTTTTGCAAAAGTTAAAATCTCTTTTAATTTTCAATACGAAGTCGCGGGGACCAGCCAGCAGTTATACATACAATAAAAACTAAAACACCGTCCCCTTTTCACTCTATATTTAGCTGTCTTTGTTCCTTGCAATTTCATATGGCTTGGTTACGAGAAAGGTAGCTATGGCAACAAGGACTCTGAGACAACAGTTGAAAAAAAAGGAACATCTGTGCTACGACGACAAGCGGCACGCGTGCGACGCGTGTCGTCTCGACCAATGGGAGCGCTCCAACGCGCATTCTCTATTCAAAATGCCAATGCAATTTTGGAACATATGCTGCGCTTGTTGGTCATTGTACTCGCAACTTTTTTTTTTAATTGAGCCTACTCCCAGTAATGTGGCAAAGGAATTTCACAAGTATGCAGCCTCAACATCTTTATTTTAGCAATTAGCGTTAAATAAATTTTATCATAAATTACTCTGGGTAGCGTAGCGAGTTAGAGAGTAAAACAAACTTAAGTGTTATTTAATTTTTTTGTATGAATCATTATAGTTAGATTGAAATTAAAAAACAATAAAAATTGCAATCTTACGAAATGTTGTTTACGAGATAACGAATAAAATTTTATGAGTCATTTTATTCAATATAACTAGCTGCCGCCCGCGACTTTGTCCGCTTTGAAAAAGAAAGAAGTAGCCTATCTAGTGTCCTGTACGTATAAATGTTTAATTACCAAGTTTCATGAAATTCAGTTAATTTAGTTTAAGAGTTATGGAGGAACATACATACATACATAGTTACAGAAAAAAATTGTAAAAATCGTCAATTTAGTTTCAGTATCATGACTGTAAGTATTAGAGCCTATGAACACAATATCTCTGATAACAAAGTAATTTACTCCATGACCAACACTTACAGATTTATTATTAGTATTGATGTATTGATTGATGACGATTGATATATTGATGGTGCAACCGATGTGTCCTGTACACTCATCCCAAAGGTATAAAATTCTCTGTTCATTTTACCTAAACTATGTCCCTATCTTGACCAATCAGCATCACAATATCACAATACAACGTAACATGAAAATACCCCTTTTTTATCGAGGAGAAATCCTTTTATTGATCCCCTACCGCTGGCTAGGCGGCAGGGGTATGTGGGGGTCGACCAGCATACTCCGCTTGCGCACGTGCACTAAAACTCCTCGGTGTCTCCTTGCCCTTTGGGTGGACGGGCTCTGCCGAGGCAACTGCTCCGACCCACCCCCCCCTCGGGCGGCCTAGCCATTGTGCTGGCTAGGCTGACGCCAACGGGGGGATTGCCCGGAGACACCCGAGCAATCCTCAGCAGACGGAGGGGACCCGTGCAGGCACACACAGCCAGCCAGCCGTGTGCGCAGGTCCCCGAGGGCATTTGAAGACGGGCTAATACCCGCCTTCTCCTGCCCAGCCACTACCACCATGAAAATACCCATTGGCTGAGTAATCAATGTGATATTTTTTCACGTTAAACTCGACAGAAAGGCTAGTAACGGTCTTGTAACCTATTTGTAACTTGTAACGCATGTTTTTCTTATTTGTTTTATTGTTATTTGTTATCTATCATGTTACTAAGTTGCAAATAAATGTTTTGATTGATTGATTAACGGTCCACTCGATAGTAGGTGGCTACCGTCGCCAATAACATGAGCCACGCCACTTGTGCTGAAAGGGCATTACTTCACTGGCCTTTACTGGTTGTTATTTCACGGTGTGGTCTTCTGTGAGGGAGTGGCTATGGCTTTGGCTACTGCAGCGGCTAACCAGGCTACCAAATGACTGCGAAATACAGCGCCACTACTTTCCAAATCCAGAACAGAGCCAACTTATAAATAAAGAAGTTCAAAACTTTGACAAGCACCCTAAAAACTTATCATTCACAATGGGCTCATTATAGAACTATAGGTCACAGGATGATATTATGATTTTAGGTACGAGCTACCTACGTGTTTAGGTTTGTAAAAATAGCAATGTCCTTTATTCTGTAAAACCTTCGAAGGTAGTATTAATTAACAAATTAAAATTTTATTTCATTCGTACCCTCT
The DNA here is from genome assembly GCA_918317495.1 of Synanthedon vespiformis. Taxonomy (NCBI): domain Eukaryota; kingdom Metazoa; phylum Arthropoda; class Insecta; order Lepidoptera; family Sesiidae; genus Synanthedon; species Synanthedon vespiformis. Next base: position 2,782,360 of record OU906974.1, read on the forward strand.
CTTCAAAGAAAAAGTTTATAATAGAAAATAGAAAAAAAAAACTATAAAAAAAATAGATACATGTTTTACTAAAGGTATAAAACATGTATCAATTTCTTTATACAATACCTACATACTTTTTTACGTATGTACCTCCTAAGTACGTTTAGAGTGAAAGAGACGGAACATTGGCCGTTTGGCTCAAACAGCAAATGCGTTCGCTTCTGTCAAAGATGATGAGTTTTAAAGTTAACCACGTTTTGATATCTACTTCAATACACCCTCTGAGAAGATGTACTGCTAAGTTATACTAGCTTTTTCCCCCGACTCGACTCACACCTTTATCTTAAGCATTGAAAAATAAAACATATAAAAAAATCAACACCTGACAAGAATGGCAAAAACACACACACATAAACATCTATCTATGTGTTTATATTTATGTATTCGCATATAATGTATAATAATATGACTATATCATTTATGTATATTGTTATGATTTTTTAATTAGGTACTAGCACTTTTTAAGCACATTTTTTGTACGTATAAACTTTAAGATAGTTATACTAATTCAATTTAATTTAATTAAAAAAAATTTGTATTGATGATTGATGATGAATAATTAAATAAATAGAAATGAAAACTATAATATTCGGAGGTGTAACACATCACAGAACGCGCAATACGAACCTGTGTATCATTGACTTATCTCTCCTTTGTGAAGTGGAATGATTTGTCGCTTCTACATTGGCTAATCTATGACAACTAGAGATAAAAGGCACACGTGTTGTGCTTAACTGTAATGTAACGATTTAACCGTGGGAGAGACGGCGGCCTTTATACCTTTCGAGTACTCGTATGTACCTTTTTTTATTATACTAGCGACACGACATGGATTTGCGCGCGAGAAGCGTTTAGGGCCGGACTCCGCCGAAGTGGAATTGTGTACGGCTAGGCCGATTTTGACGGGACTTCGGGAAAATGCTTCACTCCTACGGGAAAACGGGTAGTAAGAATTATCCTTCCGTACTTATCTTTTTCACATATAACTTCTAAACGGCTGAACCGATTGGGTTGAAATTTTATATGGCTATTTCGATGGTTTCCTGGATGATTTAAAAATACAATTGTACCCGGTAGGTGGCGCTGCTGTCGCTATGTCAACTACTAAACGGCTTGATCGATTGGGTTGAAATTTTGTATGTGTATTTCCATGGTATCACAGACACGGATGTATTATATTTTATAAGGTTACGCGGACGAAGTCGCGTGCAAACAGCTAGTGTATCAATATTACTAATAATAATAATATTAATTATACTAATAATAAATCTGTTAGGTTTGGCCATGGAGTTAAGTTAGGGCATGATACTGAAACTAAATTGACCATTTTTACATTTATTTTTCTGTATGTATGTTCCTCCATAACTTTTAAACGAATTACTCGATTTCCATGAAACTTGGTAGATGAACATTTAGACGTACGGGACACAGGATATAAAAAAAATAATAAAAAAAAAGCCTTTTACTTCAAGCCGTATTAAAATTTACAAAATGGCAATAACAATATATTGTATGCACTATAAATGACCGTTTCAAATTTTAAATTCATTTTTTTTTTGTTGATTTTAATACATACTAACACTTCACACAGGATATAGGCTAATTTTTCTTTTTCAACGCGGACGAAGTCTCGGGAGTCAGCTAGTAGTTAGTATTTTATAAAGTTACGCGGACGAAGTCGCGTGCAACAGCTACTTTTTATATGTGATGTGTAGGTATACTTTTTTTTGCGTACCTACAATCTATGACGTAGAAAAAGTTCACGTATCTATTGTCAGCTGACGAACAGCTGTTTCGCGTTGTACCTGTTTTCATTGAACGTGTGCCATTTCCAATTTGTGTCTTATTTCTGAGAGACATAAAATCTAATATCAAATGCGTATTAAGTACACCTACTACGCTATGCAAAGGATGTCTTGTTTTTTTTTTCTTGAAGTAGGTAGATATTAATTCACTTGTGTGTAGAAATGGTTTTAAACATTATTGGCAGCCTTTCTATACACTTACTAGTTGGCGCCCGCGACTTCGTTCGAGTTGAAAAAGAATTCCTTCCCAATACCACGGAGTAATGTATCTATACAGAGAGACAGCTCCCTAGAAGCCTAAATTTTATTAGCCTATTCTTGTAGGGCTCCCAAATTTTTTTTTATTTTTTATTTAAGTTTATTAAGTACTAGAGATCGGATTATATCGCTGCTTAAAAACTAAACGGCCACAAATCAAAATTACACTTTTTATAGGAGAACTTTCTTATTTTACAAACTATAAACATCTAACCTAAGTCTCTATTATATTCTATTTATAATGTGATTTAAATATAACTAATTAATTTATATCTTACATGCAGAAATTAAATAACAATAAACATTCTTTACATTTTTCTTATTAGATATTTATCAGATATACTCGTACCTAAGCATATAAGTTACTTTTGAACAATTATTACTCAATAGCCCTTATATTTTGTGACTATTAATTACATTTAGTCGGAACGCAGGGTGAGTGCACTGCACTCGGAAAAGGAAAAAGTAGCCTATCTAGTGTCATGTAGGTACTACAAACACAAAACTCGCGTCATTCGCCTCGCGTGCGTCTGAGTCCCTGTGACATGTACCCTCGGAATTGCCGAGGCCGCCCGAAACATACCTTCGGGTCACGTTCGTGAACCCGTCGGTGAAAGGTCACGCACACATAGCTGCGCATGTAGTGAAGTGCCCGGCGCCGTGCGCTTATTGAAGCTGTTTCTCAGTACTCAGTGCCAATACTACTTATCTTATCTTGAATCCCACTTCTTTGTACGGCAGTGTACTTGGCTGTGGCGTTGCTTGTGTTATTTGTGGGCGAGACGGTAGCCATTTACCATCAAGTGCACAGTCTGCCTGTCTTAACATAGTTATAGGTCGTGCAGCGAAGACTTCCCGGCAAATGTGCGCAGAATTCTATTTTTACGTGTTTGAGGGGGCAGAAGAGCGTGAGCGGATGAGTCTACCAATACGTGTGCCGACACGTTATTGGTAGACTCAGACGCTCTTCCCCTCGCGTACTGCGTTCGCGTGTCTCTAGTCTCTCGGGTACTGTTGCGTACAGATTGTTTTATTGTATTAGTAAATACGTCATGGTGAATAAATGCCTAAAAAAACGTTGTCCTTCGACATCGCACGATGATTTTATGGAAGGAATATCAACACTACCTGTAATGTTAAGTTAGTGAGGTGAAAAATTACGAAATAAGAAAAAAAAATGACATTTTCCTTAGCAATTTTGTGCGCAATTGTACACATGCGCCGATTCCCCCGCAAGTGTCGCCTTCAAACCTTAATATAATAATTCACCTATATAAAAATAAAAAAAAATCTCGACTAATAGTCATTCAGTAGATAATATGTCAGACAGAATGTTTCCAATCTAAATAAAAAGTCTTTCTAAGATCGCATTTCTTTCTAACTACTGAGACGTTTTTATTCCTATACCTTTGAGTAAAAATCATATGATTTCTTCACAAGTGAAGTTTTTTTTGTGTCCAAAGAGAGCTTTGTACAATTTGTACCTGACTTTGTGTACATTTAAAATCAACTTTAATGTGTATGAAATTAAGGCTCAGATTCGTCTGACGTGGTGTCGTACATTTCGCATTGTAACCTGATCTATGGAATAATGCACGTGCGGTTTTGGTGAAAAAAAAATTGCATCACAGCCGCGCACAGCTGATCGTAAATTCGTCAGCTGTTCGGTTTTGATTTGAATAATAGTGTTATTTTAAATAGACTTTATTACAGTGCAATAAAGTCGATTTTTGTTTGCCGTTTGGATCTTCTTTAAGAGTCCACTTGCCCGTACCGATTCCATAGGTCCATACTATATGATGGTGCTGTTGTGTTTCGGCACAAAATAAGTAATATTGCTAAAAGTAGGTTTCGGTGAGTGACTAAAGGGATATCAGAGCTCATTTCCCTATCCTTTATCCTAATCCTACTATAGTCCAGCGCACTGGACGCACCTGTGGAATTAATAGCCTCACTTAAGGCGAGGACTTAGCAGAAAAGCATTTTTTTCGTCGCCTAGTTTGCATAATAAACTATATGTAAAAAAATTTAAATAGGGCAGATTTGTAAAAAAAAATTAATTTTCTGAGAAAAAAAATTCATAAGTAAATTAGTAAAAATTTAGTAAAATCCGTGACAACTACTTTTGTTTTCTGGCTTATTAATTAACTTACGTCCTGCGCTAAAGTTTGAATCGGCTACTTTTATTTCTTTTTTCATATTTAAGAAAAACATTCCAACCAATTTTAAGTCTCTCCGCTTATCTCCGAAGAGCTACAATACAATACAATATTGCACCTAATTCATAGGATATTAAAGTTGCGGTCATTTTGGTAAAAAATGTGTTCGGTCTGAGGTTTGTCCTTGCCTTAACCACTTACAATAGAGTGGACTAAAAAAATATCCTCATTTAATGCAGCATTATTCTCATTTAGGTTTCTTAAGCGCTTATTACACCATTCAATCTGAAGGAATCCAATTTAGGAAAACGAAAGGTGTCATCACAGTTAGAACAGATTGGATTCAATTTAGACTTTATCCATTTTCAACTCTATATACAGGATGGAATTTTGTAATGCCACCTGGAGGGAAAGTACTCTTAATACTGTAGATAGAAAGATTTATTTTTTATTTTTTTTAACATTTCTTTATTTTTGAATAGAAAGAAAACTGCGTTCAAAGATTTTCGAAAATTCGCTTGCACCACCTGGGAATCGAACCGACTAAAATCTATAAAAATTGCAGCCTGTACTTTTATTGCATCAATCGTTAGTGTAAATTATAAGGATCATATTCGATTTAGAAATCAATTTAGCGAAAGTGTGATCACGAGCAGTGAGCTCCTAAATAGATTCCTAAATAGGAATCGTTCAAATTGAATGGTGTGATAGGCACTTTAGCTTAAGTGAGTACATAATATGAGGATAATATTTAATTATTTAGGTTACATTCAGTTAAATAGATTAGGTTTACTTACTTAGTTATCAAATAGTGCAAATAATGCTAGGTTTAAGTAATAAATAAAATGTATGTACATAATTTGTTCAACTATGTGTTTGTTTGTTTATCTTAGGTTGCTTAAGTCTTGATTCTCCGTTTCTCCTTTAGTTTTATATTGTTATTTTATTCTTTTTATATTTTTAGAGCTCATTACACTATCCCTTATTGTTAATCCTAACATAGTATGCAACAAAGTAGATATTATGACAAACGTTTTGCAGGGTAGTGTTGAACTATCAAATTTGTCAGTTTATGGAGTAGTTACTGTAATGCCTAAGACCCCCTTTTTTAATGTCATAAATTCTAGATCAGCCTATGCCTAACAATATACACTTGGTAAACTATTGAAAGATTCATTATGATTTAAGCGGTCCAAAATATCACATTTTTCTTTTATTTTCAGTGTTTTATGCTTTCGCTTCTGGGTAACATTAGCGAATATTGTCAAAAAATATTCAATAATAATATGTATAGAGTATAGACTACAGACATGTCGGATTAGACAAGGACCAGATTTTATCAGATTGCCGGTAAAAGTAGCAAAAAATGTTAATAGACTTTGTATGACAACCTTCTTTATTTATTGATTAGCAGATTATGACTTCGTCTGCATTGAAAAAGAAAAAAGTAGCCTATCCTGTGTCCTGTACGTCTAAATGTCTATCAAGTTTCATGAAAATCAGTCAATTTGTTTAAGAGTTATAGAGGAAAATACATACATACAGAACAAAATCGAAAAATGGTCAATTCAGTTTCAGTATCATGTAATAGCCTATAGCTTAACTCCATGACCGACCCTTACAGATTTATTATTAGTATTAATAATGGAGAAATCGATTGCTCCTGAGCATCAAAACCATGTTTTGAACTTGATTGATTGTTAATATAAGATAGCGCAGACAGGTACTTGATAAGAGAGTCCAGACGCTTGTAATATTCTACTAGTGATTAAAAACATATGTACTAATAAAAATATCAAGTCAGCCTGCTTATTGAAATAAAATGGAAATATTAATATTATCTATTACAAGTATTATATTACGTGATTAGTTTAAATTTATGTCGATTAAACAATTACCAATTGACATAATTACCCACGAAATCATTATCCCAATTAATTTATCAATAAAACATAAAATAAACAATTATGATGTAGGTACTAATTTCGATAAGAAATAGGATATTGCGTTTTCTTATTAGAATACTATTGGAATGTACTATATTAGAATATAATTAGCGTTCACTTACCTGGCATTGCGCTGCCGGTTTGCCCCATTTCTCGAAGATTTGTTCACCAATTATCACTCGAATTAACACTGATATTGACGAGTTAAACAAACAGGTTGTATACGTTTCATTTACTCTGTAATTAACTATAACGCTGTTCTACTGCTAGTTCGATGTTTGAAACGCGTTTGTTTGAACTATGAACCCTTTAACTAATGTTTTTAAATTATTTCAATTATTGCATTAAAAAAAACACTAAAATAAATTATAAATCTTAGTACTTAAACCAAATAAAGGACCTAATACGAAAGTTTGACTTAGTAATAATTATTGCACGCGACATTTTCACATTATTGCTATTATTTTATAGAATTTTATTAAAGATAATTATAATTATTGCAAAATATAAACTGACCGCACATACTTTGATTGACTTTTTTATTATTCACTCACGTCACGGTACTTAATTTCTTATGTCACTGTCAATGTCAAGTCTGGGTCAAGTTAATTCATAGTATACTAAAATTGTCAAATTGTCAAAATATTAAATTGGAATTGGAAATAGTTGTTCATAAATTGACCACAATGGCGCTAGTGTAGCATTGGTGTTTAATAATGCCATAAGTAAATAGAGTAACTAATGTAACTTTGTTGCTATTTTCTTACTTCTACGCTTTAGTTATTATTCTATGGAAATAACCTAAAATAAAATGCTACTATATGTAGTATATGTACTATATATATATGCTAGTGTGGTATATATATATATATAGAGCGTCACCCCGCTATCACACTCGCGAAGTTGGGCGAGGCGAGGCGAATACGTGAGTATGGACTGGCCCTCGCCTTACTTCGAACGAGTGTTTAATGTCATATTTCATACTTCGGTCAACTTTTCCGAATACTCCGTCGAGGAACTTCGCGAGAGTGTGATGGTGTGGTGGCGGTGTCACACTCTGACTTCGCCACAATTTTATTTTATTTTATTGATGCAAGGAGAATAGAGGTAAAGGAGCGCAAGCTCCGTGTATTAAAAGTGTCCGTTGAAAGACGACGAACTGATGGCGTTGGTTGCAGCTAGTGATAGTAAACAATTCAACTCAGCGCGCACTTCACTCCGTTTCATTTCATACTCTCAAACTCTCTAGATCACTGCCCTAGACACACCAGCGCCATCTCAATTCGACGATTTTAGTTGCCACTTTTTTACTTTAACACCCATATAAGATTGTTCTCCTTATCTCTACGCTCCTTGGGCCCTAGACAAAGTGACATGACGAAGAGGATAACGAAGTTCGAAAACAATAAAATGTATGGGATTGACATATGCCTTCGTCAAGTCACGTCACGGGCCCCTGAGGCCCTAGACAAAGTGACATGACGAAGACGATAACGAAGTTCGAAAACAACAAAATGTATGGGAAGTATCACGTGATTTAACGAAGGCATATGTCAATCCCAAACATTTTATTGTTTTCGAACTTCGTTATCGTCTTCGTTATGTCACTTTGTCTAGGGCCCCTGATATTGATGGTTACACAGCCTAAAGAAATTTTACTAAAGTAATCTATGTTCAATTGTCAGTGTCACTTACTACACTGACATGACAACATTGACAACATTGACTCTCACTCATTCTCACCGACTCTTTTCTTTTCCGTTGAAAAATTTTAAATTTCTATTATTGTTATTGTTGTTTATTTTGTTGTGTTGTATATAATTTACAGTTTAAGTGAATTAAATAAATGAACTAAAATGCATAAACGTGTGGCAGAAGACAAGAAAAAATCTTTAGAAGCTCGTAAAGAAATGCTATTATCGAAGTTGGCGTATTGGAACGAGAAAATTAAAAATATTCAAACCGATCAACCCCAATATATTGATTACGAGGATAATGAAAGGTTGGTGATTTTATGTTGTGAATTTACGGACAAAAAATTTATCTTAATGTTGTAAGAGAAATATATTATATAAACTAGACAACTAACTAACTACAATAAATTAAATCACTATAATAATATAAATCCTTAAAAACTAACTAATTATTTCCAATAAAGTATTTATTTTATTTTATATTTTTACACAAGGACCACTTCTTAAGGTGAATTAAACACAATAATAATACAATGTGAAAAAAAATACATTACCTAATAAAAAAATACTAGAAAAGCTAAAAAAAAAAACAACTTTGTATCTGTCTCATTTAAAAAAAAATTAAAGTAATTTTTAAGCATGTCATCTACTATTTTAAGTAATTGTATTACTTTTCAGTTCAGATTCAGAAGTGAGCTTTCCTATTGACACAAAAAAGTTACAAGATGACAGTGAAAAGCTAAAATCGAAGCTACATATAAGCTGTCAGGCCACAAAAGAGCTCACTAAATTGCAGGTAAGATATTTTTTTAGGTCAAAGTCGACAAACGGGCTACTGACGGTGTACACAATGGTAGGTGGTCACTGTCACCTATAACACAATAAACACTATAGCTGAAAGTATGCTGCCGAAATAGTCCATGAACGGATACACTGAATAATTTACTTTAAGGTTTTACAAGTCAGTTTTCCTCCATACAAACGTAGTACATATATTACTCCGCTGTTTTATGTTTAATTTACAAAAGTAAGCATGATACCGATTTATCTTGTCGTTAACTAGGTTCCTGCAAAGTACAACTTAAAAAAAAGTATTAACTTAAAAGATATGACACTTGAAAAATCCATATTTTAACACAAGTTTTAATGCAATTTTGACGGTGAATATGTCACTCTAGTGTACAAAATCTCCAAAATACTTTGCGTACAAACATTGATTAGTTATTGAAGAGTTGAAATAACTTTACACGAAATAGATATATGCAATAGTTTTGTCAAAAAGAGTATACGGCCAAGGGTCTGTTTGTGATTGGTATGAATGATTGTGCATCTCAGTCGAGTGCTCTTCCAGCGCTTTGTGCTGTGCGAGACGGGACGCATTTTTGACACGAGACCGACGAGATCGGGCCGCCGACTTGTTTCACCTTAAGATTAATAATTGGTCACAATGCAAGCTGTCTGTGACGTGTAAGTGCCGAATGTTTTATTAAATTTTGGGCATAATAATATGCCAGTTTGCATAGTGAAACAGTGTAAAAATATAACGAAACTGTGTAAGTCCACTACAATAATGAGTTGCCACATTCACGGAGCTAAGTATTTTTTTTAGATAGCGCGGTATCTAGTCGACCAATAATAAAATTAATCTAAGCTCTTAATTTATTCCCCAGATCATAGAAATTAAAGATGACATCCTCACCAGCGAGCCTGTCGCTGAAGGAATAGACAGGTGCGTATATTTAGGGGTTTTAGAGGTTTAGGGGTTGTTCCGATTTAGTCCCACCACTCTCCAGCCAGGTCTGCAGTTCTGTGTTAGGGTATTATGGAAGAGTTATAGGACAAGTTTTCAGCTCGCCTCAAATACCTACCTTTAGATGTATGTCTACCATTTTTCGAGTTATAAGTCCTCGCCTTAAAACTAAATATAATAAAAAAACTAATGGCCTCCGATCTCCATACAAAACTGCATGATGTCCATACGAAACTTGTTGATCTCCATACGAAACTTATTGATCTCCACACGAAACCAATTGATCTCCACACGAAACCAGTTGATCTCCATACGAAACTAGTTAATTAATCACCACACGAAACCAATTTATCTCCACACGAAACTAATTGATCTCCACACGAAACTTCTCTCGTTCATTTCTGTTGTATATTCTAATCTAAATGTTGTATGACTGATTGGACCGTTAATATTTAGTATAATAACCGGCACATAACTTGGCAAGATTGCGCACGTAATATAAAACTAACGCAAGTGTACGAAGGAGTGAGCGGGACATATGCAAGGTGCGAGAGGCACGAGGTGAGTGGCGAACCAATCGCGCGGTCGGATCAATATTATTTTGCCCCTTTGCCCCGCTTGATACCCGATCAGATCAAAAAACGACTTCTGCGCATCTCGCCATTCTTGCCAACTTACGTGCCAGATAGTGGTTCAAGTCGTAACACGTGTTCACCTTAAGGACAACTTTGTACAAACAACTAATTTGAAATATCACCCCAAGCTGTGAGTGCGGTGATATTCTACTATGCCACTTTTATTGAAGCAACCCAGAATCTAGTGTATGTATGCTTTATCAAAGTCCATACGAAATATAAATGGTCTCCTTTCTTTGCATTGTGCAGCGAAGAGTTCAAAAATGATCCGGGACTGTGGCGCGAAATAACCGCCGAATGCAGATTCGATCTTGTCCATTTTACGATAAATTTCTACGTTTATTGTCCGGTGAGTGTATTTTATATTGTTACTAGCTGGTGCAAGCGACTTCGTCCGCGTTGAAAATAAAAAATAAAATGCATAACTTTTTTATTTTAGATTTTAGATCCCACGGAAACAGTGGGTTTGGTACCCTATGTCGTTTCCTGTATCCATGATAACGTGTATGCAAAATTTCATGATGATCAATTGAGTATGTCAATTGTCATTCGTGAAATTGTAACAAACAGACAGACAGAAAACGAAATATTAAACTGTCACTTAAAGAAAATGTGAGTTTACTTCAACACATCATTGGAGTTTAAAATGAATAGTAGAACTTGGTCGTTACTGCCTTTTACTACTGACTCAGCCACGATTCAGTTTTAGGCGTACTTTTCATGTGCCGCTTTGGCATTTAGCGGCGCAAAATCCATAGTTATAGTTGATTGATAATTTTAAATAACCACCAAAGACAGACAGAGTGTCTTTGGTGACATACAGGATATATGTATAATGCCTCAAAAAAAATTAAAAACACTCATCTCACACGTCAACTCTTTCATTTCAGTATCGCAAATTCGCCGCACGTAAGTACAGAAATCTCAAAGTTTGCCTCCTCAAGAAGACCTATGAAGCTGAACTGGCCAACTCCGGTCTTCACTCTGTCCAAACACCGGCAGACTGTTTACAGGTCAGTTCAGTCAGTCAGTCAGTTCCGTAGTGAGTCAATTCAAAAAGTTCATGGGTTGCAAAGAGAGTCAATTCAAAAATCATGGGTTCCGTTAAGATTCAATTCAAAATGTTCATGGGTTGCAAAGAGATTCAATTCAAAAATTCATGGGTTGCAAAGAGAGTCAATTCAAAAAGTTCATGGGTTGCATAGAGAGTCAATTCAAAATGTTCATGGGTTGCAAAGAGATTCAATTCAAAAATTCATGGGTTCCGTTAAGATTCAATTCAAAATGTTCATGGGTTGCATAGAGAGTCAATTCAAAAATTCATGGGTTGCAAAGAGAGTCAATTCAAAAAGTTCATGGGTTGCAAAGAGATTCAATTCAAAAATTCATAGGTTGCAAAAAGATTCAATTCAAAATGTTCATGGGTTGCAAAGAGAGTCAATTCAAAAAGTTCATGGGTTGCAAAGAGAGTCAATTCAAAAAATTCATGGGTTCCATAGTCGTTTTTTTTTTTCTAAAAAAATCTAAAAAGTTCATGGGTTCACGTAAAATATTTTATTATTTTTGTGTTTATTTTTTTTATTTTTATATAACAGATATTGCTCGACTATTCTAAAGAGTGTCGATCGCGCCGTTCGAGTCTGGCGAAACTCGCCGACAAATTTGGCGATAAACTCCACATGGAAAATGGCGTAAGTTTTATTGCCATTGCATTGCATTTATGTCGGGGCGAGATCATAGAATTGATCATTTCTTGAAATGGCCAGCTAAACATCGCCCAAGAGGAGACTTTAGTTGAAAAATAAATTATGGCGTAGCTTGTGTTAAAAGGTGACGGTTGCTGTGTTATACCATCAAGTAGACCGTCAGCCTGTCTGTCGACCTTAACATAAAAAGAAACACTCATATTTGGCGCCCTCATCATTGATGTATGTACTAGTACTATTATTATTAAATATTTCAGCCAAACGGTGGTTACGTAGTGAAATGCAACAACGGTCGTATGACAATGTCGTGGATTATTCGTTACAAGGTGTCGCCGTCGATGCCACTTCGTCACCAATTCAATTTTGACCTCGAGTATATAGGTGAGATATATTTGTTTACTTTTTTCCATCACTTAGGGCCAGTGTCCACGGAGGCGTAGCTTCATAGACGCGTATTCGTCATTATACGCCTAGTGTACGCCTGCTTGCAGCTTCAATACGAAATCGTATGTGCGCCCCGGCGTATGACATGACGCCTGCATGCAGCGACGCGAGCGCGACGTTGCCGCTCCGTCGACAGAGTAGTGCGGTTTTGTATGGAAGCTGCAAGCAGGCATTACACTAAGCGTATAATGACGAATACGCGTCTATGAAGCGACGCCGCCGTGGACAGTGGCCCTTACTCTATTTATTTATGGAATTTATTTATTTATTTGTGTAATAAGTGACCAAGGGTCTAATCGGTCACTCGCAGCCGAGTGTAAGTGACAAACAACGGTCTTACTAATTGGTCACTTGCAATTGTAAGTGACAAAAAACGGTCGTAACTAATTGGTCACTTGCAATTGTAAGTGACCAATAATCTAATAATTGGTCACTTGCAGCCGAGTGTAAGTGACCAACAACGGCCAACTAATTGGTCACTTGCAATCGATTGTAAGCGACCAATCTAATAATTGGTCACTTGCAGCCGAGTATAAGTGACCAACAACGGTCTAACTAATTGGTCACTTGCCGCCGAGTGTAAGTGACCAACAACGGCCAACTAATTGGTCACTTGCAATCGATTGTAAGTGACCAATAATCTAATAATTGGTCACTTGTAGCCGAGTTTGTAAGTATTACTAGACTATACTGTTTTTCTTTTTGTACATTTCAGAACAAGAAAAGTACGGAAAAATAAGGGCGACCTACAAACAGTTGAACGATGAAAAGTTGACAACAAACGAACGGACAGTTTTATTGGCAACAATTATTAACATCTGTTTTGAAGATCAAATTTAATCACAAGTAAGAACCTAGTCCAAGTGCTCGAGTAGTTAACGCTTTGTTCAAACTTCTAACACCCCGTTTTTGCGTCAGGCGTTTTGAATCTATTCGCATTAGTTACATTTTTTTTTTTAATTTTTTTCAGAACGCTCCGCAGTAATAAGTTGGATATAACTTGTGGTGACAGTAACCAGTCTCAAAAAAAAAAGAAGCACTAGTGCTCTCTACCCTCGCCTCGCCTTGTAGTGTCAAGATCTGCAGTGCACTTTCTTCCGGACGACGGTAACCATCACATCAACCGTCACATTACACAACATGTCACCATTATCGTCACCCAACGTTCAACATTAAATGGAGAATGTTCACTAATTTTAATTTTTAACTCTTCGTATTCTCTATTGAAAATAATAAATAGCTGTGAAGAAAATATTTTGATACATCGTTTAGTTTCTGAGATATGGCGTTTTAAAAATGAGATCGCGACGCGGATGTCACGGGCCTGCGCTCGGTGCAGTGACGTCATAATCCAACGGTCTCTCGGTCAGTTCGCGCGCTCCCATATTAGAGCGAACCGAGGCGACCGTTGGAATGTGACGTCACGCGGGCGCCCAGCGCCTGCTATAGAGGTCTCGATATTTAAGAGAACTTTAAATGTCTGTAGTATAGCTCTAGTGAGACAAAGTTTTAGACGATTTTGCATACCTATTAACATTCTCCATTATGGAAAATTTTCTATCCACCTTGTTCATCTATCTGTACTTACTTTACTACAAGTATGGATTTCGCAAGCCATACAAAACACTATTAGGAACTCGCGTGGAACATTTAAAAGTATAATAAAATACTATGCGAATGCGTAGAGCATCAACTCTGATGCTGTTGTCATTTAACAAGTTAATTGGCAAGCCGAAATGCTGAAATAACGTAGATGGCGGAAATAATATAATGTTTGAATGTAAACAAATACCAGGAGGCCGTAGCAATGGGCGGAGCCACGGCGGGGCAGAGTGGGGCGCTTGCCCCGCCGTGGCTCTGACTGGCATAGGACGCGCCGGCGAGGGAGAGTGTGGGACTCGACCGGCCGAGTGCCGGTAAAACCCACTAAAACCCCCCCATGCTCCACCGTCAGCGGTGATGTGCGGGGACCGAATAACAGCCAGGCCATGTCTGCGGGCCCCGCACACCGCTTCGTCCAGACGACTCGTCTTCATGGTGGCGACCTAGGGAGCATCTCTAGGCCGCCACCCCGTCACTTTAGTGTAGGCCGGGCGCCAGTCGTTCTACCTGACGCCCGGTAGTCACTTTTAAGTTTGACTCTTCGGCGCCTGAGTGGGTCTGCCTGGGGGTCCTCCCTAGCCTCTTTCCCACTCAGGGCCGCTTCACTGAAAGATCTGACTGCCTTCCAGCAGTCAGAGGACTCAACCATTGGTCTGACGACAGCGGGTAAGGACAAGTCCTGTCGCACGACTGCCGTCAGAGCCGCACGTTCCAAGTCCCAACCTGGGCATTCCTCCAGCGTGTGTTGCGCTGTGTCGAAGGCTCCGCACTCGTGGCAGGCATTGTCACGGGCCATCGAGCGCACCACGCCCGCGAAGAGACGGCGGCACCCGACGTTCGGTCCGCCCAGGTTGGGCATTAGCCTACTCAAGGCAAAGGACACATTAGAAAGTTTAGGAGCCAAGCTCCTAAAGTGCTCCATGAAATTCCACCGGCTATCGAGTACGACGCCGAGATATTTCAGCGTCGACCCGACGCCGATGGAAACTCCGCCAACGATGATTTGTGAGCCTGGCGGTGGCGCCTTGCGAGGCCCGCGGAAGCAAATCGCTTCCGACTTTTCAAGGGCCACCGTCGAGCCCAAGCGCCGAATGCGCATCACGACCTGTGCGACTCCCGCCGTTGCCAGCAGGGCCGCGTCACGGTACGTGCGACCGCGGGCGGTCACCAAGGTGTCGTCCGCGTAGCACGTGACGTCGACCCCACGCAGAGTAGCGCCCCGCAGCACCCAGTCGTAGCAGATGTTCCACAGGAGCGGCCCGAGAACCATGATCACTCTGTGAGGCAGTGTTGAACGCGTTGGAGATGTCTAGGGACACCGCCAAGACGACCCCGCCTTTTCCAACGGTGAGTCCACCGGACGCCCGGGCTTACGGATGAGGACCAGCCTGCCCTGCTTCCATTCGTTGGGAAAGTGGCTATCCCTCGCACAGGTCGTGAGAAGCGCACGAAATCTGTCCTCCTTGAGACCCTCCTTGAGAGCCAAAACCAAAGCCCTCCCCGGGATGCCGTCGGGACCGGGCGCCGTGTTCTTCGCACTGAGGCGAAGAACCGCCCTGTCCAACTCGCCCTCCGACACCTCGGGGGGATCCTCGGGATCTGGAGCCTCGCCCGTGCGCACACGGGAGGAGCGTCTCCCTCCGCCCTGGCAGGGATCAGTTTCTCCACCACTCTCTCGAGCGTCTCCGTGTCCATGGTCGATGACAGCGGAGGGGCCCGGGGGCGACCACCAGAACACCTGTCGACGGGGCTTGCGGTTTGCCCACGCGGGGCATGGCGACGTCGCAGGCGTGCGTCATCGCCTCGCGAAACCACCGCGCCTCTGTCTCCGCATCTGTCACGTCCGGTTTGGGATTCCACGATTCAACGAGGAACGCCGCAATGAAGGCGTCTCTCTCCAGCTTTTTTAATGCCCACTTGGGCCCGATCTCCGAAGGAGCACGACTCGGGCTGTTCGGGTTTGCCGAGTGGGGGGAGATGGAAAACTGAATGTATCGGTGATCCGAAAGCGTCTCGACCCCCTCCTCGACCACCCAGCCCCGAACGCAAACGACACGTCCACGACTGATCCGCCCTGTTGCCGCACGCACGTGTTGGCCGTGCCCCTGTTCAGCACAAACAAGTTGTTGCTGGAGAGCCACTCCTCCAGAGCTGCGCCCCTCGCGTCCGTGAGGGAAGAACCCCACACCGTCGACTTCGCATTCAGGTCTCCGGCAAGAAGCACCTGATGCGGACGACATCGCCCCAGAACGATATCCATTTCCGCCAACAATCGCTCAAACTCCGCGAGCGGGCGGTTTGGCGAGAAATAGACACCGACGAACACAATGTCTCCGCAAAAGGTATCCACGTGTATCCCCCACTGCGCCAGAGACTGGACCAGCAGGTCCTGAGCTCCAGCGCAGTGGTTGACATTCGCCTGAAGGAACGCTATGGATGTATTAATTATACATCCATAGGCGTTCACGACCACGGCCGCGCTCTTCGGAGGCTTCGGTGTCCTCTTCGTGGGGGTGGGCTGTTGAGCCCGTCCCGCCTTCGCCTTCGGGGGAGCCGGAGGCGTCTCCCTGTGTTTTCCTCCCTTGGCCACCGTGCTCCACGGCCGATCCATAGAAGCCGGGCCGTGGGGGGGGGGGGGGGGGGGAGAGGGCGCGGTTCCGGGCGGGTCGCTCGTCTAGCGGCCGGCTCGCGTCCTTTCTTCTTCTTCTTCTTCCCTTCCTTCGCCGCCGCCTTTTGCCCGCTGATGGTGAGAGGACGGGGTGTCTCCTTCCGGGGAGTTGGAGGGAGTTCCCTCCGAGCGGCCAATGGAGGGCTCACTCTCGGCGCTGGATTCAAGCGCAGCTCCAGGTTTTTGAGCCGCGCGCTCAGCCGAGCGTGAACCCGGTCCATAATTGCCGTCTCTAGGGCCTCCAGGTGTTCCGTCGTGACGGTTGACCCAGAGGCGGCAGCGGGAGCGGCTCTGAAAGCCGCGAACTCCCTCCGCAGCTCGTCCAGTCCTGTCTGGAGCCGCTTATTCTGCGCCCGAGCTTCTTTCAGCTCGCGACGCAGCGCGGCGGTCTCCTCGTTGGAGGAGAGGGCAGCCAGACTTTTAAGTTCCTTTTAAGTTTTTGCTCGTGTCGACCACCTTATGGATGGCCGCCACTCTCGTCATCAGTCTCTCGAAGACGAGTGAGGACGACTCAACAGCGTCGTCCTCTGACTCGATCTCCGAGAGACGGGACCGCGTTACCCTCGCCTCGGCCATCGAGGCGAGTAGCTCCTGCTCGGCCTGGAGCTTGAGCTCCTCCTTCCGGGCTCGAGCAACCTGAGCCTTCGCCTCGGCGAGGCCGACGTACTCTCCTGTAGTGGGAGGGCGACCGCGACCGCGTTTCTGGAGGACTCTGGGGAGACCTCTGGGGACGGCAAAGGTGGGGCCTTGCCTCTCTTTCTCTTAAATCGGTCGCCCAGTCGACCCGACTCGTTGTCACCGTCGGAGGCGGTGTCGCCATCGGCAGACACCACAGTTTCCATATCAAAGGAGGGCTCCGAGAGGCTAAATTCCTCTCGGACCTCCGGTAGTCCACGCGAGCTGGGGTTCGAACCAGCCCCGTCGCTCGCTGGGCTTGCACTCCTTGGGGACGCCACCGGCGTCTCCATGCGGCGAAGGAGTACGACAGGGCTGGACGCCCTGCTACTCTTGCCGACTTCCTTCTTCTGCGCACGTGTGCGCCCTCCGGAAACATTCACCACACCAGGCAGCCCGGGACCCGCTGCCTGGAGCGCCTGCTGCCTGGCGTCACACCAGGCGCAGGGGTAGCGCTCTCCGCTACAATCGCAGGAACCGGTAGTACACTTCACATCGACCGGCCCGGCCACCGGTCGACGCCGCTGGCGAGGCGGGTCACGTACGCCGCTCGTATCCGATTTCACACTCGTGGGCCGAGCTACCCCCAAGCGCCGGGCGTCAGCCGGATCGCTAGACATACGTTTCTCGTTGCCTGACATTCTCATAATACACTGCTGACAGCCGTGGGCTTCTTCGAAAAGAAGCCATGGCTTCATCCTCCGAGTGTGATTTTTTAGAGAGGTTTTCTTCCTCGCAGTCCGACGCTCAGTGCGCCGGTCCCCCGACCCCACTGACGTGAGGCTCGGGTTCATGTGACCGTGCAATGCCTGCCCTTAAGAAAGACCAGGCAGCCACATGCCAGTTTTTGTCCGCGCCGGATGAACCGGGGGACGCGTCCGATGGCGGATCTGGAAGCCCGTCAGCCCTGGCTCTGACCTGTACGGTGCCTAATCAATTACTTGTAACAATTGTTATCGGCCACACCACACAATAGGCCGCTTCACCTGACGTTATGTGGCAATCAACGTGTTAAAACCAACCAAACATCTGTCATTTAAAGAAAATGACTAACTCAACACATAGGAGTTGAAAATGAATAGTAGAAGTTGGTCGTTACTACCTTTTGCCATTGACTCCGCCATGATTCAGTTTTAGGCGTACTTTTCATGTGCCGTCTTGGCATTTAGAGCAAAATCCATACTTGTAGTACTCAAATATGACTTGTTAGAAATTAGGAATGTTATTTATTTATATGATTAAAAGTAATTTTAATAAAGATTAAAAGCAGTTTTTTTTATCCCAAATAACCTCAACTTATTGATGTGAACATTTTACCTTTTGAAACTAATCCTCCAAGCGAATGTTTCGTCTCAAATAAATAAATAAATATATTCACACATTCCACACAGCACCATTTAGTTCCACACAGCACCATTTAGTTCCACACAGCACCATTTAGTTCCACACAGCACCACCTACCGTGGAGCGGATCGCTAAAAATATCAAGCAGTTGTCTTTTCTTAGTCGCTTCACCTGATTCTGGATAGATGGCGCTGTCAAGTGTATCCCGGGCCAAGCCGCTAGTATTTACTTGTATTTTAGATTTCCCGTAGGAATGAAGCATTTTCCCAAGGTAAAAAGTAGCCTATGTTCATCACGGATAATGTCGGCTTCTAATAGTAAAAGAATTTTTCAAATCGGTTCAGTAGTTTCGGAGCCTATTCTATACAAACAAACAATCAAATCTTTCCTCTTTATAATATTAGTATAGAAAATACAATAAGAAAAGAAAAGACAGGTAGGTATAATGAAAATATTTTATTTTAAAAATCTTATGAAAATACAGTGATAAATATTAAATAATAGTGTTTTGTTTAATATGACTTGTACAGGTAACACAATATATTAAAGTTTGAAGGCAATTGGCGCATGTGTACAATTGCGCACAAAATTGCTAAGGGAAATGAAATTTCAGGCATTTATTCACCATGACGTATTACTTACGCAACAGTACCCAAGAGAGTCGAGACGCGCGAAGGCAGTGCGCGAGGGGAAGAGCGTCTGAGTCTACCAATAACGTGTCGGCACACGTATTGGTAGACTCAGCCGCTCACTGCCCTCTGCCCCCTCAAATACCTAAAAATAGAATTCTGCCGACATTTGCCGAGAAGTCTTTATTCGCTGCACAACCTATTATAACTTATTATGACGTAAAAATAAAGCCAAAAATTGCAATAATTCTGAACCATACAGCAGTAAACTTACATTTTATATTTTATAGAAAAAAATACATGTTACACTTGAAACTTAAATAAATAATTATTATATATTATATATATAGTAAGTATCAAAACGGTCTGTTGAATGGATAGTTCTTGTGTGTGCTGCCCATTCTGTAACATAAAATATACATGACACTGTAATTTAAACATTTTTCTTAATATATCGTCGGCCTAATTCGTTAACGTGGTAAGTCCATTTTTGGGCAATTTCACTTTTTTTATACTTTTCGACAAGTTTAGACCATTATCTACAGTTTGGTGAAGGAATAACGACGATTGTCAAACTAAAAAGGTGTGAATGTGTGAAGATATTTATTATTATAGGTATTACACATACTCTTTGAAATCGTAAGTTCTTTTATTCCGGTTCAAAGCATCCAACGCATCTATTTGTCTGCTGTCCAAAGACATTTTAAGTGTTTGAAGATTACTCCACAGATGTTCGGCTTTAGTCGCCTTCACAACTACAGTTCTTCTATTTTCTATTTGATATCTGGAAAAGGAATTATGTTATAGGTGAATTATTATATTAAGGTTTGTAGGCGACACTTGTGAGGGGCAATCAGCGCATATTGCGTACAATTGCGCACAAAATTGCTAAGTAAAATGACTTTTTTTTCTTATTTTGTAATTTTTCACCTCAATAACTTAACATTGCAGGCAGTGTTGATATTCCTTCCATAAAATCATCGTGCGATGTGAAGAACGTTTTTTTAGGCATTTATTTACCATGACGTATTTACTAATACGATAAAACAATCTGTACGCAACAGTACCCAAGGACTCGAGACACGCGAACGCAGTGCGCGAGGGGAAGAGCGTCTGAGTCTACCAATAACGTATCGGCACACGTTATTGGTAGACTCAGCCGGTCACGCTCTTTTTTAGGCATTTATTCACCATGACGTATTACTAATACGATAAAACAATCTGTACGCGACAGTACCCGAGAGACTCGAGACGCGCGAACGCAGTGCGCGAGGGGAAGAGCGGCTGAGTCTACCAATAACGTGTCGGCACACGTTATTGGTAGACTCAGCCGGTCACGCTCTTTTTTAGGCATTTATTCACCATGACGTATTACTAATACGATAAAACAATCTGTACGCGACAGTACCCGAGAGACTCGAGACGCGCGAACGCAGTGCGCGAGGGGAAGAGCGTCTGAGTCTACCAATAACGTGTCGGCACACGTTATTGGTAGACTCAGCCGGTCACGCTCTTTTTTAGGCATTTATTCACCATGACGTATTACTAATACGATAAAACAATCTGTACGCGACAGTACCCGAGAGACTCGAGACGCGCGAACGCAGTGCGCGAGGGGAAGAGCGTCTGAGTCTACCAATAACATGTCGGCACACGTTATTGGTAGACTCAGCCGCTCACGCTCCTCTGCCCCCTCAAACACCTAAAAATAGAATTCTGCGCACATTTGCCGAGAAGTCTTTATTCGCTGCACGACCTATAGCAACATTAACATTATATTATGATTTAGCTGTTGCACGCGATTCCGTCTGCGTAACTTTATAAAATGCTTCCGGTCCATTACATTACATAAAAAATTAAAGAAATGTGCCGCTTACATTAATAGTAATTAAAAATGAAGTCAATTTGGCATTCGAGCGAATTGGGAATAGGTTTATTTGGGATTTAGTCGATTTCAGATTCAATCGATTTAGGATTCAGTCTATTTAAAATTCAATCTATTTGGGATTTAGTCGATTTCAGATTCAATCGATTTAGGATTCAGTCGATTTAAAATTCAATCTATTTGGGATTTAGTCAATTTCAGATTCAATCGATTTAGGATTCAGTCGATTTAAAATTCAATCTATTTGGGATTTAGTCGATTTCAGATTCAATCGATTTAGGATTCAGTCGATTTAAAATTCAATCTATTTGGGATTTAGTCAATTTCAGATTCAATCGATTTAGGATTCACTCGATTTAAAATTCAGTCTATTTGGGATTCAGGCGTATTTACATTTCAGGCAATTTGGGATTTGGGTGTAATGGACCGGAAGCTATAAAATATAGGCTATGTTACTCGCTGGTAATGTAGCTTCCAAACAGTGAAAGAGTTTTTAAAGTCGGTTCAGTATTATAGTTTCGGAGCCTATATTTCCTCTTTATAATATACTAACTGGTGCTCGCGACTTTGTCCGCGTTGAAAAGTAGATACCGTGGAGCGGATCGCTTAAAATATCACCAAGCAGTTCTACCCAAATCCGATAGATGGCGCTATCAAGTGTATCCCGGGCCAAGCCGCTAGTATTTACTTTTATTTTAGATTTCCCGCAGGAATGAAGCATTTTCCCGCCGTAAAAAGTAGCCTATGTTCATCACGGATAATGTCGGCTTCTAATGGTAAAAGAATTTTTCAAATCGGTCCACTAGTTTCGGAGCCTATTCAATACAAACAAACAAATCTTTCCTCCTTATAATATTAGTATAATTTTTTTTTATTTTTTTTTATTTATTTAATAACTAACCTTACAGCATTTAATATTTTACAAATACATAAAACATATAGATTAAATTTTTATATAGCCTTACAAGGTTATTCATCTTCTTAAAGTTTATAAGTCCCAAAAAAATAATTACAATATTAGTATAGATTTCTCCGTTTACCTGATCAGCATTTGTGCTGGTGTGACATTCAATCCTGCAGCCATCACTTTGACTAATGGGTCATCTATGACCGGCTGCAGCAAGGTCTTCAAATGGTCTGGAGTCCCTTTAGAACCCAATGTCCCGAAGCAACTCAACATGACGTCCCGTGCGTTGCAGAAATCGTCCAAATTCCTTTGTGACAAGTATGGATGACACTCCACCTATAAATAAACATAATAGATTGAGATCCCAGTCGCCCCAGAATTACGTCATTTTAGGAAAGCTGAAATTTTCAGGATCGGTAGTATAACATAAACTTAGAAAGGAATGGATACTCGCTAAGCTGAAAGCGGGGCCTTTTTATAGGTTGCTTTCCTTGTACAGCGAAACTTTTAACGAGCCTGGGAAGATGTTTGGCCCGTCAGATTTGTCTGGCTCTTTGGAAAATATTTTAAAATATTGTACTTAATAATATATATATAAAATTCAGCCTTCCTAAAATGACGTAAGTTAGCTTACGTTTTTTCTACCTTGATACCTGGCAACCCATAAAACGGCCCCGCTTTCAGCTTAGCGAGTATCCATCCCTTTCTAAGTTTATGTTATACTAACGATCCTGAAAATTTCAGCTTTCCTAAAATGACGTAAGTGTGGGGCGACTGGGATCTTGGTCCATAATATATATGTCATCTGCTGAACAGGAGATTAGGCAAAACGCTATTTTAGGAGATAAATATTTAAGTCTGATAAAGATTAGACTGACACAGTTCTAGCGATTAAGGTAGTTTAATATGTAATTAAGACAGGACGCGGGTACAGCAGAATTTGAAAAATAGGCATTTGAAGAAACTATTGCCATCGCGCGGCCCTCCAGCCTTCACCCGTATTGTGCGATAGGGACAAATGCAGCTCAGACCGATTATACCTACAAAATTTTTGACTAAATCGAGGTTTCGTATTCCCCTGTTTTCTCCTCTGAAAAATTGACCCTATCGAATAATTTTTACACAAATATTTTCAAGAAGAACAAATCTATGTCCCTATTATTTTTTTTTTATCTTAAAAGTCTTTCAAATTTGTTTTATAGTCATCTGATTAGGGTGACATAAATGGGCCATTTATTACGATTTTTGAGAAGTCATATTTTCTTATGTAATTAGTTGGTGGAAAAAAAGAAATGATAGGGGCATAGCTTTAGAAGACCTAGATTTTATAACAAAAAGTTTGTGCTCTAGATGGATTATCGAGGGAGAAAACAAGGGATTACTTTTGTATGGAAAAACGCTGATAGCGTCCCCTGTTAAGTCCCTCCATGCATTAGGTAGTGTAGTACCTATGGACATCTCATAGGCGCACTTAAGGTGGCGCTGGACGAGCGTGGGAACTCAGTAATAGGTATTTTGGGAGATATTGTTGTCTCAACTTACTGTAACGCTAATAACCAAAGACAGAATGCGAAGCAACACATTCGCGCACTTATTCAACTAGCGAAACATACCCCAGCAATTCCAATATTATAGAAAATCTTTTATATATGGTAACTATTGACATCCCAATTTTTAATGTACACTATAGCCAATGAGTTTAAATGTATAGAGAAGACATGGCAACCAGATTGTTTGCAACACGAGTTTGAGCCAGCCAACTCAAACCATCTTAGTCTAGTTAGCGCTACAAGCGACGATACACTTGTGTTCTGTGGTCTGTATAAGTTTAATTTAAATTAAATATGCCTACATGTGTGCTGAGGTATTGTTTAAACAACTCAGTAAATACAAATAAAGCCCAAGGAATCACCTTTCACCTGTAAGTATACACTATATATCGATATGTAACATGAAATTGAATAATATTTTGTCAATTAAAGTAGCTAAAAATACGCAGCGGCAGCCATGTTTTAATAAGGCGTAAGCTTATTGGTCGCGAGAAAACAACACTTTAGAAGCGATCTAGCGCTGCCTGTTTGAATCGTACGGTTAGACGGTTAAGGATTGTTGAAGCGCTGCAGCGAAATTTAGTTTTGAATCTTAACCAAAAATAGAACACGACACGACTTTTGTTTGAGATGTCTTCTCTATATAATAACTCAATGACTATAGCTAGTATGTTTTCATTGGAAAACATTATTGGCTTTCAATCAATAATTACGAGATTTCAACCAGCGTAAATGTGACAATTTCTGCACATTTTAAAAATTAATTATTCTAGATATAAAATAAATTTCAGTTTTTTGTTTCGATGCAAACCTTCATGTTATGTCTCAGAAAAGTCATGTTTTTTCATGTGTTACTACGACCAATAACTAATGAGTAATCATGGAATTACGTAGTATTGAATTGGTAAGTCGCTCGAGTTGGCATTTGCCTCTTAAACGTATAAATCCATTGGTATAGCCATAGTTATATTAATTTGACTATGTAATACCATGTCTTTTGATGTAATACCATGTCCTTTGTTTACCTGATTGACGACCGGTTTTATTCGACTTTTTTCAACGACTCTTGCGATCTGAACGGAGTTGAAATTGCTCACTCCTATGCTCCTCACTAGACCTTCAACTACGAGGTCCTCCATGGCATACCAGGCGTCCATGTAGTCAAATGCTGAATATTGTATCACGTTGGCTATCTTTGGTATAGGATCTTTGCCTTCCTGAAAAAAAATCGAAATATAAATAAGGTAGAAGTCGCTTTCAAAAGTATTTGATACTAGTTATATTGTGCTTATTTTTTTTAAAATTTTCAACGCAGACGAAGTCGCGGGCATAGACTAGCTGAGTCTATACTAATATTATAAAGAGGAAAGATTTATTTGTTTGTTTGTATAGAATAGGCTCCGAAACTAGTGGACCGATTTGAAAAATTCTTTCACCATTAGAAGCCGACATTATCCGTGATGAACATAGGCTAATTTTTACCGCGGGAAAATGCTTCATTCTTACGGGAAATCTAAAATAAAAGTAAATACTAGCAGCTTGGCCCGCGGGAGATAGCGCCATCTATCCAAATTAGGTGAAACCTCGCAGAGATATATTACTTCGATGGGTGAAACTACTAATATGACAACTGCTTGGTGATATTCCACGGTAGATGGCGTTTTATACTTTTCTACGCGGACGAAGTCGCGTGCAACAGCTATTTACAAATATAAACCTTACCTTGAAAGACATGGGACTGTGTACTAAATACAGATCAAAATAATCTAGACCCATATTTTGCAGTGAGTTTCTGCAGGCTTTAGCAACCAAATCCGGCCTGTGGCAGGTGTTCCATAACTTTGACGTTATGAAAAGATCTTCACTGCGAAATAAAATATTTATATTATGTTTGTAAACATTGCAAAACATGTTAAAATGTAAAATGTAAGACACTGTCGCGTGGTGGCGCCACCGTCGTCACAGCGATAACTATGACAGACGTCATATATTTTCTTTTTTAATGCGGACGAAGTCGCGGGCGACTTGACCTGACTGCTTTGGACTTGACGGACCTGTTTTGGAATACTAACAAGAGAAAATTAGACTTGACATCGACATGTACCACTTAGAGAATACGGGCCCAGGGCCCGTATTCTCTAAGTGTGGTTTTGCTGTGGTTATCGACTCGATGCGGTTATAGACTCGACAATTGTCTACTTTGGTATTCACTAAGCACATGTCAAAATGTCTACGACGTTTTTTCCATAGTTATACATGTCGATGAAGTTATTGGCGCGTTATTGTGTGGTTTTTAGTTTGACAAAGTACTATTTCTTATTTAATGTCGACTTTGAAGTCGACACGTTTTTAAAAACCACAGATAGAGAATAGGCCCGCTGACTAGACTTGAGTTTGCTACTTTTGATTTTGATATTGCCATTGCCATTGCCGCATTGCCATTTAACCTAAAAAGTAGAAGTCGCGGGCACCAGCTAGTTAAAAATA
Source organism: Synanthedon vespiformis (assembly GCA_918317495.1). Taxonomy (NCBI): domain Eukaryota; kingdom Metazoa; phylum Arthropoda; class Insecta; order Lepidoptera; family Sesiidae; genus Synanthedon; species Synanthedon vespiformis. The sequence continues at coordinate 2,808,546 of OU906974.1, forward strand.
AATAAAACAGTAATAGCAAGAATGAAATGAGAAAAAGGCCATATACTCTTATGGCATAAGTCCAAAGTTGGCCGTGCCGAGTATCGAACCTCTGAGACAGAGAGTCAGTTTTCCTCCATACAAACGTAGAATGTTAATTACTCAGCTGTTTTATGTTTAATATACAAAAGTAAGCATGATACCTATTTATCTTGTCTTTAACTAGGTTCCTTCCTTGTCATACAAACTTTAAAAATAAATAAATTTAAAACCCAAGGGCCTGAGCCTTGAAAAATCCATATTTTAACACAAGTTTTAATGCAACTTTGAAGGTGAATATGTCACTCTAGTGTACAAAAAATCCAAAATACTTTGCGTACAAACATTGATTACTTATTGAAGAGTTGAAATAAGTTTACACGAAATAGATATATGCAGTAGTTTTGTTAAAAAGAGTATAGGGCCAAGGGTCTGTTTGTGATTGGTATGAATGATTGTGCATCTCAGTCGAGTGCTCTTCCCGCGCTTTGTGCTGTGTGAGACAGGACGCATTTTAGACATGAGACCGATGAGTTCGGGCCGCCGACTTGTTTCACCTTAAGGCAAGCGTCTTAACCACTCAACCAAAAATACCACTTACCGTTTAACAGTCCCGTCGTTAATTTTAGCTTGAATAGCTTCACCAACTTCTTTCTCGTTCCCATAAACGTAAGCCGTGTCTATGCCTCGGTACCCCATGTCTATGGCTGCACCGATCACATGATGTATTAACCTTTTGTCGAGCTGAAATAGATTTGTTCTTCATTATGTGACACTTGCTGTTGCCCGCGACTTCGTCCGGGTTCAAAATCTATACTAATATTATAAAGAGGAAAAATTTGTTTGTTTGTTTTGAATAGGCTCCGAAACTAGTGGACCGATGTGAAAAATTCTTTTACCATTAGAAGCCGACATTATCCGTGATGAACATAGGCTACTTTTTACCGCGGGAAAATGCTTCATTCCTACGGGAAATTTAAAATAAAAGTAAATACTAGCGGCTTGGCCCGGGATACACTTGATAGCGCCATCTATCGGATTTAGGTAGAACTGCTTGGTATTATTTTAAGCGATCCTCTCCACGGTATCTACAGGTATCTTGATAACGCCATCTATCGACCTAATCTTCTCTGAATTTGTGTTTTTGTTGGTTTGTTGACATTAAATACTCACCAATGCAGTGCCAACATTTAGAACTGGGATCGTATAACCGTTGTTGAAATCCAAATAAACCATTTCAGTAACTCTGCCATAGTTCAATTTTGCATTTTTCAAATCGTTAATTATTCTTTGACATTCATCCTCACTAATTCGCTTTTCTTCTTGGAAACTGTTTGGTGTTGATTTCGCGTGCGTTTCCCTGTTCTTCACTCCTTTTATTTCTACAGGTGTTAGTTTTTTCTGTAACAAATAACGGACTAAATAAGAGAGAAACTAAGACTGAGTCTAAGCGCCTCTTTCACCATCTGTCAAGTAGGCTAACTGTCATTTAAAGTACCTTAGTAACCGGGGATAATGGAGCTGATATACGTTTGTTTGTACGAAAAAGCCCCAAACATTAAAAAGAGAAAATAAAAAAAATCGTCTATCAAAGAACGCAGTAAACCGAGTGCATAATTTAATCTATACTAATATTATAAAGAGGAAAGATTTGATTGTTTGTTTGTATTGGATAGGTTCCGAAACTAGTGGACCGATTTGAAAAATTCTTTTACCATTAGAAGCCGACATTATCCGTGATGAACATAGGCTACTTTTTACCGCGGGAAAATGCTTCATTCATACGGTAAATCTAAAATAACAGTAAACACTAGCAGCTTGGCCCGGGATACACTTGACAGCGCCATCTATCCAGAATCAGGTGAAGCGACTAACGTGACAACTGCTTGGTGATATTTTTAGCGATCCGCTCGACGGTAGATGGCGTTTTATACTTTTCAACGCGAACGAAATCGCGAGAACCAGCTAGTAGATTATAAATACAAAACATCCATGACTCAGCTATAAAGGTAAAATGTTTACAAATAAATATTTGCTCCTAGCGGGATTCGAACCCGCGACCGTTTTGTTAACAGCTAGGTATACTAGCCACTAGACAAAACGTGTTCATAATATTAGCATAAAAGTAGAAACAGTACCTCAAACAATTCGATTTTCTCAGAGACTGATTTCTTTCTAGGTCTCTCCTTGGCATTGATGATTTCCTTCCTCTCAACGTTGAGCAATTCTGTTGAATTCATTCGCACAATCATCTTGTGTACAATTCCTTTGACAGCATCGCCAAGATCTATTTCTGCCACTGATTTAGGTCTCTCTTCTCTCCTCTTAGGTTTTCTTTGGACTACATTAATAATTTCCACTTCTTTGTCAGTTTTATTGTTATCAAAGACATCGTTAGTTAGAGATTCATTGTCTAAGTTGTCTTTTTGTTGTTCAAGATTGGAACCTTCTTTTTCATTTGGTAATCTGTTGATTTCCGGTTTAGCAGGTTTTTCGTCTATTTGCATAGTACTATGAATAGGTGGGGTATTTGGTTTAAAGTCTTTGTTTAGTTTCTCGCCTGTCTTTGGAGACTGGACTATATCTGGAGTAAATATGTTAGGATCTTGTTTTTTTAGATTTTTTTCTACAGGCTCAATACTCGGCAGTTTTTCTAATTTTTTGGGTGTATTTAATTCTTTGTTATCCTGTTTCAGTTTATGTCGATTGGGATTTGAATTGAGGTCTTTTGATTTGAGTATTGAAGTGATTTTCATTTGTTCTGTTTTTGGTATTGCTTCGGTTGTAATTGATTTTACTTTATCTTTGCTTTCTTTATCATTGACTGAATGATTATCGTGTAACTCTGATACATTTTCTTTGATAATTATATCTGATTCATAGTTTTTATTGTCACAAATGGTACTGGTATGCTCACGAATATCTTCGATGATAAGTAATTGTTTTGGCTGTTCGAAATCATTTTGCACGGTATCTATTTTTATTGCATTTGCATCTTGATGAATTTCCTGTTTCAAGATGGATTCCCTTTGAATTGGTTTTAGAACTTCTCCAACTACGCTTGGTTTTTGTGCTGGTTTATTTATATCAACAACTTCAATATGATAAATTGGAGTCTTTGTGTCTTTGTGTTGAGGAAGCGTTCTTTTTTGGACCGGTGCAGGAGAATCTTTATGCTGAAAGTAATAATTCAAAATGTTTGACTATTACTGAGTTACTACCGAGTTACTACTGAGTTATTAAAAAACTTTGCATTTAAAAATAAACCCAAGATAAACCTTCACAATTATTACTTACTACAATTTTTTTAAATTTTATGTTACGGTCAACAGACAGGCTGACGGTCCAGTTGATGGTAGCTTACTTTTAATCTAAAGTAAATTGCATCATTAAGTTAAAGAATACATTTTCAAATAAGTACTGTTTCAAGATTGCTAAGTTCTGATGTTTAGTGTTAAAGCAACGCTTATAAATGTAAAATTTGTATGAAAACAATTATTACATTTATTTAGTTCGAATAATGTGTATTGATTGGTTGCATGAGATTAAAAGAAAAATACTTACCTCAAACATAGCTATTTTAGATAAAATAGACCTTTTCTTAGGCTTTTCTTCTTCTGTTTCATCTTTCTTTATTTCAACATGAGCCAAGTTATTAGAATGTATTTTGTTGATTATGTTACTGACTTTCCCCTTTAGCAATGGCACTTCTTCATCATCTAAATGTTTATTTTCTTTAAATTCTTCATGTACATTTTCTTTTTTATTCAAAAATGACCCTTTATTTAATTCAACCCGTTCTTTGTCAGCATCTTCGTTAATATCTTTCTTATAAAGTATTGAAATTTCGTTAGTTTTATCTTGCTTTTCGCAAATGTTATCTTTTTTTATGATTTCTTTATTTATGATTTCGTCATTATTTTCCTTAACATTATTTTCTCTTTCTACAAATTGTTCTTTTTTATTGAATACTGGCATTTCTTGAGGTTTTTCCTTTCTATCCAATGTTAATTTTTCTTCTGGATGAATATATTCTATGTTGCCTGTGTCAGGAGTTTCAGTTCTTTTATTTAATTCTTTAGGTACGTCATTTTCCTTTCTATTTTCTTGGTGGCCATGATTTATTTTTTTGTTTATATCCTGTGCTTTCTTGATTATTTCATCATGTTTATTTGGTTCTTCAATATTATTCGATCCATGTATATTTTTTACCATTTCGGTTTTTAATATCGCCTCTGTTTTAGGTTTATCCTCTAGCTCAGGTAAATGTTTGGTATCTGGTAAATGTACTTTTGTTGTATGAATCGGTATTTCTGCAACTTCATTATCATGTGCTGAAGGTTTTTGTTGAAGTTCATCCACGTTTACGGGGTCAACATGTTGCTCTTTATCGTTCCTATTTTCAGGGTGGCTATCAATTTCTGTCGTATTTGTATTTTCAACGGGTTTGAAACTGATATTAGTGTCAATGTCTTCGTTTTGAATATTTTTACCCTCGTCTTGAAAGTCATGAGGTTTTCCATTATTGACTGCAAGTTTTTTTACTGGTATTTGTTCAAATTTATCGTGTGATTTATCTTGGTTTACAGTTTTAATTTCTTTTCCGGGACGTTTTTGCCAATCTTCGTCTTCTACATTATGATGTGATTGCAAGTGTTCTTTAACTGGTTCCTCATATTTTTCTACATTTCTTGTTTCTTCTTCTATTTTCGTTTCAACGATGTCAGGTGCATTTTCTCTTAATTTCGGTTCTCTAAAGTCTCGTATGTGAATAGTTTCTTCGATAATATTTTTCGGTTTAGTGTGTACCTCTTTTGTTTCTAATGATTCTTTTGATTTATTTTTAATGTCTTTAGGTTCTGGTAGATCACCGTCTAATTGCTTTTCTTTTATGTCTTCTTTTTTTGGTTCTTTAACTTTTCTTAGAAAAGGTAATCTTGATAAGAATTTTTCCTTTGGTGTTTCGCTTTCTTTCTTTATTGGTTTAGGTTTCGGAATCTCCTTCTTAGCTTCTGTTTGATTAGTACTTCTTTTAAAGGGATTATGTACCTTACCTTTCTCTACTGATGGCGGATTTTTTAGTGAAGGTCTCCTTATTTGCGCGGGAACAATTATTTCATGTTCGCTTCTTCGCTTTAGTTGTGGTATTTTAGTTTTAATTTTAACTTCCTCAGCTTCGAGTTGATCAGGATCATCATAAGCGTGAATGATATCTTCAAATTTATTTTCTACTTTTTCGGGGTCATCGATTTTATTGTTTAGTAAACTATTATCAAGGTTGACTTCTGCGGGATTTACAATTTCTTCATAGAGCTTCTCGAATTCATCTTCTACTTGTGCTTTCTTAACATCATCAGTCGCCAATATATTTTCCTTTAATTTATCATCAATATGCGTTTCGACTTGTTCTTCAGAAGGGTTGATTTTATTGTTCGTATTGGATTCTGTCTCATTTGGTTGTAGTATAGTTCCGTTGTCAACTTCAATTTTTTTAATTTCATCTTTATGCTGAATATTGTCTGAGATTTGAGGTTTTTTAACTGGATTTGTCACTGGTTTAGATATAGCTGGGATCTTTAAAAATTTGTCATCTGTTTTAATACCAACTTCAGACTTTATATGTTTTTTACTAGGGTCAATTTTCTCGTTAAGAGTTTTTGGACTTTGGGTGACTTTGGGTGATATTTTATTTTTGTCTATGCTTAGACGTGGAGGTTTATTTGGAGCCCCAGTATGGTGAAGTTTTGGAATAGAGGACTGTTGAATTCGCGACTCCTGAAATTTATTAGAGACTTTATATGAAAATAAATCCTAGTTGAAGAATTTAAACCAAAAAAATAATAATAAATAAATAAATCATCTACAGTGTTTGTTACATTTACATTTACAAAATTTAAGTTAATAATACAAATATTAGATGCCACAGAACACACCTTATTCAATGGTTTTGATTCTACAGTTTTCTCGTTTTTAATGGCACGTCTCTGTTCTGTGACACTTTCTGCTGCCTGCTTAAATTTGGATATTGGTATTCTAGTTTTAGGTTTCTTCTCTTCGCCATTCATATCTGGAAAATAATGAATAATTGCATATGAAAGTAGAATAATACTTCCTCTCTCACAACTAGTTACCAAACAGCGAAAAAAAATTCTTCTGTTGCAACTGGCTTTTTTTTATTATTTTTAATGTTAAGGTCGACAGACAGGCTGACGGTCCACTTGATGGTAGGTGGCTACCGTCGCCTATAACACAAGCAACGCCATAATAAGTGCTACAAGTGCGCTGTCGACCATAAGGATAAGGGAGGGATGGGGGGTAATGGGCTCTGGCATCCCTTACTCACTCACCGAAACACAACAGCACATAATGCTTGTTATTTCACGGTGGTATTCTATAAGGAGGTGGTTACTGCCGCCAGACGGGCTGCCCAAATGACTGCGAAACGCAGTGTGCCCTACCGCTACACAGTGTGGTTATGTAATGACAGTTACGAATATTATATAGACGAAAGGGAATGAAACAGTTCGAAATTAAAATTGTCATCATCTTTAACGGTGTAATCCTTTTTTTTTTTTTTTTTTTTTTTTTTAACGTTGGGAAATCCTCTTGGATACCCGGCAGTGAAGGGGGCACTGCGGGTTATGCCGGATTCCTACCGGCTAAAACCCAACGACTTTCTATCTACCGCGGCCGTTAGAGGGCGGGGTCGTGGGGACGTTGTTACACGACTTCGGGGCCCCGCCACGGCTATCCAGCGCGGGGAGCCTGTGCTCCCTGTAAGAACCTAGGCGTACCCGAAAGTGGAGGTACGCCGGCCTACTCGGGGGACCTTACGACGGGCGGTAGTCTCCCCCAAGACTACCGCCCAGGTCCCGGTAACGGTGTAATCCTAGTGTACTAAATTTATGACTAAACACGTTTGGTCTAGTATCTATAGTAACCCTATCTGCTAACCAAACGGTCGCGAGTTCGAATCCCGCTAGGGGCAAATGTTTACGTGTTAACATTTTACCTTTGTACCTTAGTCGTGGATGTTTTGTATTTATAATATGTATGTATTTACAAAAAAAGGTAATGTATGTATGTATGTAGTATATCAACTGTCTGGTATCCATAATATGTACTTACAAGCATTTAGTTGCTTTGTGTGGAACTAGATGGTGCTGTGTGGAATGTTTGAAGATATTTATTTATTATTGTCCTATTACCCGTTTTTCCGTAGGAATGAAGCATTTTCCCGCGGTAAAAAGTATCCTATGTTCATCACGGATAATGTCGGCTTCTAATGGTACAAGAATTTTTCAAATCGGTCCACTAGTTTCGGAGCCTATTCAATACAAACAAACAAATAATCAAATCTTTCCTCTTTATAATATTAGTACAGATTTATTATAAGTATACTTTATGACATAGTAGTTAGATAAATGTTGTCATGTTGTGTGATTTTCAAAAAATTAATTGCAGTAATTACGAATGAAGCCTAAACATTTTCTATTTATACATTTTCGAATTGACATTTATAAAAAGTACCTTCTCTCTTTTTGTCTAGAAGATCTTCATTTCTGTCCCCTTCAATATCTCTTTTGATTACTTCTTCTTTTTCTTTCTTGTTGTCCTGATTATTTGCCGTATTTGTTTCTCCATCATCTCTTCTTTCTTTTTGTTTTTCATCTTCGTCGGTAACTTGTCTAATAGTATGAGGCCCCGTAACAATTTCGCCGTGAATGCAGGAGTACATTGGATTTTCTACCTTAAAAACTCCGACGTTTTTCGGCTCTTTTCTGTTTTCTGTCTGAAAATATTTAATTTCACATACTTAGTTTTTCCAAAAACGTTTGGTCGACATAACTGGCGATTCCAGGGGCCCTAGCCAAGAGCACACCAATTCCAACGCTCCCTTACGAAGTTAGAGAACGATAGAAAATAAAGCCCGATGATTGGTCAAAATTTTATGTGGGCGTTACAACAACCAATCACCGGGCTTTATTTTCTGTCGTTTCGTCAATCTACAACGCTCCCGTTTGCACTGGGTGCTCTTGGCTAAGGGCCCAGGGCTGGCGATTCTAAAGTCATGTGGTCGTTCGACTCGTGAGCGAGCGAGCGCCGAGTGCCGCACGGCGCATTTTAGTTACATAGGTACCTATTATAGCTGAAATATTGCTTGTAGAATTTAATTTAAAACATTTGACATGTAAGTAAAGATTTTTAGGCAAAAAAGCCTGGTTTTTCATACAAATTTTTTGTCGTATTAAATACAAAATCCTTAGTAATTTAAGGTGTCCGGCCTTTTTCCTAAATGTCCGGCCAAACTGGCTGGTCTGTCCGGCTATTGGTTTTGACGACCTGGCAACCCTACGTTTGCGTTTGATTTAAGTGAAACCTCTGTGAAGTTGCTTGTATATATATGTATAGACGACGAAAGTCACAAACCATCAACATTCGGATTGTCTGTAAACCTTAACACAAAATAAAATGACGGAAAACGTTCGTCAGCTTTCAAATTCATGCCTTTATCAAGTCGTAGGCCGGTTTTAGTGCTCCCCTACGCACTCCTGGGCCCGTTTGCACTGGCCCCCCAGTGCAAACGGGAGCGTTGTAGATTGACGAAACGACAGAAAATAAAGCCCGATGATTGGTCAAAATTTTATGTGGGCGTTGCAACAACCAATCACCGGGCTTTATTTTCTATAGTTTCGTTAATAAGCGTAACGCTCCCGATTGCATTGTGCTCTTGGCTAAGGGCCCTGACCGTGCGACTGACGCGCTTGTTATTTGTATGAAAATTCACAAGTCGTTACAGAGCTTGCCTGACCGTACGCACGCGCACGCGTGTTGCTACCGCGGTCAGTCGTGCGTATCGTCAGTAGCATTACCATGAGTTGCTATCGAAATCTTACGTTGGTTTACTTCTATCGATAACGAATCTTTCACCCTTCAATGTGCTTGTGAATGATTTAACTGCTAACGTTACGGTATTTCTCGAGAGCATCAGTCAAATTTGTAACTCTTGGTACTGATTTTGTATAAATGTCAAGTTAAACGTTAGTCGCTAATGGTCGCTAGCGACTACATTCGATAGGTTTTTCACTTATGCAACTCATGTTACCGGTTTTAGTTCTTTGAGGGACCGCTAGAGGCGCTGTACAATTTTTCATACAAATATTTAACGTTCTCGCTCATCTCTCGCTAGCGATTTCGGTAGTCATAAACTCATGGTAGTGCTACAGTACTGACCGTCAGGAGAGCACTGAAACTGGCCGGCTCTTTAGTGTCTTTTGAAACTAAAGCACTAAGCAGACAACTGACGTTTGAAATGAAATTTTGGCATTGTCCAGAGGGCCGAGTGCGACTTTTACTCGATTAAACGCGTTGAACGCAAGGTTGAACGCGAAACGTCAAATGACGGAATGAAGCAGCGCCACCTAGTGGCTAACTGAGGAACTAGGCCTTAACATTTGATAGCTCTTCCACATAATATGCAAACTTCACAGGAATGGTTATCAAGAAAACCAACTTTATGTTTTTAAAATAAAAATATTTTAATGTTTTCTTTTTTAAATCCAAATTCACATTTGTCAAATTAAAATACAAAAATGTTGCCAATTTATTGGAGTTTACTCCTTAAGAATCGATTTTCATATGAAAATTTATGAGAGTAAAATTAAAACTGTCACATGTGTATGCTTACGCGTTAGTTTTAATTTTAGAATATCTCTGAAGTTTCAGAGACATTGCGTCATCTACCAATATATCTGAAACTAGAATAGGTATGTTACGTAATAATACACTCTGAAGTTTCAGAGATATTGCGTCATCTACCAATATATCTGAAACTAGAATATGTTACGTAATATAACACTGAAGTTTCAGAGATCGCGCTGATATTAATTAATTCGTTATGATAAATGTTTTTAACATGTTATAATCGTTCGCAAGGAGTAAATTTCAGTCACACTTTCTTTCTTTTTTCTTGTAGTTTTTTTTTAGTATTTGTAATCGAACCTCTGAACGCTCGTTTCTACTGTTTTTCCTGGTAACACTTGCTTTTTGAATAAATGTTGGAAGTTTACAGCGATATTATCTTTGACGGTAACCTTTTGGAGTTTTATATCGCCTTTTGTAAATGTAGTTACCTCTTTGGTCTGCGTGATCACTGGGACGTATGAGTCTGTGTCGTATTCAACCGTTTCAGCTTGACTCAAAGGAGTTTCAGAGGCTATTGCTATGTCGTGTGTGGCCTCTCTGATCTTCTGCTGCTCGGGTACTTCGGACTCTATTGGAGTTGGATTGAGCACCTCGAACTCCATTTTGTGAATTGTCTTTGACATTTTTCTGTAAAATTTTTAAAAATAAATTTCTAGATGTACAGTCGGCCGCATACTTACATACCTAAGTCGATTAACCTAAGTTAATCGTGCTATGTATACTATTTAGGACTGCAATTTAGCAAATTACCTTATACATGTATTTTTTTGCATTCGTGTACATAATTGCAATCTGTTTGTGTACTTTATTAAATAAATAAATAAACACATTCAAAAATGCAAAACAACTGAACACTCAACGCGCCTTCGTCGTTATCACGACTAATGTTTGTTCGGTGAAACGAACTAATATAGAGCGCTTTCTCTTTCACTCAATTCCACAATAATAAAATAACAATAATACGTATTAAAATTAAAAAACGGAGTATAATAACAGTGAAAGTTCTACGAACTGACTAAAAAGTACATGTACTGTGTACACTCACATTGTCTGTTATCTCCACCATTCACACCCCAACGTACTAATATTATAAAGAGGAAAGATTTGATTATTTGTTTGTTTGTATAGAATAGGCTCCGAAACTACTGGACCGATTTGAAAAATTCTTTTACCATTAGAAGCCGACATTATTTGTGATGAACATAGGCTACTTTATACCGCAGTAAAATGCTTCATTCCTGGAAATTTAAAATAAAAGTAAATACTAGCGACTTGGCCCGGGAGATAGCGCCATCTATCCAAAATACGGTAGATGGCGTTTTATAGTTTTCTACGCGGACGAAGTCGCGAGCACCAGCTAGTCTCCCTATAAGTTCGTTTCAAAACAAAATGAAATTCACGTACAAACGATCTTAAAATGCTTCATTAAGTAAATAAGTAAGCAAGCAAGTGAGTGTCCAGTTGTTTTGCATTTTCGAATGTGTTAATCGATTTATGCGGCCGACTGTACATACAAATGTGAATGCCACCATTCACGGGCACTCCATTTGGCAGCGCTCCACTCCATCACTCCAAATTCGTGCAATATCTCAACGTGAATGTAAAATACCACGTGAACTGTGTATTATAATTTGGATATCGTCCAAATGGAGTGCCCGTGAACGGTGGCCTTTAAAGCCAACGATGGTGATGTCACGTAGTTACTAAACAAAACAACAAAAAAAACCAGAATCAATACTAATAATAAATGGGTAGGGGTCGGTCCTGGAGTAATTAACTTTGTTTTCATAAATATCGTGTATATAGGCTCTATACATGATACTGAAACTAAATTTACCATTTTTACAATATTTTTCTGTATGTATGTATGTATGTTCCTCCATCACTCTTAAACGAATTGACTGATTTTCATGTAACTTGGTAGATAAACATTTAGATGTACGGAACACGTGATAGGCTACTTTTATCTTTTTAACGCGGACGAAGTCGCGGGTAACTAAGCTAGTATATTGTAAAAGAAAACTTCAAAAACAAAGAAAACTTAAAAATAAAATGCCAAATATACTAGTTTTAAGATATATATTTTTTTATAAAAATCCTACGTCGGTCTGTTCGCGATAAACTCAAAAACTACTGCACCGATTTTCACACTGTTAACACCAATGGATAGAGTAGTTCTCAAGAAACGTTTTAGTATATAATTTAAAAAAGTTACACGGAAGAAGTCGCGGGCAGGAGCTAGTTTAAAATAGACTAATAATAATTTTATACTTACGGGTCCATTAGATACTTGAGCAGTCGACTATGTCCAATTTCCATGGAATTACTGAAGAAATTATCATTACGATAATGATGTCAAATACTTAATGTGTGATATGCATTCGAGATATCAAAGGCGTATATAATGATTTCAATATATCGCGTTTGTATTATTGATAAATAAAACGGATAACAATACGAAATATCAAATGGGTACAGTCACCCTAATCTCTACTAATGATATAGGTATTTTTTTTATTTTTGAAGTAAAAAAAAAGAAAAGCCTAAAGAAGGCACACATTGGGCATTTTTGAGATGAAAAAAATCAATTGAAATCGCGACCTGAAACCGCAACGTAACCGTGTAACCGTAACGTCATTATATTTTCAGATATTGCGCCATCTACACAATAAAACTGAAACTAGTAAATGTTACATAATAATACATCCTTGCGAAAACTATAATTGAATTGAAATAATACATCAATGCGAACAGAGATGGCGCTGATGTTAATTTAAAAAAGAACAATTTTTGAGATCGGAAAAATTCATTGAACTCGCGACCTGTAACCGTGTAACCGACACCTGTGTATTGTACTTTGATGACTATTCAAAAAATAGACACGTGCTTGTTAAAGTTTCACTTCTATGGGCACTCTCGGAGTGCCACTGTTTTTTTTTTATTTCAACTCACCCTTTTTTCGATAACTGTACCTAACAATTATTGTTATACTAGCTGGCGCCTGCGACTTCGTCCGCAATGGGTAATAGGGCAGCGGGTAGTAAGAATTATCCTTCCGTACTTATCTTTTTCACATATAACTTCTAAACGGCTGAACCGATTGGGTTGAAATTTTATATGGCCATTTCGATTGTTTCCTGAATGATTTAAAAATACAATTGGACCCGGTAGGTGGCGCTGCTGTCGGTATGTCAACTACTAAACGGCTTGACCGATTGTGGGTTGAAATTTTATATGGCTATTTCGATGGTTTCCTGGATGATTTAAAAATACAATTGGACCCGGTAGGTGGCGCTGCTGTCGGTATGTCAACTACTAAACGGCTTGACCGATTGTGGGTTGAAATTTTATATGGCTATTTCGATGGTTTCCTGGATGATTTAAAAATACAATTGGACCCGGTAGGTGGCGCTGCTGTCGGTATGTCAACTACTAAACGGCTTGACCGATTGTGGGTTGAAATTTTATATGGCTATTTCGATAGTTTCCTGGATGATTTAAAAATACAATTGGACCCGGTAGATGGCACTGCTGTCGGTATGTCAACTACTAAACGGCTTGACCGATTGTGGGTTGAAATTTTATATGGCTATTTCGATGGTTTCCTGGATGATTTAAAAATACAATTGGACCCGGTAGGTGGCGCTGCTGTCGGTATGTCAACTACTAAACGGCTTGACCGATTGTGGGTTGAAATTTTATATGGCTATTTCGATGGTTTCCTGGATGATTTAAAAATACAATTGGACCCGGTAGGTGGCGCTGCTGTCGGTATGTCAACTACTAAACGGCTTGACCGATTGTGGGTTGAAATTTTATATGGCTATTTCGATAGTTTCCTGGATGATTTAAAAATACAATTGGACCCGGTAGATGGCACTGCTGTCGGTATGTCAACTACTAAACGGCTTGACCGATTGTGGGTTGAAATTTTGTATATGTATTTCCATGGTTTCACGGACACGAATCGTATTATATTTTATAAAGTTACGCGTACGAAGTCGCGCGCAACAGCTACTCTAACAATAATACCGTGCAAAATAGTACCGAAGACTAGGCGCCATACTTATCTAAATAAAATTCCGAAGTTAATCCAATTAATCCCAGTTTTATCTTGTTTTTTATTTTACTTTAAATTAGACGAAATGTTTGAGCGTAAATATATTTATTTTTCATAGAGAACGAAGTAGTTATTAACTATCAATAATCTCTATATTATCGTTACATATCGCTTCCATATTATAAAACAAAGTCCTCCGCCGCGTCTGTCTGTATGTTCGCGATGAACTCAAAAACTACTGCATTGATTTCCATGCTGTTTTCACCAATGGATAGAGTGGTTCTCGAGGAAGGTTTTCTATAATAATATTATAAAGAAAAAAGATTTGATTGTTTGTTTGTTTGTTTGTATAGAAAAGGCTCCGAAACTAGTGGACCGATTTGAAAAATTCTTTTACCACTAGAAGCCGACATTATCTGTGATGAACATAGGCTACTTTTTACCGCGGGAAAATGCTTCATTCCTACGGGAAATCTAAAATAAAAGTAAATACTGGCGACTTGGCCCGGGAGATAGCGCCATCTATCCAAAATACGGTAGATGGCGTTTTATAGTTTTCTACGCGGACGAAGTCGCGAGCACCAGCTAGTCTAAAATAAAATAAGATAAAAAACGGACGCCTGACCTATTTTTTTTAAAATTATTCAATGCGGACGAAGTCACGGCCACCGGCTAGTTAAAAAAAAATCTCGAATGCCACACTTACTTAATAACAAGTTAGGTATTTAAAAAAAAATATCCCTAAAATTACAAAAAAATACTTCTAAAATATGTATATAAAAAAAAATAATGCACTTTAAAAAAATCAAAGTTAGGTATTTTTTTTTAAAAAAAAAATTAGCCAAAAATTACAAACAAAACCTCAAAAATATATAAAAATTAAATGCACTTTAAAAACATCAAAGTTACGTATATTTTTTTCAAGAAAAAAACCCCAAAAATTACAAAAAAAACCTCAAAAATATATAAAAATTAAATGCACTTTAAAAACATCAAAGTTAGGTATTTTTTTCTAAAAAAAACCCCAAAAATTACAAAAAAAACCTCAAAAATATATAAAAATTAAATGCACTTTAAAAAAATCAAAGTTAGGTATTTTTTTCAAAAAAAAAAAATCCCAAAAATTACAAAAAAAAATACCTCAAAAATATGTATACATATAAAAATAAAATGCACTTTAAAAAAATCAAATGCGAAAAAGCACTGAACACGTTTCGTCTATAAACAGTCAAAAGACGCGTTCAACTAACTGCATTTTGAAATCGTTATTTATATTATCTATGATTCGTCAACGAATTGATAAAAAAAGATTATTTGTTGATAACATTTTTGTTACAAAGTTGATAATAAATGATTGGGTGCGTCCTTTTGTTGCTGTCGCCATATTTGGAGAAATGAGTAATACTTAAATGAGGAGAAAGAGTTTCACAGATTTCGTGCCTCACACGACTTATTGAGCACATTAGAAATGAATCCAAGGGATTCCGACAAATATGTTGTTCTGACTTGTTGACTTCTTTCAAAAAAGTTAAGCTACAAGGCAAACCCTTAACCCGATCGTCTTCATTTTAGGCTCAAATTGTAGCTGACTAAATTGTCCAGAGGAGTTTTTCTCAAATTTTTGATATCATTCTTCGTTTCCAAAATATCGAGCGCCAAAATCAAAAATTCGGGAAAAAAATTCGATTATTATTTCACTATTTCGGCCATAACTTTTTTCTTTTTTGACTTTTTTGAAAAATTATTTTTGCACCTTACAGCTCTCATATATACGCGTCTTTTGAGTCCTTTTTGAATATTATATCTTAACAACTCTCCGAGATATAAGGGGATCGCATTTTTTCGTGAGATACTGAAATACTTCAGGGCCTATACTGAAGCGAACGAAAAGACATTTCCAATGTCACAATGTCAAAAGTGTGTGTGTGTGTGTGTAACTAATAATAAATCTGATGATTATCTTAGCCATCCACAGGACGTCCACTGCTGGACATAGGCCTTCCACATAATTTCAACAGCTAGTATAAAATATAAAGACTCAGATTTAAATAAAAGGCGAAGTCATCGACAGAAGCTAGTCGATAATGAAGTCAAGAGCAAAACGACTCGGAATCGAACCCATAACCTATTTATTCCAAGAATTCATTTACACCCACTCTGCATTTTCTTGACGGCTCCATTGTGCCTTCGTAATTTGATCGTTGCTTAAAGAAAGCTGTTATACCTAACAATAAAGAACCTTAACCTCATAATTATAGGACTCATATTGCAATACGGAAAATTGTTAGGACAAATATGAAGAGAATGAAAAGGTGCGGCAAGCCATATTCAATTTAATCACCTTGGTATACGGTCTATATTTGAGTGTTGGTTGGATGCTGATATTTTATTGTACGGTGACCAAGTGTTTCTTAATTGGGAAAATAGAAAAGTGAAGGACCAAGTAGAAATTAAAATATAAGGAGCAAGTATGTTTTTAGGGTTGCTATAGATTCAGAATAGGGACTTTATTACTTACTAAGTTGTGCTTGCGACTTCGTCCGCGTAGAATAGAAAAGTATAAAACGCCATCTATCGTATTTTGGATAGATGGCGCTATCTCCCGGGCCAAGCCGCTAGTATTTACTTTTATTTTAGATTTCCCGTAGGAATAAAGCATTTTCCCACGGTAAAAAGTATCCTATGTTCATCACGGATAATGTCGGCTTCTAATGGTAAAAGAATTTTTCAAATCGGTCCACTAGTTTCGGAGCCTATTCTATACAAACAAACAAACAAACAAACAAACAAATCTTTCCTCTTTATAATATTAGTATCTTTCATCGTTCAACGCGGACGAAATCGCGGGCACCAGCTAGTATATAATAACTATTAAGTAATTAAACTATAAGTGTAAATTACAGTACGATTTAAATCGTATTTATACGATCTTTTCGGCTTTGGTTCTATGTAGCAAAGCCCTTTAGTTTGCGAACGCGTCTCCACGAGATAAGTAATTCTTTTATTTGTCAATGTATACGATTTTATAATAAACTAACTGAATAAATAAATCACATTATAAAAATAATAATTAATTCGTGGCTTGTTTCTTTTGCACTCCGTACACATCAGTAATGAAGTTCGTGAGAAATGCGGTGCCAAATGCGAAGTTCCAGTCCTATTCTCATTTGACACGCATAGGACCTGGCATGCCACTATTCAACCCCACACACATACCATTTATTGTCCCATAAAGGGGACAGATTATGGTACATAGTTGACAAAAAAAAATTGAATGAATTCCGCAATATTCGTAAAGTGTGGTCACCGTACTGCGAAGAGTGTCCCGGTATGCGAAAAATGCCAGTAATTTAATAAACCCAAGCGAGCTGTATACGTGACGGAGCCGACACGTCCTGTACGACATATTATTTATTATTATATAACATTTATTCATAGCGAGTTCGCCTCCGCACATTTTTAAAATATTTTTTCAAAAATATTGACGACTTATTGACCTACTTAGTGTCAGAGTTCGCTAGTTCATTCTTCGCTGAAGACAATTATTTTTTTAGTTTTTAACATTTCAAGGGTGACGAAAACACTGCAGACCTTACTTCAAATTAATTATAACAATGCAAGTCAATGAATATTTAAAAAAAGAATTGTTGAGGTCAATACGCAATAGACAGGCCGATGGTCGACTTGATGGTAGGTGGCTACCGTCGCGTCGCCTATAACACAAGCAAGTGCGCTGCCGAACATAGAAGGATTTAGGATAAGGAAATTACATAGCATCATGTTGAAGTGGCTCTCCTTTCCTCTCCTCTCGCCTCGTCTCGTCTCCTGTCCTGTCCTCTCATCTCATATCCTCTGTTCTCGCCTCCTTTCGTCTCGTCTCGTTTCCTGTCCTCTTATCTCATCTCATATCCTCTCCTCTCGCCTCCTCTCGTCTCGTCTCGTTTCCTGTCCTCTCTTCTCCTCTTATATCCTCTCCTCTCATCTCCTCTCCTCTCGTCTCCTGTCCTGTCCTCTCCTCTCGCCTCCTCTCATCTCGTCTCGTCTCCTCTTCCCACGTCTTGTCTCCTGTCCTCTTTTCTCGCCACCTCTCGTCTCGTCTCCTATCCTCTCCCCTCCTGTACTCTCCTCTCGCCTTCTCTCGTTTCAGAAAGAAAGAACGAAAAGAAATTTTATTGAGCCAATACAAAATACAAATAGCACATGCAATACAAGAACAAGAACAACAGAAATCCGAAAACACTTAATCATATTGGCAATACTTGTCATACTTGCAATACTTGCCAGTGCATGCACCAGTGTATCGACCCAATCAGGCAGCAACAGCTTGTCTCCCCTCGTCTCCTCTACTCTCCCCCCGTCTATTTTCGTCTTCTGTCCTCTCCTCTCATCTCCTCACCTCTCCTCTATCTTTTCTTCGTGTGGTGTAATTAAATTTTGGATGGATCTATTAGCCAATAGATGTAGCTACAGCATCAAACTGTATCTCCCAATTTTGTCATCTCCATTGCCTCCCACTATCGAAGCAAATTTAAGTCTTTAAACAATTAGTCTCTTTTCCTAAAGGTTGCTCGAATTTCAACCGATTGTCAACCAAAACTAGTAAGACTAAAATAACACTAAACACATTTTAAAGTCTCATCACAATTCCTTATAATTATTGCAAAGAAACTCTGCGCAATACCAAAAGATTACATAACTATACAAGCGCGCGTGTTTTAGCTTGTATTAAACCAATTTGTACTAACGTTGTATGCATTTTATAATATTCGAGACAAATTCAACCTTATTGGACTGTAGATAAAGACTATAATAATCTATGCTTCTATTTAACCACAATATGTAGTTATTTTATATATTTTTATGTTAAATTCGACAGGTAAACTGACACTGCTGACGTCGCCTATCTCTACCTATGTACGTAGCGCCGCGCCGCAGGGGATAGGACACATTGATAGGATAGGACGATTTGTGGACACGTATGGTCTAGTGTAGTTGTTTTTATAAAGTTACTAGCTAGGCCCGCGACTTCGTCCGCGTAGAAAAGTATAAAACGTATTTTGCATAGATGACGCTATCTCCCGGGCCAAGCCGCTACTATTTACTTTTATTTTAGATTTCCCGTAGGAATAAAGCATTTTCCCTTGGTAAAAAGTAGCCTATGTTCATCACGTATAATGTCGTCTTCTAATGGTAATTTTTTTTCAAATCGGTCCAGTAGTTTTTTTTCAATGGGAGCCTATTCTATACAAAAAAAAATTAAATCTTTCCTCTTCATAATATTATTAGCATTAATATCAGTATCAGTATCAGTATCAGTATCAGTATCAGTATCAGTATCAGTATCAGTATCAGTATCAGTATCAGTATCAGTATCAGTATCAGTATCAGTATCAGTATCAGTATCAGTATCAGTATCAGTATCAGTATCAGTATCAGTATCAGTATCAGTATCAGTATCAGTATCAGTATCAGTATCAGTATCAGTATCAGTATCAGTATCAGTATCAGTATCAGTATCAGTATCTGTATCAGTATCAGTATCAGTATCAGTATCAGTATCAGTATCAGTATCAGTATCAGTACTAGTATCAGTATTAGTATTAGTATAGATTGATTAAATAAAGATATTGCTAAGTTGCTAGTTGCTATTGCTAAGTTTTTTAGTAACAAGAAGATAAACGTTAATATTGCTTAATACTAGCTGGTGCCCGCGACTTCGTCCGCGTTGAAAATAAATATCCTGTGTCCGGTACGTCTAAATGTTTATCTAGCAAGTTTCATGAAAATCAGTCAATTCGTTTAAGAGTTATTGAGGAACATATGTACGTAATAATATATACAATACATACACTTACATATTTATTGTTAGTAATGACAATTATGATTGATATGTATATTGTACAATATACATAATGTACAATATATACATATATGTACGAAACATATACATATACATATTATGTGTGCTGTGGACAGTGCAAACTGACAGAGGGCCCTAGTGATTACTACCTACAAAGTGCGAAACGCTGTAATGCGGGTCTAGCGGTCAAAGCGAACAGAGAACGAATGGAGTCGTATTTACCTAACTATACTGTCCATTCTTATATCGACAGCCCACTTGCAGCACCTTTGGCGTTGCTTGTGTTATAAGTGTTATAGAAAGGGAGCCCAAGAAGGGATTTTGGGATTTACTCGAGCGCGTCAGATATTGCCAAAGATTTAAATAGAAAGATGCGGCGTAATCTCTTCGCGCCATACTAAAACACACCGAAAATTGTTGCAAGGTTGCAACTACAGTTGCACGCCAGCTACAGTGAGTGACGGTCGCTTATTGAGAGCGTCGCTATCGTCATAGTCACGTTTGAAGTAAGGAATGTGTTGTCTGTATTTAAAAATGCGTTTAGACAACAGTATATGTCTATACTAATATTATAAAGAGGAAAGATTTGATTGTTTGTTTGTATAGAATAGGCTCCGAAACTAGTGGACCGATTTGAAAAATTCTTTTACCATTAGAAGCCGACATTATCCCTGATGAACATAGGCTACTTTTTACCGCGGGAAAAAGCTTCATTTCTACGGGAAATCTAAAATAAAAGTAAATACTAGCGGCTTGGCCCGGGATACACTTGAAAGCGCCATCTATCCAGAATCAGGTGAAGCTACTATCATGACAACTGCTTGGTGATATTTTTAGCGATTCGCTCCAAGATAGATGGCGTTTTATACTTTTCAACGCGGACGAAGTCGCGGGCGCCAGCTAACTTATATGTATTATCATAGTGAAAACGTACTATTTGTGAAAATTTTAATTGTATAAGCGAAGTGTGAAAGTCTGGAGTGTATTTTTGACGCAATTTTAAATGACTTACGTTGGCTAAACTGTTCCCGCGGTTTAAAAAAATATATAAAGGATAAATATTTTTTTCAATTCCTAAGAAAGGGGCGGATGAAGTCGCAGGCATAAGTTAGCTATTAAAATCAGTTTTAAAATACTATGTTTGAAATATACAAACAAGGCTTCGTGAATGTTTTAAAAAAATATAAATTCGACTACTCCATATATTTCTCTATTCGTTTCATCATTTCCCAAGGGTCCATTTAAGTGTTAGACAAAGAGGGAAAATCAAATATCATACGTACCTATCACAGGAATGGCTAGAATTCTTAATGTCCTTCTTTCTTACGGTTCTGAAGAGAATTTCATAGAAATTGCAAAATGAAAAAATCATAAATCGCTGCTTAATTAAATTCAAAATGTACCACAAATAAAAAAAAAATCCAAAAATGTTTTTTGCAATAAAAACCATCACAATCCTTCATATTGTACGTTTTATTCCATATTTAGTATATTTTGATATTGTCTTTTTTATATTCAAAAAGTGACTTATATGCTAGTATTCAGTTTGTTATAAAAAAAAAAAACTTGAAAAATTTAATGCTACTTAAAAATACGCTTATTTAATATGCATATATTTGATATTTTATAATTTTGTCTAATAAGAAAAAATTGACAATTATTTTTTTCGATTAGCTCTCCTGCAAAAAGGTGTAATTTTGATTTGTGGTACTTTTGAATTTAAGCAGCGAAATGCTCTACACACTTAATAAAAAATTACAGAAAAAAATTAAAACCTAAAAAAAATAATGTCAGAAATAATTATTATAGGACCACAAAAAAAAAAAAACACTTAATTTTTTTTAACATCTCATTAAAATGTTTGGTCGACAACGACATAATAACCGGCGATTCTAAAGCTGGCTATTACTTCGGTCAACAGAAGTATTTCCATACAACGAGGTAGCCAGCATATTTGGAACCCTGCCTAGGGGAACGAAGCTTTATATTATACTAGCTATTGCACGCGACTTCGTCCGCGTAACTTTATAAAATATAGCCCATGTTACTCTCTGATAATATAGCTTCCCGATAGTGAAAGAATTTTTCAAATCGGTCCAGTAGTTTTAGAGCTGATTCAATT
Source organism: Synanthedon vespiformis (assembly GCA_918317495.1). Lineage (NCBI taxonomy): Eukaryota > Metazoa > Arthropoda > Insecta > Lepidoptera > Sesiidae > Synanthedon > Synanthedon vespiformis. The sequence continues at coordinate 2,830,311 of OU906974.1, forward strand.
TAAACAATTAGGATTAGATTTTATCATGAAACTTGGTAGATAAACATTTAGACGTACGGGACACAAAATAGACTACGTTCTTTTCTTTTTCAACGCGGACGAAATCGCAGGCACCAGCTAGTTTTAAATGAGATTGATAAACATTATTGATTGTTATTTAAAAAAAAAACTAAAATAAGTAGCCTCAAATCTTTTAATTCGACTTAAAAGTAAAAGAACAGAAGTAAAAATGCAATGTATCAATGAATAAAAATTAAATCAGCGTACCCCCGATTCATCACTTGTTCTCAACAAAAGGGATGGAATTTGAGTTACAAGTGTAGAAAGAGATAGCTGTATAAATTTCGTTTGGTGTGACAGAGACGGGAATAGAAATTAAGGACCTCTCTCTGCGCACTGAAAGGGAAACGCTGTAAGTGTAATTTTTTTATGTCCAATTCCACTTTTTACGGCGAACAATAATAATAAGTGTATGATTTATTGCCATAAGAGTTAGAGATTTTTAAGTTTTATTATACACTAGCTGTTGCACGTGACTTCGTCCGCGTAACTTTATAAAATATAATACATTCGTGTGTGTGAAACCATGGAAATATACATACAAAATTTCAACCCAATCGCTCAAGCCGTTTAGTAGTTGACATACCGACAGCAGCGCCACCTACCAAGTCTAATTGTATTTTTAAATCATCCAGGAAATCATCGAAATAGCCATATAAAATTTCAACCCCATTGGTTCAGCCGTTTAGAAGTTATGTGAAAAAGAAGGGATAATTCTTACTACCTGTTGTCCTTTTACCCGTTTTCCCGTGGGAATGAAGCATTTTCCCGCTGTAAAACGTATACTCTGTTCGTCACAGATAATGTCGGCTTCTAATGGTAAAAGAATTTTTCAAATCGGTCCAGTAGTTTCGGAGCCTATTCTATACAAACAAACAAACAATCAAATCTTTCCTCTTTATAATATTAGTTTTTTTTTTTGCAAATTACATGCACAAATTAATTTATTTATCAGGAAGCCAAAATATCCATACACTTATTCACATTTAAACAATCTTTTGAACCGACTTCCAAAAACAGAGGAGGTTCTCAATTCGTCTGTATTCGACTCATAATTTTCGAAGAAACGATTTTGATGATTATTTTTTATTTGAAATCTGGTGCTTCTCGCGTGGTACCATTTAAATTTGGTCCAGTTCTGACAATGGCATCCGTGAGAAATAGGTTCTAAGTGTTTTTTTTTGTTAAAAAGAGTTATAATTATAATATTGTCACTCCACTTATAGGCTAACTCAGCATGCATTGAAAACCAAGACAAAAGACGACATATCCTCTTTTAGCCCTCTTATATCACTCTTTCCCACAAGTGAAAACTGTTAGGTGGTTTATAAGTACCTACATAGTAGTCGCGCGTCGAGTGCGCGCGGTGCGAGACCGTTTGTTTTTTTTCTCGGGCGTAGTTTATATATGTTATATACTAGCTGCTGCCTTTGTAAATTATACACCAAAACCTTCCTCGAGAACCACTCTATCCATTGGTGAAAACAGCATGAAAATCGGTGCAGTACCTACAGACAGACAGACAGACAGACGCGGCGTAGGACTTTGTTTTATAATATGTAAGGATTTAGATGCTCGGAGTGCCTTTGGTGGATAGTATCAGAAATTCTGAAATTCGCTGAAGCACAAAGGTTATTAAGATATAATATTATTAATATTAAGAATTATGTATCTGTGTGTGAAGTTGTGAACAACATGAGAGAAATACCTTTTAAGGCTTTTTTTCAGCACACAAAAAATTCTATAAGAAAAAGTCACTTACGCCTCTATTCACCGAGTCCCTATAGCTTTCAGCGGCAACCTATCGAAGACCTGTAGCTTTTCTGCTAATTGCATAGAAATGTAAGCCTTAAGTCTATACGCGAGAAAGTCTATTTTGCAACGAACCGAGAGCGTGTAAGCGAAATTTATCGTCTCAATGGAAAATCAGTTTTAAATGTTCAGTAATAAGTTCTAATATCGTATGAAATATTGTTTTGAGTGTTTGATAAGAATGGCCCAGTTGAGTAAGAACTCCCCCGTCCCCCTCTCGCATTACTCGTAGCATAGAAAGGAGGGTATCGCCGTTTAAAATGGAGGTCAAGTTATGTTGGCACTCTTTTAGAACAGATTTCTTAATAGTGGTGTGAATAAGTGAGGTATACATTGAGAATATTTACTCAAGACATTTTTCATATATATATTCTTACATATTATAAAATAAAGTCTTTCGCAGCGTCTGTCTGTCTGTTCGCGATAAACTCAAAAATTACTGCACCGATTTTCATGCTGTTTTCACCAATGGATAGAGTGGTTCTCGAGGGAGTTTTTAGTAATGTTCATAAATAAATGGATTTATATATTTTTTATATGTTGTTTTATAAAAAAACATATATATTTTTTATATGTTGTTTTATAAAAAAATCTAGCTGTTGCATGCGACTTCGCCCGCGCAACTTTATAAAATATAGCCTATGTTACACGGTGATAACGTAGCTGTCTATAGTTGAAATTTTTTTAAAAACGGTCCAGTAGTTTTTGAGTTAATTAATTACAAACATACAAATCTTCTCTCTTTATAATATTAGTAATACAGATTGCCAAGTCATTATAATTAAAATAGAAATAAAGTATAAGTGTAATATTTAGCATATTAAAATCTCACAACTTTTTGCACTGAAAAAACTGCACGAGATTTTGTATTTTTTACATTTTATGTTTGCGATGGAAATTGTTGGTGAAAGATAAATAAAAGACACATATTATTTACAAGATTTATACCTATATTTATTGTTTATTTTATTTCTATTATATAAATATATTTATACAATTTACATAGTTAAAATTATGTTTAACTATGTAAATTGTAAACTTAATAAATTAATATTAAATTTAATTAATTTATTTATTATTAAAATTTAATTAATTAATTAATTAAAATTAAAATTTAATTATTCAATTAAAATTTTATTAATTAATTAAAGTTTAAATTAAATTAATAAATTTTAATTTAATTATTAAAATAATATTTTAATTAATAAAATTTAATAATTTTAATTTTAATTAATTAAAGTTTAAATTTAGTTAATTAATTAAATTATTTAATTATTAAAATTTATTTGAATAATTATAATTGTATAAAATATTTATTTTAATAATTTATACAATTTACAGCTCACACTTATTAACATAGGTATAATAATAAGAGAAGCACATGTATTTGAATAACTTTCCGTGTCTGCGTTGATTTTTAACGAACGATAACGGATGGCTCGAAAATGTTTCCGAATCGTAGGTCGCTACAGGATCAATATTAATATTTGACTCAATTGGTGTGATGCGTTTTGAGGCGTTAGACGAGGCGCGAGTCGTCACCACACTACCTTATTGTTTCGTAGGACGTTTACAGCTCAGTCGTTTTGAAGACCTCTGGTAGAGAGGTCAACTGTTTAACCATTTAACCATTTTTCCTTTTAACGCTATATATTTTTTTCTAAGTAAAAATTATTTATTTCCGTTACTAAGTTAAAATGGGAGGTGGTTCCTGCATGCTTATTATTTAAAAGTAAGTACTTACTAATAAATTTTTTAATATTTTTTTAAAGTAGCATAATTGCTACTTTAAAAAAATATTGTAAATCCTTGCGTAATTATTATGCAAAAATTCTATATGTATGTCTGTCTGTATGTATGTTCGCGATTATCTCAAAAAACTACCGGAATTTCATGAGGTTTTCACTAATAGAAGGAGACCATTAAACGAGAAAGTTTTTTTATATAATTATAGGTAATTTGCAACAAAAAATTGCACCCGTGCGGAGCCGGGAGGATTCGCTAGTATTATAGAAATACAACTTTATTTCCCTGCGTAGGACAGCTACGCGTTCTCGTAGAACTCTCTACGCGACGAGCTTATAGGAGTTATATTAATACAAAATCAAAATCACAATATTTATTTATTAACTAGCTGTTGCACGCGACTTCGTCCGCGTAACTTTATAAAATATAATACATTCGTGTCTGTGAAACCATGGAAACACATACAAAATTTCAACCCAATCGGTTCAGCCGTTTAGAAGTTATATGTAAAAAGGTTAGTACGGAAGGATAATTCTTACTACCCGTTGTCCTATTACCCGTTTTCCCTTAGGAATGAAGCATTTTCCCGCGGTAAAAAGTAGCCTATGTTCATCACGGATAATGTCGGCTTCTAATGGTAAAAGAATTTTTCAAATCGGTCCACTAGTTTCGGAGCCTATTCTATACAAACAAACAAACAATCAAATCTTTCCTTTTTATAATAATAGTATAGATAGACTAGCTAGGGCCCGCGACTTCGTCCGTGTTGAAAAATATGAGCCTATCCTGTGTCCCGTACATCTAAATGTTTATCTACCAAGTTTTATGAATATCAGTCATTTCGTTTAAGAGTTATGGAGGAACATACATAAATACAATACCTACAGTCTAAACTTACAGATTTATTATTAGTTCAATACTAAGTTAAGTTTCTACAAGAAACTCTTATGTTCGTCATTATAAATTTAATTTTACCAGGGTTTCGGAAATAAGTCAAGATGACGATCCTGAGAAGAAACTCAGGATACTTGTGCATTTGAATCTTGCAATCACGATTATCTCAAAAAACTACCGGAATTTCATGAGGTTTTCACTAATAGAAGGAGACCATTAAACGAGAAAGTTTTGTATATATAATTTGCAGCAAAAAATGTACTCGTGCGGAGTTGAGAGGATTCGCTAATAGAAATCCAACGTTAGTTCCCGGCTTAGAATAGCTATGCGTTTTCGTAGAACCGCTACGCGTTCTCGTAGAAGCCTCTACGCGACGAGCTACAGTTAATACTTTCTTTTGAAATGTCTTTTCGTTCGCTTCAGTATAGGCACCGATTTCACGAAAAAGTGCGATCCCCTTATATCTCGGAGAGTTTTGAAGATATGATATTTAAAAAGGGCTCAAAAGACGCGTATTCAATAGAGCTGTAAGGTGCAAAAATAATTTTTCGAAAAAGTCAAAAACGAAAAATGTTATGGCCGAATTAGTGAAACAAATTTGATATTTTTTTCCGAATTTTTGATTTTGGCCGTCGATATTTTGGAAACGGAGAATGATATCAAAAAAATTGAGAAAATCCCCTCTGGACAATTTAGTCAGCTACAATTTGAGCCTAAAATAAAGACGATCGGGTTAAGGGTATGAAGCCCTGAAAAATTTTACAAAATGCAAGTCTAATTAAGGTCTAACTAACTCAATAAAATATTAATTATATATTTACAAATGAAACATTATAAAAATAAATCTAACATAATATTATAATGGAAAACGTAGATTTTAATATCAATATAATCAATTTTATATTGGTATTAAAATATTGTATTCTTTGAGGCTCTATACATAAATGTCTATGGGTTATTAAACTGAGGTACTACGATAAGATAACAGAATGATTTCTCGTGGGATTCATCTTTTAAAAGATTACAGCTGAGTGATTCTGCGGATAGAGAAATCCTTCGTTGAGACATTGCTTTAAATTAATTGGAAAAAAATCTGTGCAAGACAGACAATACTCCTTTTTTATTAGAAACGTATTTCTTATCAGAAATTTTTATTGTACGTCTAAATGTTTATCTACTTATCTAATGTTTATCCAAAGTTCCATACATACATACATACATACATACGTACATACATATATACGTACGTACGTACGTACGTACATACGTACATACATACATACATACATACATACAAACATACAAACATACATACATACATACATACATACATACATACATACATACATACATACATACATACATACATACATACATACATACATACATACATACATACAATACCTACACTTACAGATTGACTAGCTATTGCATGCGACTTGGTAAGCGTAACTTTATAAAACACTAGCTGAAGCTCGCGATTTCGTCCGCGTTGAAAAGTATAAAACGCCATCTACCGTGGAATGGATGGCTAAAAATATCACCAAGCAGTTGTCATGTTAGTCGGAGCCTGTTCTATTCAAACAAACAATCAAATCTTTCCTCTTTATAATATTAGTATAGATAGCCTACTAGCTGGTTCCCGCGACTTCGTCCGCGTTGAAACTTGTTGCGTTATAACGCTTTTGCCAGGCGTTAGTTTTTTATTTTATTTCAGACTAGCTGTTGCACGCGACTTCGTCCGCGTAACTTTATAAAATATAATACATTCGTGTCTGTGAAACCATGGAAATACTCATACAAAATTTCAACCCAATCGGTAAAGCCGTTTAGTAGTTGACATACAGACAGCAGCGCCACCTACCGGGCCCAATTGTATTTTTAAATCGTCCAAGAAACCATCGAAATAGCCATATAAAATTTCAACCGAGTCGGTTCAGCCGTTTAGAAGTTATGTGAAAAAGAAGTTAAGTATGGAAGGATAATTCTTACTACCCGTTGTCCTATTACCCATTTTCCCGTAGGAATGAAGCATTTTCCCGTGGTAAAAAGTAGCCTATGTTCATCACGGATAATGTCGGCTTCTAACGGTGAAAGAATTTTTCAAATCGGTCTACTAGTTTCGGAGCCTATTCTATACAAACAAACAAATATTTCCTCTTTATAATCTTAGTATAGAAGAGATTGTCATTTTGTGATATTTTTCTATTTTTCTGCTATTTAATATTGTCACAATCGACATATTCATTTCATTTCAATCACACCTCCCGTCCTGTCCACGGGTGGTAAAATAGTGACAAATATAATCTCACTTCTCTCATTCTCTCTCTCCCTCTTTCTCTTAGAAAAGCGGGAAAATGTTACGCTTGATATTCAATTTTGTCGTTTGTATCGTGCCTTTATTAGCCATAAAGGACTTTAATCTCGTTGTGAAAGTTCAATTTTATTATCCCATAAAAGTAGGATTCCAAATACAAAACGGTTGCCGCCGCCATTTTCCGGAAATGACTTGTTAGCGTTCCCAACTCATTTCCGGCAGCCATTTTGACTTTTCGGCCTCGCGACGGCCGGCCCATGCTTCATTTTAATTGCTTGTAATTAAGATTTTTGGCGTTATACTCGTACATCTTAATTTTTCATTTGTCACCATTTTAATTGAGCAGTTATAAATTTCCATTTAGTTTAAAGGATCATGGGCAAATTTGTATGGAGTCCAACAGTGATAAAATACATGTCATTTAAAAGCTTTTGGGGTTTTATTTAATTTATACTATGGCAGCCAAGTCAAAATCTCGCGCGAACATTGTGTTTTGGAGCTCTCAATAATATAAAAGTACTTTGGGAGCTAGTAGCATATATATTGTGTTTTATATTTAAAATCAAAACATGTTTCTGTTGAAACATTGACTTATCATGATTGATTTTGATGTACATAGATTTTTTATTTCAATGCTCATAACTACAATAATTATTTTAATAATATACAAACCGTAACGTCATCCAGATAAACAAATGATAAAAGATTACATTCATAGATCAATGTGTACATAAAAAAGAACTGTTACATTTGTTTTAGTATCTCTATAAATAAAAATCAATAGGCGAATGTATGTACACAAAGAAAGGGTCACACACTTGATTTTTTTTTTATTATTATGAATGATTTAAATTTTTTTAGTCTTAAAATCTATGCGCGAACACTTTCGGTGTTCGCGCTTGATTTCAACTTAGCTGCCATAGTATAAAATGAATTATGGCCTAAAAGCAATCATTTGGCATTGGTTCCATCACTGTGGAGAAGTTGGTCCAAAATGTCCCTTTATAACATTGAGATACGTACTAGAGCTAGAGAAGCCATCTCAAACAAAAGTCTTAGTGCACTTGCAAAGAGCAAGTGTGTACTTGCAGGTGAGAGACGATTCCTTGGTCACTTTATTTGTATTTCCTGAGTTGTTTAAACAGTGCCTCAGCACACACGAAGGCATATTTAATTAAAAAGAACACAGTACACAAGCGTATCGTCGCTAGCCAGACTCTTTAGACTTTTAGTTGGAGCCAGCTGGCTCTAACGCGTGTTGCAAAGAATCTGGTTGCCATGTCTTCTCTAGTACGTAGTACATATTATCTCAATGCATTATAATGCCTTATTATGCCATTATTATGCCTTTGGTTAATGTTAGGCTTTTTAGCACAGCATAGACGTGGCTATCCTTACTTACTAATATTATAAATGTGAATGTGAGTTTGTTTGTTGCGCTTTCACGAAAAGACTACTGAAAAGATTACCAAGCAATTTTGCATACCGGTAAAACCGGGGTTACTTTTAGCTCTAGGGGGGTAATTTTGGCTCAAAACAAACAAACGAACGCTCAAAACGAGTAGTAAATACTCGTGCAATCAACAAAAAACAAGCGCCACTAACACCATCTATCATATTGTTTACTGTCATATCTGTATGACGGATGTTCCTCCATAACTCCTGATTTTCATGAAACTTGGTAGACAAAAATTTTGACGTACGTGACACAGAATATGCTACTATTTCTTTTTCAACGCGGACGAAGTCGCAGGCGCCAGCTAGTACATAATAATTATGTACTTGAGACTTGTAGTCTTTCTGAAACCCTAAAGAAAACTCTTAGGTGTTTTGTACATGTATGTGTATATTTTTCAGGCCCTCATCACCAATTTCCAATCATGGGAGCAGCATCAGACGGCTTCAACGGCGGTTGGCTGCACGCCAAGATCGTGGCATGCAGGGAGTCCAGGAAACTTGTGCTGATCATAGTCGCCATAGCCTTGCTTCTGGACAATATGCTTCTCACCACTGTTGGTAAGTTTGGCTTTTATTTATTGGAAATAGATCTAATTGAGAAAATAGTACTGGCCAGTTTTTTTTTTATTAGAGATGGGTTTGCTCTTGGCCAACAACCAGCTGGGTAGCAAGGGAGAGGCCTAAGATGGAGCGAGCTCACCCAGAATATGCCTATTCACTCGAACTTTGAAAAGATTAGGGTTATATGAGCTCGGAAACACAGACGCCGGTAGGGAGTTCCAAACCTTGGCAGTTAATTTAAAGTTACATACATGCGTTAGATACCTTAGTAACTGTATTGTTGGTAAAATGAAGTAGAAGGAAAAGTTTGTTTTGTACATTGTCTGTTGTAATTTGTAAATAAATATATATTACGACTCTGCTAAATAGTGTGTTTATATAAAAACCATTATTATTTAGCGACGCTAGGTTCGTTTTATTGAGGCCAGCGTACCTCCATTTTCGGTCTCTTGAGATGATTTGCGTACCTCTAATTTCGGTACCTTGAGATGGTTATCGTATCTCCAATTTCAGTCTTCTCAGATGGTTTGCGTACCTCCAATTTTGGTCTGCAGAGGTGGTTGGCGTACCTCCAGTTTTGGTCCAATGAGATAGTTTGCGTACCTCCAATTTCTAGCCCCTGAGATGGATTGCGTACCTCCAATTTCGGTCCCCTAAGATAGTTGGAGTACCTCCAATTTCTAGCATCTGAGATGGATTGCGTACCTCCAATTTCGGTCCCCTAAGATAGTTGGAGTGCCTCTAATTTCAGTATCCTGAGATGATTTGCTTCCCTCAAATTTCGGTCCCCTAAGATGCTTGGAGTACCTCCAATTTCGGTCCCCTAAGATGGTTTGCGTACCTCCAATTTCGGTTCCCTGAGAAGGTTTGCATACCTCTACTTTCGGATCCGTGACATGGCTGGTTTACCTCCAATTTCGGTCTCTTGAGGTGGTTGGCGTACCTCCAATTTCGGTCTCCTGAGATGGTTGGCGTACCTACACTTTCGGTGTACCGCCAACCATCTCAGTGGATCAATCTTTAGATATCTATACTATACTTACTATAGGCTAAAACTGTAAAACTAGTTAAATTATCTAAAATAAATTTCTTTCATGTTTTGAATACATTTTATTAAATTAATATTGAATTTTATCAAGCCATTTTATTATTATGTGATTTTATTCCTAATGTGAACTCGGCCTAACAAAGATGGCGTACCAATCAGATGAGTGGTTCATCCTTTATTCATTAGGTTGAGGTGTGGAGTGTGTTTTAGCCTTCTCACTTTGATTCCCGACTTAGTTGCTCCGACTGATATATGACTGGATCTTACACTATTACTATTATTGTTTGTGAGATAGCATATATGTAGGTATACGGAAGCAGAATAGGTATAGATAATAAATTATAATGTAAATGTCGGCGGCCGATCGTATAATCCGGCAATCCGTGATGTGCCTAGGCAGACAAAGTGCCTGGTTGGGCAGGAGAAGGCGGGCATATCTAGCCCGTTTTCAAATGTCCTAGGGGACTTGCGCACATAGTTGGCTAGCTGTGTGTGCCTGCACAAGGTCCTCCCCGTCTGGGGATTGCCTCGGTGTCTCCGGGCAATCCCCCTTTGGCGTTATGGCTCCCAGATATGGCTAGGCTGCCCTGGGGTGGATCGAAGTTGTTGCTTCGGCAGAGCCCGGTTCATCCCGTTCAAAGGGCAAGGAGGCACCGGGGAATTTTAGTGGGTATTCCCAGTACCGCTATGATCAGGTGCTGGGCGACCCCCACATACCCCTTCCGCCTAGCCAGCGGTAGGGAATCTGAAATTTTGTATATACATTGTCAGGTATTCACAAAAGGACATTGGGTACAATAAAAATAAAAAATCGACATTCATATGACAAAAATATATTAATGATAAAGATTGTATTTAAAATGTTTTAGCACCTAAGTTTCTTCAGGACAAACACAGACGAAGTCGCGGGCAAAAGCTTGTGTAGTGTGGATAAATAAATGGAGTTTTTTTTAAACTTTTCTCTAGTGTTAATGGTCCAGTATCCCTCAAAGGATTTTTTTTCTGATTACTAAAAGGCAGACAAAAAATCTGCTGGTTAGTAATAATTTTTATGACCTCATTATTATGATTTATCGGGAGTGGTTTTTGGGGAGCTGTGTATACTACACAGCTGATTTTTTGTCTACAGCTTAGCAAACATTTGTATAATAAAATGGCCGCATAGTCCTACAAATTGAGTGGCACGTTTTCCTAGTCCTACGCTTGGAAGTTTTTTACGGCTGCTAACTCCTTTAGCTACCTCTATCGAGAATTTTCGCAAAGGAAAAAGTTGTTCGTCTCGGCAAACTGAAGCTACTCACGAAGATTCAGCCTGTTAGTAATCAGAAAAAAATTCCTTAAAAAAAATAAAATAAAAAAAAGATAAAATAAGCCTTTATTTTATTCTCTGATAATTTACAGAAATTTTTCAAAAATTTATAATATGATGTGCTTCTATATAATGAAAAATAAAGAAATTTTGAAACTAAATTTAATAATAATAATAATTAAACTAATAATAATATTAATATTGTTTTTTGTATACATATATAAATTTATATTGTAAAAAATTTAAAATTAAGAAAACAAAATAAATAAGTGCACAATAATAATAATAATATAAAAAAATAATAATAGGTATATATAATTAAACAAGTAAATATATTTAATTATACTTAGTTTTATATTTATATATCAATATTTCATTTTAAAAAATTTATTCGTACATATTTATTTCAATTTCATATTTCATTCATTCAAAATTCCTTTGAAGGATACTGGACTATAAATAAAGTGAAAAAGCCAGTAAAGTTAAAAAGGCATTTGATCTGTAATATTTCTTGTTCTGCTTACAACTTTGACAACCTTCAGTCGGTACCGAAACGGAAGGGGAACAATTTCCGCGCGGGCTAGATCAAAGTGGAATTCACTTAGCCGCCTCATCAAAGAGACCGGCGATAGTGATGCGACATTATCGATAAAATGTTCTATTTCGATTAACAGATTTTATAAGTAGGTACACCTACACGGTGTCCCAAGACTATGCGACACAAAGTGAAAGTACAGTCGGGGTAAGAAAAGGTGCGTCACCTTAAAGTCGATTTTCGCTTGCACCAAGGCAAATGTCAGTCATGTTAACATTTCATTTCAAACGCATTGTCAGTTGTCTGGCTTAGTGCTTTAGTTTCAAAAGGTACTAAGAGTCTAGGATTTTGATAAAGGAATGAATTTGAAAACTGACGAAGGTTTTCGTACCCCGACTTTACTTTAAATATCGTAGATAAGATATTTACGAAAACGAAAAAACAAAAACGGAGGAGGTACTCAATTCGACGCGTATATATATATATATATATATATTTACCTAAGTAATTTTGAGTCGGCGCCAAACAAGCAATAATTACGTAAAGAGTGATGCGCGGCGGCGACTCAAAATTACTTAGGTAAAATGGTAATAAGATTATTTTATGATTTTCAGTTTTTTCGGCTTTTTTATTTTTTGTTAAAAAGTTTTATTAAAAGTTTAATACTACATTCAAAGATTTTCTAAAAATTACGTCTCGTCGTCGGCAATAAACAATAATATTCTTGAAATTTAAATAAAATCAAATTTTGAATTTTATGTTATTCCTTTCTTTTTAAGATACTATGTTACTTAAAGAAAAAATATTATTTTTTGTTCAACCCGCTGCCCGCGACTTCGGCCGGGTAAAAATTATATACTAAAACCTTTCTCGAGAACCACTCTATCCTTTGGTGAAAACAGCATGAAAATCGGTGCAGTAGGTTTTGAGTTCATCGCAAACAGACAGACAGATAGACAGACGCGGCGGAGGACTTTTATAATAAACTAGCTGTTGCCCGCGACTTCGTCCGTGTTAAGAAAGATAAAAAGTAGGCTATAAAGTGTCCCGTACTTCTAAATGTTTATCTACCAAGTTTTATGAAAATCAGTTAATTCGTTTAAGAGTTATTATGGAGGAACATACAAACAGAAAAAATTGCAAAAATGGTAAATTTAGTTTCAGTATCATGTATAGAGCCTATATACACGATATTTCTGAAAACAAAGTTAATTACTCCATGACCGACCCCTACACATTTATTATTAGTATTAATTATAAAACAAGTAAGGAAGATTGTTATTTATAAATAAAATTGTAGGTTACAAAAGTGTGTTGTAGTCTACAATTAGTTAATGTAAATGTAATGTAAACTACCGATACTGTTATCGACAATGTGTGTCCCAACACTAAACGTTAAAGCAACTATGTCAAAGTTCATCATAGCTACAAATCACATTGGCTCAAGTTTACGTAGTAGTCTATTAACACCGTTACAAGTTGACAAAATAAAATTAGTATAATTTTGCTTTTGAAATACGCTCCGGGAGTTTCGTTATTACTAATTACATTTGTAACTAAACTAGCTATTGCACGCGACTTCGGCCGCGCTAATAGCAGATGCTACGTTATAAAGTAAACTTATTTTCCAAAAGATTACTACACTTTCTTTCTTTTTCTTTTCTTTTCCGCAAATCGTATATACACCTTTCACGTTTATCGATCTTTCCATAAGTGAAAACCGTATCAAAATCCGATGAGTGGTTTAGAAGAAATTGGCGAAGAAACAGATAGAAGCGGAGAGCGATTTCATTTAATGATATACTAGCTGTTGCACGCGGCTTCGCCCGCGTAACTTTATAAAATATAAACTATGTTACTCGCTTGTAATATAGCTTCAAAACAGTGAAAGAATTTTTCAAATCGGTCCATTAGTTTCGGAGCCTTTTCAATGCAAACAAACAAATCTTTCCTCGTTATAATACAACAAGAGATATAAGAGGAAGCTTTTATATAGACAAAGATTTTTTTCCACACATAACAACACAGTTACAAAACCCATACCTACTCTTTCTTTATATTATTTACTAGCTGGTGCTCGCGACTTCGTCCGCGTAGAAAAGTATAAAACGCCATCTACCGTATTTTGGATAGATGGCGCTATCTCCCGGGCCAAGCCGCCAGTATTTACTTTTATTTTAGATTTCCCGTAGGAATGAAGCATTTTCCCGCGGTAAAAAGTAGCCTATGTTCATCACAGATAATGTCGGCTTCTAATGGTAAAATAATTTTTCAAATCGGTCCACTAGTTTCGGATCCTATTCTATACAAACAAACAAACAATCAAATCTTTCCTCCTTATAACATTAGTATAGATGTACTTACTTATAGAATAATTTAAAAATAGAATAGTAGAAATTATAAAATAAAAGTAGTCTATGCTAACCAAACATGCTATTCGCAAATTGGCTGTCATTTTCACGCGCTCTCGACTCCGTTCGAGAACGCGTAATTTGTTCCCTTTTCAAATTTCAAATCGTCGACGAACCGAATTAATTCCCTTTTTAAAAATGTTATCCGCCATTTCTTGCATTGCAGCTATCCTTACATCATCAAACAATACTAATAATAAATGTGTAGGGGTCGGTCATGGAGTAATTTACTTTGTTTTCAGAAATATCGTGTATATAGGCTCTATACATGATACTCAAACTAAATTGACCATTTTTACAATTTTTTTCTATATGTATGTATGTTCCTCCATGACTCTTAAACGAATTAACTGATTTTCATTAAACTTGGTAGATAAACATTTAGACGTACGGGACACAGGTTAGGCCTACTTTTTCTTTTTCAACGCGGACGAAGTCGCGGGCACCAGCTAGTCATGACTACATATTTATTTATTTATTTATTTAATAAAGTACACAAACAGGGATTTTTTTTGAATCCTGTAAGTGTTTTTATGGTGTTTTAAAAGCTAAATTAGTTAGGAATGGTTGTTAGCTTTATAAAAATATAGTTTTTATGTCTAGGAAATCCATTCAAAATTAATTTTATAAACATTACATTATGTTTTATAACACATTTTGAAATGAACCAGAGTCATAAACATTACAAAATCTAACCTATTTTGTTACCAATCGTACTGCTACAACCAGTATTACGGGTGGGCTCGCTCCGCTGCGCTCCGCTCGCATTAATTTTCATAACATTCCGGAACCTAACCTAACCTATTTGTTTCCAGTGAAGTAAGTATTGTAACACATTTTGTAATAAACGCACAATTGTTATGTTATTATGTTTTAAAATGTCTATAAAAATAATTGCGAATGGATTTCCTAGGCATAATAACTATATTTTAATAAAATTAACAAGCATTCTTAACTTATTTAGTTTAAAGACACTGTAACGGTTACAAGATTCAAAAGCCAACCCCACAAACAGATTGCAATTATGTATATGAATTCAAAAAATACATGTACAAGGTAATTTACTAAATTGCACTCCTAAATAGTATACATAGCACGATTAACTAATGTTAATGTTAACTAAACACTAATAATTTTAACTAACAATAATATTAAAACAATAAAATACTAGAAGTCCTCCGCCGCGTCTGTGTGTTCGCGATAAACTCAAAAACTAGTGCACCGATTTTCATGCAGTTTTCACCAATGGATAGAGTGGTTCTCGAGGAAGGTTTTAGTATATAATTTACAAAGTTACCAGGGCGAAGTTGCGCGTGCAACAGCTAGTAGTAGGATAAGGCGCCACCGTCGTCAGTCATGTCATTATGGACTACTTTTAAAATGGCGTCCATTGACGCTTTGATATAATTTTTTAGTCGACTTCCAAAAAAAATTAGGTTCTCAATTATTCGACCGTATATATTATGTGTGTGTGTGTGTTCGCGGATAACTTCGTTGTTTATTAACCAATTTTGATGATTCTTTTTTTGGTGGAAAAGAGATATCCCAAGGGTAGTACTATGATAAGGAAACCAGGATGTGATCTTGGCATCCCAAAGAAAACGAGGGGAACCTTCGAAAATCGTAATGGCGACTATAAGTGCGTTTGTTAATTTTTTCATTAAGTATCTTACGGTTTTTTTTTGTTGGACAGAAAAATAATCACACTCACACTCACACACACACATGTACGCACACCAATTTACACGCGTCTCTTTATTTGAAATTGTGTTTTCTTTTTGTTTGCTTACTTGGTTTCCTTTTGTTTGCTTTATTGTTTTTAATTTTTTTTTTGTATGTGTTCATAGTTTTCTAATGTTAAAAAAATGTAGTCCGTTATTGGCAGTAGGTTTTAAGTATACTCATGAGTGCTTTGTGACTATGTTTCAATAAAATAAAAAAATAAAATAAAAAAAATAATAATCTTGTTTGGCAAAGACAATAACACATTATTCCTCCTAGCTCTATTAGTTTCCTGTTTGAAGTCTGTTTTTTTTTGTTGAACAGTAAAATAATCTTGTTTGGCAAAGACAATAACACATTATTCCTCCTAGCTCATTCCGTTATCATGTAATTTTATTATGATGATATACGCTTGAACCGAAGGTTTGCTATCTCTGTTACAGATCGTTACCCACACCACACAGTGGCCGCCATTTTGATTTCCGTATTATATATACTTAGCTACTTACTTATATTGCGAACTGAATAATGTACTTATCTTGCTTACATTAATTAGAGTTGAATTACATAATGATTTTTAGGGTGTATGTATATAGTTTATTTGAAACCATACTTTGTACATATACTAGCATTTGTCCGCGACAACGTTCGCGTCCCTTTTTCTTATGTGTTGAAACATTATTAATAATTCAGCGGTATTAGTTTTTGTAACCGTTCCATTAAAAAAACTACCAACAATGAATTTTCTCAAAGATAAGACTTTGACAGATCGATTTCTAGACCTAAAAAATCCCTAACCCTAGATTTTCGTCAAAATCGTTAGAGACGTTTGCTAGATCGTCGTGGCATAGAACAATTCCTCGTTTAGTATGTATTATAAGATAAGATTATTTTTATTTTTACACTAGCTCGTGCCCGCCACTTCTTCCGCGTTGAAAAAGAAAAAAGTGTCACGTCTAAATGTTTATCTACCAAGTTTCATGAAAATCAGTTTATGCGTTTATAAGTTATGAAGGAACATACATACAAACATACATACATACATACATACATACATACATACATACATACATACATACATACATACATACATACATACATACATACATACATACATACATACATACATACATACATACATACAATCATTTACAGATTTATTTTTAGTATTGATGATAAAACAAATCCTCCGCCGTGTCTGGTCTGTTCGCAATAAACTCAAAAACTACTGCATCGATTTTCATGCCGTTTTCACCAATGGATAGAGTGGTTCTCGATAAACATTTAGACGTACGGGACACAAGATACTTAGGCAACTTTTTTCTTTTTCAACGCGGACGAAGTCGCAGGCACCTGAGGCACCAGCACTAGCTTGAATATTACTAATTCACCAATACTAATTGAATAATGTAAGTATGATTTTCTTGTTACAGTGCCGATAATCCCGGAGTTTCTGTACGACATTCGCCACCCGGACGCACCCCTGTCACTGTCCCTCGAAGAAATTCCTACAACGTCGCCAGCGCCGACCCCGTATTGTCCTTGCATGAACATCACAGAGGTCACGATCGAAAATACAACTCATGGTAAGATAATAACCCTTCGACCGTCTACGATACCAACGCTACGTAACCGTAACGACCGTAAGTTACGTGACAATGACAAGAATTGTTTATCTTGCTACGAAACCGGTTACGTACAAAGATTTTTCTTTCTTTTTACGAAATAGCCAATAGCCACGCTCATTGACGTTTAATGTTGAACTGAATTGTCCTTGCATGAACATCACAGAGGTCACGATCGAAAATACAACTTATGGTAAGATAATAACCCTTCGGCCGTCTACGAAACCAACGCTACGTAACCGTGACGACCGTAAGTTACGTGACAAGAATTGTTTATAATAATAATAATAATTTATTGGCGGAATATAGGTTAACAATGGTATTACAATGAATTAGGCTCGCAACATCTTGCTACGAAACCGGTTACGTACAAAGTTTTTTCTTTCTATCTACGAAATAGCCAATAGCCACGCTCATTGACGTTTAATGTTGAACTGAATTTTTTTTAGGATGTTTGGGCAATTTTGGGATGGGGAAAAGGGAACTGAAGTCGCGTGACCCTCACGCTCATTGACGTTTAATGTTAAACTGATTTTTTTTAGGAAGGTTGGGCAATTTTGGGATGAGGGAAAAGGGAACTGAACTCGCGTGACCGTCACGGTCAGTGACGGTGAAGTTTAGGGTTGAAGTGATTTTGTTTTAGGAATGTTGGGCAATTTTAGTATGGGGAACTGAACTCGCGTGACCATCACGCTCGAGGACTGGGCCCTGATTCTGTATGGCAAATACGATTCCACACTCTTGTCTTACTTTTTCAAAAAACGTCATAAATACAATAGTACACTGTGGTTTCTGTGAAATCATAATGTGCCATAGATAATTTGTCTTGGGACATCAGAATAGAGACATAAGAATTCCATGACACGACAAGGCAAGACATTAGACGTGGTTTGAAAGAGTAAGACCAAAAGTGTGGAATCGTAGTTGGCATACAGAATCAGGGCCCAGGCCGATTTTAACCCCACTACCACTTTAACGATATTGCCACCGATTCTAGGGCCGTGTGTAGGCGCTCTTAATATAACTGCGAATTACAGTGCCATTAATGTATCAATCTATTTACAGTTAATTTGACAGCGGAAAAGCAAGAACGCCATAAAGAATTGATTGGAGAATCTGTCGAGGTTGGGGTCCTATTTGCAAGTAAAGCGATTGTGCAACTGTTAGCTAACCCCTTCGTTGGACCTCTGACTCATAAGTAAGTAACCCCTGACTCATAACTCATAAACTTCTGATTCATAAATCACAAGTAAGTAACCTCTGGACTCATAACTCATAACCCGAAAATCATTTAATAGGTACATTAAATAATACTATTGAGGTCTTGGTCGAAGCTCTTTGCTATAAGACCGTTCAACGAACTATAGGGACAATTTTATATTCTAAATTTATTGCGTCATTTACTTTTTATTTTAGATTTCCCGTAGGAATGAAGCATTTTCCCGCACTAAAAAGTCCGCGTAACTTATAAAATATAATACATTCGTGTCTGTGAAACGATGGAAATACACATACAAAATTTCAACCCAATCGGTCAAGCCGTTTAGTAGTTGACGTACAGACAGCAGCGCCACCTACCGGGTCCAATTGTATTTTTAAATCATCCAGGAAACCATCGAAATAGCCATATAAAATTTCAACCCAATTCAGCCGTTTAGAAGTTATATGTGAAAAAGATAAGTACGGAAGGATAATTCTTACTACCCTTTGTCCTATTTCCCCGTTTTCCCGTAGGAATGAAGCATTTTAACGCGGTAAAAAGTATCCTATGTTCATCATGGATAATGTCGGCATCTAATGGTAAAAGAATTTTTCAAATCGGTCCACTAGTTTCGGAGCCTATTCTATACAAACAAACAGACAAACAAATGTTTCCTCTTTATAATATTAGTACCTATAGATTAAGGAAAGTTGAACTTCTCTTACTTTAAGTTTAGGTTTGAGTTGAACTTTAAGGTTAAAAGTACTTGCTAAACATGCATTTGTCGTTTTACAGAATCGGTTACAGCGTGCCAATGTTCACTGGGTTCATTTTAATGTTTCTCTCCACTTTGTGTAAGTATATTCACTCAACTTTGTAAGTATATTCGGTCGGTCATGGAGTAATTAACTTTGTTTTCAGAAATATCGTGTATATAGGCTCTATACATGATACTCAAACTAAATTTACCATTTTTACAATTTTTTTCTGTATGTATGTATGTTCCTCCATAACTCTTAAACGAGTTGACTGATTTTCATGAAACTTGGTAGAGAAACATTTAGAAGTAGGGGACACGTGATAGACTACTTTTTATCTTTTTTAACGCGGACGAAGTCGCAGGCAACAGCTAGTAATTAAATAAATAAACGAAGTCGTAAAAGGTGTTTTTTTTTTTTTTATTAGAAATGAGTTGCTCTTGGCCAGCATCCAGCCTATTCATTCCAACTCCTCCTTTTTTGGTAGTCGGTTGAAAAAAAAGTCTAATTAAGAACCTCCTCCTTTTTGGAAGTCGGTTAAAAAAATACATTCTAATTGAGAACCTCCTCCTTTTTTGGAAGTCGGTTGAAAAAATACAGTCTAATTGAGAACCTCCTCCATTTTTGGTAGTCGGTTGAAAAAATACAGTCTAATTGAGAACCTCCTCCTTTTTTGGTAGTCGGTTGAAAAAAAAGTCTAATTAAGAACCTCCTCCTTTTTGGAAGTCGGTTAAAAAAATACATTCTAATTGAGAACCTCCTCCTTTTTTGGAAGTCGGTTGAAAAAATACAGTCTAATTGAGAACCTCCTCCTTTTTTGGAAGTCAGTTGAAAAGACTGGTAATTTTGCGTCCATAGATATCTTAGTTTTTAAAGGCGTACTGTCGCCAATGAGTTTATTTTATTTATTTACTTATGTAATATTATTTTCAGTGTTCGCGTTTGGACGATCGTACGGCATACTATTTGTCGCTCGTGCTCTGCAAGGGATAGGGTCTTCGTGTTCATCCGTTTCCGGGATGGGGATGTTGGCTGAGAGATATTCGGATGACAAGGTAAAAAGAAATTGCACACTTTAAAAAAGAATAGAATTATAGTACACTCACATTGTCTGTTTTGTTCGTTTCAGTGAACAAGGAGTAGGTTGTAGGTTTTTGTACTTATAAACATTAAGAATTAAGATGTATAATTAATAAATTTTCAGGAGCGCGGTAACGCAATGGGCATAGCACTTGGTGGATTGGCCCTTGGCGTGCTTATAGGTCCACCCTTTGGTGGATTGATGTACGAGTTCGTTGGAAAAACTGCACCTTTCTTGATGTTGTCTGCCTTAGCTTTGGGAGACGGATGTAAGTATGCTGCTCCCATGAACCTAGAACAAACATAGGACGTAATCCCATATACATACTAATAAAGTGAAGCACCGTAGTAAGCTCGGTAAAGTGTATTTACACGTTAACACTCACACGGCGTTAACGTGTAAATACACCGCCGTTACGCTGCTAACCTTGATCAAGTGCACACGTAATGGGTAATCTAGATACTAATATTAAAAAGAGAAAATATGTGTATTAAAGTATTTTAGCTTGTAATGAATAAATTGGATCGATTTTGAAAAATTGTTTTACCTATAGAGAACTACATTATCAGCGAGTAACATGGGCTATCTATACTAATATTATAAAGAGGAAAGATTTGTTTGTCTGTTTGTTTGTATTGAATAGGCTCCGAAACTAGTGGACCGATTTGAAAAATTCTTTTACCATTAGAAGCCTACATTATCCGTGATGAACATAGGCTACTTTTTACCGCGGGAAAATGCTTCATTCCTACGGGAAATTTAAAATAAAAGTGAATACTAGCGGCTTGGCCCGGGATACACTTAACAGCGCCGTCTATCCGGAATCAGGTGAAGAGACTAACACGACAACTGCTTGGTGATATTTTTAGCGATCCGCTCCACGATAGATGGCGTTTTATACTTTTCAACGCGGACTAAGTCGCGAGCACCAGCTAGTAATGAATAAACTGGACCAATTTGGAAAAAAAAAAAGTTACCTATAGAAACCTACATTATCAGCGAATAACATGGGCTATATTTTATAAAATTACTCAGACGAATTTTCGTGCAACGGCTAGTACTGTGTAAAGAAGATTACTATCGGCAGCGTAATTTTAGTTGTCACCAACCGTCATAATTATGGACCGTTAAACTGTCTATCAACTTTTACATTAGAAAAGTACTAATAAATATATATTTCTTTCCTTTACAGTACTGCAGCTAATGATACTACAGCCAGGGGTAGTAAGACAGGAATCCGATCCTCCATCATTGAAGGCTTTGTTGACGGATCCATACATCATAGTCGCAGCTGGTAGGTTCTCTTACCATCTATTTATAATATTGTATTTATAATATCTATGTATTTACAAAAAAAAGTAATGTATGTAGTATATCAACTGTCTGTATCCATAATACAAGCATTAGTTGCTTAGTGTGGAACTAGATAGTACTGTGTGGAACTAAATGGTGCTGTGTGGAACTAAATGGTGATGTGTGGAATTAAATGGTGATGTGTGGAACTAGATGGTGCTGTGTGGAACTAGATGGTGCTGTGTGGAACTAGATGGTGCTGTGTGGAACTAGATGGTGCTGTGTGGAACTAGATGGTGCTGTGTGGAACTAAATGGTGATGTGTGGAACTATATGGTGCTGTGTGGAACTAGATGGTGCTGTATGGAACTAAATGGTGCTGTGTGGAACTAAATGGTGATGTGTGGAACTAGATGGTGCTGTGTGGAACTAAATGGTGATGTGTGGAACTAAACGATGTTGTGTGGAACTAAATGGTGCTGTGTGGAACTAGATGGTGCTGTGTGGAACTAAATGTTGCTGTGTGGAACTAGATGGTGCTGTGTGGAACTAAATGGTGATGTGTGGAACTAGATGGTGCAACTAAACGGTGTTGTGTGGAACTAAATGGTGATGTGTGGAACTAGATGGTGCAACTAAACGGTGTTGTGTGGAACTAAATGGTGCTGTGTGGAACTAGATGATGCTGTGTGGAACTAGATGGTGATGTGTGGAACTAGATGGTGATGTGTGGAACTAGATGGTGCTGTGTGGAACTAAATGGCGATGTGTGGAACTAGATGGTGCTGTGTGGAACTGAATGGTGCTATGTGGAATGTATATAAATCATTGAGTTGATTTCTGTAAAAAAAAATACGAGTCAAGCGCTAGGGGCACGACAACTCCTATATTAAAAACACCAAGCGGTTAAAGGGTTAAAATTCAATTTAAACTTCAACTTTGAACGTTTTCAGGTGCATTAACATTTGCAAATGTTGGCATTGCAATGTTGGAGCCAAGTCTGCCCATATGGATGGTGGACACAATGCAGTCGAGCCGTTGGCAACAGGGCGTGGCTTTCTTACCGGCCAGCATCTGCTACCTCATTGGTAAGTGTTAGGAACGCTAGAGATATTGCATATTAGAACAAACGGGATAGTCTCATATGGTCTATGGTAGGCTGGTAGCAACACGTCTAAAAATCATTTAGTCTAATGTTGTTTTTATGAAGGCGTCTTAATTGTAATTCGTTTGTTGTAACTCGTCTAATTTGTGGTTTGTCTAAACATACACATTGTCAAAACTGCAAATCGCCTCTTATGCTCTTGGTATAAAATTAAAAATTGTAGGTAGATATAAGAAAAGTTTTAATAATTCTTTCTTTTACTTGATGTTGATACGCTCACTCAACCGACCGTAACCATTTACACGCACACCCACGTACAAATAGCACACAATGACAACCGACCCGGCGTAACCACTTACACGCACACCCACGTACAAATAGCACACAATGACAACCGACCCGGCGTAACCACTTACACGCACACCCACGTACAAATAGCACACAATGACAACCGACCCGGCGTAACCACTTACACGCACACCCACGTACAAATAGCACACAATGACAACCGACCCGGCGTAACCACTTACACGCACACCCACGTACAAATAGCACACAATGACAACCGACCCGGCGTAACCACTTACGCGCACACCCACGTACAAATAGCACACAATGACAACCGACCCGGCGTAACCACTTACGCGCACACCCACGTACAAATAGCACACAATGACAACCGACCCGGCGTAACCACTTACGCGCACACCCACGTACAAATAGCACACAATGACAACCGACCCGGCGTAACCACTTACGCGCACACCCACGTACAAATAGCACACAATGACAACCGACCCGGCGTAACCACTTACGCGCACACCCACGTACAAATAGCACACAATGACAACCGACCCGGCGTAACCACTTACGCGCACACCCACGTACAAATAGCACACAATGACAACCGACCCGGCGTAACCACTTACACGCACACCCACGTACAAATAGCACACAATGACAACCGACCCGGCGTAACCACTTACGCGCACACCCACGTACAAATAGCACACAATGACAACCGACCCGGCGTAACCACTTACGCGCACACCCACGTACAAATAGCACACAATGACAACCGACCCGGCGTAACCACTTACGCGCACACCCACGTACAAATAGCACACAATGACAACCGACCCGGCGTAACCACTTACGCGCACACCCACGTACAAATAGCACACAATGACAACCGACCCGGCGTAACCACTTACGCGCACACCCACGTACAAATAGCACACAATGACAACCGACCCGGCGTAACCACTTACGCGCACACCCACGTACAAATAGCACACAATGACAACCGACCCGGCGTAACCACTTACGCGCACACCCACGTACAAATAGCACACAATGACAACCGACCCGGCGTAACCACTTACGCGCACACCCACGTACAAATAGCACACAATGACAACCGACCCGGCGTAACCACTTACACGCACACCCACGTACAAATAGCACACAATGACAACCGACCCGGCGTAACCACTTACGCGCACACCCACGTACAAATAGCACACAATGACAACCGACCCGGCGTAACCACTTACACGCACACCCACGTACAAATAGCACACAATGACAACCGACCCGGCGTAACCACTTACAGGCACACAACTGCCGGACCAATAGCATTTGTTCGCTCGCTTGTTGTTCGTGACGAAACACGTTTCATTTAATTAATTTAATTACAACCCAATCACTTTCAATAAGTATTGAAGTATAGAAAGTTTGAATTATTGAATTAATGAAGTTGAAGTTGAAAGTTTGAAGTTGAAGTTGAAATTATTGAAAGTGATTGAATTGTCGAGATAGACAATTCCGAGGCACGCTCTATTCTTTAGCGGTGCCATATTCTAGTGGCTAGTACCTTCTTTTCTACGATTCTACGATTTTCTATGATTTTCTAGTCTATTTGTATGTATATCCGCTAACTTTTTCTAAATCACTTTACATATTTTGATGTGTTTTCACCGTTGTTTAGTTAATTTTTCACGAAAGGTTTATACCTATTATGTCGTGGGCAGATTGTAGAATTGGGCAAATCGTAAAGTATGAAATCAAAAATCGTTCACCAAAAGTCAAAAATAGGTGCGACGAAGAGCGGAGCGAAGCAAAGCGAGGAGGATCGTGTTAGGTTTACATGGAATAAATTTGATAACCTGTTAACCGGTGTTAACAGAAATATGATCTGCCCAGGAATATCATGATATGCCCAATTCTACGATGTGCCGACGACATATACATGCAGTGAGATAGCCAATAAGGGCAAAACTTAAACGTATAATTCTATTTGTATAGCCATTGTTCATGGAAGAGTTATATTCCAGGTACGAACCTATTTGGACCTCTTGGACATAAAATGGGACGTTGGTTGGCAGCATGTTCTGGTCTTCTCATTATCGGACTCTGTCTCATTTTGGTAATTAGTTTTCATCTAAACTAATATTACTTATAATGAGGAAAGGTCTGTTTGTATTGAATAGCGTCCGAAACTACTGGACCTATTTGAAAAATTGAAAGAACACAAAAATGTTACAAAAAAAATAAAAAAAGGGACTTAATATGACATATAACAAAATTAACAAGTAAAGTAAAGTGAAAGCGTAACAAATAAACAAACTCACATTAATATTTATAATATTTTATAATATAATATATAATCCACATATTATTATATGTAAATAGTTAATTTTGTAAATAGTTAATCTGTTGTAGTTAGTTATGGATGTTAATCTGAAAATAAATTATTATTATTATAATCATTTCCGTTCTGTTCCGTTCCGTTCTATTCCATTCTATTCAATTCTATTCCATTCTATTCCATTCTATTCCATTCTATTCCATTCTATTCCATTCTATTCCATTCTATTCCATTCTATTCCATTCTATTCCATTCTATTCCATTCTATTCCATTCTATTCCATTCTATTCCATTCTATTCCATTCTATTCCATTCTATTCCATTCTATTCCATTCTATTCCATTCTATTCCATTCTATTCCATTCTATTCCATTCTATTCCATTCTATTCCATTCTATTCCATTCTATTCCATTCTATTCCATTCTATTCCATTCTATTCTATTCTATTATAAATATTTTTTAGATTCCAATGGCCCGCAAGTTGGAGCATTTGATAATTCCAAACGCAGGCCTCGGCTTCGCAATCGGAATGGTGGACTCCTCGATGATGCCGGAATTAGGTTTTTTGGTCGACATCCGTCACGCGGCTGTCTATGGTTCCGTATACGCCATCGGCGACACTGCCATCTGCTTGGGATATGCTGTTGGTATGTATTTTGTATGGCCGACCAGAAAAGTAAATAAAATTGTTATATTTTTGTATTGAGTATGCATTTTTAGGTTGTATTTTAATTGTAACTATTTTATTTTTCAATGTTGTTTTGTGTTTGGAGACTTACTACGCACTTATATTCAAAATCAAAAATCAAAAATCAAAATATTTATTTATCAATTAGGTTTCTACAAGAAACTCTTTTGATCGTCATTATAAGTTTAAATTTACCAGGGTTTCGGAAAAAAAAAACCAAGATGACGATCCTGAGAAGAAACCCCGAAAGAAACTCAGGATACTATTCTTTTTGTCATCATTAAAATGTAAAATAGTACAATACACATCACTTAACACTAACAAACTTAAAGTATATATATACAAATTATAGTTTTACAATACAAAACATAGTACGAACTCCGAATAGCTTAAATCCAGGCTTCTTTGTCGCTCAAATAATCAGTGATTTTATAATAGCCTTTCGAGAGGAGAAAACATAATACAAAAAGTTGTATTATGTATTGTCTAGTGAGTGTGTAACCTCACCCTTCGGCTTCAACGGAAGACCAGCGCAGGTTTTAACAACCTTTTTTTTCTCTTTTTTTTTCGTGGGGAAATCAGCGATCCTGATTCACTTTTAACCCCACGGTGTTCCTTGGCCACGCACGCACATTGGGCGGGAGAGAGATGTCAACGCTCTCCCGCCTGCGTTAGCCTGAATCGGGCACCTCAATGACGTCATCGGTAGGAGGATGGTAGTGTTGGGGAAGACGTGCCGGAACACGAGCACGGTTGGTAAGTGAACGGATCCCCATATCCGCTCACCCTCCGGCCGATCACGGGGGCAGTTGGAGTCGGCCGTACAGCCTCCTCCACCTCCCGGGTCGTTTAGCGAGGGCGGCATCCTCCCTCGCTCGCTCCGCCGCCTCTCGCTAAAGGAAGGTTTTTACAACCTGTATTATGCTGAGTTGGAGCCGGTTTCTGGCGGGGGACGTTTGTGTTTGTCTTTCTATATGTTATCTATGTATGTTGTTATAATGTCCTTTGCTGCAAATAAAACATTATGTTATTCTATTCTAAAAGTACTTTATCAGTTCAGCCATTCATTTCAAAATTCGTTAAGGCTTAGATTTGAAATAGGCATTCAATCTAAGCCTTAGCGAATTCAAATGAACGAAGATTAAATTTGTACATTTTTTGGGCTCTTCCCCTACAAATAAGAACTATCGACCCACTCCTACGGGATGCAGTGTTGTTATATATTATCTGTCGTAGGCCGATCGTTTAACGGGGCCGATCGAGAACTGCGTGGGCAGATGATGCCGGCATTTTTTGATTTGGCCGATTATTTCATGATGTGCCCAGTATAAAGTTGGGCAAATCGAGATATGTTTTTTGAATCATAACTTTTTTTCCCCTCTTTTTATAACTGCACCATAACAATCTGCATTTTCTGCAATGAGCTATTTCTTTGTCTGATTTCCGATCATAACTAATATAAAAACGAAGTGATTGTCAAATCGTGCAGTCTTGTGACTGATTGCTCTAAGATGAGTATATAATAGCATTTTCAATACTATTAACTTAACTTGTCAGGTCCTGCATTTTCCGGTGCCCTGGTCAACAGTATAGGGTTTGAATGGATGCTGGTCATCATTGCTGTCCTCAATTTTGCCTACGCTCCGTTCCTCCTCATGCTGAGGGCTCCGCCAGCCAGAGATGAGAAGCAGGTTCGTAATGTAAAAAAAAATAATCACAAACATATCGCTGCTTAAAAACTAAAGGGGCATAAAACAAAAAAATCCAAAAATGTTTTTATTGCAGAAATACAAACACAATCCTTCATAATTATTGCAAAAAGACTTATGGTTTTTTTTATTAAATATTATAGTATATTTTGATCATTTTTGATATATTAAAAAGTGACTTATAAGCTTATATCTTTTCTAGTATTCAGTTTATTATAAAAGTACTTTAATTAAACATTTAAAACATTTAATGCTACTTAAAAATACGCATATCTAACGATGTATAATATGCATATATTTTATATATATCTAATAGAAAAAAATACACAAAAAATAATTTAATTTTTTTCGATTAGCTCTCCCGTAAAAGGTGTAATTTGGATTTGAGGCTCTTCAGTTTCTAAGCAGCGACATATTATATGTCATATCACAATCACAACTTGACGACACGTTTAGACCAAACGGTCAAAAACTATAAAAAATAATTTTACGTAGGTAATATATGAATTCATCATACAAAGCTATGTCAGACTCATCATCCCCTAACTAAGCCAATAACATAACATATGACAAATCTTAAAAGCTTCATTGAAGCATAAACATATTATTATATATATTTTCTCTTTAATATTTAATAAGTATAGACTTTTATATCTATAGATTTTTAAAAATATCTTCTTAATTATTGTAATAATGCTTATATTTTTATTTTTAGAGCTTAATCATTAGCGACAAGTCATCGGTTCGCTACGTAAGTTATCAGAACGAGGAAGAAGAATAAAATAGTGTAACCAATTTCGACGCCATTTTGAAAGACGCCATATTTCCACTGGGAGCCAGCCATTTTAAAATTTTTGACAGCGACAGTCACGTTTGACGTTCAGACGTCCAAATTTAGCGCTTTTGCGCTTAATTTTTCTATAAAATTATTATTAAAATTTACAAAAAAAAATATCTATGTGTTTTGAACGAAAGTATTGTGCCAAAGGATTTAAAGGGTTTCGCTTAATATTATATTAGAATACATATATAGACGTCCGAGGAGCTAAATTCGCTTTATTTTTATTATATTATAGGTATATAAGTATATATACATAATAACATATACTTACCTATAATGTGTCCAAAAAGTGTAGAAATTAAAACGAGACAACACTAAAGTATTGCCACTTTTTAATTTCTAAACTTTTTTGACAGACTGTATATGTCGTCGGCACATCGTAGAATTGGGCATATCATGATACTCCCGGGCAGATCATATTTCTGTTAAAACTGAAAGTGTTGCCTCACTCCGCTCCGCTTCGCTCAGCTCCCCAAATTTATTTCCATGTAAACCTAACACTCTCCTCCTCGCTTTGCTTCGCTCCGCTCCTCGTCGCACCTATCTTTGACTTTTGGTGAAAGATTTTTGATTTCATACTTTACGATCTGCCCAATTCTACGATCTGCCCACGACATATATAATACATTAAATATAATATATTATATTATGAAAAGTTATTAGTAGACACGTAGTCACGTAAAATATATCCTTGTGACCAAATATACATATAGGTTAATAATAAATACTATATTATCTATATTCATTTATGTAAGTAACAATAATGATAAAACGCATATTTATTAAATATTAAATGTGTTTTAATAACAAAAAAAAACTTATAAATACTCTAAAATATTTTTATTTATTCTATATTATGAAAAGGAATAAATGTGGTACTTTATATTTGAAATATATTTATGTTATTATATATTTTATATTTGTTTTAGACATATTTAATTGAAATCTACATTTAAATAATATTAAAATAACATTATAAAAAAATATTTAAATTAGTAAACCTTATTTTTTATAAAATAATTGAACTTGGTATTTATTTATTTATTTATTTACAATTTTAAGGGCTAATATATAAAATAACATGTAAATGATAATACTTTGCCAATGATTATGTTATATATACAAATATTATATACATACATACACAAAATATACATATACGTACTTACTTATGTAATATCTGAAAATATATCTTTTTTTCTCTCACATAATATAGTATTTGAATAATGCTGTGAATAGCTTGAAAAAGTAACAAAATTTATATCATAATTCATATGAAATATACGTTTACAAATAGGTTTACTTAATATAAAGTATAAATAAATAAAAAATCCCCTCGCCATTAAATCATTTAAATATTAAAAATATTTAACATATCTTATTCTATTTCATTTTTAATTTCATTTTCAATTTAAAATTATTATTACTCTATGTTGTAGATTATATATTATACTGTGACGATATTTTATTATAGGTATGTTCTTTTTTTATTCTATGTTAACAAATGTTGCCTTTAAAAAAAACACAAATTTAAAAATTTAAACTAGTCCTGAAAATGTCCGTATATAATATAAAATTTATACAAAAATATACATGTTTAATATTATATGATATTATTAAAAATATATATTACCCAAAAGAATAACGAAAAACGCTTGCATTGTCGCTATACATACATATTATATTGATTATTGGTAAATTGTATTTTGCGTGACTTTGACAATATTTTCATTGTATTCACTGTATTGATAATAATTATACAAAGTTACAATGCGTTTTATGTTAAGTTATATACACTTAATGTATAATAAGTTATATATATATATATATATTCCTTTAAGATTATATATAAGAAAATAATTGAACCAAACTATTAACGTGCATGTTGCAATACAGCGTAGATTATTCTATGTATATGTAAAAAGTGACTTGTCAAAATTCAAAATGTAAATTTAAGCTAATGACAAGGATTAGAAAATGGAACCCCCGAATTTAAAAGATTTAAAACGCCATTAACTTTCCTCTTTGTCGCTCTTTGTGTTTTGTACCAACATAACAATATTAATCAGAATGGCGCTAGATAAATTTAAGGGAATGACGAGGATTCGAAAATTGAACCCCTGAATTTAAAAGATTTAAAAGGCCATATTATTTTCCTCTTTGTATTTTGTACTAACATAACAATAATAATTAGAATGGCGGCAGAGTACTTTTCATTATTAAACAATCATTTTAATCGTGAATTGTAATGAATTCTATATTTAAAAATGAGCGAAGTGTATGGATACATTTTCGCTCGTTGGTATCCTATAAGTTTTACAAAATTTTGTATTAAATAGAACTTATTACAAGTCCAGTTATGACAATACGAAATTATAAAACATAAACATAATTTACATAAAACGACAATACCTACTGATTTAAATTTGACTAAAATAATAATTGTAGGACAATAATATTTGGGTTTTACCTACATTAATTTTATATAATAAAAATCTAAGGGTGTATACATTTTGACAATAATTTTTAATGTAACAAAACGTCACATTGTTAACAAGCACCTCTTTCTCTTTTAAATGAATCTTGGACCAAATATTGGCAAGTCAAACTTTTACTTGTCAAAATATTTTTGTGGCAATATGTTGAATTCTTTTAGTCGATGTATGGAGGAGAGTAGAGGTAAGGAGGACCGGCTTAGATGGATGTTAAACTGAAAAAGTTGCAAGCATTAAATAGTGGTTCATAAATTGACCAAAATGGCGCTAGTGTAGCATGGGTGAATTGATATGATTGATTTCGTAGTTCATCAAACCACTGTAAATAACCCGTAACCGTAACCCGAAAAACTATGGAAAAAGTAATGGTTTTATATTGTGTGGTTGGCAGCATTGTTCAATTCTATCAATGGCGCCCCCGCATAGGATAATAATCTAATGAAATAGAATAACTACATACGTTTTAGAATAAAATGATAGTTTTAAATGTTTACATAGTGATAGCGTATCTATATTTACATAATAAACGTCTATAAATGTGCTTTTTTAAAATCAAGATTACCTATACATTATATAATTATATATTGCTCTACTATAGTCAGCTTTGATATCCTAGATATTTTTCTCTTTTTCGCATTGTTCAATAAATGAAATGAATTTTCAAAAACCATTACAGTTTTAAAAAAAAAAAAAATTACGAAACCATTAAAAATGAATAAATTAAATTTGTTTTAAATTTATATAATGATTAATTTAAATGAATTATTTTAATATACTTAACATTAATTAAAATATAGTACATTTCAACCAAATTTCAACATACTTAAACTATTACCATTTACCTGAAAATAATGAATGAAAAGTAGTATGTTTTATTTAAAAATTCGATTCATAATATTTTCGGTAACTGAAAATCAAAATAAGTCAAAATCATTTTCTAAAAATCATAATAATTATATTCATTCTATACGAGCTTGTAGTTATCTGAGTAAGTCTTGAAATTGATGTTAAAGACAAATTTGACGTTCATACTTCTTGCACTTGGTGTCGTATTTATTTTATCTTTGTAACATCAATCGTCAACTTATTTTAAAAATATTATATCTCACGGCAACAATCACCTCCTTACAAAACTATATAAGTAAATTATAATATTTCAATGACTCAAAGTAATAATTACTATAAAATTTGTTGCAGTCTGAACATATATTAGGTAATACTAGCTAAATGTTATAAAATTTTTCATGCATTTGATTGTGAAAATCTTTCGTCTGCTTCACTTCTTTCTTTCTTCCAAAGGACCCATTTAGTGGTTAAATAATTAAAACTTTCTACGTCTTCATATTATCAATTTAATCTCTTCATTTCTTTTACATAGCTATGTAAACTGACAAATATATTTATATTCATCAAAACATTTCAAATAATTTCAATACAAAATACAATATCTTCTCAAAATCTTAAAACAACAGATATCTATAAATTTTTCCTGTCAACTCCAAAACCCATTTTACACTCTCATTTTTCCAAACTTCCAACACTAAACGCCCTCGGCTTCGCTCGGTTTCGAAATAAAAACTACCCCCTATCTTTTAAGTTGGACCAAATTATACATAGTTATTATATGAAATTTTATCAAAATCGGAGTTAGGAGCTTAGGAGTTCATTGGCCTCAAACATGTGACATAATATATAAGGATATATAGTTATTTAAAGACACCAACAATCTTCGTTTATGTATGGCTGCATAAGCGATGGATTTGTTAAGTGCATTGGAAGAATGTTCGTTAAATTTTGATTAAACGCATTTAAAGTTTAAAGTTACATGTTCCACAGAGCAAATAATATAGATATTAAAAAATTAATATGTGTGTTAACCATCGGAATTTAACAAAATATAGATTTTGGAGGCAAATGAAAGTGGACGTCATTTCATTTTGAAACTTTATATAAAAGAAATCATTATTCATATACTACATAGAACTTATTATTTATGACTACATATTCAGAACTACATGACACTTATACGCCATCAATCATGCATCAATCAAATTGACTTGTCAATCTAATCGCATATCACGCCGATTGAATGATATACTTCAACGTGTATGGCTGCCATAACTTTGAAATAAAAATTATTTGGTACAGTCTTTTGCAAGATTTTCATATATGTTAATACATCTATAAAATCTATAAAAGTAAAATAATTAATTAATAATATATATATCAATACGCCATCAATCAAATTAACTTGGTCAAGCCAATCACATATCACGCCGATTGGATGATATATATACTTTATCGTGTATGGCTGGCATAACATTAAAATAAAAATTATTTGGTATGGTACATATTTTTGAAAGATTTTGTATATGTATTAAACTTACTTATCTATAGAAATTAAATAATTATTTAATATATCAAAATATTAATCAAAGTATCTTCCATTATTAGGTGAAAATAACAATTTATTGTACCTACTTCATGAACCTGGAAAAACAACGGACGGAATTCCATATACATACTAATAAAGTGAA
Organism: Synanthedon vespiformis; assembly: GCA_918317495.1. Classification (NCBI taxonomy): domain Eukaryota; kingdom Metazoa; phylum Arthropoda; class Insecta; order Lepidoptera; family Sesiidae; genus Synanthedon; species Synanthedon vespiformis. The sequence goes on from OU906974.1 coordinate 2,864,168, forward strand.
ACACCGTAGTAAGCTCGGTAACGTGTATTTACATGTTAACACCCACACGGCGTTAACGTGTAAATACACCGCCATTACGCTGCTAACCTTGACCAAGTGCACACGTAATGAGTAATTAAAATAACTACATATTTCATTATGCCACCTGCGTCGTGGATTGGTTTGGAGCGAACCATGAGCGAACCGACGCGACCGTTGGAATGTGACGTCACGCGGGCGCCCAGCGCCTGCTAGTCTCGATATTTAAGAGAACTTTAAGTGTCAGTAAAATCATAACTACTGGGTCTTTTTGAAAAAAAAAAAAAAACAAAAAGTAGTGTGTATGTATTACATATAAGCTGTAATGAGACAAAGTTTTAGACGATTTTGCATACCTATTAACATTCTCCATTGTTGTTCCTGTAGTACTTTACGTGATAAAAAGGAACAAGGAATCACTTTCCACGTGTAAAAACGTACACGCATCCATAAAAACGCGCCGCCATTACGGTGCTTCACTTTGTACAGTGACAGCATTCCGTCCGTTGTTTTTTTTAGGTTCATGACCTACTTTTTATTATTATATATTTAACAAATATTATATTTAATAAGCGTTTGATGTATTCGTACCTATATAATATTATGTAATAGGTAGGAGCTTAGCTACCCTTAAAACCTAAACATTAGTACAAATATTAAGTAGAATTAAAGTTGACTACATATTTATAATCAGTTACCGTATTTTTTATGTGTTTCTTATACTTGAGTAAGTAATTGAATGAATTTTAGTTATTTTCCAAAATCAAAATATTAATATGCTTCTTTTATAACCGAGATAATGTGAAGAAATTAAATTATTTAAGTATATTTAGTACTGTATGCATATTCGAAGAATTTTTTCTTAATATATAACCAGTATCTATTTTTTAGTGTCTAAGTGGTCATAACAATTCTTTAGAGTATGTATTATTTATCATTATATCTGAGGTATTAATCATAATAAATTTTCATTATTAAAGTACAGATTAATAATGAAAATATATTATCAATGTTTTCATATAACGGTTTTATAAACATAACATTATTTCAATTTTAAACTGGGTATTTGCATATTTTTAATTTGAATTGAGAAACTTGCGGTTGCTTACAAGAAAATACACTTATCCCGCAACTTTCCGTGCAAATTTTTCATGGCAACTGGTTACGTAATAATAATGAAAAAATATTCTTCCAACTCAAAAAATCTGCTTTCGTAACTGTTTTATTTTTTAAACTTCATCTGAAGTTTTAGGTTTTAAACATTTTTAAAGTTAACATTTGCTATTGTATAATTTTGTATTATATCTAAATACATGATTTCTCATATAAATGTTCTCCACTCTATTTAATCATATACTGTTACTGATTTACAATTTATTTACAATTTATGAAAATGTATATTTCAAATTGTATTTAATGTTATAACAATAGCTGGATTTGGGTCCTCTAATAGTGTTATATTCTATTTACTCTTCCATATTTTGGGGTAAATTGTTATGAGTATTTTCAGAGCGCAGAGTAGTTAATACATATTTATACTTTGTCTGTGTAATGGACAGTTGACAATTAATAAAATTATGAACCATGAGTTATTTCAAATACAGCTCGTGTTTTTATAAAATACAACCTTAAGGCTTATGTAATACAGATAAAAATATCACGGTTTCTTAAAAATTTGCAGTGAATTTTGTACCATATTATAATCTAATAATTTATCTAGTAATGACTAGAATGTAATAATACTAGGATGATACTAGGTAAATGGCTGACGATTTTATTAATGCATCCAGCCTAAGAAAAATATATTTCCAATCCAATCTTGATTATCAAGTTATTCAAATATTTCAAATGTAAAAGAAATCCTCAGAAAATTGACCAAATAAAATACATACGTTTCTAGAAACTTTATGTAGCATTCAACGCCATCTCTCGCTTGTAATGTGAACTGTTCATATTGATGTATTATTGTGTAGTTTTTATGAAACTATGTGTTTTTTAACACATAGTTTCATAAATTTATTATTTATGAACATCGGAACGTAATTTTATTATTTAAGTACTTACATATTTTTTATTTCTTTTTCCAAATATACAGCCTTTTCCCCTATCTTTACAAATAGTCTTAGAATAATGGTCTTTCATATAATAATAATAATAATAATAATAATAATAATAATAATAATAATAATAATAATAATAATAATAATGATATTTATCTAAAATATTTATTAGTTGTTTAAGGAAAGCGAAGAGCTAAAAAGTGTATTCTAGTAATAAAAGACACTCTTTGTAAAATAAATCTTTATATTTCCATAACCGTTTATATGAATTATATACTTATATTACATAGTATATAGGATAATATAAAAATAGTGTAGATTTTATGCTATTATAAAATTTTTAACATGGTGTAACGAGATGTTGTAAATTTTACTGCTATTTGGTTTAGGTATGTACTGTTAATATTTTTAAATTTTTCAAAACACTGTTGGTAGGTATTTATTTAAAATTCACAATACCTATTTAAAAAAACATTTTCAATCGCATCATTAAATTAAATTGTAACATATAGTAGGTAATAGTAGGTACATTACTGCCGAGGCCGAAAATAGAGCAATAATTGTCAGATGAGTAGTTACCTAATTCTAAAGGACTATTAAAGAGCCCTTTTAAACCAACAAAGTCCTTAATTGCTACTTCGGCCACTTCAGCCGCTAAGTTGCAAAAAAATAATAATACTTATGTCATCAATCATTCAATGTTGAAAATAATTTTTAATTCCAAAGAACGGAACGGTAGTAATACTAGATCTATGGTTAATTCAGAATAGAATTGACAGTATGAATAAAACAAAATGGCGGTCGTTTTCTTCTGATCTAGTTGGTCTCGCCTAGATGATCTAGTTGGTCGCGCTTTAAGACTTGGACAGTCTTAAAGCGCGACCAACTAGATCATCTCTATTATGCAAAGAGTTTAAACGTTCCTATATAGGTATATAGGTGTTTAATATCTTTGCTATTATGTCATTTTGGACATTGCCCAAGTGCGAACAGAAAAGAATGGATTGGTGTATTCTTTTTTTAAAATAATATAACCATTTTCGAGCAAGTGCGAGGAAAATAATAAATTTTAATAATTAATTTGAAAATTTATATAGGTACTAAAAATAAAAAGTGTAGGCAATTACAAATTATATTTCGTTTGATTAAATGATGTGATTGAAAAGATTTATTTATTATGAACGAGTCAAATTATTCATTTTCTAACTTACACAAAAATAGACTAATAGGCATCAGTGGAGTTTTTTTTTTTTTTATTTTTTATTTTTTTTTTTATTATTATTATTTAACTTATATTTGAAAAACTTGCTTGCCCACCCAAATTTCATTCCACCCAAATATTTATGATTTATAAAGTACTTAAACATGGTAAAATCGTTGCGTCATGTATTATCAAAAAAAATTATAAAATATATTACATTATCATTAAAAATATATTTATAAAAAACAATATTAATGTGATAGGAATTAGTGATATTTTGATGCTTTTAAATTAAATAAAATAATAGCAAATTATTGTCGTGACTCTGTGTATGATAATAAATGTTGTAGGTATGATATACATACATTATGCCTCTTACTTAAACACTTAATTTATTGATTTCATTTTTAATAACAAGTATTTAGACACATTTAAAAAAATCCGTATGATTTTATCATTAATATTCCATTCTTATTGCATGTAATTTTGTTCAGAAAAATAGTAAAGATAAAAAGGCTTTTAAGGGGTTCCTAGACGACCAAGCGGCTTGGCGGCAAGTACGTAATTTTGTTTTGCAGTCATTTGCAACCATCCCCTTACAGAAGACCACAGTGTCAGCGAAATAACAGCATGGGTGCTGTTATCAAAATCAAAAATCAAATCAAAATATTTATTTATCAATTAGGTTTCTACAAGAAACTCTTTTGATCGTCATTATAAATTTAAATTTACCAGTTTCGGTTAAAGAGTTAGAGATGCTTAATTATTCTTAATCCTGCTATAGTAGGCAATAACGCTATAGCATAGTAGACACCTGCGGCGTTGCTTATGTTACAGATACAGGCGACGGTAGCCACTAAGTGACACTAAGTGAACAGTCGGTCTGTGTTAATTAACATTGAAAAAACAAATAGTCAGTCCTATACGATCGGTAATACTGTAATGTCGTCCTAAAACCTAACTGAAGTGCGACTGAGCTATGCTTGAGATGAGCTTGCTTGCTTTGTTTGAGCAAGCGTCGCGAACATTGCCAATAACGTAGCAAAATGGCAAAAAATATAAAATTGCATCAAGCACTCGAGTGGTTGACTCAAGCATCAAGCAAATTTTTGCTCGACCAACAACTTGGCTCACGCAAAAATCTACATGCTAGCTGTCAATGTCAAGCCGCTTGCTTGACCTTCTGGGAACCCCTTTATATGAGCCTGTGATATTAAGTCACAAAATAAGATCGGACAATATTAGTTGGTTTAAAAATGGAATTGTACGGTTTCATGTACTCTGTAACGACAAATAGTATTTTGGCAATTTGGGTACACTTAATTTTGAGTAGGTAATTTATTTGTTCATTTTACTGAAAATGTTTATTTTTATTGTATCGATTGTCGATGTGATTGATTGATTGTCATGGTATTATTATAATGTGTAATTTTTATTAAAATAAAATGTGGGTATATGAACTGAATTTATCGCTTTTTATTACGTCAGATTTTTTTGTATATCTATACTTACTAATATATAAAGTTTAAGAGTTTGTTTGTTTGGTTGTACGCTTTAATCTCAGCAACTACTGAGGGCCTAGTGCGAGTTTTACACGATCGAAAGCGTCGAACGCGTAAACGTCAATTTGTATGGGGAATTAAGCAGATGTTAGCCACTAGGTGGCGCTGCTTCATTCCCATACAAATTGACATGTACGCGTTCGATGCGTTTGATCGAGTAAAACTCGCACTAGGCCTCCTGGTTTGATTTGAAAAAAATCTTTTTGTGTTAGGTAGTCCATTTATTATCGAAGAGGGCTATAGAGAACGCGGACGAAGTCGCTTGCACCAGCTAGTATAAAATAATAACAGCAAAGAGGTTAGGTGTTATATTGCTTTACACATTTAAGTAGTCAGGTGCGAGTGCGAGTGGTGCGACACATACCTTATTTTTAATGCGGGCGAAGTCCCCTGCAACAGCTAGTTTTTAATAAAATTATAAAGAGGAAAGATTTGATTGTTTGTTTGTATAGAATAGGCTCCGAAACTAGTGGACCGATTTGAAAAATTCTTTCACCATTAGAAGCCGACATTATCCGTGATGAACATAGGCTACTTTTTACCTAAGGAAAATGCTTCATTCCTACGGGAAATCTAAAATTAAAGTAAACACTAGCGGCTTGGCCCGGGAGATAGTGCCATCTGTCCAAAATAGGGTAGATGGCGTTTTATACTTTTGTACGCAGACGAAGTCGCGTGAAACAGGTAGTTTTTAATAAAACACAAAAGGTCAATTTCAATTTTATTCAATAACAATTTTTACATAGTTGCTTTAAAATTACAATATTAATTAATTTTCTTATATTTTTACTACAGACTCATCCTTGAAATGCGAACGCGTAGCCTTCTCCAAAATTGTGAGGACCTTGGTTGTCGACTTCGTTCTCTCGATACTAAAAATAATATTTGTATATATATATATATTTATTTATTTATTTTTTATTAGAGATGGGTTTGCTCATATATTAAAACCAGACTTATTATATTATTTCTCGATGAAGATCTCAAAATGAATATCGGACGTTATGGGTTATCTGTGATGGGCTTTGCATTTGAATTTTTTGTGTGTGCCCAATGTGCCTAAAGAAGTTTTCACTTCTAAAAACTTTTGTAAGTACGGTTGGAATTCAGTGATGCATTAAAAATGTTTTATTACCAGTCCATCGTCTTCGTGCCCAATGTGCCCAATGTGCCCAATGTGCCTAAAGAAGTTTTCACTTCTAAAAACTTTTGTAGGTACGGTCAGAATCTAATGATGCATTAAAAATGTTTTATTACCTGTCCATCGTCTTCGTGCCCAATGTGCCTAAAGAAGTTTTCATTTCTAAAAACTTTTGTAGGTACGGTCAGAATCTAATGATGCATTAAAAATGTTTTATTACCTCTCCATCGTCTTCGTGCCCAATGTGCCTAAAGAAGTTTTCACTTCTAAAAACTTTTGAAGGTACGGTCAGAATCTAATGATGCATTAAAAATGTTTTATTACCTGTCCATCGTCTTCGTGCCCAATGTGCCTAAAGAAGTTTTCACTTCTAAAAACTTTTGTAAGTACGGTTGGAATTCAGTGATGCATTAAAAAGGTTTTATTACCAGTCCATCGTCTTCGTGCCCAATGTGCCCAATGTGCCTAAAGAAGTTTTCACTTCTAAAAACTTTTGTAGTTCAGTGATGCATAAAAAATGTTAGATTACTTGTCCATCGTCTTCGTTCCCAATGTGCCTAAAGAAGTTTTCACTTCTAAAAACTTTTATAGGTACGGTCAGAATCTAATGATGCATTAAAAATGTTTTATTACCTGTCCATCGTCTTCGTGCCCAATGTGCCTAAAGAAGTTTTCATTTCTAAAAACTTTTGTAGGTACGGTCAGAATCTAATGATGCATTAAAAATGTTTTATTACCTCTCCATCGTCTTCGTGCCCAATGTGCCTAAAGAAGTTTTCACTTCTAAAAACTTTTGTAGGTACGGTCAGAATCTAATGATGCATTAAAAATGTTTTATTACCTCTCCATCGTCTTCGTGCCCAATGTGCCTAAAGAAGTTTTCACTTCTAAAAACTTTTGAAGGTACGGTCAGAATCTAATGATGCATTAAAAATGTTTTATTACCTGTCCATCGTCTTCGTGCCCAATGTGCCTAAAGATGTTTTCACTTCTAAAAACTTTTGTAAGTACGGTTGGAATTCAGTTATGCATTAAAAAGGTTTTATTACCAGTCCATCGTCTTCGTGCCCAATGTGCCCAATGTGCCTAAAGAAGTTTTCACTTCTAAAAACTTTTGTAGTTCAGTGATGCATAAAAAATGTTAGATTACTTGTCCATCGTCTTCGTTCCCAATGTGCCTAAAGAAGTTTTCACTTCTAAAAACGTTTGTAGGTACAATCAGAATTCAGTGATGCGTTAAAAATGTTTTATTACCAGTCCATCGTCTTCGTGCCCAATGTGCCCAATGTGCCTAAAGAAGTTTTCACTTCTAAAGACTTTTGTAAGTACGGTCAGAATTCAGTGATTCATTAAAAGTGTTAGATTACCTGTCCGTCGTCTTCCTGTCCTGGGCCCAAAGGTCCTGGTCTCCAGTTCTGCACGTAGTACTGTCCTGCTGCACCCTTTTGCCCTTGCTCACCCTGCTGCTGCTGCTGTAATGGAGAACATTCATTATTTACGGTAGTTGTTGTAACTCATAACTCTTAAGAGGGAAGTATAGCTTTGCGATAGGTATTTAGGAAAACACGGTAGGTATTTCATTTCGGGAGAAAACAGTTTCCACTAACTAAATCTTAACAAATCACTTTGATTTTCATGTCGATCGTTTCAGCATAATATATTCTAGGTTTATAGCTTTCGCTTTTTTTAAAAAATTAGATTGTTTTTATAAAACAAACGATTTAATTCGACAAAGTTTTAATCACAAAAATTAAGTTATTTGAGGTTAAATAAGTTTGAATCTATTGAAAATTTTGAAAACAGGAAAACCTAGAAACTCAGTCTTTCACTGTGTCAATAACATGCAAAAAAATCATGGAGATTGGAAAATATTTAGAAGTGGAAAAACGTTTTCTCTTTTTGTATGGACGAGTGCGTGCTATTCTTCCCTCTTAAACGAATTAACAGATTTTCATGAAACTTGGTAGATAAACATTTAGACGTACAGGACACAGGATAGTCTGGTTTTTCTTTTACAACGCGGCCGAAGTCGCGGACATTAGGTAGTACTAATATAATAGTGTACCGCGCTTTCTACAAAATAAGGTCCGTGAAAGCAGCAACTGTATTGTATTTACTGTATTATTGTAGTGTGTGTAAGACGTCGTCACTTTCGGTTAATCCGTTTTCGTAATTGTAGTTTCGTAATTGGCTACGAAAGAGGAATTATTTTTCGCTGTTTCGTAATTAACTATCAAACAAGAATTTTTATTGTAATCGAATATTTTTTCCTCGTTCGTAATTTTTGAAGTTTTTATAAGTATTTGATATAATCGAAAATTTGGAAAAAAATCGATTATTATTTCACTATTTCGGCCATATTTTTTTAGTTTTTGACTTTTTTGAAAAATTCTTTTTGCACCTTACAGCTCTATTGAATACGCGTCTTTTGAGCTCTTTTTGAATATCATATCTTCACAATTCTCCGAGATATAAGGGGATCGCGCTTTTTCGTGAAATCGGGGCCTATACACATTTAAACCATACCTGGTTTTGATTCCAGTTCTGCTGGGGTCTCTGTTGGTTGTATTGCTGCTGTAACTCGTATTGTTGTCGCTGTTGCGCATAAGCTTGCTGGTAATGGTTGTCTATGGAAAACATTTTAAAAAGGAACATAATTTGCCAATAAAGAAAATCTTTTTCCCTGTTGTTGCTTGTGTCTTCGACCATAAAATCACCCTGTTACGCTGTCAAATATAAAAATGTCTTGTTTGCTTAACGATATAGTTTGGATATCGTGTTTAAAATATACAAAAAAATCCCAGAAAAAAAAATTAAAAAAAATATATAAATTAAACAACGCAAAAGCTAGTGTAGAAACATTTACCTTGAGTAGGAGGAGGCACTGGTTCAGGACTTTTTGGTATATGGCTCCCTTCGAGGATCTAGAATTTAATAAGAAATCATTTAACTTTATTATTATTTACTAGCTGCTGCTCGCGACTTCGCCCGCGTAACTTTGTAAATTATATACAAAAACCTTCCTCGAGAACCACTCTATGCATTGGGGAAAACAGCAAAAAAATCGGTGCAATGCGAAGATTTATACCTGACTATGACATCCATATTAGTACTTGAAATTTTTAAATTTTAAATAAATCCTAATTCTTATAAACTCAAAATAAAATAAAATAAAATTTTCAGAAAAAAATTGCACCCGTGCGAATTCGGGAGCGGGTGGCTAGTTTACAAATAAATCACACAGATTCTGTTGTTTAAACTTAAAGCGATAATTTCGGTGCTTTTCAACCGACTTTCAAAAAAAGAGGAGGTTCTCAATTAGACTGTATTTTTTTATATGTTTGTTTATACCTCACTAGCTTCGTCCGCGTAGAAAAGTATAAAACGCCATCTACCGTATTTTGCATAGATGGCGCTATCTCCCAGGCCAAGCCGCTAGTATTTACTTTTATTTTAGATTTCCCGTAAGAATGAAGCATTTTCCCGCGGTAAAAAGTAGCCTATGTTCATCACAGATAATGTCGGCTTCTAATGGTAAAAGAATTTTTCAAATCCGTCCAGTAGTTTCGGAGCCTATTCTATACAAACAAACAAATCTTTCCTCTTTATAACTTTCAACTGATTTGATTTTGGTGATTCTTTTCTAATTTGAAAGTGGTCCAGTATTGGTCCAGTTCTGACAATGGCATCCATGAGAAAACGGTTTGAAGTCGGTTTTTTTTTTGTTAAAAAGAGTTATTAACATTTCCATAATTACCTGGAAGCCGTCTTTGCCTGCTCTATACTTGAGTTTGACTAGCTGCCCGCTTGGGTCCTTGTACTGATAAGCTCCGACCCTGGAGCCATCTGGCTCTATCACTTCTCCAGCAGCTAGTCCGTTGTCCGAAGCATATTCGAAGCGGAAACTACCCTCTAAAACAATATTTTTATTAAAAGTCAATGTATCTTCATAAGTTTATACCAAAATAACTGTTTTTCAGTTTTTTTGTGTGTCAGTTTTTTCTATAAAATGAAAACTACTGAAAGTTTTTTGGCGTATCACATGACATAATATGATACAATATGACATAGGACATAGGAAGTTACGTTACCTGAAGATAACGCTTGCTTGTGATGAAGTATTGCAGCTTGCTGTTCCTTGGTGATCTGGAAAGGTGCTCGCCATGGTTCCAACTTTATGGGAGACGGCTGTAACGGCTTTGGTGGGTTGATCGGCCCGGAACCTGGTTGAAAGCATATTTTTTTTATAAAAAATACTTTGTAAATTATATACTAGAACCTTCCTCGAAAACCACTGTATCCATTGGTGAAAACATCATGAAAATAGGTTCAGTAGTTTTTGAGTTTATCGCGAACAGACAGACAGACGCGGCGGAGACTTTGTTGTTTTATGAATGTAGTGATGTGGCTAGCGTCCGTCACAATGAGCAACCTTCTATGAGGTTTTGAGATTCGTCATTATTTTGACATGATTCTTTTTAAAATATCCTTTATAAATAATGTGTTAGTATTTTTAGTTACGAAAATGGAAATGAAATGGAATATTTCTTGTTTAATAACTAGTTACGAAACTGTGACAAAAATTTCTTATTTCATAATTACAAGAATGGAAAAATGTTTCTCGTTTAATAACCAGTTACGAAACCGTGAAGAAATTTGCCTTTTTAGTATGAAAAATATATGAAAAAACGTTAAACTGTTTATTAGCCTAATTAATTTTAATTAGGTCTCGCTGCTCTCTACCAGATACAGCCGCCGTACTTGATAAATGCGACAATAAATATTACACTGAATTCGGCGTAGTCACACTGCAAACTGTCTGTGACGTGTACGTGCCGAATGTTTTATTAAATTTTGCACATAGTAAAATGCCAATTTTCTTAGTGAAACTGTGTAAAAATATAATTGAACTATGTAAAAAAATTATAAATACAAATTGCCTTATCTTTTTGCCTTATAATATCTTTTGGTCTGAGTTTCTTTCGGGGTTTCTTCTCAGGATCGTCATCTTGGCCTTTTTCCGAAACCCTGGTAAATTTATATTTATAATGACGATCAAAAGAGTTTCTTGTAGAAACCTAATTGATAAATAAATATTTTGATTTTGATTTTGGCCTTATCTAGTAGATAGTAGTGTGCAGCGAGACCAATCATTTATCTATGCTATTTACTCACCTCTCCACTGGTCATAAACTGGCGCTGAGTTTCCTGCTGGGAAGGATGAACCCTGTGGATTGACGTCGTTCGAAGGGGAAAACAGCTGTCTGTTATATAAGTCGGCCTGTAAGTAGAAATCCAGTGAATGAATAACATCACAGACATAGTCCAGTATCCCTCACCCGGATAAATACGCTTATATATACGCTTCCTCTCTCCTAGTCCCTAAGTTGCATGCCCAACAGGATCCATCTTTATTTTTATATACATAGTAACGTCTTTGTACATTATGGTTTCGCAATAAATAAATTTGAATTTGAATTTGGATTTTTTTTCTCATTACTAACAGGCTGAAACTTCGTGAGAAGCTTCAGTTTGCCGAGACGAACAACTTTTTCCTCTGCGAAAATTCTCAATAGAGGTAGCTAAAGGAGTTAGTAGCCGTAAACAACTTCCAAGCGTAGTGGTCCGTAAGCCAGGCACTAATTTCGTCAATGAATTCCTCTCAGTCCATAATTTGTAAAATTCCTGAGAGAGTTGTATCATGATGCGTTGTGAACGTCGGCTGCGGCTCCGATGGTGGGTTGAGCAGTGGTAGCCCGTTACACTTATAGAGCATCAGCTGACAAGCATTCCACCAAGATATAGCCGGCTGACTTTTTTATTTATTAACAGTAATACATAAACTATCATCTGATAAATTTTCTATTGGGAGGTAATCACTGTACACGTATATATTCGTGTGACCTGCAGACGCATAATCCACCATTTTATAAATAGCTGACAATTTTATTTCTTCAAAATATTAGGCTAACTATAATTTGATGAATTTTTAATTGGGAATAAATGATTATTATGTGCGTTGGCGGCTACCACTCTACTGCTCAACCCACCATCGGAGCCGCAGCTGACGTTCGCAACGCATCATGATACAACTGTCTCAGTCATTTTACTAGTTATCGACTGGGAGGAAATTGGTCATGAAAATCTGTCGCTGGCTCATGGACTATAGGACTGGGAATTTCTATTTAATTAATTATTCTTACGTGTGTATAGTATATGTGTGTGTGTAGAGTGATGTAGTGTGTGTGTTTGTGTAATGATGTGTCGGATCTTAAAAAAATGTATATCAGCGGTTACGGATCCGAATACGGATATTTGGTGTCAAGATCTGCGAATACGGATAAGTATTTCGTGTCAAGATCCGCGAACACGGATCCGAATGCGAATATTTGATGTCAAGGTCCGCGAACACGGATCCGAATACGGATATTTTGTGTCAAAATCCGCGGATACGGATCTTAACTTTCTTACTCAATCGGTGTCGATGCGCGTGAGCTTGAAACGATAATTAAGTTATGTATTTATTATTTTTGTATGTATGTAAGTTATGTATTTGGTGCCAAATATTTAACTTTTAAAAATAAAAAATAAACTGAATGGAATTTTTCTTCTCCAGGGTTTCTCAAATAGATTTATTGCGCCATCTAGTTTTACAATGCAGAACTAAATTGTAAATAAACAAGTACTACATTACATGCTTTTTTCTTTACACATAATCACTTGAAGTGCATGGAAAGATGTGATTTTCTTAACTTTCTTACACGCTCCGGTATTCTCATCATGGTATTCCAAGGTCGATGCAACGGACTGAAGAGGGAAGGGTCGTCATTCTGCCATTGATCATTTACCTGAACACCATTACTTATTTCAACTATCAACTTTTTGACTTTAAACCTTATTTTTTTACTTAGAGAAGGCATTTATGGCAAGAAGGTTGATGACGATCAACTTAATCTTTCTTTCTTTCTATTCTATCTTCTTCTGGTGCTCGCGACTTCGTCCGCGTAGAAAAGTATAAAACGCCATCTACCGTATTTTGGATAGACGGCGCTATCTCTCGGGCCAAGCCGTATTTACTTTTATTTTAGATTTCCCGTAGGAATGAAGCATTTTCCCGCGGTAAAAAGTAGCCTATGTTCATCACGGATACGTCGGCTTCTAATGATAAAAGAATTTTTCAAATCGGTCCACTAGTTTCGGAGCCTATTCAATACAAACAAACAAACAATCAAATCTTTCCTCTTTATAATATTAGTATAGATAAATAAAAAAATTAATGATATTGGAATGCAATTTGGTTTAGGTGTCGTTCTAAATTGAATCGTAAAACGAAGTCGATGGTACGAAATAGTAAAAGCTAGGTCAGTTCAGGTCCTAAATTAAATCGTATTAAGAGATGTAGTAAGCCGGTCGAAACCGATCCATCCGTTTGGGAGTTATGATGCCACATACAGACACACAGATAAACTGGTCATTAAACTTATAAAACTCCTCTTTTGCGTCGGCTGTCGGAGGTTTAAAACTATTGAAAATGAAGTACTTACTTGTTGTCTAAATGTTTGTGGAGCATAGTAAGGGTTTTCCTGCGCACGAGCTGTCACCGCCAACAGCACACACCAAAAACATATCAACTGAAATCAACATATTATGTATGTAGGTAAAGTCGGGGTAGAAAAACCTTCGTCAGTTTCCAAATTCATTCCTTTATCAAAATAGCAGACTCTTACATGGGCGTAGCCACGGTGGGGCAGTGTGGGCTTGCCCCACCGTGGCTCTAACCTGTAAGGTACCTAATTAAACCTAAAAAACTTAATTATCTAGGTACTAACTACAATAGTTAATATCCGTAAGAAAGTTCACACTCGACAGTCGCCAGTCGACATTTTTGGATGGAAGATTTCGTCGTGTAGGTAGGTGAGCAATAGGAAAGTCGAATTATACATACAGATACAGGGTGTAACCATTTTGTATGAAAAAATCAACCGGGGTAAGACCGCGGGTATAGTTTGCTAGGTTACTATTTAGAGTGCTGCCCCACCCTGAGCCCATGGCTGGCTACGCTCCTGGACTCTTAATACCTTTTGAAACTAAAGCACTAAGCAGAAAAATGACAGACGTTTGAAATGAAATTTTGGCATGACTGACATTTGCAAGCAAATTTCGACTTTAAGGTGACGAACCTTTTCATACCCCGACTGTACCTATACCAATTGAATTGGGTCAAAATTGATAACGTCAAAACCTTATCCTTTACATAATTATGTACTTCATTTCATCCTTTACATAATTATGTACTCCATTTCATCCTTTACATAATTATGTACTACATAATATTATAAATAAAGTACTCCGCCGCATCTGGTCTGTTTGTTACTGTACCGATTTTCATGCTGTTTTCACTAATAGATAGAGTGGTTCTCGAAGAAGAAGTTTTGGTATATAATTTGCATCCGGCGAAGCCGGGAACAGGCCGCTAGTAAATAATATAAAAGAGTTGACATGACTGATAAATAGACTTCGTCCCAGTAACTTTATGAAATATAGCCTATCTATGTTACTCGCTGATAACGTAGCTTTCTACAGGTGAAAGAATTTTTAAAATCGGTCCAGTAGTTTTTGAGTTAATTAATTACAAACATACAAATCTCTCTTTTTATTTTTACTATGAATTTGCATCTAGAATCGGACTTTGTGACGTCATCCTCTTAGCGCGGGCGATCTTGAAAATTTGAACAGCGACCGAAGTTTCGGTGGCAATAATTTCGGAAATACTGCACCGATTTTGATGAAACAAAACCTACATAACCCTCTTATATTATGTGTGTTTTACAGTCATTTTCAAACCGATCGATCAGACCTATTGCACCCGTGCCAAACCGGGAGGCGGGTCGCTAGTTTTGTATTAAATTATTATTATTATAACACACATTCCACACAGCACCATCTAGTTCCACACTAAGCAACTAATGCTTGTATTATGGATACCAGACAGTTGATATACTACATACATTACTTTTTTTGTTGTAAATACATACATATTATATATAAATACAAACATCCATGACTCAGGTACAAAGGTAAGTAAATGTTACATAAACATTTGAACTTAGCGGGATTCGAACCCGCGACCGTTTTGTTAACAGCTAGGGTAATTAGCCACTAGACCAAACGTGTCGTGTAAATTGAATAAGAAACTCACCCTCATTATAACAATCACACAACAAAGGCACAGGACTTACGTGCAAACAGTGTAACCGAGTTATCCATCAGAGGCATATATATAGACTGTCGCAAGAGTTGATGGACCGAATAATAACACGTTGGAATTCGCAGCCAGTGGCTTCGTGTCAGAGGTAGCTATAGTCACTTCATACGAAGTGTTATATCCATACTTCTTAACAGGAAACGCTACCAGCGGGTTGTTCCCAACTGTTCTACTATTTGTTCTACGATAGAACAGATTGGTCAAAAAAATTCCAACTAGTTCTACTGCGTAATGACAGATTGGACTCGAATAGTTTTAATGAAACATGTCCAAACTGTTCTACTATTTTTATAATAGAACATCATCTAAAACATAAATAATTGGGCGACATTGTCGCATGGCGGCGCCACTGTCGTCGCTGCGACAGTGTTATTAAATAATTTTCTTTTTTATCCAATAACTTTTTTCTATCACTTACCGTTACCAAGCTGTTCACTTTTTTTTTAATTAAATAAACGAAGTGTTTAATTGCTAACATACAATTAATATTTTAGGTTGTTTACACAACTTTGCATCATAATTTAGTACAAAAAATAGTTCCGTGGCGACTTATCTCAAAAATTCAGTGTAAAACTTTAACCTCGATTTATTCGAAATTGGAATAATGCGACATATCACCTTCATCCACTCACGTCTTCATTATTATGCGGTTTTCACTAATGGAAAGAGAAATGAATGAGGAAATTTTGTGCATAATATGATTTGAAGAAACGCCGGAAGTGGTTTAGTACTTAGGTTAGGTACAGGTGAAGGCAATGCTTAATTTATGGAACAAACAGACCGATGTATTATCAGTGGAAGGTATTCGCAATGAAACGGCCCAGTAATTAATAATTTACAAGTAAATATTCTAATTGCTTCAGTCCAGTAGCCGACTTAACGGTCCGTTGCGCTACGAATCATCGACTGATCACTTACACTGATACTGCCTAGGGTACCTAAATGTCTATGTAAAATTATAGTGATGATAATACGTAGGTACATAAATATTATTATATAACTTACTGCACGCGACTTCGTCCGCGTAACTTTATAAAATATTATACATTCTGGAATACACATGCAAAATTTCAACCCAATCGGTCAAGCAGTTTAGTAGTTGACATACCGACTGCAGCGCCACCTACCGGGTCCAATTGTATTTTTAAATGATCCAGGAAACCACCGAAATAGCCATATAAAATTTCAACCCAATCGGTTCAGCCGTTTAGAAGTTATGTGAAAAAGATAAGTACGGAAGGATAATTTTTACTACCCGTTGTCCTATTACCCGTTTTCCCGTAAGAATGAATCATTTTCCCGCGGTAAAAAGTAGCCTATGTTCATCACGGATAATGTCGGCTTCTAGTGGTAAAAGAATTTTTCAAATCGGTCCACTAGTTTCGGAGCCTATTCAATACAAACAAACAAACAAACAAATGTTTCCTCTTTATAATATTAGTATAACTAGATAGCCTGTTACTCGCTGATATAAAGTATTTTTTTATAGGTGAAAAAATTTTCGAAATCGATCCACTAGTTTTTAAGTTTATTCATTATAAACATACAAACCTTTTCTCTTTATAATATTAGTATACACTATGTAAAGATTTAACCAATACAAAATAAAACAGATAATACAAATTTGTCAACCATTTATTTATTCAATAAAAACTGTTACAAAACATCACTTATTTATTAAAAAAAATTAAACACAACATAATCATTGATCAACAATTCTTAGTAAGAGAGTCACTAAATGCTTTTCTTTCGTTATTTTTCAAAAATAATAGATAATTCAAAAATTCAAAATGAGCAGCTAGAGAGAAAATAAAAAAAATCAAGTTACGACTCATTTTGGATACATCTGAACTGATTGAACTACTGGGACTTGTTAGTTTCAGTAGTCCATTTACATTAATTCATTGAACTATCAAAACTAAAAAGACTTAGTAGTCCAGTAGTTCAATTACGTTAATTCATTGAACTATCAAAACTAAAAAGACTTAGTAGTCCAGTAGTTCAATTACGTTAATTCATTGAAGTATCAAAACTAAAAAGACTTAGTAGTCCAGTAGTTCAATTACGTTAATTCATTGAACTATACTGAAACTAAAAAGACTTAGTAGTCCAGTAGTTCAATTACGTTAATTCATTGAACTATCGAAACTAAAAAGACTTAGTAGTCCAGTAGTTCAATTACGTTAATTCATTGAACTATCGAAACTAAAAAGACTTAGTAGTCCAGTAGTTCAATTACGTTAATTCATTGAACTGTTGAAACTAAAAAGTCTCAGTAGTCCAGTAGTTCAATTACGTTAATTCATTGAACTATCGAAACTAAAAAGACTTAGTAGTCCAGTAGTCCAATTACGTTAATTCATTGAACTATCGAAACTAAAAAGACTTAGTAGTCCAATAGTTCAATTACGTTAATTCATTGAAGTATCAAAACTAAAAAGACTTAGTAGTCCAGTAGTTCAATTACGTTAATTCATTGAACTATCGAAACTAAAAAGACTTAGTAGTCCAGTAGTTCAATTACGTTAATTCATTGAACTATCGAAACTAAAAAGACTTAGTAGTCCAGTAGTTCAATTACGTTAATTCATTGAACTATACTGAAACTAAAAAGACTTAGTAGTCCAGTAGTTCAATTACGTTAATTCATTGAACTATCGAAACTAAAAAGACTTAGTAGTCCAGTAGTTCAATTACGTTAATTCATTGAACTATCGAAACTAAAAAGACTTAGTAGTCCAGTAGTTCAATTACGTTAATTCATTGAACTATCGAAACTAAAAAGACTTAGTAGTCCAGTAGTTCAATTACGTTAATTCATTGAACTATCGAAACTAAAAAGACTTAGTAGTCCAGTAGTTCAATTACGTTAATTCATTGAACTATACTGAAACTAAAAAGACTTAGTAGTCCAGTAGTTCAATTACGTTAATTCATTGAACTATCGAAACTAAAAAGACTTAGTAGTCCAGTAGTTCAATTACGTTAATTCATTGAACTATCGAAACTAAAAAGACTTAGTAGTCCAGTAGTTCAATTACGTTAATTCATTGAACTATCGAAACTAAAAAGACTTAGTAGTCCAGTAGTTCAATTACGTTAATTCATTGAACTATCGAAACTAAAAAGACTTAGTAGTCCAGTAGTTCAATTACGTTAATTCATTGAACTATACTGAAACTAAAAAGACTTAGTAGTCCAGTAGTTCAATTACGTTAATTCATTGAACTATCGAAACTAAAAAGACTTAGTAGTCCAGTAGTTCAATTACGTTAATTCATTGAACTATCGAAACTAAAAAGACTTAGTAGTCCAGTAGTTCAATTACGTTAATTCATTGAACTATACTGAAACTAAAAAGACTTAGTAGTCCAGTAGTTCAATTACGTTAATTCATTGAACTATCGAAACTAAAAAGACTTAGTAGTCCAGTAGTTCAATTACGTTAATTCATTGAACTATCGAAACTAAAAAGACTTAGTAGTCCAGTAGTTCAATTACGTTAATTCATTGAACTATCGAAACTAAAAAGACTTAGTAGTCCAGTAGTTCAATTACGTTAATTCATTGAACTATCGAAACTAAAAAGACTTAGTAGTCCAGTAGTTCAATTACGTTAATTCATTGAACTATCGAAACTAAAAAGACTTAGTAGTCCAATAGTTCAATTACGTTAATTCATTGAACTATCGAAACTAAAAAGACTTAGTAGTCCAGTAGTTCAATTACGTTAATTCATTGAACTGTTGAAACTAAAAAGTCTCAGTAGTCCAGTAGTTCAATTACGTTAATTCATTGAACTATCGAAACTAAAAAGACTTAGTAGTCCAGTAGTCCAATTACGTTAATTCATTGAACTATCGAAACTAAAAAGACTTAGTAGTCCAATAGTTCAATTACGTTAATTCATTGAACTATCGAAACTAAAAAGACTTAGTAGTCCAGTAGTTCAATTACGTTAATTCATTGAACTGTTGAAACTAAAAAGTCTCAGTAGTCCAGTAGTTCAATTACGTTAATTCATTGAACTGTTGAAACTAAAAAGTCTCAGTAGTCCAGTAGTTCAATTACGTTAATTCATTGAACTGTTGAAACTAAAAAGTCTCAGTAGTCCAGTAGTTCAATTACGTTAATTCGAATAGACCGAATCTTTAAGCAAAGAGACAAGAGGGGGAATTACCGCAAAACAAAATATATTTTTTCGCTTTTTATACTAATTTGATTTTTGAATTAATAACAAATATTAAATTTAAACCTCAAAAGGCATAACTTCCACCGTTTTTTACATATTTTTCAAAGAAGATTTTAATGTATTTTTTTCAAAAAAACTGTGACATCTCTACCTATTAGGTTTCACCGATTGACTTATGTCAAATTAAAATAAAAAAAAAAAAGACTACGAAAGATAATCTGAAACCCAAGGGGACATATCACTTGCGTACTTTATTGGCGGAATGTCGTAAGGTAAAGTAAGTTTGTTTATAGAGTCGTCTTCTAAGGGAAACATGTCTTCGTTGATCTGAAAGAAAATTTAGAATTTTCATTGTCACATCGATTAGTGAGTGGGTAATGGAAGGGGACACTTCTTTTTTAGCACTCGTTTGGCGGCAGCAACCACCTTAGAAGACCTGTTATGGCGGGGACAAGACAGACTCACCTGACTGATGTTCGACTGCTCCTTCTGCGCTGGTTCGATTCCACCACAACACACCAGAGTTTTTTGTTGATTTGAGCGTTGAATTTGCGATGTCACACACACACACACATACGTGAAGAGTTTAATTATACATGAATTATATGCGGAGCGAGATGTGAGCGCGATGGCAACTTATGATCGTCTGTCTTGTTTTTAAGGGTAGGAAAAGGATGTGTGTGATGTGTAGTTAAAACGGCGTCAACAAGACCTAGGAAGATCCTAGGAAAATATAGGAAAATGGGATGCCAGAACTCATTTTCCTGAGGAAGCCTAATTCCCTATCCAATATCCTACTATGGCCGGCAGCGTACTTGCAGCAGCTATAGCGTTGCTTGTGTTATAGGTAACGGTAACCGCCTACCATCAAAGTGGATCGTTAGCCTGTATGTCGATTTTAACATAAACAAAAAAAGTTTAGGAAATTGTGAGTTTGAAAGTTGTCAAGTTTAGGATGAAGACAAGTTAGGATGTGGATAACTTTGGAAACGGACAAGTTAGAAGATGAACACATATTTGTAAACGGACTAGGTTAGGAGGTTGACAACTTTGGGATCGGACTAATTAGGAAGTTGACAAGTTTAGGAAGTTGACAAGTTTAGAAACGGACAAGTTAGGAACGGACAACTTAACAGGTGGACAACTTTGGAGACGGACAAGTTAGGATGTGGACAATTTTGGAAACAGACAAGTTAGGAAGATGACAACTTTGGAATCGGACAAGTTAGGAAGATGACAACTTTGGAATCGGACAAGTTAGGAAGTTGAAAACTTTGGAATCGGACAAGTTAGGAAGTTGAAAACTTTGGAATCGGACAAGTTAAGATGGCGATCAAAACTCACCACGAATTTGGGCAGAAAAAGCACCCCGCACTCGTAGCTCATGAGTCTGAGTGCTTGATTGCCCTTGTTCACTTGGCCCCAAGCCGCTTTGCTAACGTTGCCGGACGTCAACAAGAAATACGCGGCCCACTTGTTGTCGGGCGATATTCTCGTGTAAGACTTTATGTGCGGCATTGCTTTGTCGCGAAACGTTTTCTTCGCCTTCCATTGGCTAAAATTAAAAAAAAACTGTACGCTATCTGTTAACGTCTTAACCGAATTGGCCATCCATAAATTACGTCACGTAACACGTTTAGGGAGGGGGAGGGAGGTAACGAAATGTATCAATGATAAGGAAGTCAAAGACAAGGAGTGAGGGCAGGGGGTGTATTCCCATTAGCTCAATTGTTTGAAATACTGGGCCTTTTAAGATTCGATAGTTCAATGA
The DNA here is from genome assembly GCA_918317495.1 of Synanthedon vespiformis. Taxonomy (NCBI): domain Eukaryota; kingdom Metazoa; phylum Arthropoda; class Insecta; order Lepidoptera; family Sesiidae; genus Synanthedon; species Synanthedon vespiformis. Next base: position 2,885,378 of record OU906974.1, read on the forward strand.
ATTAATGCAATTGAACTACTGGACACTAGGCTTTTTTAGTGTAAATAGTTCAATGAATTAATTAATTTATTTATTTTATTGTAGGGAAATTTACAGGTACAATTACATAATAATAGTGATTGTAAATAACTTAAACCTAATAAAAAATTTCCACTTATAGAATGCAACTGAACTACTGGAGTACTGGGGCTTTTTAGTTTCGATAATTCAATGAATTAATGCAATTGAACTACTGGAGTACTGGGACTTTTTAGTTTTGATAGTTCAATAAATTAATGCAATTGAACTACTGGAGTACTGGGACTTTTTAGTTTTGATAGTTCAATGAATTAATGCAATTGAACTACTGGAGTACTGGGACTTTTTAGTTTTGATAGTTCAATGAATTAATGCAATTGAACTACTGGAGTACTGGGACTTTTTAGTGTCAATAGTTCAATGAATTAATTAATTTATTTATTTTATTGTAGGGAAATTTACAGGTACAATTACATAATAATAGTGATTGTAAATAACTTAAACCTAATAAAAAATTTCCACTTATAGAATGCAACTGAACTACTGGAGTACTGGAGCTTTTTAGTTTCGATAATTCAATGAATTAATGCAATTGAACTACTGGAGTACTGGGACTTTTTAGTTTTGATAGTTCAATGAATTAATGCAATTGAACTACTGGAGTACTGGGACTTTTTAGTTTTGATAGTTCAATGAATTAATGCAATTGAACTACTGGAGTACTGGGACTTTTTAGTTTCGATAGTTCAATGAATTAATGCAATTGAACTACTGGAGTACTGGGACTTTTTAGTTTTGATAGTTCAATGAATTAATGCAATTGAACTACTGGAGTACTGGGACTTTTTAGTTTTGATAGTTCAATGAATTAATGCAATTGAACTACTGGAGTACTGGGACTTTTTAGTTTTGATAGTTCAATGAATTAATGCAATTGAACTACTGGAGTACTGGGACTTTTTAGTGTCAATAGTTCAATGAATTAATTAATTTATTTATTTTATTGTAGGGAAATTTACAGGTACAATTACATAATAATAGTGATTGTAAATAACTTAAACCTAATAAAAAATTTCCACTTATAGAATGCAACTGAACTACTGGAGTACTGGAGCTTTTTAGTTTCGATAATTCAATGAATTAATGCAATTGAACTACTGGAGTACTGGGACTTTTTAGTTTTGATAGTTCAATGAATTAATGCAATTGAACTACTGGAGTACTGGGACTTTTTAGTTTTGATAGTTCAATGAATTAATGCAATTGAACTACTGGAGTACTGGGACTTTTTAGTTTTGATAGTTCAATGAATTAATGCAATTGAACTACTGGAGTACTGGGACTTTTTAGTTTTGATAGTTCAATGAATTAATGCAATTGAACTACTGGAGTACTGGGACTTTTTAGTGTCAATAGTTCAATGAATTAATTAATTTATTTATTTTATTGTAGGGAAATTTACAGGTACAATTACATAATAATAGTGATTGTAAATAACTTAAACCTAATAAAAAATTTCCACTTATAGAATGCAACTGAACTACTGGAGTACTGGAGCTTTTTAGTTTCGATAATTCAATGAATTAATGCAATTGAACTACTGGAGTACTGGGACTTTTTAGTTTTGATAGTTCAATGAATTAATGCAATTGAACTACTGGAGTACTGGGACTTTTTAGTTTTGATAGTTCAATGAATTAATGCAATTGAACTACTGGAGTACTGGGACTTTTTAGTTTTGATAGTTCAATGAATTAATGCAATTGAACTACTGGAGTACTGGGACTTTTTAGTTTTGATAGTTCAATGAATTAATGCAATTGAACTACTGGAGTACTGGGACTTTTTAGTTTTGATAGTTCAATGAATTAATGCAATTGAACTACTGGAGTACTGGGACTTTTTAGTTTCGATAGTTCAATGAATTAATGCAATTGAACTACTGGACTACTGGGCCTTTTAAGTTAACGATAGTTCAATGAATTAATGTAATTGGACTACTGAAACTAAAAAAGTCCAAGTAGTGCAATCAGTTAACTAATGGGAATAGACAGGGGGAGGATCATAAGCTTCGTGACGTCAGAAAAATATATAGGATAACAAAGTTGGGTTCGGAGCTGTCGTATTTTCAAAGTCGTCGGCCTAACTCGTTAACCTGCTAAGTCACATTTTGCCATAGTTTTCAGAAGGAAGAAAAAATCAAATAACAAAATGTTGTGCACAACATTATCAGTACAAAACTTAATATTTAGCAGGTTTTCTTTTGCTATTAACAGTCAGAAAGCAGTTATTCATTTATGAAATTTCACACCTTACTAGTTTGACAATCGTCGTTAGTCCTTCACCGTTAAACGGACCAACCAAATTGACTAAACTTGTAAAAAGGTAATAAAAGTGAAATTGGCCCAAAATGGACTTAGCAGTTTAACGAATTGGGCCGAAGAAGTAGCAATTGAAACAATGCGATACTTACAACAGATAGTTGTTAAGCCACATCTGTTTTGTGTGAGCGTCCGCCGCGTAAGGCAGACAACCGCCACCGAGTAAACCGTCGTGAGATTGTTGGACGTTTTCTATGGATTTTTATTTTATTTTATTTTATTTTATTTCAATACCAACAGCTCACGCGTTTACATTTATGTACCAAATACTACATGTTACATAATATAGTCTCTGTTAAAAAATATATATATTATTATTTCCATACTAGCTGGGCCCGCGACTTCGTTCGCGATGAAAAAGAAAAAAGTCGCCCATCATGTGTCCTATATGTTTAAATGTCTATCTATATGTGGAGGAACATACATACACAATACCTACACTTACAGATTTATAATTAGTATTGATATCAATTTTAATTTAACTATTTAATTTAATTTAATTTAATTATTATTATTTGAATAAATGACAAAATGAAAGCAATCAATCAATACTTTTTTAACGTTTGAGAGTTTTCCTTTAAAACAATTCAAACTGAGATTAAGATAACGAAATATCCAAGAGGCCAACTGTTTAGTATACAGGGTGTCCCAAAACTATGCGACACGAATGGAACTTAATCGCCTTAAAAATCGTACATAGGATATTTTGCTGAAAGAAGACTTGAAATGTTATTTTTAAATGTTACTTAGTAATACTGCATTCAAAGATTTTCTAAAAATTACTTGCAATAAATAATATTCTTGAAATTTCAATCAAACATTTTACGTTATTCCTCTCCTTTAAGAATTATTCCTCGTTACGTTACTTGAGAAGAATTATTAGTTTTTGTCCGTTCTTTCGATTGGCATCATAAGAATACGAGTGTTTTTTTTTTTTTCACATTTAAGTCGGTTCCATTCCCAGATGAAGCAACTTTTTAAATAACATAACGTCTTCTTTCAGCGAAATATTCTATCTGCGATATTTAAGGCACTTAATATGTCGCATATGTCTTATCCCTTCATGTCGCATAGTTTTGGGACACCCTGTAGAAACGAAATGAAAACACTCACCCAGTGATGGATAAATGAGTTTAATTTCGGGCGGTTGCGACAACAATTGGGACTGATTCTTTATTTTTGTGAAATAATGTAGAAAATCACCAGTCAACCATAACTGTAACAAAAAGTACCACTTCTTAATCGAATTCTTCTATCGACATTGTAATGCTGGGGGACAGTGGCTACACTTAATAATAATAATAACATGTTCACACATTCCACACAGCATCATTTAGTTCCATACGGTACCATTTAGTTCCAAACAGCACCATTTAGTTCCACACAACACAATTTAGTTCCAAACAGCACCATTTAATTTCACACAGCAGCATTTAGTTCCACACAGTAGCATTTAGTTCCACACAGTGCCATTTAGTTCCAAACAGCACCATCTAGTTCCACAGTAAGCAACTAATGCTTGTATTATGGATACGAGACATTTGATATAACTGCATACATTACATTACTTTTTTTTTTTGTAAATACATACAAAATATTATGAATACAAAACATCCACAACTCAAGTACAAAGGTGAAATGTTAACATATAAACATTTGCCCCGGGCGGGATTCGAACCCGCGACCGTTTGGTTGACAGCTAGGATTACTTTACTAGCCACTAATTCCCAAATCCAGACCAGGGCAAACTTTGAAAAGGTCATTCCAAAGATGACCCCGCCGGGAATCAAACCCGTAGCACCTGAGACGTTAGACACTTTATTTATTTATTTATTTCTAAATCCACAACTCTCAACATAAAATTTACAGACAAAAATAAAACACACACCTTACAGACAATTATGGATTTTACATATGTACATAATATACAAATTACATAGAACTGTCTCTAAAATTATAACACAAGTAAACATAACATTAATCATTATCAAATTATATACTTTATTTATCATAAGCATTTCGTACACCATACAATTTAAATTTAGCTGTGTGTGGTGTGTGTGGGTGCGCGCGTGTGTGTGCGTGTGTGTGTGCACGCGCGCGAGTTTTGTGTGTGCGTGCGTGCGTGTGCGTGTGTGCACGCGCGCGCGTGTTGTGTGTGCATGTGGGTGTTGCCAAACTCACCTTAGGCTCCTTCCCGTAACTGCCCAAGCTGCTCGCTTGAGCTATTAGAGGCCACCTGAGATTATCCGTTTGTGGTATGGCGCAGTGCTGCCTCAACAGCGACCCTACCCGGGTCATACCCCAATCTGTGTCGAAATGGGAGCCGGGGGCCGAAGATATTAGAAATACGCTGGGAGGGAGGAAAAAAAATACGATAAAATAAAAATATAATAAAAAAATAATAAAAAATAAAAACAATCGATCGATTTGATTTGATTGTCCATCAAATCAAATCAAATCGATCGATGAAATGTGCAATTTAGGCGCGATATAAACATTTATAACGTGCACTAGCTGGCGCCCGCGACTTCGGCCGCGTTGAAGAAGAATAAAAGGAGCCTATATCCTGTGTCCCGTATATGTCTATATGTTTATCTACTAAGTTTCATGAAAATCAGTCAATTCGTTTGGGAGGAACATACATAAATACATACAATACCTACACTTGCACATTTATTATTAGTATAGTATTTCATCAAACCCTAGATTTTCATCAAAATCTTTTTGCTTACCTTTTTCTTACGCGTTGAAACATTATTAATAATTCAATCAAAATATTATATAAAACGAGCAAACGGTATTACTTTTTTGTAACCGTTCCATTAAAAAAAAAAATACCCACAAAGAATTTTCTCAAAAATAAAACCCTGACAGATCGATTTCTAGACCTAAAAAACCTCTAAACCTAGATTTTCATCAAAATCGTTAGAGCCGTTCGCGAGATCGTCGTGGCATACAACAATTCCTCGTCTAGTACCTATTATAAGATGACAATAATAATAATAAGATAAAGTCCGAAAACTCACTTTATATGAGTGAAATCACACCTCTTCACCCTCTCGACGTAATAAGTCAACTGTGGCAAGTGATAGTGATGTAGATACTTGAGGAGGTACTTCTTGAAGAGAGTCGGCGACTCGCCCTCGTGAGGCATCGCCTCCGGAGGCAACTCGGGACAGCGAGGGCTGAACCATAGGCTAGAGGAATAATTTTTAAAAAGAAAACAACGTACATTATCAAGTTCCGCATACTAATAATAATTTATTTGCTGAACATAGGTTACAATTACAATGGTTTTACAATAGGCAAATCTCGCTACATTAGATATTTTAAATGTAGAAATATTTTATGTATACTGCCGTGGGCGTAGCCACGGTGGGGCAGGGTGGGGCGCTTGCCCCACCCTGGCTCTGACTCTGACCTGACTCTGCGGGCCTATTCTCTATCTGTGGTTTTTAAAAACGTGTCGACTTCGTACTGTCAAACTAAAAACCACACAATAACGCGCCGAAAAAACGTCGTAGACTTTTTGACATGAGCTTAGTGAATACCAAAGTAGACAATTGTCGAGTCTATAACCGCATCGAGTCGATAACCACAGCAAAACCACACTTAGAGAATACGGGCCCGGATTAAGTTTTTTAGGTTTGATTAGGTACCTTACCTAATCAAACCTAAAAAACTTAATTATCTAGGTACTAACTAAAATACTTAATATCGGGGCAAGCGCCCCACCCTGGCTCTGACCTGTAAGGTACTTAATCAAACCTAAAAAACCTAATTATCTAGGTACTAACTACAATAGTTAATATCCGTAAGAAAGTTCACACTCGACAGTCGCCAGTCGACATTTTTGGATGGAAGATTTCGTCGTGTAGGTAGGTGAGCAATAGGAAAGTCGAATTATACATACAGATACAGGTGTAACCTTTTTGTATGAAAAAATTAACCGGGGTAAGATGTTATTATAAAAAATAAAAAAAAACTCACCCCTGAGTCCTGTTTTCCCAATCGTCGATATAGAGATTAGCAGTAGAGATGACAACACGCAAAGACCCATCTTCGTAACATAGAATCATCATTTTACTGTAACATTATTAAGACTCTTAAAATCTTAAATTGGGCAGTCATTTGCCAGAATTGGAAATTTCTCCCTTTCCCTTGAGGCTCTTAAATTGGGCAGTCATTTGCCAAAATTGGAAATTTCTCCCTTTCCCTTAAGGACCTTAAAGAGGACAGTCATTTGCCAAAATTGGATATTTCTCCCTTTCCCTTATGGCTCTTAAATAGGGCAGTCATTTGCCAAAATTGGATATTTCTCCCTTTCCCTTATGGCTCTTAAATAGGGCAGTCATTTGCCAAAATTGGATATTTCTCCCTTTCCCTTATGGCTCTTAAATAGGGCAGTCATTTGCCAAAATTGGATATTTCTCCCTTTCCCTTATGGCTCTTAAATAGGGCAGTCATTTGCCAAAATTGGATATTTCTCCCTTTCCCTTATGGCTCTTAAATAGGGCAGTCATTTGCCAAAATTGGATATTTCTCCCTTTCCCTTATGGCTCTTAAATAGGGCAGTCATTTGCCAAAATTGGATATTTCTCCCTTTCCCTTATGGCTCTTAAATAGGGCAGTCATTTGCCAAAATTGGATATTTCTCCCTTTCCCTTATGGCTCTTAAATAGGGCAGTCATTTGCCAAAATTGGATATTTCTCCCTTTCCCTTAAGGCTCTTAAATTGGGCAATCATTTGCCAAAATTGGAAATTTCTACCTTTTCCTAAAGGATCTTAAATTGCCAAAATCGGAAATTTCTCCCTTTCCCTTAAGTATCTTAAATAGGGCAGTCATTTGCCAAAATTGGATTGTCTTGCTTGTTTTAGTTAATGGGCGACGGTAACCACATACCATCAAGTGGACCGTCAGCTTATCTGTCGAACTTAACACAAAATGTTTTATGAGATAGTGTGGTTGGTATAGACGAGTCAATATACTCACGTGTGATGTTTCCCGAAGGGAGTGGGCATTGACACGTAATGAGCATCGACGTGTGGTTTCTTTTGTGTTATATTTTTAATATCTGAACATTCCTCGCCGTAGAGGATTGTTAATTTCTTTTCACTGAAAAAGATACATATATTATGTATCTATAGTAATATTACAAGGCTGGCACCCGCGACTTTTGTTTATTGTAGTGTGTTTAAAACATCGTCACTATTTATCACTTTTTAAACAGTTTAATTATATATTTTTACACACAGTTTCACTAAGCAAATTGGCATTTTATATTCCCAAAATTTAATAAAACATTCGGAACGTACACATCACAGACAGTTTGCAGTGTGACTAGATCTCCGCATTTTTCAAGTACGGCGGCTGTATCTAGTCGAGTGCAGCGAGACCAATCAAATATCTTTCTAAATACCTGTATCCTGCAAAATAATAGTGCGCGAGAAGCCATCCTATGTCAATCATGAAATTTATTTGCAGGGAACTCTTCAATTCTCCCAAACTCGGATCGAGAATTTCTGAAATCAACAAGCTATAAATTAAAATTATAAACTAACCCCCGACTTTCTTAAATCTAGCCCGAACACGCTTTATCTGCTGTAAGTTGCTGAGGAGTTGGGTGTCCCGCAGACCACTTGGTGCTGCAGCATCAGATCAATGTTACCATGTCATGGATATACCACCGAAGTAACAGTACACTTATTAGAATACACTTACACTTATTATTACAGTACAGTAATTTCAAATCAATCGAACCCGTGGAAGCTTAGTGAAACTAGATTCTGGGTTGCTTCACTAAAAGTGGCATAGTAGAATATCACCGCACTCACAGCTTGGGGTGATATTTCAAATGGGTTGTTCCAAACTGTCAAACTATTTTTTCTACGATAGAACAGCTTGGACAAAAAATTTCCAACTAGTTCTACTACACAGTATGACAGATTGGAATCGAATGATTTTAATGAAACATATCCAAACAAATTAGTTGTACAAAGTTCGAATCGCGCCTGGGGCAAATGTTTATATGTTAACATTTACCTTTGTACCTGAGTCATGGATGTTTTTTATTTATAATATGTATGTATTTACAAAAAAAAATGTATGTAGTATATCAACTGTCTGGTATCCATAATGGAAACATTTAGTTGCTTAGTGTGGAACTAAATTGTGCTGTGTGGAACTAGATGGTGCTGTGTGGAACTAGATGGTGCTGTGTGGAACTAGATGGCGCTGTGTGGAACTAAATGGTGCTGTGTGGAACTAGATGGTGCTGTGTGGAACTAGATGGCGCTGTGTGGAACTAAATGGTGCTGTGTGGAACTAGATGGTGCTGTGTGGAACCAGATGGCGCTGTGTGGAACTAAATGGTGCTGTGTGGAACTAGATGGCGCTGTGTGGAACTAAATGGTGCTGTGTGGAATTAGATGGTGTTGTGCGGAATGTGTAAAGACATTTAACTTATTTAACATACACAAATGTACCTCGTTTATCGCTATTTTAATTAGTGAAAACCGTATCAATATCCATTTAGAGAAACATTGGTTTAGAAGAAATATTGCGACTCTAGATAAAAACGACACACGCGTGATAACAATTAAAATAACTTTTTTATTTTGAAAACAAAAAAAAACACTCTCTCACCTTGTAGTGTGATCGAATAGGGTTGATTGTGGGTCGCCTTCGAATCGGTTATGGTAGTGTAAAATATGTGATAGGGGGCGCTGGCTGCGTGTTTGGCGGCCATCTTGCCACGGGGAAGTACCACTTTAAAATAGTCCCCTATTTGTCGCGTTGGCGGAACTATAGGTCTGTAATCTGTGTCTGGAGAGGAACTAAATGTATTTGAAGCTATTATCATACAAAAATCCTTCCGACTAATATTATTTTACTGTTGAGGCCACTTTCACCGAGTGCATGTAAAGTGTTGATTAGTTAGTTTTACGTTTTATTAGCTGGTGCAAGCGACTTCGTACGCAATGATAAATTATTCAAAATATAAAAGCACTCACAACGCTTGACAACTTGTCGCTGTAACACATTGGCCAGGCGTCAGTTACAGTTTTATATTTTAGATGATCCCTCGGGAACATTACTTTTTTCTTGGATAAAAGGTATCCAATGTCCTCTCTGGTGTCCCAGACAACGTGTATGCAAAATTTCATGGTGATCGGTTCAGTAGTTTTGGCGTGAAAGCGAGACAGACAGACAGAGTTACTTTAATAGACAAAAAATAATTTATTTATTTTTTCGATTATATAGCTCTCTTGTAAAAAGTGTAATTTTGATTTGTGGCTCTTTAGTTTTTGGGGGCGATATATAGAAAAATAGTCACCTCTTTTCTCCACCTTCACAGTTCTATCACTAGATGGCGTTTTATTAACAGTTTTAGCCGTGTCCAATTTCTCTTCAATTTTCGATTGTTTTTGTATCGATTGACTCGATGATTGCGACGTTGAGTCGCTTATAACAGTTTTCGCTGTGTTCGAAGTTTTCTGTTCGACTGATATTTTGCTAAAATTAAAAATTTTGGTAAAATAACTCTTTTTTTTTCGACTTAAAAAACCGTTTTCTCGTTAATGACACAGTCAGAAGAACTGGACCAAATTGAAACGGGACCAAACGGGAAGCACCACAGCTTTTAAATACAAAAAAAAAAGAATCATCGAAATCGTTTCACCCGTTCGAAAGTTATGAGGTAACAAATATTAAAAAAAAAATACAATCGTATTGAGAACCACCTTCTTTTTTGGAAGTCGCTTAAAAATAGTTAAGTATATATTTTTTTTTAAATTAATTAACATCTAACTTATAGCAAAAGAAACCGTAAAACAAATTTATTAAAACTAATAATACTTTACCTGGAACTTGTCTCTTCCAATTTTCTTGCGACTGGTTCGTACAGTTTTCTTTCTACGATAACTTCGAGTTGTTCCTTGATCATTTGCTGTTGCATTTTGAACCCTGCTGGTATAGGATAAGGCCCACTGCCGCTGTATGCGTCCAAAATCGCTTCCACTGTAGTAAAAAAGTACTAGTGGCGTATACAATAATAGGTGAAAGTTCATTCTACGCTACTTTTAGCTTTGTAAACTATTTATTTATTTATTTATTTTATTCTAGGGAAATTTACAGGTATAATTACATAATAACAGTGGTGAGTAAATATATTTTACCTAATAGAAAATTTCCACTTATACACAGCAAACTAGTTTAATAATTACAACGATAACGATTTTGAAAATTCTTTCACCTATACAAAGCTAAATTACCAGCGAGTAACATAGACTATATTTTATATAAAGTCACGCGGTCAAAGTCGCGGGCAAAAGCTAGTTTTGTAAGTAGACACACTCACAATGTGGATGGCTGAACTCCCGCAAGTGTGCGGGATTCCTTCTGTAACATTTGTCCCCGTAACTACAAGACTTCTTCATTCTCTTTGGACTCTTATCGTCTGGAAGCAAATATAAAAAAATATTTGATTTTGTTTGACAATAAAGTTAATATATAATTTTTAAGTCTTACACAATAAAACCCTATACTTAATTGGCAATGTAAGTTGTTGAAATAATATTAAAATAGTTTAGTTTTTGTTTATAGTCTATGACACATAAGATTGTCTTTTGTTTAGTTGGTTCTACGCCATTATGTGTTTTGTACGGACGCACTCTTTTGTATCAACCGAAGTAAATATCTAAATAAAACGTTAACAGACTTATTCGTACGAGCTTCATTAAATAGCCCTCGCCAACATAAGTAGTGTACTGTATCTTGTTTATGTTGTTTCTTGTTTTGCTGTTGGGTTTGTGTTCAAAGTAAACAAATAAATAACCTGACTAATATTAAATACTTACTAGTAAAAAACGAAAATTTAAATGCCTCAAAAAAATATAATACATTTCTGTCTATTGAATAAAGTAACACGAAATAAAATAAAAAAATAGGTACTTACCTGAATTCTGATCTTTGCGTTTATTTACGGCGTTCATAACGAAGTCATTAAATAATAAATTATTTCAAACAAACCAAACCAAATATTGTTTTGATTCAATTAACAATTTTGATTTGAAGTTTGAAATTTTGAATTGAATTTGAACTTGAACTTGTGAATTATGAAGTTTTCGCGATATTGTTGACACATCAGTAGTTGACAGTTGACATTGATAACTTACTTTTGCTTTTGACATTTTATTTCATCTTTGTCCACCTTAATATAATAGTAGTCTTCGTTTCAATAAAAACTTGATTTGTAACACAGACTACTTACTTCCTTACATAAATTTTAGTAAAAACAGCTAAGCTATGGCCTTTTATTTATAAACATTTATGTAAGGAGCGTAGAGATAAGGAGGACAATCTTATATGGGTGTTAAACTAAAAAAGTGGCAACTAAAATCGTCGAATTGAGATGGCGCTGGTGTGTCTAGGGCAGTGATCTAGAGAGTTTGAGAGTATGAAATGAAACGGAGTGAAGTGCGCGCTGAGTTGAATTGTTTACTATCACTAGCTGCAACCAGCGCCATCACTTCGTCGTCTTTCAACGGACACTTTTAATACACGGAGCTTGCGCTCCTTTACCTCTATTCTCCTTGCATTTATGTCTTCGTTTTAATTAGCTACTATAAAAAAAGAACACTACGATATGTGCAGTTCCATCTTACTTACCTCTACCCAATGAGCGTGGGTTAAGTGTACCTCTACCACACTATTACCCCTAGTACATTATTATTGTTATTGTGCAGTATCTACTATTTAGTTTGTGCCTCTACCCTCCATACTCCAGATTATTACCCACCGTACCACTGGGGGTATGCTCAGGGTGTGTCAGGGTGTGGAAATCAAATTCCTTTCTATAATTCCTTATTGGAAAATAGGCTCTGACATATTTTATTTACTTGTCGAAATAAAACCAGTATATTTACATGGCACCAGCCCAAAAAAACCACCGTTACATAAGTATTACAGTGATTTTTTTGGGCATCCCCTACTCACTCACCAAACACAAAAGCACGCATGCTGTTATTTTACGGTGATCTAGTGGGTGGGGAGTCCAAACGGCTGTAAAACCTGCCACAACTTTTCCACAGATACATACGATACCAGTCAACTTTGAAAAGTTCATTTCCAAAGTTGAGCCTGCCGGGAATCGAACCCGGGAACCCTACGACAGTGTTAAAGCATAACCAGCCAGACAGGCTACGTAGTGCGTATATAAGCGACCCGCTCACAGCTATTTTTGATATTCACAATCCCACTTTCAATCGGTAGAAACCGTATGAAAAACGGAGGTAGTTTAGAAATAGTGGAGAAACAGACAGACATACAAAATTTTAGCGACTTGGTTGCATTATATTGTTTTTTCTACTTACCTAAAAATTTAATCAGATTAGATTAATGAGGTTATTTTCTCATCTACTATGAGAACTGTCTCCGCTTGTCTCGCTGCGCACCGTCGCCGGTTTATGTATAATCTTAAATCTTTTGGCCGGTTTCAGTGCTCCTGACGCAAGTACTGACGTTACGCACGACTGACCGCGGTAGCTATACGCGTGCGTACGGTCAGGCGAGCTTTGTAACAACTTGTGAATTTTCATACAAATGACAAGCGCGTTAGTCGCACGGTCAGGAGTGCGTATCGTCAGTACTGATACTCTGTAAGTATAACTCTGTTGCTAAGAATACTAGGATCGGTGAAATAAAAGGAGCCACACACGAAAATAACAAAAACGTTAAGAGAATGCCTATATTAAATTGTTTTTATTTATATTTCGGTTGAGATAATGAGAGGTGTCAGGCTACCAGGGCGCCATGGAGCCGAGGCGTCAGTGGGTGCCGGGCGGGGTCTTGGCGGGCGAGGCGGGCGGTGGGGCGCTCCACTCGACCGCGTCGCCCTCATACTGAGTGTTCTCGAGCCGAGTGATCAGCCGTTCGTCCTCGTCGCCGAACTCGCCGCCCATCAGCGACGGCTCGCCGACCACCATCACGTCCTGAAAAGCGACCGATACGCGGTTTTTAATCGGGTTTTAAATTTAAACCAAGGTCACCCACCTTGTTAGGGAAGTTACACGGTTTAAAACCAACACCAAACTTCGCTACAACGACGAAACTACTAAAAGTTGAAATGAGCCTTGCACTTTTGTGTGCAACTGAAGGAAAATAAATATTTAACTAGGCTAAAGGGCAAATTAACTTAATTAACCCTTTTTTTTAAAAAAAAACCGCCTAACACAAGCAACGCCATAGGTGTTGCAAATGCGCTGCCGACCATTGAAGGTATAAGGGAGGAATGGAGGGATGGGGTAATGGGCTCTGCCATCCCTTACTCACTCACCGAAACACAACAGCACATAATAATGCTGTTATTTAACGGTGGTATTCTGTAAGGTGGTGGTTACTGCCGCCAGACGGGCTGCCCAAATGACTGCGTAACGCAGTGTGCCCTACCAAAGAAACCAGGTCAAGGTCAGAGCCCCATCAAGTTTTGTGTTGTTTATATAAGTAGCGCAGCGGATTAAGACTTCTCGGCAAATGTAGAAGAGGCATGCGCAGAACTCTATTTTTAGGTGATTGAGGGGGCAGAGGAGCGTGAGCGGCTGAGTCTACCAATAGCGTGTGCCGACACGTTATTGGTAGACTCAGCCGCTCTTCCCCTCGCGCACTGCGTTCGCGCGTCTCGTGTCTCTTGGGTACTGTTGCGTACAGATTGTTTTATCGTATTAGTAATAAAAAATGCTTAAAAAACGTTGTTATTCGACATCGCACGATGATTTAGTGGAAGGAATATCATCTCTGCCTGTAATGTTAAGTTAGTGAGGTGCAAAAAACACGAAATAAGAAAAAAGCTATTAATTTCCCTTAGCAATTTTGTGCGCAATTGTACACATGCGCCCACAAGTTTCGCGGACTGACCTTAATATATATTGCGAGACCTATGTCTATACTCCTGCTAAACCGAGCGTTTTGTTATACATCAGCAATGTTTAGGTTTTACCTGTGAGGCAAGGCTGAAATTGGGTCCCGGTGATCGTTTCTTGGCAGGGGCCGGCGGCGCTGAGTTCGCTCCGGCGCTACCTTTGCGTTTGCGTCGCTTACTCGCCGGTCTTTGGGACTCTGTAACGGATCGTTTATTCACTGAATTAATTGTTATATTAAGTGTGTTGACTAGCTTTTGACCACGACTTCGTCCGCGCTCCCTTTTCCTTTTATTTATGTTGAGATCAACAGACAGGCTAACGGTCCATTTGGACGCTGCAGACTACAGTAGAGTTGGGAATAAGGGATTGGGAATATTTTTTATACGATTTAGATGCATCACAGCAGATTTTTGTTTGACTATAAAATTTCATTTGGACGGTGGACGGTATCAAGTGTTTACCTGGAGGTGCGACCATCCGTTGCCATTTCTGGAAGAGCGTTGTCTTGAGGCAATCTCTGGGCGACAGCGCGTACGCTTTGTGCCGCGACATCAGCTCCTGCATTGGTTCTAATATCACGCATAACTGAAACAATATTAAACATTCATTAACATCGAAGCCCCAAAAAGTGATTAGCCGGATCCACACCAAACGATCCACTGCGCTCCGATCGCGCGCGGCTGGAGCGCGATCCACAGGAGCACTTGGTGCGCGGCAGGAGCGCGCGCTCCTTGCCGCGAGCGATCCGTTTGTTGTCGGTTTTTTGATCGAGCACAAAGGTGCCTCAGTCTCTTGTTGCGCGTAGTGTGGACCGTTGTATGTGGAGCGCGCGATTTAACTCCACCATCAACTAATTCTTTGTAAAGCTGAGTACCATATTCTAACCGGTTTTTATATAAAGTTTTCACCCAGTAACGTCTTTTCCGTTTTTGTGATTTTTTTCGTAAAATTTTAAGAATAATGTAAGTTGTTGCTGCTACGGCAATTCGCTGCACGTGTGACTGCATAGCGAGCGAGAGATCAACTGTGGGCTTTGGTTCGCAGTGGATCGGCTGGAGTGGTGCGGCAGTATCGCAAGAAATTCAAGCCGTCGATACGAGCACGATCCATGATCCATGCTCCACGCGCCTGGATCGCGGATCGCAGGATCGGCGATCCAAAATGGGATCGTTTGGTGTGGATCCGCCTAATGAAGCGGCGGAAAGACATCGGGAAGAATATTCTCCCAGCCGATCCGCCGGAGAAGGCTTATTGAGAGCAGGCGGCTGGCCTATGCGGATGGTCTTGCGGGAGACTGCCGCCCGTCGTTAGATCCCCCGAGATGGCCGGCGTAACTCCACGTACGGGTACGCCGAGGTGGCTGACGTACTTCCACTTCCGGATACGTCGAGGTGGCTGGCGTACCTCCACTTGCGGGTACGCCGTGGTTCCGACAAGGAGCGTAGCCCTCCCCGCGCTAGATAGCCGTGGCGGGGCACCGATGTCGTGTCATAAAGTCTTCGCGACGCCCGCCCTTCACACCCCACAGTGTCCCCCCACACTGCGGGGTATCCAAGAGGATTTCCCAACGTTAAAAAGGTCTCATTTATAATGAGTCGGTATTTCTCAATCCAGCGGTACTGGAATTATATTGCAGCCGGACTATGATTGACTAGGCACTAGCTAGTAAACTATTTGTTCAACATACCCTCAAATAATTCAATGTGGAGTTTGTGATGCCCTGTCTTGTGATGTTTTTGGCTAGTTGATCGAGCGCCGCATGGTCCGGTGGGTGCACCGCTTGTCTCGGGATCAGTTCCCGGTGCGCCCTGACGGCCATATGCCACGACTTGATCCTCATCAGGTCGTCGAACGTGAACTCGAGGATGAGACGACCTTCTGTGCATACCTGAAATCATCAAGACCTTTGTTGAGATATCATTTGGAAAAGTAACCGGTTCAGCTGTAAGTACTTTTGGATTATAAATCGTACGATGACTGAAGACAGACATAATATGGGGGTAAATTTGTGTCTGAAATGACCAAAAATATCCTTACGATTAATCATACTATGACTGAAGAGAGACATAATATGGGGGTAAATTTGTGTCTGAAATGACCAAAAATATCCTTACGATTAATCATACTATGACTGAAGAGAGACATAATATGGGGGTAAATTTGTGTCTGAAATGACCAAAAATATCCTTACGATTAATCATACTATGACTGAAGAGAGACATAATATGGGGGTAAATTTGTGTCTAAAATGACCAACCTTACAATACAATTAATCGTACGATGACTTAAGATGGACATAATATGGGTGTAAACTTGTGTCTAAAATGACTAAAAACGAGCTTATGATTACTGTAATGAATGAATTGCCAATTACTGTATAAATTTACCTTTGTAAACATGGGTTTCCCGTGGTGTGTGACCATTGTACAGTGATCGCAGTCTAACGTTATACTCGTATTGTGGAAGGACTCTTTCGGTTGCCGCATTGTGTAATATAATTCTGAAACGCCACCTTCGTATATGCTCCGAAAGTAGCGCGGTATTAGTGTCCTTCCTATTGCTGGAAAACAGACAAAGTACACGTTTAGTTAAGAAACAGATTATAGTTTTAAAACTTAACATAGAAGTACACTCGGCTTATCCCGCTCGAAGGACTTTTTTCAATTAATTTTCTACTAGCTTATGAAAAATAAATAATATAATATATAAACAATATAAAACTTGTTACTATAGCACTTTGGCCATATTATTATATGCGTTAGTTTTATATTTTATTTTAGACTAGCTGTTGCACGCGTCCTCGACTGCGTAACTTTATAAAATACTAGCTAGTGTCCGCGACTTCGTCCGCGTATAATACGGTGTAATTATGTGATGATATTTTTAGATGACCCCTTTCGTCAGCGAAAGCAATATAAACGCTTGATGTATTGTTGCTATAACGCTTTCGCCAGGCGTTAGTGTTTTTATTTTATTATTCTTGATCCCTCGGGAACAGTATCTACTTTTTTTTCTGGATGAAAAGTACCCTATGTCCTTTCCCAGGCTCTAGAGTACCTGTACACCAAATTTCATTTAAATCGGTTCAGTAGTTTTGGCGTGAAAGCGAGACAGACAGACAGACAGAGTTACTTTCGTATTTATAATATTAGTATAGAAGTATAGTTTGCCTACGATACTCGCTGACAACATAGCTTACTACAGGTGAAAGAATTTTTAAAAATTTTGAGTTTTTAGTGCCGGCAGACAAGGCTGACTGTCACTTGACACTTGATGGTAAGTAAGTGGCTACCATTGCCTCTAACACAAGCAACCCCCACGGGTTTCTTCAAGTGCGCTGCCGTCTACAGTAGATTTGAGGATGAGGTATTGGGAATTTGGGAAGTGTTGGAGAAATTAATGTGCTCTGGGAAGGAATAATGATTTTTCACTACTCACTGTATCTCTTGGGTCCATCTTCTAAACAGAAAGTTAACGTGAGGGTCGCGTCGTCTTCAAAAAATTCTGTCGCGAACGCGTCCCACCATAGGTTATCAGAGTCCTGTAACATTTTCAATTAACACGAATTAGAAATAGAACCTTATATATGGAACATATTATATTATATGCTTAGAATCTCTGTTATGATGCGGTTCCATAGCCTGATTTTTCGCAAGCCAAACCGAACCCAGTAATCATAATATTATTACTTTTAAAATTGTATAATCTCTATAAATAAACATATATACTTTCTTACAAAAAGATAATTATTTATTTCGAAAACCATTTAAAACATATACCTACTTCTAAATTCAAGATCTTCATATATATCATATCACTTCGAAGACGATTTTTTAAAATTGGTCCATTAGTTTTACAAAAATACAATTATCTTTATGGATAATATTGGTAGGTATATATTACATAAGAATAAGAGTAAAAAGTGAAATAAAAATCAATATTTCTATAAATTAATTTGAATATTGCGGTCCTTATAATGAAATAATTTCTATAGGCATACATATTAATATAAAAATAAAATGTTATTGCTGTAATTTCGTCTGCACGTAGCTTTGTTTACATTACGAAAATCAATAGTCAAACACCTCAGTCAAACATACACTTGATGATTCGAAACTTTATTCACAGATGGCGCGATTTACAACCACGTTTAGTACCAAGTCTCGAAACTAGATGTCGCTAGTCATCCGATAAATTAGTATTGGAATTCTAGCTGGCTGACTGTATTGCTCGGCAGGGCAAAGGTTTTTTTCCAAACTTATTATTTTTACTTTTATTCCAGTATTGTTAGCACTCTATTTATTACTTTATTCCCTATATTTCAATACCAAGAGGTTGAAGCAATTTAGTAGGGATGTCCCACCTATTGCTACTAATTATCCCTCCTGGTAGGGATAAGTGGACTTTTTCACCCTGAGAGTGGATTTAGTAGGGATATCCCACCTATTCCTACTAAGTATCCCCCCTGGTAGGGTTAAGTGGACCTTTTCCCCTGGGTGTGGATTTAGTAGGGATGTTCCACCTATTCCTACTAAGTATCCCCCCTGGTAGGGTTAAGTGGACTTTTTCCCCTGGGTGTGGATTTAGTAGGGATGTTCCACCTATTCCTACTAAGTATCCCCCCTGGTAGGGTTAAGTGGACTTTTTCCCCTGGGTGTGGATTTAGTAGGGATAAGTGGAATTTAGCCTACCGCCGGCCACCGGACGATCCTCGCGGTTCGTCCGGTGTTAGAGGAATGGGTGAGGCGCCGAGGTGGTGGCCTCACCTTCCGTATGGTGCAGATAATGACCGGACACGGGTGCTTCGGTCATTATCTGCACCGTATCAAACGAGAGGAGTCGCCGCGGTGCCACCACTGCGGCGACCCAGACGATACGGCCGAGCATACGCTTGAAGTATGCTCGGCCTGGAGTCCCCAGCGCCGGGAACTAAGAGCGGCTCTGGGGGGTGGAGACGTCACACTGCCAAGCATGGTTGAAGCCATGCTTGGCAGTGTGACCACCTGGAAAGCGGTTGCTTCCTTCTGCGAATTCGTAATGTCGCGGAAGGAGGCAGCCGAGAGGGAACGAGAGGAAGAGGCAGGTCTCGCTTCCCTCAGACGTAGGCGGTTGGGCAGGAGAAGGCGGGCATATCTAGCACGTCTTCAAATGTCCTAGGGGACCTGCGCACACAGCTGGCTAGCTGTGTGTGCCTGCACAAGGCTCCCCCCGTCTGGGGATTGCTCCGGTGTCTCCGGGCAATCCCCCATCGGCGTCAGCCTAGCCAGTAATGGCTAGGCAGCCCTGGGGGTGGGTCGGAGTTATTGCCTCGGCAGAGCCCGGTCCACCCTCGTACATAGGGCAAGGAGGCACCGGGGAGTTTTAGTGGGTAGTGGCCGGGCCCGCTATGACTAACATAGCGCGGTGCGCCGGCTGACCCCCACATACCCCTACCGTCTAGCCAGCGGTGGGGAATCTGTAAACGGATTTCTCCTCGATAAAAAAAAAAAAAAAAAAAAAAAAAAAGGGATAAGTGGAATGGGGTGCTTAATCACTACTATAACTAAATCCCAAGCAATCATTTTAACAAAACTATGTATCCACAACCTACTTCGGAATTAAGGGAATGCTAACCTGAATAGTTATAGACACGACTATGGGATACCAAGAGGTGTCGAGGCGTGTTATGTATGCAGTCAGTCAACGCCGGCCCTTGGTTAGGGTAAGGGCACACTTTACGTGCGAAGCTTGGAGGTAAGCTAGGAGCTACGCTAGCGTATGTACAAGAAGCAAATGGCCCACATACATACAATTCCCTCCGCGTCGAGTTTTGGTGTGAACAGAACAAGACACACTAAGAAATTATCGCTCACTTCACTAAGATCAGTCGCTGAAGGCTTGTTAGGATTAGTTTAGTAATTTAGTATAGTGACGAGAAATTTACTAGCTAAACTACTTGCGACTGCACAGAAGTCGTTTGCATTACGGTCGAGTATAGTACTCAACTCGACCGTAACGCAATAAAGTGGACATAAAGCAAATTTTGAAGAGGTGGATGAAGAACTTTTTTTTATAACTAAAAAAGATTTTTATATTGTGGAGACTTAACATTCTTCAAGCAAGATTTCTGGGTAGTTAGCGTGTAAATTAATTACTAAATTTCTCGTCACTATACTAACTGTCTGTAGTCTGTCTGAACAAGCCTTAAACGAGTAGCTCGACTCTTAGCACTAAGCGAGGCCTATTTATTATTTAAAATGCTTATAATAATAATAAAATATACATTTATATCGTTCTCACCTCTGTCCTCTGTTGTAATCTTTTGTTAAGTTCATATACTCTGTAATCTGGTTGACCAAAATAAGGCGCGTGCCGCCTGGAATAGAAGGAAAAGAAACTATTAGCTTGTCGGTTTACTACAGTGAAGTCAGGCCAAGGAGACAACGCAAACTATGTAAACAAATACGATCTGTACTGAGTTTTACAACATCAAGTGATTATGTATCGCTGTCCATTTCCCTCGTACGAAAAATGATAGAACTATCTGTTTCGTGGTACAGGAAAGCGATCTTGACAACACATTTTGGTACAATTTTATGATTTTTTTTTATGAATGGTTGTACGATTAGATAAAATACATGTTAACTATTTGTTTTATTAAAAGAATCATTAACTATTGGTTTGTACACATTATTTGCGTTGTCTTCGTGGCCTTGCTTTAGTTTCACACAAATAAGTCACAATATTTTGAAACTCTTTAAAAAAACCGTGAAATATTATGATTTTGATAATTTTTTTTAAGATAATACAATCTATTTTTTCATTCATTGTTCGTAATCCAAGATTCTTAGTAACAAATAACAAATTTTATCCATTTTACAGGGTAAGTTGAAGGACATAATAATAATAAATTCTTGATATTACACAAGTAACAATCTTCAACTATAGGAAATGAGCTGATGATCTTCAAACGATGAACAGATCTTTATAAATTATAGCTAAGAATAAGAACCATATCGATCACATCAGCTTTCAAGCAAAAATGCCAGAGACAAATACACAGGCGAAATTTATAACACCCCCTTTTGCGTCAAGCGCTAAAAATAGCGAACGCACCGTTTGACTTGCATGGAGTTCAAATTTTCAAAAACCATTTCCTAGCGGATGCGGTTTCTTTTAAAACATAGTCGCCGTCTGTCCCCATGTACTAGTAGGCTTAGATCTTTTAAACTCCTAAACGGATTTTAATGCAGTTTGCACTAATGAAAAGAGCGTTAAACGAGTAAAGATTGCATAAAAAAATCCGCCTGAAGAAGGAGGCGGCCCGTTAGTACGTTACAATATGTCGCAAATTTCAGCTTTCTACACTTAGGCCCATTCAGAGACAGAGCTCGATGCGTAGATCGGTCGCGCTTGTCATTTGTATGAAAATTCGTACAGAGCTCGACCGACCGTACGCACGCGTTTATTGCTACCGCGGTCGGTCGTGATCGTGCGTATCGTCAGGACCGACGTCAGGAGAGCTCTAAAAGCGGCCTTAGTAGTTTTGGCTGTGCGTTGATGGATAGTCAATAGTCAGCAAGGACAAACGAGTATATGATGAGTATCAGACAAAATTTATTTTATACTCCTAACTCGTCCAGAATACATAGAAGTTTACAAGCCAATGCCACACTCTCGTATAAATAATTAATTTCTAAACTGTGGCTTCTTATGAAACCAATTTATGTTGGAGTGAGAATGTTCTATTTATCAATGTTTTTATGTTCATATAATATAATATCTTGTATAAAAAAGTAGTCTTCCGATAATATGGGTTTAGAATTATTTTATCTTTTAATTTTAATTTAATTTAAATTTCGGGCAAAAAATAGTAAGCATTATTATTGATATTCATTATAAACAGTTGCAAGAAATATAAAAAGGTTTATTTAGTCTAACATGGATCCCTTTGTCGAGTGGTTAACTAACATGCTTGCTTCTTGCCTCGGCCTCAGCCTTCGATACCCGGCGGGGCCAACTTTGGACGCAATGAAATGAAAAATGAAAATGAAAACTGCCGTATGCCGATAGACGGAGAGCCCGAAACTGCAATTTCCCCTGCTACCTACTACTAGGAGCTCATAGTCATAGAGTAATGATGAGTTGATACACTTGACCAGTTACCTGAAATAAGGGTCCGATATCGGGTGGTAGATCGGCGGAGGCGGCTGCGGCGCGTACTCATGGTACTGTATGTGCGGGTGCGGGGGATGGTGCGGCGAGAGATGGTGGCCGTACTCGCGGTACTCGCCCTCGCCGCCGAGCGAGCCCAGCGCCACCGGCATATAGGCCACCTTGTCACCGCGCCATCTCCACTAAGCGCACCAACTAACGCGCCACAAGCAATCACTCTTCACCGTTTATGCGCGCTTGGTACTTTCTATTTGATAACTGTTTATAATATACCTCCTTTATTTGTTTTTTTTTAACTATTTAGTTAGGTTAAGTAAAATTTAAGTTACCTTATTCACTAATAACAAATTCAACTATTTTATTCAAATTATCTTTTCGTGTCTTTTTTATGACGATTTATTAATACAATTTTTATTTAATTCACAATTCATTCACTAAGTAATAAGTAGATGAAGTTTGTTTTTATTTTTTAATAATATTTTTAGAATGAATTCTGTTAGTTTTATTTTGTGTCCTGGTTGTTCGATTCACAATCAGAAATAGTTTTTATTTCACTAGCACACAACAAATTATAACCACAAATTATTCTAGATAACAAAAAACTTTGGTCACTGGTAATAAATAAATATATTATAATACAGCGTATCTGTCACCACACCGTTAAATAAATAAAAAGTTAAGTTTCTTTACGATTTCTAAAAGGAAACAAAAAAAACACTAAAGATGGGTAAACTGAGGTAAAACTGAATTTCAAGCAAAGAATGCCGATCGCAATAATCTGCAGTAAAATCTACAAACGATACGAGTGGAGCAAACGCGACTGATAAAAAGCATTTCGAATTTTTCGCGCGGGAAGTGTCATCGCACCATGACGAAACGTCACAAGTTCCTTATGTACTAAACGTTGTCACACGAATCTAGCCGTTACGTTGACTCAATAGGAGCGATAAGCGTTTAGATACCAGACTTCAGGCGGCGGTCTGGCAACGTCGCGTCAGCTGGCTGCGCTAGTAACGAGGCGCGTTCAGTTCGGAAAGGTCAACATCGGTTACTATATTTTTTTTATACACCGGCTATTTTTGAGGGCGTTGTTTGTTTTTTTTTTAATATCACATTTGTATTGATTTTGTTCTACGGAAATTGAAATATTGAAACTTTTTTATGGTGACCGTTCTGTCTGTTATATTATTTTGCTTCTAGAATATTTACATTAATGCTAAATGTGATTGTTAAACCAAAATAATGCATTAATTTATATATTTTTAAAAGTGCGACGATGTATTACTAAATTGAACGAATGACAGTAAACATTGTAAATACAAATCTAACATGACAAGATTAAAATCGCCTAATTACCATTGCATACATCATTACGGAAAAAATAAAATAAAAAAAAACGACTATTGTTTTCACCACTACAAGGCCTCGAAACGCACGCGACGTTGCCACACCGGGCGTTCGCGCCATACTTTTTACTGTTTCTTAGCACATAGAGCGCTCATTACGCTTGGCACGCACACAGAGACGTCGTTGGTGATATTGTTATATCCGTTGTACATACGATACGATGTACATACTATGAGATATACATATACATTCCGCGAGCTACGACCGTAGATATGTAGGTAAGCTACGTCGCTGTGCGGCACAAATCAACAGAACATCAGCTATAAATAACTGAAGAGATGTCCGTGAAATTCTGTTCGCGTCATTTTTGCCTCACTTGGTGAAAAGCGTTCTGAATGCTCCGTCCGCAATACGTCACAGACTACGCGACACGCTATTTTCAAATTGAGAACTTTAAATTCCAAGAAGTTTTACTGGCAAAGAGCACTTATTGACTTCGTTTCTGTTTAAAATTATTTTATACTCAATTTATTTCTTAGAACCTTATTTATATATAAAAAAAAACGAAAAATAATAAGTGCATTAAGAAGTTCTTAAACAATTTAAAATTTGTCATTGCAACGTTATCTTTACATATTTACACTTGTTACTCAAACTTATAAAATAAACTATAGTCAACTTAACGGCTAGTTACTATAACAACCTAGCAACTCATAAAAATATAAAAACTGAAGCAAATTCCCACAAGCGGCGCTGTAACGAAGAATTAACTCGACTTATCACAAAAATATACACTGATAATGATGATTGCAAACAACGCGCTAAACTCGTAGTAAGTTTACGAGATATCACAATACAATACAAAATTAAAAAAACACGAGCAATTAAAACGATAAGATTGTAAATAAAACGCGACTTGTAGACAATACAGCGCGATTAGGAGTCGCAAAAAAAAAACCGAGGCGCGCGGGACGGATCGCGGACGCGTTCGGCGCTCTGTCAATCAGACAAGTTAGAGCGGAATGTATGTCACGACAAACGCCGTGTCAATGACTCCGTGCACTTAGACTAGGCGGTGGAATGAAAAGCCGAGTAGCGAGACGAGTGTATGCGGCATATAATACAACACGCCGGCCGCGCTAACACGTGCGCCCTAAGGAAAACTCCACGAATATACCACGCCACACAGTACCGGCCCCGTGAAAACAGCGCCCGCCATGCCCATGCCATCCGCCGTACTGAAAACCATATTGTGTACACAGGCCGTCCGGTGCAAGAGGCAATTGCGCGTAAATATAACGCCTATACAATACAGTCTCGACAACGTTTTATTCGGGAATCGATTGAGTGAATGAAAAAAAAATTAAAAAAAAAGTGGACGCATCGAAACGGCTTTATCGTGAACGCTTCGTATTGTAATCGACCGATTCCAATTTCAAAACTGCACCCGTGTGTCAAATAGTTTGAAAAGAGAACACGCTAGTGTTACCGTCGCGACGGCGCGTTCAGTGCGCCTATGTAATCCGAGTACATAGGAGAAGTGTGCCGCGTCGTGATGGACGAGTGACGAACTGTCAAGCGTTCGGGACGCTTCGGAAACGTTCGGATGGACACGAGGCGACGCGGCGCGTTCGGATATATTACACGATTAGATTATGTCAGAATGATTAATAGATAAATAAAAACCGGTTGTTGTCTTAGGTCACTCGCATTGGATCGTTTACAATGGACGAAAATCAAGTTTGGCGAGAGACAAGTGTCGACTGTTGGGCTAAGGTCGTTCGTTACGATAACAGATTAATAAATTATGTACACAAGTATTCTTTACATAGTATATGTAATTTAATTTAAAGTCGCTTTCCGCGTCTGTCTGTCTGTAAGACCGCAACTTCTCCTGGATCACGCAACGAATTTTGATGCGGTTTTCACCATCAGGCAGATAATTTTTCACGACAGTTTTATAGTATTTATTGTATAAGAAAACCTAATTAGATTTTTATGAAAATTGAATGAAAAAGTGTGTGTGTGTCAGCTCCGACGCACGACTGGAGTTACGAACGAACGAATAAATAAATAATTTAATAAATATAATTGAAATATAACATTTTATATAATATATTATTAATATCTATCTGCTACGGACAAGTGGCAAGGGTGCTTGCCTAACGTTTCAGGGGCCCCGGGTTCGATTCCCGGCGGGGTCAACTTTGGAAATTTTAATATAATTTTCAAAATTGACTCTGGTCTGGATTTGAAAAGTAGTGGTAGGGCACACACTGCGTTTCGCAGTCATTTGGCCAGCCCGTCTGGCGGCAGTAACCACCACCTTACAGAATACCACCTTGAAATAACAGCATTATGTGCTGTTGTGTTTCGGTGAGTGAGGATGCCAGAGCCCATTACCCCATCCCTCCCTTATCCTTTATCCTTAATCCTTCCATGGTCGGCAGCGCACTTGTAGCACTTATGGCGCTGCTTGTGTTATAGGCGACGGTAGCCACCTACCATCAAGTGGACCGTCAGCCTGTCTGTCGACCTTATCATAAAAAGAAAAGCCAAGAAACAATCACTTCAGCCGTCTTCAGCGTTCAAACGTCAATTTGCAAGCTTCGATACCACGGACAAATATGTACACAGCAGACACACATGTCAAACTTATAAGGGAGCGTTCTAATTGGCCACGATTGACGAGCAAACGATGCGTTTTCGTCGCACGACGAAATTAAAACACACAAATCTCTTAAAATAGTGTCCTAATCCTAAGAGCCTGTACAGATGAGGCGTTTTACGCACACGCGCGTTACCGAGATACTGGAGTTACATATATATCCGGTCCAGATGCTGACGCGGCGCGTATCCTCACTCGCGCGTAAAACGCGTGCAATGAGCGGGACTCTCGACTCGCGCGCCATTGCTGCGTCCAGTAGCACTACCATGAGTTGCTATCGGAATCTTACGTGAGTTTACTTCTGTCGATAACGAACCTTTCACCCTTCAATATGCTAGTGAATGATTTAACTACTAACGTTACGGTATTTCTCGAGAGCATCAGTCAAATTTGTAACTTTGTAACTAATTTGTACTTTGTACAAAGTTACAAATTTGTAACTTTGTAATTTGTACCGATTCTGTATAGAAATGTCAAGTTAAACGTTAGTCGCTAATGGTCGATACATTCGATAGATTTTTCACTTATGCAACTCATGTTACCGGTTTTAATTATTTGAGTGACCGCTAGAGACGCTGTACAATTTTTCATACAAATATTTTACGTTCTCGCTCATCTCTCGCTAGCGATTTCGGTCGTCATAAACTCGTGGTAACATAACAGATGCTGACGCGCGTATCCTCACTCGCGCGTAAAACGCGTGCAACGAGTCGGTACTACGCGCGTGTCGGTGGTGAGTGGGCGTATTTGGTAGATAAAATGGAGCGTGATAATTAATAACTGGCAGGGAATCTCGAATCCCTCCTAGCGTAGAAACGCGCGTATTTCCTTATCAGCAGCACTCTGTATGTATACACTCGAGCAGCACATTAGGAGCTATTATAGACTTAAATGAAAAAAAACAAAAAGATCGCCTATTTTCACGTTTCGATCTAATAAATAGTTTGGAGTAATAACAAATCTCACTTCGCCATTCAACCATCAACACGGAGTGCGTCAAAAACAGAACCACCGACTGCACTAAACTTTCTCTTCGACTTTCTCCTTAACAATGGACTAACAATATTTTCTATGTAAAATATATTTACCACTTAATATTTATTTCAATTTACCGACTACAAATTTATTTGACGCGGGGCGGATTTTAATTAGTTGAAGTGGCAATGAGCAAAATAGTATGGAGTGACGACGGCCGCTGGGGGTCTTCCTGACACATAGTCATTGTCAAAACAATATGTGCACTTTTTGAGATTTTCAACATTTTGACATTAGTGAAATTTACTGCCCTTATTCATCGATAAAAAAACCCTTACGAGGACTACGAGTTCTCTAAATACAGGGCGTTTTTTCTATCTGTGGAAATCGCAGCTCCCAAACAAATGGACAGATTTTGAACGGTTTCTTTTTTTGTTTAAAAGCTGTCGATATCGGAAATGTTCTAACTTATAATTTATCTATTTAAAACTTTAAAAATGCCAATATTATACGTTAAAACTTTAAAAGTTTCGAGCAATCCTAACTAATCCTTACCATCCTTACTAATATTATAAATGCGAAAGTAACTCTTGTCTGTCGCGCTTTCACGCAAAAACTACTGAACCGATCACAATGAAATTTTACATACACGTTGTCTGTTGGACACCAGAAAGGACATAGGGTACCTTTCATTCAGAACGCGGACGAAGTCGCGTGCAACAGCTAGTATTATATAAAGACGAAAGTGAGTCGGTTCTCAGGGATACAGAAAAGGACAT
Organism: Synanthedon vespiformis; assembly: GCA_918317495.1. Classification (NCBI taxonomy): domain Eukaryota; kingdom Metazoa; phylum Arthropoda; class Insecta; order Lepidoptera; family Sesiidae; genus Synanthedon; species Synanthedon vespiformis. Next base: position 2,913,623 of record OU906974.1, read on the forward strand.
TTCATCCAGAAAATTGATAATTTCCTGAAGGATCATCTAAATACGAGTATTATGTAAAACTAGTTAGCTGGCGCCCGCGACTTCGTCCTCGATAAAAAAAGAAAAACGTAGCCTTAATCCCGTGTCCTGTACGTCTAAATGTTTTATCTTATCCACCAAGTTTCATGGAGGAACACACATACATACATACATACATACACACAATACCTACACCTTTGACGTCTTATATTAAGAAAGAAAGAAATAAAATAATTTTTTATTAAGTGAACACAAATGGCACATTGCAATACAAGTTTAATCCGAACAATCTTAATCGTATTAACAATAGTACTTGCCAGTGCATGCACCAGTACTACTACATACTACACTTACAGATTTATTATTAGTATTAATAAAAAAATCACCGCCTAATAAATTAACACCTAAGAAAAAGAGGTATGGACAAAATCTAGTAGGTATGTATGTAGGTATTTAACAAAATAATTCTTCTGAAACACAACAACAAGACATGACAAAACTTTTTGATTAGACTAGAAACAATTCACGTTCTCAATTTAAAAAAAAAAGTACCCCCGTAACCAAAACGCACTTTCTATTTTTAAAAAAATCTGACCAAGTCAAAATTATTCAAATGTGGAACTGTTTCATCATTCATCTCTATAACTACGAGTGAGCAAGTGAGAGCTTGTTGATTTAATTCATTAGCGAAAGCGAGACAGTCCTACCGGCGTGTGAGTGCGACGGACATACACAAACAACACGTGAGTGAATGAGTGAAAAGTACCGGCGTTCGAAAGGGACAGGTTAATGTAGACGTCGCGCGCGAGAAAGGGATAGAATCAGTCTGTTGACGTAGTAGTAGATGAGATAAGGGGCTATCAGCAGTTTTGCGAGCGTTCACACCTAGCTTTGTACTTGAAACAGTAAATTAATTATTCAACACATATTTACGAATATTTAATGCACAACAATAAGAAAAAATATTGGAAATTTAGTGAATTTAGGCACAGTATAGATATTATTCTGTGATTTAGGCAAAGAAACTTTTGCCATAAAACCATTTCTTAGGAGTCAAAATTTTCGAAAACTAAACTACTGTAAAACGTAATTTTTTTTATATTTCACAAATCAAAACTATTTGGCCTACCGAGACTAAATTATTCTCATTCAATTGCAAATTTAATGTAATTAAAAAGTCTTTATAGTAACTTGTGTGCCGTTGGTGCCGTAACAAATGTGCTTGGTAGTAAAAATGGAAAAACGTCCTAAAATTTAATGGATTGAACAATGATCCGAGGTCTTTCGAGGTAGAAAACTCGGATTTGTCATTACCATTCACCATCACTACCAACATAATATAAAAAATCAGAACTACCTCGTTTGGTGTAAGGTAAAATGTACCAATCCCATAAATTTTTGGGCTCATATGGTTGTATTTTTTAAAAATTATGTATCACGTATTATATCTTATATTTATGGCATGTATATTAAATAAGACAATGCATTTAATTTCAATACTGCATTCGTGAAAGATCAGCTCCTTAGCTCATCATGCTGTGATAACATGCTGAGCAGGGCCCATTTTAGTACACTTTCATTGTGGGTTGTTTTTGTCGTTATTATTTTCTGTTTTACTAAAGTAAATAAACTATTTTTACTCCTACTGGCGACTAATTTCGACTAATTTGACAGTTGGGTCGTAAAAAAAGTCATTTTATAACTTAATATCATTTAATATTTAATAAAGAGCCGTTTTATATTATTGTCTTGAATTCCTACTTTAAACTAGCGAGAGAATCAGCGAGTTGAAATTTCATATAGTAGTGTTCAAGCTACTGCTGTACCCACTACTGTGGCTCCGTCTGAACGAGGCATCAGTCGCACTCACACTTCTGCAGATTGTCTCCGGCACACAAGCGCATTTTATTATTATTACTACATGAACGGAGTACATAAGTCAGGGAGTAAGTGAAAAACATTTTCTCCGGCCATGAATTTATATGAATTATTTTATGGTTAAAAGCCGGTGAATAGAGTTATGTTTCAGATTTTAAATAAAATCTTATTTTTTATTGTTTTGCTATATATTAATAAAGTTTAATTAATTATTAAACGATCTATATGCACGAGATCTATCTTTAGCTAGTGATGCATGAAAAATACACAGGGCAAAGGGCAAAACGCAGCAGAGGCAGGAGAGAGACGTCTTGGTTGAAGAGTAATTTTAAGATGTTGGCGACCTTCTTATAGGTCTTTAACATCTTTAATTATTCTTACTTAAATTATTCGTAAATATTTCTCAATTCATCAATAATTGCTCAAAATTATGGATGATACAATAAATAAATAAATAAATTTAGTTTTCGATACGTAATAATTTTTGAGAAACGAATCTAAAGGGGCCATGTGATCTGAGATTCCGAGGTTCAAATCCTATTCATTACACAAAATTTAAATTTTTCAGGATTTTTTCAATGACTCGGTCGTTGTTATCAATGTCTAATTATTAAGTAGTGGAAGGGCACACTGCGTTATACTTAGTCATTTTGGGCAGCCCGTCGTCGAACCGCAGTGGGTACCTACTTTATACAGAAGACCACCGTGAAATAACATCATGACGTGTGCTGTGCTGTACTGTACTGTAGTAACGGTTGCCAGAATCCATTTCCCTATCTCATATCCTACAATGATTGGGAGGGCTTTTAAAACATCACCTGTGGCTTTGTTGTTAGTTACAGGCGATGGTATAAACGGCAATCACACCATACAATTTGAACGTTTCCTATTTAGGAATCTAAGTAGAGAGCTCGTGATCACACTACGCTAAATTGATTTCTAATTAAAGAACCAAACTGTTTCTTTAAAAAAAAATATAAGACGAACAAACTCCATGTGGAGCGGAGAGAAATCAGTCAGCATTGTATTTCCTATACAATCGCAACACTAAAAATCTTTATTGAATCTAACTGTACAAAGCACAAGAAAAAACTAATAATAATAAAAAAAAATCAAAAAGTCACTTCATTCCTTGCTCGGATGCGTCGAGTAACGCACACACGGACGCGGTAAGGTCGTTGCTTGTACGCGAAGACAATAAAATAGTTGCGCATGTGTGCACGCCTACAAAATATTATACCGCGGACAGAATGTTTCGATACTTTTGATAGTTTAATTTTTTTTTATTCTATTTTTACATATCAATCTGTCCATACACTAACAATATAAATGTGAAAGTAACTCTGTCTGTTACCTTTTCAGGCCTTAACTACACAAAATATTTTTTTACGTGCATAATGCATTTTTACCTGCATAAACAAGGACTAATTAAACCTAGACCTTAGAGCGCAACCTAAAAACCCAAGAGTTAAGGTGTAATATTGCAAAACTAAATTTTGTAGCTTCTTGTTGATAACCGAACAGATTAGACATAGGAAGGATGTTTTTAAATTTTATGTAAAATATGTAAAAAAAACTAATTTAATGTAAGTAAATTTTGGATGAAGACGATAGGAAATATAGCTATAGAGCTACAACATCAAACAGTATCCTCCGATTTTGTTATCAGTTTTCTGAATTGCAACCCACTGTGGAAGCAAATTTAAAGGCGATTTCTCAAAAAGTATAAAATTTACAACAATCAAAGTTATACCTACAGAAAGTGCGTTTCATGATGATTAGGTATAACTTTCTGTAGGTATAACTTTTATGTTGTAAGTCTAATAGTTTTTGAGAAAATCGAATCAGAGTTCCAAGGTAGCGGGTGGCCCGGTTTAATTGCCGTTGAGTGTAGTTACATGCATGTAGGTAATAATGTAATTTTTATTTAATAGTGGACCATCTGTCTGTCGACCTTAACATAAAAAAAATATATATTATTAGCATTAATTAATTATTAATTAAATAAATAAATGAAAAGGGAGCAAGTGTCAAAACCATCGGGTCTAGTATCAAACATCACCCACACATGCGCGCCAACGCATTACCTGTTCACTCGTTTGTGTGTGCGTGTAGCATAGTTTATAAACAGTAGTGTAGATATGTAGGTATTCGTATTACTAATGATTGGGAGTACAATTTTGGCATTTTACAAAAACTATACGTCTCGAAGAAACGCCAAGAAACCATGAAGTCGGCTGCACAGTTAGGCAAAATTAGAATGACGACCTCTACGATTAACTGGGCTAAGCAAGGGGCCTGGTTCTGTTAACAGCTTTGGAAGAGACAGATTCCAAATTTCAAATATATATTTATATATATATATTTTTAAGTTTTTAGTAGCTACACGATCTTGGCTTCGCGCGGGTTCAAAATGAAAACTATCCTATCTTGGACCAAATTAATTACAAAGTTGTATCAAAATCGAAACAGTAGTTTAGGAGTTCATTGGCGTCAAACATGTGACACGATTTTTTTTTAAATATATATAAAGATTAAAAAAAAAAACGAGCTACAGGTGCTGCAATGCAACAGACATTTGTTGGTTTATTATGGATAAGGTATAGCTCTGCTACAAAAAATTAGCTCTGCTCTGCAATTCCTTGCTCCATTTCCATTTTCCGGTGGACTTCTGTAAAAAGGTGGCACAACAAACGCTAAATAATAAAAATATTCATTGTTACATGAAGAAATTACAAGAAATTGACAACGCAGACGCAGGGCTCACTGTTGGTGGTGTGGTTCGAGTATTTCATGTGTGTGTGTGGATCAAAAATCAAAAATGATGAAGCTTGCTTGCTCTAACAGGGAAGGAAAAACGGTGAGGAAACTAGTGTGTTGAAAAGAGATCACAAATACAAAATACATATATTATAGTATACAATGTGAATTGCTGTCCGCGTTGTGGACTGACGCCTTGCCAAATTAAACTTTTATAAGCCTTGTGTTACCTTCATAAAATTGGAATTAATAATAGTATATACTAATATTATAAAAAGGAAAGATTTGATTGTTTGTTTGTTTGTATAGAATAGGCTCCGAAACTAGTAGACCGATTTGAAAAATTCTTTTACCATTAGAGGCCGACATTATCCGTGATGAACATAGGCTACTTTTTACCGCGGGAAAATGTTTCATGCCTACAGGAAAACGGGTAGTAAGAATTATCCTTCCGTACTTATCTTTTTCACACATAACTTCTAAACGGATGAACCGTTTTGGTTGAAATTTGGTATGGCTATTTCGATGGTTTGTTGGATTATTTAAAAATACAATTGGACGCGGTAGGTGGCGCTGCTGTCGGTATGTCAACTACTAAACGGCTTGACCGATTGATTGGGTTGAAATTTTGTATGTATATTTCAATGCCATCGTTCCACAGACACGAATGTATTATTATATTTTATAAAGTTACGCGGACGAAGTCGCGTGCAACAGCTCTAGTATCTACTTAATAAAATGGAGAGTTCAAACGTCCATACACCGCTTAAAGTTATTATTGGGGCATCAAAGTAAGATTCACTTGTTAAAAACTTTAGCGAACAAGTGCATTGATTTTTGATTTACATGTCATTGTAATCGGGAGATAAATGAGCGAGAGTGAGCGAGACAAAAAATACTATAGAGGGGGACCAGAGCAGAGCAGAGAGAGTCACCCCTATCAAACAACATTATACTTACTGGGCGCAACGGAAAATATTTCATTTGTGAAGAAGTCACATTCGCGAATTAACATTCTATTCGCGATTAGCAAATCCCGAGACAGATTCACTTTTTTCAAAATCAAAACATTTATTTATAAACTAGCTGGCGCCGGCGACTTCGTCCACGTTGAAAAAGAAAAAAATATAATATCCTGTGTCCTGTACGTCTAAATGTTTATTATCTACCAAGTTTCATTAAAATTTAATAATTCGTTTAAGAGTGATGGAGGAAGGAACATACATACATACATACATACATACATACATACATACATACATACATACATACATACATACATACATACATACATACATACAAATACATAGAGAAAAAATTGTAACAATGGTCAATTTAGTTGCAGTATCGTGTATATGGTCCGCGAGCCAGCGACAGATTTTCATGACCAATTTCCTCCCAGTCGATAACTAGTAAAATGACTGAGACAGTTGTATCATGATGCGTTGCGAACGTCAGCTGCGGCTCCGATGGTGGGTTGAGCAGTAGAGTGGTAGCCGCCCACGCACATAATAAAATTATGGACTGAGAGGAAATCATTGACGAAATTAGTGCCTGGCTTACGGACCAATAGTAGAGTCTTCTATAAAATAAACACGATATCTCTGAAAATAGAGAAACTTACTCCATGACCAAACAGATTTATTATTAAGTAAAGTATTGATTAGGTTTCTACAAGAAACTCTTATGATCGTCATTATAAATTTAAATTTACCAGAGTTTCGAAAAAAAAGTCAAGGTGACGATCTTGAGAAGAAACCCCGAAAGAAACTCGGGATACTAACTTATCTTTTCGTTAATCTAATTAACCTCTTTAATCGCCATTATTTTCGTGTCAATTTCGCTAGTCTATACTAATATTATAAAGAGGAAAGATTTGATTGTTTGTTTGTATTGAATAGGCTCCGAAACTAGTGGACCTATTTGAAAAATTCTTTCACCATTAGAAGCCGACATTATCCGTGATGAACATAGGCTACTTTTTACCGCGGGAAAATGCTTCATTCCTACGGGAAATCTAAAATAAAAGTAAATACTAGCGGCTTGGCCCGGGAGATAGCACCATCTATCCAAATCAGGTGAAACCTCGGAGAGATATATTATTTCGATGGGTGAAACGACTAACATGACAACTGCTTGGTGATATTCCACGGTAGATGGCGTTTTATACCGTAGGAATGAAGCATTTTCCCGCGGTAAAAAGTAGCCTATGTTGATCACGGATAATGTCGGCTTCTAATGGTAAAATAATTTTTCATATCGGTCCACTAGTTTCGGAGCCTATTCTATACAAACAAACAAACAATCAAATCTTTCCTCTTTATAATATTAGTGTAGAAGTATAGATTGAACTAGCTAGCGACCGCGACTTCGCCCGCGTTGAAAAAAAAAGTTGCATTATCCTGTTTCCTGCATATTATGTATGTCTAGAATCTAGATAAATGTTTATCTACTACATGAAAATGAGTTAATTCGCTTAAAAGAGTTATGGGGGAACATACATACATACATACATACATACATACATACAGCTACACTTACGCTACATACTTATTATTTGTATTGACTGATGATTGAGTGATACTAGACTCTAAACTAAACCAACAAAAATTATTTCTATACATTAATTTTCAGAGCACCTCTTTGACTCACGATGAATCACAAATACAGATAGACAAAAGGGGCTCCTTTTTTTTTTCAAAATTTTTATCTCCGGAATTCGAGCGATAAAAAGACGTTCTTGTCAAGACTGTTTTTGCGAAGACATAATGTAGATCAGAAAGATGTATTGAACGCACTGTAAATATATTATACTTAGGTACCTATTCTTGTGAAATCTTATGAAATACACTTTCGCATTTATCTATACTAATATTATAATAAACAGGAAAGATTTGATTGTTTGTTTGTATAGAATAGGCTCCGAAACTAGTGGACCGATTTGAAAAATTCTTTCACCATTAGAAGCCGACATTATCCGTGATGAACATAGGCTACTTTTTACCGCGGGAAAATACTTCATTCCTACGGTATAAAACGCCATCTACCGTGGAATATCACCAAGCAGTTGTCATGTTAGTCGTTTCACCCAGCGAAATAATATATCTCTCCGAGGTTTCACCTGATTTGGATAGATGGTGCTATCTCCCGGGCCAAGCCGCTAGTATTTACTTTTATTTTAGATTTACCGTAGGAATGAAGCATTTTCCCGCGGTAAAAAGTATCCTATGTTCATCACGGATAATGTCGGCTTCTAACGGTAAAAGAATTTTTCAAATCGGTCCACTAGTTTCGGAGCTTATTCTATACAAACAAACAATCAAATCTTTCCTGTTTACCTTGGGAAAATGCTTCATTCCTACGGGAAATCTAAAATAAAAGTAAATACTGACGGCTTGGCCCGGGAGATAGTGCCATCTATCCAAAATACGGTAGATGGCGTTTTATACTTTTCTACGCGGACGAAGTCGCGAGCACCAGCTAGTAATATTATATAGTTAGGATTTGGCACTAAAACCTTAGGCATTGATAAATAAAAAAAAATCAATGCCTAACAAAAATCTATATATTTAATTTTTAATATTATAAAGAGAGATTTTTATTTTTATTTTTGTTATGAATAAACTCAAATATTACTGGACCGATTTTGATAATTCTTTCACATATAGACGGCTACCTACTTATCAGCGTGTAACATAGATAGGCCATATTATTTTATAGTTACGCGGACGAAGTCGCGTGCAACAGCTAGTCTATACTAATATTATAAAGAGGAAAGACTTGATTGTTTGTTTGTTTGTATTGAATAGGCTCCGAAACTAGTGGACCGATTTGAAAAATTCTTTTACCATTAGAAGCCGACATTATCCGTGATGAACATAGGCTACTTTTTATCGCGGGAAAATGTTTCATTCCTACAGGAAAACGGGTAATAGGACAACGGGTAGTAAGAATTATCCTTCCGTACTTATCTTTTTCACATATAACTTCTAAACGGCTGAACCGATTGGGTTGAAATTTTATATGGCTATTTCGATGGTTTGTTGTATGATTTAAAAATACAATTGGACCCGGTAGGTGGCGCTGCTGTCGGTAAGTCAACTACTAAACGGCTTGACCCCTATTGGGTTGAAATTTTGTATGTATATTTCCATGCCATGGTTTCACAGACACGAATGTATTATATTTTATAAAGTTACGCGGACGAAGTCGCGTGCAACAGCTAGTTCTAAATAAAAAAGGAAAGCCTTGATAAGCCTTGAAAGGAAAAGGAAAGGCTTTCGGCCGTGATGTCCAAACCTTACTGAGTTTAGGACATGAAAATTACATGAACTCGCGCACTAATGGCTAACTTTTTACTTTAGCCGCAGATGTGCTTGTTTTTAAGTAGCTATTAAACCCTTAAACAGAGCCTAAAAAGTTGTAACAAAATTTTCGTAATCTACGTGCTGGTTTATGGTTTTCTTTGTAAGTACTTTAAGAGGCCTATGATCTAATGCTCATTAGATTTTTTTGAACTTATTCTCAAGAAATAACTTGTCTGACCTCTTTCCACCCCATTACAGAAGACGACCGTGAAAAAAATAGCACGTCTGCTTTTTACGTTATTTTATTCGTATTGCCCTATATGTTATCAGAGCATTTGCATCTCCTATGGCGATATATATTTAAACTATAATTAATAGACTATAAATTATATGTATATTGCTTAATGCCATTGCTTAGATACTTATTTTTTTTTTAAACGCGGACAAAGTCGCGGGCACCAGCTTGTATAACAATATGCAACCAAGTGTTATTTCTCCTACTATAAGAAAAAAAACTGTACTTAAGTAGTGTTAATTGTCCTATAGAACTTTCTACCATACAGAGAAGTCAAAAAGAAAGCAAGAAAGAAAACTCTATAAAAAACTGTAAGTAGTGTAAATTTTCCTATACAATAAAGTAGTCATAAAAAGCAAGGAAGAATACTATAAAAAACTGTAAGTAGTGTTAATTTTCCTATAGAACTTTCCTACCACACAGAGACGTCAAAAAGAAAGCAAGAAAGAATATTATAAAAAACTGTAAGTAGTGTTAATTTTCCTATAGAATAAAGTAGTCATAAAAAGCAAGGAAGAATACTATAAAAAACTGTAAGTAGTGTTAATTTTCCTATAGAATAAAGTAGTCATAAAAAGCAAGGAAGAATACTATAAAAAACTGTAAGTACTGTTAATTTTCCTATAGAACTTTCCTACCACACAGAGACGTCAAAAAGAAAGCAAGAAAGAATACTATAAAAAACTGTAACAAGTAGGTAGTGTTAATTTTCCTATAGAACTGTCTAGTGTCTACCATAAAGAGACGTAAAAAAAGCAAGAAAGAAAACTATAAAAAACTGTAAGTAGTGTTAATATTCCTATAGAATAAAGTAGTAATAAAAAGCAAGGAAGAATACTATAAAAAACTGTAAGTAGTGTTAATTTTCTTATAGAATTTTCTACCACACAAAGACGTGAAACGGAAAGCAAGAAAGAAAACTATAAAAAACTGTAAGTAGTTTTAATTCTTTTATAGAATTTTCTACCACACAGAGACGTCAAAAGGAAAGCAAGAAAGAAAGAATACTATAAAAAACTGTAAGTAGTGTTAATTTTCTTATAGAACTTTCTACCATACAGAGACGTCAGAGAGAAAGCAAGAAAGAAAAACTTCATTTAAATATTGTTTTTGCAAAAAAAAGAAAGAAGAAAAATAAAACAACTCGGCATACGTCACCGCCGACATAAGTACCAAGAACGCAGCTACGTCAAGGGGTGGTTCGATTCTACCCCACGCTGGCCACGTGCTCTCTCTCCCCTCCCCCTCTTTATACATAATTATAACCGCCTACCCACCTATCTATACTTTGTATAGGTGGCTTAAATATAGGTTACGTTGTCATTGGTATGGTGGAAACCGCAATAATCTGCGGTCGAAACGTTTTAAATGTGTTTCTTTAAACACTTCATCGCGTTATGGCCGCCACTCACCATCAGAGTTGGCATGATCCAATTGCTTGATCAAAGTGGCTTGATCAAGTTCTCTTTTTAACAAAAAAAACCGACTTTCAAATAAAAAAAATTATCATCAAAATCGTTTCATCCAGTCGAAAGTTCTGAGGTAACAAACATTAAAAAAAAAATACTGTCGAATTCAAATCCATTTCTGATGGATGCCATTTTCAAAACCGGGACTCTACTACCAACATTTTAAAAGTTAATTCAAATTCAGAGCAGTTTAATTTGGGTTTCTAAACAAAATCGCTTTTATACAAAAAAACGAAGTTGATGGTACGAAATAGCAAATGCAATCCAGTTTGGGTCCTAAATTAAATCGTATCAGGAGTTGATAGTACCAAATTTAAATGGGACCACACGGCAATCATATCAAACAGTCGAAAGTTATGAGGTTATGAAGTTCATATTAGTTTTGGCTGTGTGTTGATTGATTGATTGATAGTCACAGGACAAACAATTTATGTAGTTGGAACAGCAATGACAGTTGTATTATATTTCTAGATTTAAAGTTTTAAAGAAAGAAATGGTTACTGTGTGAGTCAACCGTAACAGATAGATAGGGCCATCGCGGAGTTTAGTATTATTAGTTCCCGCTGTTTATATTAAAAAAAAGGCTATTCAGGATAAACTTATATATGTAAAGATCGTTAGACAGGTTAACAATTAACACGAGCAACGCCACAGGTGCTGCAAGTGCCGCGCGGACCTCATTAGAATTAAGTATAAGGCATCCCTTAATCACTTACAGAAACACAGCAACACATAGAGATCTTAGTCCAGTATCCCTCACCTGGATTTTTTCTGATCACTAATAGGCTGAAACTCCGTGAGTAACTTACGAAACGTCCACCTTTTTCCTCTGCGAAAATTCTCGATAGAGGTAGCTAAAGGAGTTAGCAGCCGTGAAAAACTTCCAAGCGTAGGACTGGGAAAAAGTGCCACTCAATTTGTAGGACTATGCGGCCATTTTATTATACAAATGTTTACTAAGCTGCAGACAAAAAATTAATGCAGACAATTTAATTTTTTGTTAAAAAGTTTTATTTTATAATTTTTCGTGGCTATAATCTACTATTTACTCAACTCAGCATTAAAATTTGTCAGTAAACAATAAATCACCACCTATTTTCCCACACTTAAGGTAGGAACTTTTTTCCAAATTTATATGGGACCAACTTCGACGTATAACCCTATCCATTAAAGAAAGAATTATAAAATCGGACTACTCTGTAAAAAGTTATGCGTGGTAATACACTACAATCAGTGAGCGAACAATCAATCATCCCCTGTTTTCGTACCCTTAGGGTTAGAATATTTTACCAAATTCATAAGGGACCACCTTGAAGTTACACCCTTTCAAATAAAAAAAGAATTATCAAAAAAGGACTATTCTGTAAAAAGTTATGCGTAAAAGATCATACATAAAAAAATATATACGCGTCGAATTAAGAACCTCCTCCGTTTTGTTTTTTCGTTTTCGTCGGTTGAAAATGGCCGCATAGTCCTACAAATGAGTGGTACGTTTTCCCAGTCCTACGCTTGGAAGTTGTTTACGGTTTCTAACTCCTTTAGCTACCTCTATCGAGAATTTGCGTAGAGGAAAAAGGTGGGCATCTCGGCAAACTGAAGTTACTCACGAAGATTCTGCCTATTAGTAATCAGAAAAAAAATCACGTGAGTGATACTGGACTATCATCGAATCGTACAGATTTTTTTAGGTAAACACGAAAATAATGCTGTATTATATTTTAAACAGCGCCATCTGTCTTGTAGAAGCGTAACACCTAATATAAAAGTCCAAGTTGAAAAATGTATCTTCCAAAAGTGACTATGATCGGATTGTATGGGACTTTTTTTAACCCCGACGCAAAAGAGGAGTGTGACCTGTGTGTCTGTCTTCTTGCCTCTTAACTCCGCATCCTAATATTTTGTCAGGCGTACTAGTTGGCGCCTGTGGCTTCGTTCGCTTTGAAAAAGAAAATTAGCTATGATTTTCTACAGAAAACGCCTGACATCTTTATTGCTGTGACGACGGTGGCGCCACCTAGGCAACAGAGGCGACATTTTTTTATATTTTTAGACACGATCCCTCGGGAACCTAACATTTTTCAAAGATTAAAAGTACCTAATCCGTTATGTTAATCAAAATATATTAAACTATCTGTGTGCCTTAATATCAAAAATCAAAAATTTTAAGTACTAACAAAAAAAATATTAAAGTAATTTATAAATGAGAGTGTCAAACATCATCCATCATCCATAACTAATAAAATTCATCCATCCTCATTCAAAAACTTTCGCATTTATAATATTAGTAGTAAGTAAGATTTTTTCAACGCGCACGAAGTAGCGGGCACCAACTAGTTACTAAATATATTTTGTATATGCACAAACACACGTTCAGCATCTTAATTCATATTATTATACAGCAGTTAGCTACAATACAAAGTATGATCCACCCGAGATAAGTGCACGCATATAAATATTGTGGTCTAATTGTGTATTATTATGAGAATTTATTTAAAAAATAACCAAAAAATTATCGATTCTTATTAATACGACGACTGAGGTAGGTTTGCGTAACTGTGTTTTGGAAATGAAAATTTTAAAAAAATGTTACGTCAAATTTTTCAAATGATTTTGATCGGGGAACGTTGCAGACGAGACACTCGAGTAAGCGAGTGGCGTCTCACTCCAGTCTTTACTTATGTACCTATACAGCGACCAGTGTGCGGAGAGCTCTGTAACGCGACACAACGCCCCCTCGGTCGCCTGTTTCGGTCGAAAATGCGGGGGGGCGCGCGGCTCTTGTTATCGTGGGCGCAACGGCACGAACGAATATACATACTGCTACGGTATAGATAGAGAGGTGCGGGGTGGGCTAGCACCGTCAGCAAAAACAATTAATTAGAAATTTCTTTTTATACTTTTTGTAACTTATTCACCGCACGGATATTCACCTAACTTCATATTTTTTACAAATCATTCATTTATTTTTTCTCTTTTGTTAACACTGGCAATCAGTCAAGAGAAACAATGAGCCAAGCGTTTGTATTTTTTTTCTTCTCCTTCAGATAGGATCATCCATTGATTTCCTATCTTCCTATTTCAAATCTGTTCTTCAGATTGGGAACACTGTACTAGTGACAAAGCCCTCTAGTGAGAGCCTCTTGGCTATAAGACCGATCGCCAAGCGTACTATTGGGACGATGATTGTTGAATCGTCATCCCACATGGCGGACACCCAGTGAGCCAAGTCTATGTACTTAGTAAGATTTTCTATTTCAGCTTTTACGAGGTTTTCGTCATGCTGGACTGAGATGTCAACAAGCATCGTCTGGCGCTGGGATCGGTCAATAACCACATCAGGCTTATTGGCGACAATAGAACTGTCCGTGATTATGACCGATTCCAGTAGAGCGTAGCATGACCATTTTCAAATTCATTTATTTTCAGGTAACTGCTGAACTAGACCCATACATATTTTACATTTTTATACTTATTTTCGAGAACGGGCGCAGGTACATATTCATAATATGGTACCACAGACTCAACAAGGTGGTATTGAAGAGCAAGTTTGAAGGCGCTGAACGTGTCGCAACTTGTAACCGGTCGTAAAGCAGAAATCAGGCCATCCGGCCTTAAAGCTCGCCGGATGTTCGGTATCCGGCCAAACTACTATCCGTTATATCTCTAACAATTACTATAACAATACTATAATATTATAAATGTGAAAGTATCTCTATCTGTCTGTATATTAACTTTTCACGCCTTAACTATCCAATCGATCATCATGAAATTTTGCATACACGCTGTCATGGACACAGGAAAGGTCATAGGGTACCATAAGGGTCATAGGGAAAGGCTCAAGGGATCATCTAAAATGAAACTAATATCTACAGCTCAGCCATAGTGTTCAGCAATGCAAATATATCAGGCGTTGTATTGCTTATATTTTTTTTATATTTCAACGCGAACTTCATATATTGATTTTGAACGAAGTCGCGGGAACCAGCTAGTTTTTCGTATTTGGAACATTGAAACAAAAAATATACATTGAACAATATTAAGAGAAAAAACAATTGACAATTCATATAAAAGTAAATAATTATTTTCGCGTTTTTAATTATTAATTCTGCTGTCCGTACCCAACGGCACGATTATATACATACAGCTTACCTACATTTATTTGTGCACACACACAAACGCGTTTTATGACCGCACACAGGCACAGTCAGGGCAGATCGTACGTACTACGACCGACGAGAGCTTTTACAAGTATTCTTATTTTAACTGTGTGGATATTTTTTTTGCCATTTCTGACAGTTTTTTGTGTACGACTATCGACGCGTTTCATTGCCAAGTTTGTACATGTGGAATTTTTTTTAATATTTTTTTTTGTCATTTGTGAATAAATCAATCCAATTTTTTTTTTAAAGAATTTCATTAAGAAATTCAAACATCATTAGACCATAATTATAAGCAAAAGTCAGTCTAGTCAAGTCGTCAAGTCCAGATCGCCAAGCATTGTCGTCTTTATAATCGGTGGATGGAAACAAGTCCATAGACAGTTATCAAAAATATAATAACATACTTTTAAACAAAAAAAAACTGACTTCAAACCGTTTTCTCATGGATGCCATTGTCAGAACTGGACCAAATTTAAATGGGACCACACGGAAGCACCCGTTTTCAAATAAAACAGAATCATCGAAATCGTTATTAATATATATTAATTTTAAACTAATCCTTACTAATATTATAAATGTGAATGTGAGTTTGTTTGTTACGCTTTCACGCAAACACTACTGTACGAACCAATTTTTTTTTGTTAAAAATTATATAAAACCGAAAGTTTTTTAATAAGTCCGATTAGGTTACATCACTATTTTTGTATGGTCAAAAAATGGTCAAAAACTTGCAACACGGGAAATGTCAAATTAACACACTATAACTATAGGTATTAGATTAAGAGTCTCAATGGAAAATTCAGGGAACTTTCAGATCAGAGACTTACACAGAGGGAATTCGTCGTTTGACCCCCTCTGAGCCTTAAACTTGTTACCGGGCCCTACAAGGTCGCAACAATACTCATTCATCATTTTAATTCATCAATGCAGAATTTCCATGAACAATTTTAATGGCATTGATGAACAACAGTCTACTATTGTCACAAGTATATTTTGGAGCCTCTTGGGCCCTCATTCTGTATGCCAACTACGATTCCACACTCTTGGTCTTACTTTTTCAAACCACGTCTAATGTCTTGCCTTGTCGTGTCATGGAATTCTTATGTCTCTAACTCTATTCTGATGCCCTGAGACAATGATATTATATGTTACAGATTAGCAGTTTACGGCAGCGACGCGTTGCAACTTCGAAGATGCCTGCAGGCATATCTGACTTCAGTTGCCTGCTTGACATTTAGGAAGCGTGACGCGTCCGTTAAATTTAATTAATTAAGTAGCGTTAATTAGTGGATGAAACGAGACAAATATAGTTTACTTTGGCATAATGTATAATGGTTTCAAAGCTACGTCTTTTGAGCTGTCAAGTGGTTACGCATTTCTGAGAATCGTTTGTAAGACGTTACTTCTCTAGTATTTATATGCTCACTGCCCCAAGACAGATTATCTATGTCACGATGATGGCACGTTATGATTTCATAGAAACCACAGTGTATACTATTGAAGTATTTGACGTTTTTTTGAAAAAGTAATACAAGAGTGTGGAATCGTATTTGCCATACAGAATCAGGGCCCTGGGTCCTTAAGGCGCCTTCAAATGGGTACTTTTTTAAGCTTACTCCTCGTTTATGGCTAAACCAAAAAGCTTTAATTTTTTTATTTTTTATTAAAGACATTCATTAAGGTGTAGATTTACCCCTGGCCAGCATATAGCCGTGCAGGACAGACGAGGCCGACGATGGAGCGAGCTAACCCAGAAGATGCCTATTCACTCGAACTTTGAAAAGATTTGTGTGTGACAATTGACACGAATTTTTACACTCGGACGCTTATCGTGCGTCCTGAATAATTTGCTAAATATGACTTAGGATAACTATCCTTGCAAACTTGCTTCCGATATACAGAATTACACTTAGAAGATCATACTACGAAAATTTTAACGAATTATATCCATGGTGATGTTTTCCATGGTGACGTCACAATTTCAAAAACAAGTGACAGTCAGATGAAACAAACCGTATTCTACAGCCAAAGAGTTCAATTTTTAATATATTGTACATACTTTTTAAATATTGTTTATGTAAGTGGCCAGTTCCGGAAATGGCACCCATACACCACAAAATAATGCCGATTGGACAATAGGTTTGATGTAGTGTATGGCTGTCAAAACAATAAAATATGTATAACGTAACGTAGGAATGATCGAATAATTTCTCGATATTTGTCTCGAATGATGTCTGCATCGGGTTTCTGTAATGCTGATAGAATGATAAATGTTATCGAAAGAGTGTAAAGTTCACGAGTAATTATTATGTATAATGCGTGTGTCATTTTTTAGATTGATACGACGATTCGTCATCAAATCTTACAATACCTATTACCTATAAAATAAACTGAGAGATAGATTATCCGTTTTTTGAAGTGAACATTCTTGGGAGAATTGTAAAACAGTGAATACGGACCGAAATGCGACATTCTCAGATAGAAATCTTGCAGGCTCTTTTTAGCTTCAAGACCGTTACTTCCCAAATTTGACTTGTCTCTCCGTTCAAAAGCCAAAACGAGGGGGTGACGGTTTTATCGCTGACAGAAAGCTGAATTAAAAAAAATCTACATACCTGTCAACCGGAGGGGGCAAAGGCGCCATCATGTGCGGATGTGGTGGCATCGGCGGATGCGGCGCGTGGGGATGGAACGGTGAGCCTGGGGGCGCGAAGCCCGGGCCCCCAACGGGGAAGTGACCCTGTTGGGGCGGCGGGCCCGGCGGAAACCCGCCACCTGAACCCGGCCGGGCCGACGGGCTGCCGAACGGGCCGGGCGCTGCGTACGGCGGCCCCGCGAACCCGGGCCCCGGGCCGGGTGTGGAGGGCGCTGGTGAGGCGGCGAACGCGGGGCCCGCTGGCGAACCCGCTGGCGGCGCGAAAGACGGGAACGGTGGCTCGCTGTTCCCGCTCTTCCATGCCGCTGGGACCCCGCCGGCGGACTCATCCAGCGCAGGCACACGCCGCTGTAGGCCCACCGACATCTGTTCGCACCGAAATAACATCTATTAATAACAAGTCAAGCATCTATTGATTCTTAAAAAGGGATTGCAATTCTTAAAAACAGACTTGCATCCCTTTTTAAGAAAGGGCGGCGTCTGGCTGGTGGCAGTGAGCACCCAATTACAGAAGATCACGATGAAAAAAAGCATGTTTGTGCGCTCTGTTGTATTTCGGTGAGTTAAGAGACACGACTCAGCGTATCTGTCAATTTTAACGGAAGAAAAAACGAAAATTGCACTTACGGAGGATTGTTAAATTTGGTACACTTAAAAGTTTATATAAAGAAGGACTTTAATTTTACACGAGAACCTGGAAAAAGAAAAAGAGGACGCCCCATGGAAATGTGGATAAGACTGGATTAAGACAGCCCAAGACATGGAAATGTGGAGATAGATGGAGGAGGCCTTTACTCGTCGAGAGGTCCTTAATAACTATTTTTAACAAAAAATAAAATCGTATTCAAACCGTTTTCTCATGGATGCCATTGTAAGAACTGGACCAATTTTAAATGGGACCACACGGGAAGCACACCAGCTTTCGAATAAAAAAAGATAATCAAAATCGTTTCACCCAGTCGAAAGTTATGAAGTAAGAAACATTTAAAAAAAAAATACAGTCGAATTGTGAACCTCCTCCTTTTCGGAAGTCGATTGAAAAAAATTATAATATTTTACGTTTTGTATATTATTTATCTTATTTATTTATATTTACTAGCTGGTGCCCGCGACTTCGTCCGCATTGGAAAAGAAAATGTATTCTACCTGTGTCCTGTACCTACGTCTAAATGTTTATCTACCAAGTTACATGAAAATCAAAAAGTGTAATTTACATGAAAAAAAAAGTATTTTTTTTTTAAACTTTGGGTTGTTTAAATTATAACGTGTAAAAAATTAATAGATTATCTTTAACTATACTAATATTATAAAGAGGAAATATTTGTTTGTTTGTATAGAATAGGCTCCGAAACTATTGGCCCGATTTGAAAATTTATTTTACCATCAGAAGCCGACATTATACGTGATGAACATAGGCTTCTTTTTACCGCAGGAAAATGCTTCATTCCTACGGGAAAACGGGTAATAGGACAACGGGTAGTAAGAATTATCCTTCCGCACTTATCTTTTTCACATATAACTTCTAAACGGCTCAACTGGATTGGGTTGAAATTTTATATGGCTATTTCGATGGTTTCCTCGATGATTTAATAATACAATTGGACCCGGTAGATGGCGCTGCTGTCGGAATGTCAACTACTAAACGGCTTGACCGATTGGGTTCAAATTTTGTATGTGTATTTCCATTTCATGGTTTCACAGACACGAATGTACTATATTTTATAAAGTTACGCGGACGAAGTCGCGTGCAACAACTAGTTTAATTATATTTTGATAATAGATTCAACTTTGCACAATAACAGATTGTAGCTGGTTCACAGTATAGCATATTTTATTGAGAGTTCTTTTTTTAGGGCTCAGTTACACAAGAACAGTTTCGTGTGCGAGTTTCGAACGCGAAGAAAATCGTATAATCGCAATGAACAATGATCGAGAGGCGACAATTTCTTTCGAGAGGCGAAACTCGAAGCAACATGTAAACAAAATATTTACACTAGCCGATAGCTATACCACATTATATTAATTCATATGAAATTAGTATACTGTGGCTATACTGTATTACGACAAATTGAATTCTCGCATTCGAGAAACTGTCCTGTAGCACTACCATGAGTTTATGACTACCGAAATCGCTAGCGAGAGATGAACGAGAACGTAAAATAATTGTATGAAAAATTGTACAGCGCCTCTAGCGGTCACCAAAGAACTAAAACCAGTAACATGAGTTGCATAAGTAAAAAACCTATCGAATGTAGTCGCTAGCGACCATTACCGACTAACGTTTAACTTGACATTTCTATACAAAATCGGTACCATTAGTTACAAATTTGACTGATGCTCTCGAGAAATACCGTAACGTTAGTAGTAAAATCATTCACTAGCACATTGAAGGGTGAAAGGTTCGTCATCGACAGAAGTAAACTAACGTAAGATTTCGATAGCAAGTCACGGTAGTGCTACTTGTGTAATTGAGCCCTTAAAGTTCGACAAATAATGCTCATAAGCATTTGGGTTTTATACGATAACTAGATTCACTAAGGTCATCGCATCAGGTTTTGATTTTGCAACGACTTCGCGAATTGTCTAGTAAAATTTGTCTGTGCTATAAGCAAAGACAAATTGGCAAGACGACTTAGAGCTGTTTATATGTAACAGTGACCGTCAATCGAATTATATTTAATTAACTAAGTACTCAGGGAAGACCAACAATGTTCTAAAACACGTGAACTGCTACTCACCTCTAGGTTTAGTTTATGGACTAAACTATAAGCTATAGTTAGTTAGGCTAAACCAACCTCATTCTGAATAGCCTTTACTCGGCGTAATATTATTAAGTGACAATGTAACATTGCAGGCATACAATTTTTATTAAAATTCATATTAACTACGGAAACAAAAGTCAAATTAACACCCTCTGTGTTTGTTTAAATTTCCAGTTTTTAGACATCTAACGTCCAAACTTTCAATTTAGTTTATATTATATGAGCATCACTCTTTACGTATTTTTGCTTGTTTGGCGCCGACTCAAAATTACTTAGGTAAAATGATAATAAGATTATTTTATGCTTTTAAGTTTTTTTTGTTAAAAAGTTTTATTTTGTATTTGTTTTTGTGGCTATAAACTAATATTTACTACATGTTTAATTTTTAATTTTCCCACCCTTAGGGTAGGATTTTTTTTTCCAAATTTATACAAGACCAACTTCGAGGTATACCCTATCCATTAAAGAAAGAATTATCAAAATCGGACTACTCTGTAAAAAGTTATGCGTGGTTATACGCTACAATCGGTGAGTGAACAATCAATCATCCCCTGTTTTCCTACCCTTAGGGTTGGAATTGTTTTTCCAAATTAAAATGGGACCCCCTTGGGGGTGCACCCTTTCAAATAAAAAAAGAATCATCAAAATCGGACTACTCTGTCAAAAGTTATGCGTGATCATACATAAAAAAATTGAGTACCTCCTTTTTCTTTTTTCGTTTTCATTAGTCGAAAAAGTCTTACAATGTTATGTACAACATGAGCAATGTGGCATGTAAACTATCTTCTTCTTATCAATACTAATAATAAATCTGTAGAAGTCGGTCATGGAGTAATTTACTTTGTTATGTGTATAATATACACGTTATCCTATATATCGATTCTGTAAACAAAGTAAATGTATGTATGTATGTTCCTCCATCACTCTTAAACGAATTAACGAATTTCATGAAACTTGGTAGATAAACATTTAGAAGTACGGGACACATGATAGGCTACTTTTTATCTTTTTTAACGCGGACGAAGTCGCGGGCAACAGCTAGTATAAATATAAAAGGCGATGTGTGTTGCAAGTGTGTATGTTCCCTAACTGTAGACTCCAAAACCGCTGAATCTATTTTGATGAAACTTACAGACAATCTTAACTAATTCAGCGGGTAATGCTGTGAACTTTGGTAGAGATCGGACGTGGGCGAAGTCGCGGGCAAAACCTACTAATATACTAAAGCGCACACTCAAAATGTTCACTCAGCAAATGATTGCTGAGGACGTTTTTTTTGTAACTGATTGTTTATATATAGTACCTAGTACCTACTAGCCGGTGTCCGCGACTTCGTCCGCGTTCTCTATACCCTAATACAGCCCTCCTCGATAAATGGACTATTCAAGACAAAAATATTTTTTCATTTCGAACCCAGTAGTCCCCGAGATTAACGCGTACAACCAAACAAACTCTATCTTTATTCATATTCAGGGCCCTTAGCCAAGAGCACCCAGTGCAAACGGGAGCGATGTAGATTGACGAAACGACAGAAAATAAAGCCGGGTGATTGGTTGTTGTAACGCCCACATAAAATTTTGACCAATCACCGGGCTTTATTTTCTGTCGTTTCGTCAATCTACAACGCTCCCGTTTGCACTGGATGCTCTTGGCTAAGGGCCCTGGTATAGATTATAGTCGATCGACGCTTACAGCAGAGATAACTAACTACTTATAGCTTGTTTGGACTCAATAGAAAGTCCGAGATTAGTTTATTTTAATTTTAATTATATCTCGTCTATATACTTACTACTATTATAAAGAGGAAAGATTTGATTGATTGTTTGTTTGTATTGAATAGGCTCCGAAACTAGTGGACCGATTTGAAAAATTATTTTACCATTAGAAGCCGACATTATCCGTGATGAACATAGGATACTTTTTACCGCGGGAAAATGCTTCATTCCTACGGGAAATCTAAAAATAAAAGTAAACACTAGCGGCTTGGCCCGGGAGATAGCGCCATCTATCCAAAATACGGTAGATGGCGTTTTATACTTTTCTAAGCGGACGAAGTCGCGAGCACCAGCCAGTATAATATACCACAGAGCAATGACTAGATGTGTTCGCTATGAGGACAGCTGTTTAGTTGCGTGCCAAGTTCGCGTGCAAGCTGTGCGGTGTCGTTGTACGTACACTGCAGGCACCTGCAGGTGCATCTCTCATAGAAACTAATTAGGTAACTATGCACCGACGAGGCTCTGTAATCGATGAAATCATTCGCGAGCAATGAACGCGGTCTAGTTAGATTGGGAAAATCGTTTAAAAATTTCAACGCTTGTAATGCCGTATTTACATCGTTACATGTTGTATTTACGTCAAAAACTTACTCAATGTAAAAAAAAATCGTATAGTTAGCAAGTCTATTCTATAGCTTACTATAAAATATTATAAAGAGGATAGCGGTGTGAAAAATTCCTTCACTGTTGGGAAGCTATATTATAGGTGAAAATGAAAATTCTTTCACCTATAGTAAGCTACATTGTCAGCGAGTTAAATAGGCTATATTTTATAAAACGCGGGCGAAGTCGCGTGCAGCAGCTAGTAATATTATAAATAAAGAGAGATTTGTATGTTTGTAAGCATAGGTGAAAGAATTTTCAAAATCGGTCCACCAGTTTTTGAGTTTATTTCATTAGGGTTAAGACAAGTACTAACCTCACTCACAGACCGTAAGCAATTTTTACCAAAATGATCGCAACCTAATATCCTACGAATTAAGGTGCAATATTGCCCAACAAATTTTTGTAGCTCTTCCGAGATAACCGAACAGGTTTAAAATTAATATCGAATTAATATAACTCTGAGTTATATTAATTCGATGATTATGTACTGTATTTTTTATCAAACTAGGCGACGAAAATAACGCTTTTTGGCCAAGTCCTCGCCTTAAAAAGACAAAAGTGTCCGAATATTTTGTTTTCGAAACTTCACCTAGCCACCGAAAGCACAAGTTGATTTAAAAAAATCTATAAAATGGTGTCATTTTTTTCTGCCTTATGAACGCATCCGCTGCTGTGCAGGTAAGTCAAATTTAGTCACTCGAACGACCTTCCCATTCATACAAAAGGTGGTACCTTTTTTTTTTTTTTTTTTTTTTTTTTTTTTTTTTTCTTTCAAATCACTCGTTATTATTTTTACTCATTGTCCCCAAAGTTTATGTTGACATTGAGCTGGTTACTTTAAATAGTTTTATCATTATTTAAACATTGAGTCTATTTTTCGATTGTAATCTCTGCTAATAGTTATCAGGAAAGTGAGTTTTGTTATTTATATATGTTCGTTACGCTTTTACGCCTTAAACTAGTATAATAGACTGTCTACTCATCGTAAATTTTTGCATACATACACAACATATCGTTAGGGACACAGAAAATTCATATAGCTAGCTAGAAAAAGGAGAGACTGATCCCGAGGGATCATCTAAAAGTAGGTATGAAAATTAAAAAGTCAATATTTACAAAACTGGTGGATCGATTTTGAAAATTCTTTCACCTATAGACAGATTAATTAAAATTTAAAGAATATTATTTAATTATTGCAGACGACGTAATTTTTAGGAAATCATTGAGTGCAGTATTATTCTGCAATAGCGGTTGAAAAGGGTTCCTTTATTGTTGCACATAGTACCTACTAGGTGTCAATTAAAAACTAGCCTTTGCACTTTATAAAATACTAGCTGGCGCCCGCGACTTCGTCCGCGTAGAAAAGTATAAAACGCCAGTATTTTGGATAGATGGCGCTATCTCCCGGGCCAAGCCGCTAGTATTTATTTTTATTTTAGATTTCCCGTAGGAATGAAGCATTTTCCCGCGGTAAAAAGTAGCCTATGTTCATCACGGATAATGTAGGCTTCTAATGGTAAAAGAATTTTTCAAATCGGTCCACTAGTTTCGGAGCCTATTCTATACAAACAAACAAACCTCAATCTTTCTTTCCTCTTTATAATATTAGTATAGATAGAGTATAGATACAGCAATAATTACGATTTTTTAATAAGTTTGATATTATGATATCACTATTTCTGTATGGTCAAAAACTTGCAACGAAGGAAATATCAAATTACTCCTTCGATTACGGAACGCACTATAACTAGGTAGTCATAACAATACTTTTGGATTTTAGAAATTTTACTCCAAATGGATTACAAGTTAGTTGATGTTTCCTTTCTGCAGTAAATTTAAATTTTCATTCTGGCTTCTTTTTTTTTTTAAATTAATTTCCAATGAGATTACACAAGAAATGAAGGCTATTAGGAGGGTTCCATAGAATATTTATTTTTTAATTGAACAGTGTAACATTTTGCAATTAATAGAGTGTTTAGAAATTATATAACTAATACTAGGTGTTGCACGCGACTCTGTCCGCTTAACTTTACAACATAATAGCCTATGTTTCTCGCTAACAATATAGCTTCTGAACAGTGAAAGAATTTTCCAAATCGATCCAGTAGTTTCTGAGCCTACTCAATTCAAACAAACAAACAAATTTTTCCTCTTTATAATATAATATTAGTATACACTACAAAAGGGGTTGAATAGGACATTTCCTTCATTGTTGAAGATTCATCTGTACTAATATTATAAAGAGGAAAGATTTGATAGGTTTGTTCGAATTGAATAGGCTCCGAAATTACTGGACCGATTTGAAAAATTCATTCACTGTTGGAAAGCTATATTATCAGTGAGTAACATAGGCTATATGTTATAAAGTTGAGCGGACAAAGTCACGTGCAATAGCTAGTCTAGATAATAATTAAGAAAATTTACAATTAGATTTTTAGGTATAAAATATAAATAAGAGAGGGTTCTATAAGAGATCAACCTCAAAATAAATAAGATTTTCTTCATTAATTTTTTTTCTATTGTGAAATTTAATAACTTTGGAATTATAATATTGCAGGAGTTGAATGATTTCCTTCGTTGTTAATGTTTGAAATTATTTATCAATTTCTTCATGTAATTATTTATTATTTTGAGTTTGATAGTAAAAATTAATAACACATTCATTATTAGTGTTTAGATTTTTTATTTATAGGCGGGCTTAAAATTGAATAAAGTTAATGAGACCTTCGTTGCTAAATATTGATTGGTATGTGAAAAAATATATTTAGGGTTTTGAGTACAAATGTCAATTTTTATTTTAAAAAAACAAGACATTATGAAGTTTTTATAAAGAAAAACGTAAAGGTTAAAATGGAATAAAATTAATGAGACCTTTGTTGTTGAATACTCGTATGTGAAAAAATATATTTTTTAGGCTTTTTTGGGTACAAACGTCGATTTTTATTTCCTTAAAAAAACGTGTTTTTATGAGGTTTTTAAATAGAGAAACATGTAATAGCTAGTATGCAATTGTTTAGATAATACAAGATCCATTTCTTCACCACAATGTTACCGCCATTTTTGGCCTGATACATTTTTGAAATTGGAATATTTGTATACAAAGTACTCATACAGAATTATTTTACGTGGAAGTACTCATACAGAATTATTTTACGTGGGCACAGATAGTTTGGTAAATAATGTTCGCAAGTCACCTAGGTCATTTTAAAATATGAACCTATCTGATGTTTTTATGTCAATGTCAATTGGTCAAATGGTACTGTTCTGTTGTTGTTATTTTTTTTCTAGAACACCTACTTATGCTAGAATTTTATATAGATAACAAAATTTTACGAGACGTGCGTTAATTTCTACTCTGTGCAAATATTTGCAATGAGCTAACACACAAATAAATAATTCACTAATTGCCGAACAGCATAAGCAGTCAGAAAGTAAAACTGGTTTGTATATTACCTAAACGTGAGTGTTCTAGATATTTTTTTTGCAGGTTTATTATTAAAAATCTGACATTTACGTGCGGATTTTAAGTTCTAACTTTGTTTTTAAAGCTAGCCTGCCTATCTGCCTACCAGTCGGTCGAGTTTTTTTTAATAAAAATACAGGTTGAAAACACGTATTGGGTACCAGGCGTTCATAACCTATCTATCGATTTGTTAATTCCCTCCAAAAAATGCGCCGAACAAAAAAGGGGTTACGAAAGACCTGCTCGGGCTTAAAAAAAGAGAATACCGAGGGATAGTCCTCCGTACCTCCGTAGTTCGATCAGCGGTCGCCGCCCCACACGAATGTTTTAAACCTCCGGGTAGTATTGGGGTGAGTTATACGGCATTTCTGCTCATACACGAATAACACTGACGCTCTTCACTTACAATGTTCCGATTCCCTTTCTTCCTCATACGAACATCGCACGCCTTTTATCCATTTGACTATTTAAGAACTACACACTGTACACTGACACAGAGATCCACACGTTCGCTGACATCGAAATTTTTGTAGTCTTTTTTTCGTTGGTAGCGTTCTCGCGTGCGTCCGCCGGCCGGTTGCAAAACAATGCTCGTTTGCAGGTAGCCCGACACGATAGCGGGATCAAAAGTGACTCAACAACACACGCTTTACATTATTTCACTGATTATTTTGTAACTAATGCACCAAATCAACTAACGAATGTCGCGTCGCGTGAAGCATTGTATCGCAGAGGTCGGCGGCGGGTACAATCTGCGCGTATCGCTCGATCACACTGGGCTTGCTGCGTTTCGTTCCCGTTCGACTCGCGTCGTCGGCAATGGCAGGTCGACGCGGGTGGCGAGGGGAGAGAACTGTGTAATTTTACCGACAGATAGAGAAAACTGTTTTACCGTCTTGCTCGGAGCGGACAGGTGATGTTTGCGCCTCCTTCTAGTGTTGCCCCCTATAATAATTTTCAATGTGAATTTCAAATACTTTGATAAATTGGTTTGGTTAATATGTAATTTTATATTTTTAATTTCATTGTAAGCGAAAGTATTTTTTTTAAGAATGCTAGAAGACCACTTTTTTTAAAAATAAGATGAAATATTTATTTTTAAACATTTTAAAAAGTAACTAAAGCAAATAAACATTGCTTTTGGAGTAAATTTAAAAATTATTTAATGACTAAAAATATGTTACAAAAAGTTGATGTATTTTTAATGGTTTTTAAACGAACGACAAATGTCAAATAAACGTCAATAATCCACACGTATATTGATTTGACGTTTAATTAATACTCCAGTTACTCCAGCCGAGCCAGAAAATTTGTATTGGTAGGCTAGTCCAGTGCCTGTATTTATTTAATTTAAGAGAAATTTTCAATAAAAGTAGTCAATTTGTTACATATAAATTACAGTTCAATGACTAAACGGAATAATAAACATGGTTAGGAATAGAAAAGTTGGTATTTCTCAGCATAAACATGTTCATACAGAAAACAGTGATAGCTCTAACAGCCGTGTTGTTCCAACAGCGACCCGGGCTTTTAAAATTCTAACATTATGGAAAACCTTTATAGGATTTGTTTTTCTATTGTTTGCCATTTATATCGGCATCCTAGGCTATTTGGAGACACGAGTTAACACTCCATTTGACAACATTAAAGTAAGTCTTTATTTTTGTATTAAGTTTCGCTTCCTAGTCATTTTTTCTTTTATAATTTTTTGCCTATACACCCAGGGCGTACAAAGCCTCATCAAAACCCTGTGTTTGTTACACATATGACATTGTTTATTACAGATTGTGCAAAATTCAGGGTTGGCAGTACCAGACCGGTACTGGGGTACATATCGACCTGGAGTCTACATGGGTCTCAAGAGTAGAGAGCCGAAGTCTCCTGTGTTTGGACTTATGTGGTACGAGTTGACCCAGACTAGGCATAAAGGTGTCAGGTAATTAAATGTTATATTAATTGTATTATATTAATTAAACAACTAGAGAAATAAACTTCACATACAAACGATTGTGAAAAGCTTCAGTAAGTAAGTTGAGTGTTGCACTTTTGAATGTGTTAATCGACTTATGCGGCCGACTGTACATTAGATGTCTAAATATTTTAGACACTGGTGTCAACAGGAGGACGACCTAGCTACATACGGTTGGCTTCGGCACGACGGAGTAACCTTCGGGGAGCAGCTTATTGTGGACTCCCCTCACAATATTACTACTTCCTTTGTGAAGACCCTCGAAGGGAACAATGGGGGACATTGGACTGCTAGGATCGAGGTTAAGGCGAATGTGAGTTGAGGCATTAACATAATATAATGAAATTGAAGACATGACTGGATGAAGGTGATATATATGTCGCATTTTTTTTTGCGTTGAAGGTAAAAATGAAAAACAGAGCCTAAGATCGTCTATTTAAAACATTTTTTTATGGAGGGCTTTAGCGCGGCGATGTCCGGGTTGTCCTTGAATGTTTGTTTGTATAGAATAGGCTCCGCAACTACTGGACCAATTTGAAAATATCTTTTACCATTAGAAGCCGACATTATCTGTGATGAACATAGGCTACTTTTTACCTTGGGAAAATGCTTCATTCCTTCCGGGAAAACGGGTAATAGGACAACGGGTAGTAAGAGTTATCCTTCCATACTTATCTTTTTCACATAAAAAACTTACTTACTTACTTACTTCTAAACGGCTGAACCGATTGGGTTAAAATTTTATATGGCTATTTCGATGGTTTCCTGGATTATTTAAAAATACAATTGGACCCGCTAGGTGGCGCTGCTGTCGGAATATTAACTACTAAACGGCGTGACCGATTGTGGGTTGAAATTTTGTATGTGTATTTCCATGGTTTCACATACACTAATGTATTATATTTTATAAAGTTACGTGGACGAAGTCGCGTGCAACAGCTAGTCTAAAATAAAAGTGAATACTAGAGCGGCTTGGCCAGGGAGATAGCGCTATCTATCTATCCAAAATCAAGTTAAGCGACTAAAATGACAACTGCTTGGTGAGATGGCGTTTTATACTTTTGAACGCGGACGAAGTCGCGAGCACCAGCCAGTGTGATTGTATATTATATTTCAGGATAACGCGAAAACGCCATTTGCCCTTATCTGGTACGCGGCCCTGGACGAATCTCTGGGACCGGCCGCCCCCGAGTCCCGTCTGTGGTACGAAAAGGAGGCCATCGTGGGATACACTCCGCAGTTGAAGAACTTCAAAGTGAATCTGTTGCCTTATAAAGGTCTTTATTTGTCTTTTTCTGATTATTTTTTTCAGTGTTAAAGGTCGACAGACACGTTGACGGTTCACTTGATGGTACTATTAGGTAGGTGGCTACCGGAGCCTATGTCACATAACACACAACAACATAGGTGGTGTGTTTGTGTGTGTGTGTGTGTGTTATTTTGTTTGTTGGTGGGTGTGTGTGTTGTGCGTGTGCGTGTTTGAGATCGAGTGTGTGTGTATTTGTTGTGCGTGTTTGAGAGCGAGTGTGTGTGCGTGTTTGAGAGTGTGTGTGCGTGTGTGTGTGTATTTGTGCGTGAATGTGTGTGTGTGTGTGTGTGTGTGTGCGTGTGCGTGTTTGAGAGCGAATGTGTGTGTTTGTGTGTTTTTGTTTGTTGGTGGGTGTGTATGTTCGCGCGTGCGTCGCTATGCGCGGCGCAGCGACATCTGCCGGCGAAAAAATAAAACTATTTAAACTTTTTTTTTTTAATGTGAAATTACTGTCCAGTCGACTCCTGCGACCGACGTGTGTTTTTCAATTTTGAAATATTTTCAAAAATTTTTGCAGGAAACATAATCCACATGTCACATTCGGAAGCTCATGCACCAGGATTGCATATGCTCAAGGAGGAGTTCTATTCTCTGTTGCGCACTCAAAAACACGAACGTCTAGGACGCTTGGCCGTTTTGAAACCTGACAACGATGCCAGTTCTAAGGTAATATTCTAAGAAAAATAAGTAAAAAAAAAAAATTAAAGAAAAAATGTGAATCAATTATCAACGCGGATCCACGTGCCGGCACACGAGTGTTGAAAAAATTATTAACGCGGATCCCCGTTCCGCGGCATATGAAGGGTTAAAATCATTGCATTGCTCTCCTACAAAATCAAATTTTTCCTCTTTATAATATTAGTATAGATATATATCTAATAAGACTTTTTTCGATTAGCTCTCCCCTGTAAAAAGTGTAATTTTGTTTTGTGCCCCTCTAGTTTTAAAGCATCGACATTAAGTATGTTATTTTCGTGCTTTTATTGTTGCAGGATTACGAAGCCAATTTCGTGCCGGTACAGTTAATAGTTGAAACGCCGTTTGTACTCGACGTGGTCTACACGACAGAGGGCGCCACGAGTCCCCCGTTGAAGGCCGAAGAGTATACGAAAGCGTTGGAGGCGAAGAAGAGAGAATTCGACAAGGAGTTTGAGAATAAATTCAAATTGCGCGAGAAAGGGTACGTAATACGTTTTTACCGGCCATAAGTTTCATAAGTTCATACGACCATAAGTTTCTGGAAGGCTATTGCTGTTAGTGGAATGTAAACCTTATGTCGTAAGCATAAGGAACAGTTTGCTTTGACACGTACAAAAGGGGGCGTGCTCACCATAAATTCATTGTAAGGGTTAGCTCTAGCTATCGAGAATGTTTCATACCCTAGTCGTTATAGTAACAATAATAAAGTAAGTAGGACAAATTCGCTTGCAACAGGTATAGTTCTCGTAGCAAATAAAGACTTCTCGGCAAATGTGCGCAGAATTCTATTTTTAGGTGTTTGAGGGGGCAGCGGAGCGTGAGCGGCTGAGTCTACCAATAACGTGCGCCGACACGTTATTGGTAGACTCAGTCGCTCGTCCCCTCGCGCACTGCGTTCGCGCGTCTCGACTCTCTTGGGTACTGTTGCGTACCAACACTGCCTGTAATGTTAAGTTAGTGAGATGAAAAATTACGAAAATTCATTTTCCTTAGCAATTTTGTGCGCAACTGTACACATGCGCCGATTGCCCCCACAAGTGTCGCCTTCAAACCTTAATATAATAATTCAGGTATAGTTCAAAATGAAATAGATGCTATGGCCATGAGCTGAGCAAACCCATCTCTAATAAAAAAACAACCTATCCCCTTCTAGATACCTCGGAAAGGACATAGGCATAGCTCGAGCGGCGATGTCCAACATGATAGGTGGCATAGGATACTTTTATGGCGCCGGTAGGGTCCAATCGGCCTACACAAAGGAACCTGTTCCCTATTGGAGGGCGCCACTGTACACTGCAGTTCCCAGTAGGTAAGTTAATTGCTAGCATAAATAATTCGACAATATATTCTGTTATTTTTTGTAACATTTTGCCAAATGATATATTTTGCATATAACAGAATTTCAAAGGTTATAATTTTGTCAGATCGTTCTTCCCGCGCGGTTTCCTGTGGGACGAAGGCTTCCACGGTCTCCTCATCGGAAGGTGGAATCCCGAGATTCAGTTGGATATTGCAGCCCACTGGCTGGACTTGATCAACATCGAAGGTTGGATACCGAGGGAGCAGATACTCGGTGAGTCAAAATTAAAATTGCCACTCAAAAGTGTCTTGATCACAACGGGCGAGACAGTGCTCTCGGCCGAGAACTCGGTGCGTGCAAACACAGCGCCGAGTGCTCGGCCGAGCGCTCGACCGAACGAAGCGGCGAGACAGTAGCTCGGGCCCCCGTTCTAATTACTAGGCCGAGTAACGCGCGACCCTCCCACGTACGTGCACTGTCTCGCGACTCGACCACGTGACTGTCGTCACGTCGTCGCCGCGCGCGACTTTTCTCGAGATAATTTATTTTGAACTGACTGTGTGCTAATTTCAAAACATGTGTGAATGCTTTGAATGTCTCACATCACAGTCTCGGCCGAGAAACATTTTACTGTATCGCCCGTTTGCTCGGTACGTGTTATAAGGGCTTATAAGATGTAGTTCATGCAGCATGAGCTCATACCGCCTTTCTTCCCCTTTCTTCCATCGGACATACATACCTACGTACAGCCGGTTACAATCCTCATCATGTGGAAATACCTCCTTGGGGGGTGATTTGAAATATCCTATATAATCGAGTGAATGGGCATCTTCTGGGTGAGCTCGCTCCATCATGCGCCTCATCTTCGCTACACAGTTCAGTACACAGAAGTGAAAACTTAAAACTGAGCGTCCAACGCGCACATATATAATCGTGTATATTATGGTATATGCAATGTGTTGGCGCGACCGCGTATGTAGACAGCTGCGCGCGCATAACTGTGACATAAGAGAAAGTGGGGGAAGAGAGTGGACACTTTTTTTGCAGTGATTTTTTTTTGAGACCCCGAATCTAGTGCATCCTTTATCAAAAGGGTGTGCCAGACAAAGGGTATGCAAAATTTCATGGTGATCGGTTCAGCAGTTTTTTCGTGAAATTCATATTCACATTTATAATCCATATATATCACTCCAGGGCCAGAGGCACTGGCGAGGGTCCCTAAGGAGTTTGTGGTGCAAAATAACGCGGCGGCAAATCCGCCAATACTTATATTGCAAGTGGCGCACTTGGTCAAAACGCGTCCGGAAATGTTCAAACAGGGAACAACCCACAGGGCGACGCTCGACAGGATGTTCACGAGGCTTCAGGCAAGTGTTTCTTACAAAAAGATATTATATACTAGCTGGTGCACGCGACTTCGTCCGCGTAGAAAAGTATAAAACGCCATCTACCGTATTTTGGATAGACGGCGCTATCTCCCGGGCCAAGCCGCTAGTGTTTACTTTTATTTTAGATTTCCCGTAGGAATGAAGCATTTTCCCAAGGTAAAAAGTATCCTATGTTCACCACGGATAATGTCGGCTTCTAATGGTAAAAGAATTTTTCAAATCGGTCCAGTACTTTCGGAGCCTATTCAATAAAAAACAAACAATCAAATCTTTCCTCCTTATAATATTAGTATAGACGACACCTTTGGGTTCGTTTGTCGCATAAACTAACCAATTTGGCCAAATCGAGTTATATACAATTTTCCTTAGAAAATTTTCTCAGACATTTACGTGACATATTATGTTCGTAAATGTGATCTGTGTTTCAAAATTTACATGTAGAGACTAATACAGATGCTAAAATAACAAAAATACAATACAAATGGTCGACTGTCCTACAAAATATTTATATATTTGTATATATATTTTCTAGGCCTGGTTCCAATGGTTCCAATTCACTCAAAAGGGTGAGGAGCCGACGTCGTATCGCTGGAGAGGCAGGGAAGACGATCTGTTACAGTTGAACCCTAAAACGTTAACATCCGGCATGGATGACTACCCTCGGTGAGATTATTTTTTACTACATTTCATTTCCTTATACAGGACGTCCCGTGAAATAACAGCGTAATGGAGAATGTTCTTTTTAACTCTTCGTATTCTCTATTGAAAATAATAAATACCCGTGAAAAAAATATTTTGATACATCATTTAGTTTCTGAGGTATGGCGTTTTAAAAATGAGATCGCGACGACGTCATAATCCAACGGTCTCGTTCAGCGCACTTGCGGCATCTGTGGCGTCGCTTGTGTTTATAGGCGACGGTAGCAATAATAGCCACATTACCATCAAGTGGTCCGTCAGCCTGTCTGCTGACTTAACCCTTTAACCGCTCGGTTTTGTAGGAAAGCAATGCAATGATTTAACCCTTCATATGCCGGACCGGGGATCCGCTTTAATATTGTTAGACCCTCTATTATCTAAGCTGACTCCTGTTTCTGTCACTAATGTCCTGTGTGATTACTTAAATAAAAAGGTCTAAACTTGAGTTCTTGTTACTTTATTGCACTCCACTTTACACGTGCGGCGAGCGATCGTGAACGCTCCCACAGAGACACTGATTATGACTAATCTTATTTTTACTGTATATAAAAGTGCATATGCAGCTATTCACCAACACAAGTGAACGCTACACATGCCAACCATATTTACGCTTACATTGATTACTACTACATACCTATGTCGCTACATCATTCCCCCCCTTTAGGAAAAAAAATTTTCATCTTTGTCCCAAAAGGGAGAAATTATATTCAAAATAATACATTCTTTAACACAAAATAATTATAATACATTGTCGATGCATCCTGTAACTTGTGCCCAACGTATAATGCGCGTTGATACTTCCCGAGTCAGCGTTTTGTCGTGCACCTTGCACCGTTACAGAATGCATGACGCAATAAGTTACACATGAAAAATATATATATATATTATGTAGTATATTTGAACACATTAAAAATAAACCCAAAGTAACATTAACACACATGGGAATCTATCACAAAGTAAAAATTACATGTCATCAAAATATGGATATATATGTATATGAACCCTCCCCCTTACGCACTTAATGCACTTCTGCCGTAAATTTCACACTCGTTCCATGCCCTGGGCTTGAAATTTGATTGCTGGTAGTGGCATTAGCTTTTTCGTCATCCACTTCTTTACTTTATCTTTGGCATGTTGATATGTATTGAATACTACCAAAATTATCAGCAAGACAATTATGCACGTAAGCATATACCGCTCCCGTGCTAATTGTTCTGCTAACATATCCAACTGCTCCTCGTGAATACGACTGTTGCCCACTTCGGCAGTCACTTTTTTGGTTTCGGTGCTCGAATATGAACCCATTTCTTAATTTGAAAAAACTTGCGAGAACAAACAAAACTTGGTAACTGGCTACTTGAGTGTGAGTGCGTAAAGAGTTGGTCATACGTATTTATTATAAAATTAATCCTACTCATCAAATAAAAATCTTACTGGCCTAGTTATATTCCTACCACTACGTGTGGTACGAGTAATAGGTGTTTGTTGAACCTCTGATGGCGTTTTATGCACATCTGTGTTTTTGGCTACTACATTATCACGTTCTAAATCGCTAGTGTCTATTTCTTGTTTATTTAACAAAAATGCTGGTTTCAACCTATCAATTGAAATTTCCTTTTGTTTGTTGTCCAGCTGTACCCTGAACATCTTTGATTTCCTACTTATAACCCTATATGGACCGTCGTAGTTCGGAGTAAGAGGTTTTCTTACCATATCGTTTCTTATAAAAACATGAGAACAAGTGTCCAAATCCTTACATACAAATATTTTTCTCGAAACGCTATCCGCTCGAGACTTGGGCTTAATATTATTGATAATAGATCTAAGTTTCTGTACATACGAAAATGTGTCATTATGTTCTAATGTTGGCTCTGTATAGAAATCTCCCGGTAACCTTAAAACATGGCCGAATACCATTTCTGCTGAGCTGACATCGCTATCCGATTTACATACTGCTCTAAGTCCTAATAAAACCGTTGGAAGTTCGTCTAACCAGGAAACGTTGTCTGTCATCCTAGCTGTTAACGCAACCTTCAACTGCCTATGGAACCTTTCGACCTTTCCATTGCTCTGGGGATGGAATGCCGTAGTACGTATCTTATGGATCCCTAAAAACTTCATGAGGTTTCTAAATAGATCACTCTCAAACTGCCGACCCTGGTCGGTTGTAATAATATTCGGGCATCCATATCTACATATCCAGTTATCGTACAAGGTCTTTGCTACTGTCTCTGCGGTCATGTCAACTATAGGTATGGCCTCTGGCCAACGTGTGCTACGATCTATCATGGTTAGTAAGTACCTATGTCCTTGACTAGTAGTGGGTAATGGCCCAACTAAGTCTGCATGTAAATGTCTGAACCTTTCAGCACTCTGGAATTGCCCTAAACCCGATACTGTATGACGATTAACTTTTGCCTTTTGACATTGTAGGCAGGTTTTAGCCCAAATGCCTACGTCTTTATTCATTTCTGGCCAATAAAATTTTTTTGCTACCATTTTTCGCGTAGTCCTAATACCTGGATGACTAATATTATGGATTGACTGAAAAGCCGTTAACCTAAATTCGCTAGGTAAATAAGGTCTGGCGTTGCTTGTCGATATTTCACAATACAGCATTTTATGCGAGCCTGGTATAGTCAGCGCTTTTATATTTTTTTCGCTAGCTAAGAGTTGTGTCAGTTGCGAATCGTTATCTTGCGCATGCGACAATTCTTCGAAATTGATGACTGTTGGACAAACTATTGTTTCGATGCGCGACAGCGCGTCGGCGACCTGATTCTGCGAACCGCTTATATGCAATATTTCACTTGTAAATTCACTAATAAACATTAACTGTCTCGCTCTTCTTGGCGTCTCCTTAGTCGTACCTACTTTGCTTAATGCTGACGTAAGTGGTTTATGGTCCGTATACACTATTAATCTCCTGCCTTCGATTATATTTCTAAAATGACTAATGGACATATAAATGGCAAGTAGTTCCCTGTCGTATGTACTGTACTGTCTCTGAGTTTCTGAAAAAACTTTTGAGAAATAACCTAAGGGTTTCCACACGTTGTCTACTTTTTGTTGCAAAACACTGCCTACTGCGGTGTTTGATGCGTCCGTCATAAGCGCTAATGGAACGTCTGCTAGTGGATGCGACAATGTAACGGCGCTTTTTAAGCTATCCTTACATCGCAAAAACGCAGCGATTGCGTCACTGTCCCATTCGATTTTAGTTTGATCTTTTTTCTTGGAATTATGCAGAAACTTATTTAAATGTTTTTGATCGCTTGCTGCCTTATCTAAATGTGCCCTATAGAAATTGACCATTCCGAGAAATCTCCTAAGCTGCTCTACCGTTTCCGGTTGCGGATAATCTATTATAGCCTTAATTTTGTCCTCACGAGGCTTTAAGCCTTGACTTGATACGAGATACCCTAAATACTCGACTTCTGTTTTTCCGAATACGCATTTACTAAGATTGATTGTTAAACCGTTTTCGCTGAACTTGGCAAAAACTTGTTTCAAGTGTTGTTTGTGCGCTTTTTCGGTTTCTGAGGCTACAATAACGTCGTCGATGTAACAAAATAAACATGACTGGGCTCCTTCATCGTCTACAAAAGATTCTATATCTTGTAACGTCGCGTTCATAAACCGTTGAAAGGTTTGAGCTGCGTTACGTAATCCGAAACATAACCTAGGAAATTCATACAGACCGAAAGGAGTGATAATAGCTGTCTTTTCAACGTCCTCCGGGGCTACTTCTATGGCATGATAAGCACGATTTATATCTAACGTAGAAAATATTGTCTTATCTGTTAGTCCGTAGGTGAAATCCTGTAACCTAGGTATGGGGTAACGGTCCGGTTTCGTGACCGCATTTAGTCTCCTGTAGTCTCCGCACGGTCTAATCTGTCCGTCTTTCTTCGGAACTACGTGAAGAGGGCTGGCCCAAGGACTCTTGCTTGGCCTACAGATGCCTAACTCTTGCATGTTTCTAAACTCTTCCTTGACTTTTTCGTACCTATCTCGCGGTAGCGGCCTTGCGCGCGCGTATACCGGAGGTCCTGTTGTCTCAATAACATGCTTTACACTGTGTTTGGCGGGTCCCTTACACGATATGGGTTTGGTAATTTCCGGGAATGATTCTAGTAATTCCGCGTATGGGTGATTGCTGTTAATACATTTCACCGTTCCCTCCAAAAATGCACATTTCGAACCACAAACGTATAAATTAGTAACTAAATCTAAAAGTCTATTATTATATAAATCTACTGTTAACCTAAAATTTCTTAAAAAATCGGCTCCGATTATAGGTTGCTTTACTGCACACACTATAAAAGGCCATTTAAATACTCTTCTAAGCCCAAAAGTTATTTCTATATTACATATACCATATGTTTTAATTTCCGTATCGTTGGCTGCATACAATTTAAAATCACAGGGCTCTATCGTATATTTTTGTGCACATCTCCTTGGAATAACTGAGATATTAGCTCCTGTATCTATCAAAAAAGTAAGTTTAGAGAAATTATCCTTAATTAATAAACGGTGATTTTTAGCTACCTGGCTTTGGGTACATTCGTCCACCGATCTCGAATATACCGACTTTAGTTTTCCTTTCCCTCCGAAGACCAAGCACATGGCTGTTCGCAGCGCCTTGCCTTGCCCTTGTAGCGGTAATGAAACTTGCACAACCAGTTCGGGTCTCCCGGTGATCTTCTTTTCCGTGACACTGACCTGCTCCTGCTTCTTGGGTGGTTCCAGCCTCTCGAACGCCCACGGCTGCAGATCTCGTTCCGCAGCGATGCTACTTCCATTGATAGTTTGCTGACCAGTGCAACCAGCGGTTCTATAGATGTGTGGTTGTTGCTGCTCGTCACTGCCGAAATCTCGTTGGATCTGATGTTCTCGACAATCTTGTCGGCGATGCTGGCCAAATCGTCGAGGTTTTGCTCTTGACACACTGTAATGACAGCTCTGACGGCGGATGGCATTCTCGATAACCACAGGCTCTTCAAAGTTTGGTCGGATACCTGCGTTGTGCGGCCTAAATCCTTCATTCTACGTAGGAGCTGTGTTGGCTTCTGAGAGCCTAACTCCAATTCGGAAACAAGCTTTTGAAACTGTCGTTCGGCACTCTCTTCGTAGACTTGCAGTAGTCTATCTTTCAGCGTAGCATATTTGTTGGTCTCAGGTGGTGACGTAAGCAAGTCACTGACCTGCTGTATTGAGTCCCGGCCTAACTTGGATACGACCATGTTGAATTTGGTCTCGTCTCCCTGCTTCTGCGGAGCCATGACCGCTTCGAATTGTGCGAACCATAACCGCGGCATGTCTACCCAAAAGTCCGGTAACTTTGCGGAAACTGTGATCGACGCCAGCGCCATGTCGTCCTGTTCCGATAGTTTGACTGTAACTGGTGCTGACTGACTTTGAGGCACTGATACTATTGGCACTGATGGCACTGTGCTAAACATTTCCGAACGCCTGGTAACAGCTTACGTCAGGTACTGTACACGCTGACACACGCGGTATCGGTCGTTGACCTGCTCGTCGTGGAGCTGTTTGTCGTGGTGCTGTTCCTCGGGGTCACCAATGTTAGACCCTCTATTATCTAAGCTGACTCCTGTTTCTGTCACTAATGTCCTGTGTGATTACTTAAATAAAAAGGTCTAAACTTGAGTTCTTGTTACTTTATTGCACTCCACTTTACACGTGCGGCGAGCGATCGTGAACGCTCCCACAGAGACACTGATTATGACTAATCTTATTTTTACTGTATATAAAAGTGCATATGCAGCTATTCACCAACACAAGTGAACGCTACACATGCCAACCATATTTACGCTTACATTGATTACTACTACATACCTATGTCGCTACAATATTTTTTGCAACACTCGTTTGCCGGAACGTGAATCCGTGTTAATACTTTTTTTGCAACACTCGTATGCCGGAACGGGGATCCGCGTTGCGCCTACTTCACGCGATATTTACGCATCGGATAAAGGGTTAAACGTGTTTTTTTCTTCCTTTTTTTTTTAAAGAGCGTCCCATCCTTCGACCATAGAACGTCACGTGGATCTGAGGTGTTGGATGTACGCGACGGCCGATGCTATGTCCACCATTGCTTTCACATTGGAGAGAGACACCAGCAAGTGAGTAACCGACCTAATAGACTAAGAGGCAATCCCCCCTTTTCGGCGCTCAAATATCATTTTGGCAAAGTAGCATTGTTGTGTGTGTACATTTGTAATACCAACGCTTAGATAAATTACAACTGTGGACGTGCTAAGACGTTTTTCTTGATATATATTTAATTGAAATCCTAGGTTCGAAGCGATACGCGATCAACTCGGCGACGAGAAGTTGTTAAACGAACTGCATTGGTCCTCAAAAACGAATACTTACGCTGATTATGGTGAGTTATTTGTATATTGGACGTTAAATATTGCTGGAAAGATTGTGTTCATATAATTATAGCCACATGTCGTCCACTGCTGGCCACACGCCTCCCCCATAATTTTCCAATAGGACATTTAACTTTTGGCCCTTATCAGGTCGACTGTCCATATAGCTATCCAATACGACCAGTTGACCCCTGACCCTTATCAGGTCGTCTGTCCATAGCTACCCAATAGGACCAGTCACTCTTGGCCCTTATCAGGTCGTCTGTCCATAACTTCCCAATAGGACATGTCACTTTTGGCCCTTATCAGGTCGTCTGTCCATAACTTCCCAATAGGACCAGTCGACCCTAGGCCCTTATCAGGTCGTCTGTCCATAATTTCACAATAGGACCAGTCAGTCACTCTTGGCCCTTATCAGGTCGTTTGTCTATAGTTACCCAACACGACCAGTTGACCCTTGGCCCTTATCAGATCGTCTGTCCATACATTCCCAATAATACCAGTCGACGCTTGGCCCTTATCAGGTCGTCTGTCCATAACTTCCCAATAGGACCAGTCGACCATAGGCCCTTCTCAGGTCGTCTGTCATAATTTCACAATAGGACCGGTCAGTCACTTTTGGGCCCTTATCAGGTCGTCTGTCCATAACTTCCCAATAGGACATGTCACTTTTGGCCCTTATCAGGTCGTCTGTCCATAACTTCCCAATAGGACCTGTCACTCTTGGCTCTTATCTGACCATCTTGTGGGTCGTCTGTCCATCTTCAAGGTAGACAACACAAAAACTTACTTATGTTGGTAAATTTCGTATTGCCTTCATGGATATAATATAATGATGTATAGTTTGACTAAAACCACTGTACCGATTCACAGCCCACCCGATGGCTGGCCGAGTGGCTACCGTCAATTGATTTGATTTAAATCAATTTATAACTTAAAGCTCCTGTGGCGTTGCTTGCGGACGAAGTCGCCAGTAATATAATAGCTTAGTGTGGGATGTCTTTTTCTTTCTAGGTCTCCACACGGACGGCGCTCGTCTTGTACGCAAACAGGCGAAGAATCCAAACGAACAATCGATGGTTGTTCGCGTTGTGAGTGTACAGCCAGAGCCGAGACTAGTCACATCAGCTTTTGGTGATTATTACTCTTTTTTTTATGATAACATGTGACAGACAAGTGAAAATCTTCTTCTTAATTCGGCTCATTTGGAAATAGCCATTATATGCCAGTGTCAAGTAGGAAAATGAAATATCCGGTATTATTAGATCTTCAAAGTGTGCTCCGCCGCGAGCTCCGCTGAACGGAGCCCGCTCGGAGCACACGGGTGTGGGCCTTGTTGGTCCCCAACAACAATCCCATGGGACGAGGAAAGGCCGATGAGAACCACCGGCCCCCCGCGACCCCATCGGATTGTCGAGGGTAGGCCCCCCCACCACGACAAGGTCATGACCCACCTAGGGGGGGGGGGGGGGGGGGCAAGCGAAAATCAATCCCCCTCATTGTTAAAGTTGGACGCAAAACATTTATAAAGTTTCAACTTCAACATGACAACTGCTTGGTGATATTTTTAGCGATCCGCTCCACGGTAGATGGCGTTTTATACTTTTCAACGCGGACGAAGTCGCCGGCACCAGCTAGTTAACAATATTTTGTTTCTATTTCAGGTTACATATCTCTGTTTCCGATGTTGTTAAAAGTTT
Organism: Synanthedon vespiformis; assembly: GCA_918317495.1. Lineage (NCBI taxonomy): Eukaryota > Metazoa > Arthropoda > Insecta > Lepidoptera > Sesiidae > Synanthedon > Synanthedon vespiformis. The sequence goes on from OU906974.1 coordinate 2,955,237, forward strand.
TGAATCCGGAGAGTGGAAAATTGGGAAAAATCTTGGAGGATCTCGACAAGCCGGAGTTGTTGTGGTCTCCGTACGGACTTAGGTGAGTGTTCTTCTAAACGTGCAACCCTTCTACATCGTCTGCCATTTCTACAAATCTGTATCCAATGTACACAAATGTATACAGATGTATCCAATGTACACAGATGTATCCAATGTATCCAATGTACACAAATGTATCCAATGTACACAAATGTATACACATGTACGCAAATGTATCCAATGTGTACAGATGTATCCAATGTACACAAATGTATCCAATGTATACAAATGTCGCCAAATGTACACAAATGTATACAGTGTATGCATATGTATCCAATGTATACTAATGTATCTCCTGTATACAAATGTATCCCCTGTATACATGTATCCCCTGTATACAAATGTAGCCTGTATTCAAATATAAGAGATCTATACTTACTAATATTATAAAGAGGAAAGATTTGATTGTTTGTTTGAATTGGATTTGGAAAGTTCTTTCACTGTTGGGAAGCTATACATACATATTATCAGCGAGAGTAACATAGGCTATACTTTATAAAGTTACGCGGACGAAGTGGTGGTATACGTTTTCCTCAGATCCCTGTCGAAGACGTCCCCCTTCTACATGAAGCGCAACACTGAACACGACCCGCCCTACTGGCGCGGCCAGATATGGATAAACATCAACTACCTGGCACTGTCGGCCCTCAAGCACTACGGGAACACGATCGGCCCCCACGCGGAGCGCGCCGCCCGCTTGCACGACAGACTGCGCACAAACGTCGTCCGTGAGTATACTTTGAGTGCCCAACGTCGTCCGTGAGTATACTTTGAGCGCCCAACGTCGTCCCTCCGTGAGTATACTTTGAGCGCGACCAGTGAGGGAATGTCATGATGATGGTGATGATGGTGGTGGTGTAGCTTTTTTAGTAAGTGTCTTTTACTACCTCACTATCGGCTCTAACGGAAGATATGATTGGGACGTTTGTGTTTGTCTTTCTATATTATGACGTTATCTATGTGTGTTCTTATAATTATTATTATGTCCCATTTACTGCAAAATAAAAATTAATTCTCATCCTTATAATTTCTATTATACACAGAAAACATCCTCTCGGAATATAAACGTACCGGTTACCTGTGGGAGCAGTATTCCGGTGAAGACGGCCGAGGCTCTGGATGTAAACCATTCAACGGATGGACCGCTCTGGTGGTGCTCATCATGGCCGATGAATATTAATATTATTAATATTAATAATAGGCAGATCGAAGTACTAAAACTATGGATTTTGTCACAAATGCTAAAGCCGCACATAAAACTAGGAGTCAATGGTGAAAGTTGGCAAGACCAACTTCTACTATTAATTTTGAACTCTAACGTGTTGACGTAAAGTTGCATTTTCTTCAAACGACAGACGTTTGGTTGGTTTTAAATTATCAAAGATGACAGAGTTGATGCTCCACTATGGAAGGCAATCGGCAAATGTGTACAATTGCGCACAAAATTGCTAAGAAAAGTGAAATTTTTTTTTCTTATTTCGTAATTTTTCACCTCACTAACTTAACGTCACAGGCAGTTTTGATATTCCTTCCATTAAATCGTCGTGCGATTTTAGAAGAAGAACGTTTTTTCCAGGCATTTATTCACCATGACGTATTACCAATACGATAAAACAATCTGTACGCGGCAGTACCCGAGAGACTCGAGTCGCGCGAACGCAGTGCGCGAGGGGAGTGCGTGAGTTTACCAATAACGTGCCGGCACACGTTATTGGTAGATTCAGCCGCTCACGCTCCTCTGCCCCCTCAAAGACCTAAAAATAGAATTCTGCGCACATTAATTGGCGAGAAGTCTTTATTCGCTACACGAACTATACTAATACGATAAAACAATCTGTACGCAACAGTACCCGAGAGATTCGAGTCGCGCGAACGCAGTGCGCGAGGGGAGTGCGTGAGTCTACCAATAACGTGTCGGCACACGTTATTGGTAGACTCAGCCGCTCACGCTCCTCTGCCCCCTCAAACACCTAAAAATAAGTCTTTATTCGCTGCACGGAGTATACGCGTATTATGCCACTTTCGAATGTTCCATAGAATAATAATAATAATAATAATAATAATAATAATAATAATGCATTTATTAGCTCCACACAATCACAAACCACATAATATACAGACAATGTTAACCTAAATTGTAATATACACAAACAATGGTCGTAACTGTATGAGAGCCTGGTGCCCGTGGTAGGTATTGAGAAATACCTGTGTTACAGGTCACCAGGTCCCACTCCGCTGATTGCACAAAGTATACCCACAAATCGGATGATAATAAATACATAAATACAACTATTAAGACTATAAATAAAGATAAATATCACAATAATATACTAGAAGATGTTGAAGAGTGGAAGAATAACTTTTTCAGATTCTTCATAATTCAAGCTCTTAAGCCATTTTGTGACTGCCGCCTTACATTTAGGGAGAGGAAGAGAATATATTGGTATAATAGAATTTATCTTGTTGTAAAGATATCCTCCCAGGAAACAGTAAAATCTATAAGAATTTCTCAGGTTGAATTGTTGGGAGGGGCAAATAACCCGTTTCCTACGCCTATCCCTCTCTAAATCCGGACTATACGGTAATTGAGAATGTTGTTTAAGAACAGTATGGAGTATGAAAGACTGTCTAACAGTTAGTACTTCCCAATCCTTGTACAATTCAACCGTGGGAAAAAGAAAAGGCAGGCCGGCTCCGACTTTTAAGATGGCACGCTGAGCTCTCTCCAATTCTATCAGGTGCGTTTTAGCAGCACCACCCCAAGTACCAATACAATAACTGATCAGCGGTTGGCATAAGGCAAGATAAACCATTTTGATTATGTGACGATCAGTAATATGTCTCAGTATCTTGAATATATAAATCATTTTACGTAATCGTGTCGTTAGAGTATCGACATGCTGCTTAAAACTAAGATTTTGATCAATATAAACCCCTAGGTATTTGATAGACTCAACTCTTTGGAGGACAGGACAGGGACACGTGGGGATGGATAGGTCAGGACATGATTGAGAATGGGCTGATATAGCGAAAGATGTTGGTGGAAGGAAATTGTTTTTAAGAGCAAAAGTAATAAATTTTGTTTTAGAGATATTCAGTGTCAGGATATTATTTCTCAGCCATTTGCATACGTCTAAGAACCCACGCTGAGCGCTGTGAAACGTATCCTCCCAATCATCCCCCGAGAAAACAAGAGCTGTATCGTCGGCAAAAGTGAAAACCCTCCCACCACGGAGCTGAAGTTGGCACAAGTCGTTAACATAGATGAGGAACAATGTGGGACCGAGAACACTGCCTTGGGGCACCCCGTGCGTTACAGAAAGTTCGCCACTAATCCATTGATTAACCTTTACTCGTTGGGTTCTGTAGGTTAGATAGTCGCTAAACAGCTCCAGCGGAAGGCCTCTTATTCCAATTCTCTCTAACTTAGAAACCAGAAGAGGGACAGAAACCGTATCAAAAGCCTTTGCTAAATCAAGAAAAATGGCTAAACATTTCTTTCCTTTATCAAGGGTATTTATAACTGTGTTAACTAGCTCATGAACAGCATCATCTGTTGACCTACCGGAGCGGAAACCATATTGAGTCGGTGAGAGAAGATTATTAGATTCCAAGTAACCTATTAAACGTTTGTTCATGACACGTTCTAAAATTTTCGACAAGGTGGTGAGGATGGATATGGGTCTATAGTTAATTACGCAGTTTCTGTCACCGCTCTTATGTATTGGTTTAATAACAGCCGACTTAAATGCCCGAGGGAATACTCCACTAGAAATTGAAAGATTACATATGTGAGCAATAGGGGGTGTAAGTTGGAGCGAGTATCTCTTAATTACTTTGCTCGAGATGCCATCCAGTCCTATCGCACAATTCTCCCTTAGACCCAGAATGAGGTTTTCAATTTCTGAATTATCCGTTGGAAGGAAAGCCAACGAAACAGATGGCGATTCAGATGAACGGTAATGATTGGTGTTATCAGCAGACTGGTCAGAGTTTAGAATTTGTTCGGCTAGTCTCTTACCCACACCAGCAAAGTACTCATTGATTTCATTAACACTTTGTTGAGGACTGTTTGGGGAGGAGGAGGAGGAGGACTGTTTGGGAGGATTATTCTGTTTCGGAATATTGCGTATTTCAATAGATGACTTGCGGGACGATCTCTCAAATAATTCTAGCCTATTTTCCAGTGTTTTAATATGATTCCTATATGCAATATTTTCTCGTTGTAGATCATTAAACTTGAGTGATAGATCTTCATATTGGTTTGACATAAATTCAATTGATTTTTGAATATCCTGATTTTGATTCATAATTAAAGATATGGAATCATTCAAAGATATAAACTTTTGGTCTTGTTGCGCCTTAAGTTCAGAAAACATAGTTTTAATTTCCAACCAACATGACTCCGACGGTATAGGGACCTCAGTGAACTTTGGTTTTGAGCGAATAGTAACATTGGAAAAACTATCCCGCGGATCTTCAAATGTCGATATGTTGAGGACCGAATCGGATCCGTATTGTTTCGGTGGAGAAGTCTTCAAGTATTTCCTTGATGCAGTAGGAGAACGCTTAACGGACATCTCAATTATTATTATTTTATTTTGTTTTCTATTTTGTTATTTCTGTCTAACAGGCAGCCAGCGAAAAAAGTATGAGCGCACGTGATTGGAGGGCGTGGCCGCAGTTTGTCTTTCTATATTGCTCTGTTAGTCAGGAACAATGTAATAAATGCATTTAAATAAATTTAATTCTTGTCTTACTAATCTTTGATAAATTTCGCCCTGAAACTGTAGTTCGGATACACAACACTTGTTTCACACTATTAAATTTTGTAATTTAGGGGTAAATAGCAAAATACAATGAAAGAAAGTAAATACGTCAGACCAGTGCAAAGTCCGCGGAGTGAGAATAGAGTTCTTATAGTGTTTTGTTTTGTATGGCGTTCGGAATCAATACTTTTAGTAAATTGATGATTATTATAGACAGACAAACAGCTCAAAGTTTTACGCTCTATACAGAGGTATAGGTACGTTGAATGAAAGAGACAGATAATATAGGTATAGACATTTAAAAGTGAAATTAAATTGGCGATTTGAATTTGCAATTGAAATATGAAATTCCTTAAAGAATATTATAAGAAACGAAAGACTTCTATTATAACTGAAGTGCTAATAATAGTTAGTGGCTAGTAACCACAGCTGTTAACCAAACGGTCGCAGGTTCGAATCCCGCTAGGGGCAAATGTTTATGTGTTATCATTTTTACCTTTGTACATGTTTTTTTATTTATAATATGCATGTATTTACAAAAAAAAAAGGAATGCATGTCCTTTTTTTTGCCTTTTTTGCATCCACTTTTGTTGCCTAAAAACTCGTAGCAAAATCGTTTTTTGCTACGAGCGTTAGAAAAAGAGATTTTTTTTTAACTATTCAGCGCAGAAAAAAAGAAATGGTGTTCAAAAACTAATTTTGGCATAGATAATAATAAGTCACAGGAGTAAAATATTGTTTTTGAAATTGTCTAAATATTTTGCGTCGTCTAACTCTAGTTATAATAGAAGTCTTTGAATAGAATGTCTTCTAATTTTAATATAATTATGTTTGTATGGTTTTTTAAATATTTCTGTTATATTTGTTAAAATGTTACGTTTATTTTTATTACTATAAAAGGTAAATATACTTTTTATCCCGAAGAAATTTTGGGTTCACCAGGTTCTCGTCTAGCTAGAAATATAAAAAAAAATTGGCCTCATTTATACAATAGAATCTATCTATAATTATTATAGTGTTAGAATCATTTGAAAAATATATCTATAGTATGTCTTAATAAATCATAGAGTTTTACCGTTAATCCAGTTTTACTGATCGAATTGTAAAAAAAAATAGATAACACTTGGATTGTTTTAATAAAAAAATATTTCACTGCCTTGGCTACTTAGAAAGGCTGTACTGTTTTAGGCACATATAGACAAATATCTTTTCAAAAAAACCATAGACATAGAGAGATAGATGTACTGAGTGATTTTAGGTGGCAAATAGAAATATACATTAACGTCATGGCAATAAAGTCGAAATCTCCAATATATATTGTTACCGCTTTGGTACGCTTGATTGGCAGCCTTGAGGATGCTTCGGCATCCTTCGGCACGCTGAAGCAAGCCGAAGCAACACTCGGCACTCGGGGCACCTCGGGGATGAAGAGAACGCGAGACGCTCAAGCGCTTTCACACTATTCAATTTAGGAAATCGAAAGGTGTGATCGCAGTTAGAACAGATTGGATTCAATTTAGAGTTTATCCATTTGCAACTCTATGTCTTCAATTTAGAAATCAATTTAGCGTAAGTGTGTTCACGAGCTCACTACTTAGATTCCCAAATAGGAATCGTTCAAATTGAATAGTGTGATAAACACTTTAGGCATGCTTAGAGCAGGTACACACTAGACGTTTGGAAGCACGCGCTTTGCTAACGCGCGCTTTGAGAACTATGAGAGCAGGTACACACTAGGCGATTTGAAGCACGCGCTTTGCTAACGCGCGCTTTGAGAACTATGAGAGCAGTTACACACTAGGCGATTTGAAGCACGCGCTTTGCTAACGCGCGCTTTGAGAACTATGAGAGCAGGTACACACTAGGTGTTTTGAAGCACGCGCTTTGAGAACTATGAAGTTCTTAGAGCGAGTACACATTGAGCGCTCGGCGTTGCGTTAGAGCGCGCGTTAGCAAAGCGAGCGCTTCAAAACGCCTAGTGTGTACCAGCTCTTAAGGACGCCGTGTAGGGATGCCTTGCATGTAGGGATGCCGAAGGATTCTTTTCCTTGCCGATGCCGATAATGGGCGCCGAGCCTAATCCTCCTGTAAAAAAATACGGGAAGAAAGTGCGAGAGAGAGAGAGACGAAGCGATAGTGCGGCCAGCGTAGTTGTATTTTTCTACAACTTTATTTGACAGTACCTAGTGGCACTTGGCAGGGGACACTGCATTTGCAGTCACCCTTACAGAACCACCTCCTCACTTATTTATTTACTAGCTGACGCCCGCGACTTCGTCCGCGTTGAAGAAGAAAAAAGTAATCTATCCTGTGTCCTGTACGTCTAAATGTTTATCTACCAAGTTTCATGAAAATTAATTAATTCGTGTAAGAGTTATGGAGGACCATACAATACCTAGACTTACAGATTTTTTATTAGTATTGATTTCTCTCTTTCTAGAGAGTCCGTTCTCTCTATGTCTATGTCTAAAAATCCAATTGGTTCTTGTAGAAGAAGAGAGAGATAGATTGATCGTAGAGTTAACATAAATTAAGTTATGAACTTTTAGGCTGTTATTAGCTGTAATTAAATTAGCATATTTAATTAAGTGAATACATAGGTAATTACTTATACATATTATGTTATAAAGTATGCGTATGATCAATTTGTGATGCAGTAATTTTGGGATTGACTTGTTTTATTATATTAATTAAAGGCCAGCGCACACGAGGTACTTTTGTTTGCGATTCTGTCTATTTTTTTTTTACTAGCTGGTGCCCGCGACTTCGTCCGCGTTCTCTATAGCCTATATATATACTTAGCCTTCCTCGATAAATGGACTATCCAACACAAAAATAATTTTTCAATTCGAACCAGTAGTTCCTGAGATTAGCGCGTACAACCAACCAAACAAACAAACACTTCGGCTTTACAAAGGGTGTGGCCTGTAATAAGAGCGATAAATTAAAATATAGATCATTTAACGAATCAGTAATTAATTCCAAATGGTTTAAATTAACTAAAATGAAAAAAAAAACTTATATTCTAATAAAATTATCTAATCGAGCCAGCAATGTACTACTACAGACAATAATGTGTCCAGTCGGAGTACTTGACATTGACATTTACGATAGTTCTCGCCCCAGTACTCTGTACCAAGACATCTAAAGCGGATCGTGAAACTGTAACTTGGATTGCTATCTATATCTCTGAGTATAAGCACTTTGGAGCATTATGATTAGGTTAAGATAACTGCGTATAATCTATAGAATAATCGTTTAAATTTATTGACCTTAATACAGGCCTCAGCCTGTATATTAGGTATAGATTTGGTCTGAGATCCCCATATACTAACATTTACGTTTTAGGTTGTTCGGGAGGACTTTTAGCACTCGTTACTTTTAGTCCTTCGTGTTTGTTATTCGATGCAGTTATAAAGGATCTATATATTTTTTGTATTCCGCTAACAAGAGACCCTAATCTGCGCTGACCCTAAGCCCTAAGTTGTATTGGAGTATTTCGAAATTAAGTACTTAGAAATTAAAATTGAAAAATAATTAATTCAGTAGTTTTTGCGTGAAAGACTACCAAACATCCATACATCCATAAAAACTTTCGCATTTATAGTATGAGTACGGATATAATCCCATATATTCGTTGTTTTTATTTCCATTTCATGTAAAATTATGCATTTGATATATAATTTCATTAAAGGGATCAACACCAGCACTTTATTTTATTTTAGTGATTAATTTCCATAAATAAGACTCTTTTTGTAATATTGTATTATATTCTGTAAATATGTCAATAAATTTGTTAAGAAATGAAATTGAAGTTTTTTTAATATTACACTTTGATAGTTGTTACAGTTTAGTTTAAGTGTTATTCAATATTATAAATACTGAAAATTATTAATGAACCTAGCCGCCATCTTAGTGACGTAATCACGTGACAGTCACAGTACCGTTGGCGACACTAGCCTCACATGACCTGCGAGATATTAGTAGCGGATGACGTCACGTTAATGTGACAAGGGTCTTACGTATTAGGGCCGGCGTTTACGGACAGCATGGCGTGTCAAAGAATTTTTCCTGAACATATTATTTTTAACCTTATTCCAATGATTTTAGTACTCAAACTCCTCTAATTCAATACCTTTCTTCGTATTCGAAGTCCGCAAACCTCTTTAGTTGCTCGAAAGAGAATGTTATACGATACCGAAGTAATAAGATTCTTTATTTGCTTAGTTGGTTACAATCAATAAATTTTATTAACTTCGAGTACTTATAACAATATTTTGAAGTTTACATAAAATGATTTACTTTAGATTAAAACGCCTACACCGAAACACAACGTGCTGATATTTCACTGTGGTCTTCTGTAATACTACTTTCCATAACAGTACGGAGCCAAATTTGAAGTCCGCTTGAAGAGCTTGTGGGATGAATGGTGAAAAGAATAAACACCACATTTTAGTATGTACATTTATACATATAACGTTATATAACAATTTACATTATGTACAAAGGCGAGTGCATGTATTTACAAATTAAGACATTGGCGAGAAAGCGCGTGCTTTCTGTAGCTGCGTCAGATGTGCACTGATCTGTCTTGGTTTTGATTCTTTTAAATAAAGAAATAGAAAATCAAAAAGTCCGTTAAAGGAGGTCGCTACAAGCTATATAACATATAGTTTGCTGTAACATTATATAGGCTGCTTTTTAATTATCGCGGCTTAAGAAATAATTTTGTCCTATGTCCTAAGAAATTTATCCTATGTCTGTGGACTGTGATGCCTCAGAAGTCATATTTATTTTTTCTACCTACACAACACAGAGTACTTTATTATAAAATCTAAATCAAGGAGAATAGAGGTAAAGGAGCGCAAGCTCCGTGTATTAAAAATGTCCGTTGAAAGACGACGAACTGATGGCGCTGGTTGCAGCTAGTGATAGTAAACAATTCAACTCAGCGCGCACTTCACTCCGTTTCATTTCATACTCTCAAACTCTCTAGATCACTGCCCTAGACACACCAGCGCCATCTCAATTCGACGATTTTAGTTGCCACTTTTTTAGTTTAACACCCATATAAGATTGTTCTCCTTATCTCTACGCTCCTTAATCTAAATCTAAATGTCAGCTGAGCTGAGGTCTGAGGTTGTTCTTTCTTTGTACTTTTTTTCAAATGTTTATTGTTTACTTTTCTTTTATTTTTATTTAACTTCCAAAGAGTATTTATATAAATAATATATTTAATTTAACTTCGTAAGTAAGAGTCGTAAGTTTAATTATAACGTGTCAGTCAGAGTCGAGTCGGTAATTTTACCCACTTACTGTTTATTTCAATTGAATATATTTTATAACCGGAGTTAGTCGTTATATTATTTCCCAGAGAGCGGTAAGTACAATTAATTAAAATTTTGGTGTGTAAATAGATGAATAAATAAATTTATAAAAAGCCTTCTTAGATTTGCAATAACTCAAGAATGGCCAGACCGATTTTAATTTGGTTTTCACTAATGGAATAAACGGAGAAAGTTTGTGTGCATAACAATTTTAAGCCAACTTAACCTTTTACAACTTTTAAAAATGCCTACCCCCTTGACAAATTAAAAGAAAATTGCCCATTTTATGACGATTTCAAAATCTTTCGATTTTTTTGTAATGAAAAGTGGCTAGCGCTCAACCGAGGCTTAGGTGTCTCAGGTTCAATTCCCGGCACGGTAAACTTTGAAAACTTTCTAGTCTTTTCTGGTCTCAATTTGAAAAGTTTCGACGGGGTTCAATATATGTAACAGTAATTTGGGCAGCTGTGTAAGAAACTTTGTTTAAAATAAATAAAATTTAACGTATGTTCGTCTCGTTTTCAGTTTTCAATGGAGAATATAAAAGTAAAAGAAGAACCATTTGATCTCCATGATGTTTTAGATATGAAGCCTGATCTGGAAATGTTTGATGTAGACTTCCAAATGAAAGTTGAGGTCGGGGATGATTTTGAGGCCTTTGAAAATTTGGATTGGAGTATACAGAATTTTAAGAAAGAATGTAACAAAGGAGATGACGTAGTTTGTTATAAGGAACTTATTAAATTGTCACCGCAGAGATGTTTGAGATGTGACCGCGTTTTTGATAACAGGTAACAAATTTATGATTACATTTATTTATTTATTACTAGCTGTTGCACGCGACTTCGTCCGCGTAACTTTATAAAATATAATACATTCATGTCTGTGAAACCATGTACTAAATTTCAACCCAATCGGTCAAGCCGTTTAGAAGTTATATGTGAAAAAGATAAGTACGGAAGGATAATTCTTACTACCCGCTGTCCTATTACCTGTTTTTCCATAGGAAGGAAGTATTTTCCCGCGGTAAAAAGTAGCCTATGTTCATCACGGATAATGTCGGCTTCTAATGGTAAAAGAATTTTTCAAATCGGTCCACTAGTTTCGGAGCCTATTCAATACAAACAAACAATCAAGTCTTTCCTCTTTATAATATTAGTATAGAAGATTTCATATAGCCATTATTTCTCTATTATATATATAAATTAAATACAAATAGGCCTAAAGAAATTGTCAAATTTTCCATTTATATGGAAAATTGTCAAACTTTCCAAGAAAAGTTCATTTCCAAGGTTACCCTGCCAGAATTCGAACCCGGGACCCCTGGAATAGAGCGTCAAGGAACTCGTACAATAGGCTCGTCAATTCAATAATAGTCTCATTGCAGATACTCCCTCATCAAGCATAATTTGAATTACCTCTCAATCAAATTGGACTCCTTAGATGACCATAAACAGTTCAAACATAGACAAAAACTTAAAAATAACAATAACTACCTAGTGTCAAAGTCGTTTCGCAAATGTGACATATGTCAAAAGGATTTTATTTACAAACACTGGCATTTTCACATGAGATCTGTGCACAACGAGAACATTTTTGAATGTGAAACGTGTCACACGACATATAAATGCAAAAAATACTTGCGACAGCACATAAATAACATACACAGAGCAAAGGGGAAGTATAAATGTGATCTGTGCACCACTGTGCTAAGTACAAAGGACAAGTATAAAAAGCACATGAAAAATGTTCACAGTGAAGGTGTTTTTAAGTGTCTCATATGTGAATCGCAGTTCAAAAGTGAGCCATACATGAGGACACATATGAACAGGGTGCACTACAACGATGGAAAGAAGCACAAGTGCTATTGCGGTAAAAGCTTCAAGTCGCCAAGAGATTTGAATATACATAAAAAAAATATGGGGCACTTGTGATTGCTCTCTTTATAAAAGAAAATAAAAGAATTTTTATTTTTGTTTTATTTTGACCTATCTTCTGCCCGCATAACTTTTTAAATTATATACTACTAGCTGTTGCACGTGACTTCGTCCGAGTAACTTTATAAAATAGAATACATTCGTGTCTGAAACCATGCATGCCGTTTAGTAGTTGACATACCGACAGCAGCGCCACCTGTCGGGTCCAATTGTATTTTTAAATCACCCAGAAAACCATCGAAATAGCCATATAAAATATCAACCCAATCGGTTAAGCCGTTTAGAAGTTATGTGAAAAAGATAAGTACAGAAGGATAATTCTTACTACCCGCTGTCCTATTACCCGTTTTCCCGTAGGAATGAAGCATTTTCCCTGTGTTCCCCAAGCAGTCTATGTTCATCACGGATAATGTCCGCTTCTAATGGTAAAAGAATTTTTCAAATCGGTCCAGTAGTTTCGGAGCCTATTCTATACAAACAAACAATCAAATCTTTCCTCTTTATAATATTAGTATAGATGATGTCTCGGAAAACAGTCCTTTTTTTCTGGACCGGACTATGTCCGTTTTTTTTTTTTTTAATTTTCTCCCGGGGGTTACACCACCCCCGTTGGCCGTATATTTCCATAAAATAACACATTGTTACAACAATTGCATTAAATAACTTGCATTATAATTGGGGGAATTAGACATTTTCCCCTTGCATATGCAAGGGACCTTGTTAGGCTAATTAATTAAGCTTCATTATTGTCAACTACGTTCATAATTAAAACTTATATATTCACATAATTTAAAAACCTTTATTTTTTTAAATTATCCAGTTATTTTTTTTTATTTAGCCTGATCGACACCGTTGCCACTATGTGGCAGAAGTCTAAGAATTTTTGAACAATATATTTGTTTTCTAGGATTTTGTGCAGATTATCTGCACTCAGATTTTTTCCCTGTAGGCTGTATCCGGACAACGTGTATGCAGAATTTCACGATGACCGGTTGAGTAGTTAAGGTGTGAAAAGTTAGCAGACAGTTATACCTGAATTATTATATTAAGGTTTGAAGGCGACACTTGTGGGGGCAATCGGCGCGCATGTGTACAATTGCGCACAAAATTGCTAAGGAAAATGAAATTTCTTATTTCGTAATTATTCACCTCACTAACTTAACATTCCAGGCAGTGCTGATAGTGATATTCCTTCCATAAAATCATCGTGCGATGTCGAAGGAGGTTTTATTAGACATTTATTCACCATGACTTATTACTAATACGATAAAACAATCTGTACGCGGCAGTACCCGAGAGACTCGAGTCGCGCGAACGCAGTGCGCGAGGGGAGTGCGTGAGTCTACCAATAACGTGCCGGCACACGTTATTGGTAGACTCAGCCGCTCACGCTCCTCTGCCCCCTCAAACACCTAAAAATAGAATTCTGCGCACATTAATTGGCGAGAAGTCTTTATTCGCTGCACGAACTATACTTAGTAAATATTTTTGTCCGTTTATTTCGGATATAATTAATACTAATAATAAATGTGTAGGGGTCGGACATGGAGTAATTTACTTTGTTTTCAGAAATATCGTGTATATAGGCTCTATACATGATACTGAAACTAAATTTACCATTTTTACAATTTTTTTCTGTATGTATGTATGTTCCTCCATAACTCTTAAACGAGTTGACTGATTTTCATGAAACTTGGTAGATAAACATTTAGAAGTACGGGACACTTTATAGTCTACTTTTTATCTTTTTTAATGCGGACCAAGTCGCAGGCACTGACTAGAGTATTGGAATAAAACACCTCTTTTTTTTTCATTTCAATACTATATTATATTTACAATCGTTACTTTTTAATCTACGCAAATTACTATTTTTTTTAAAACACTTATTCTGCAGTCTTAACATCGCTAAGCTTTTGTTTCTCGAATAGTTCCCTCAACACTTCTGTCGCGGACTTTTCGAGTCGGTTGTGAGCTCCGTATTTGGCGTCTGGCAACTCGGCTGTGTTCAACTCTGGATTTTTGAACAGGAACGGAGTCCACGGACCCTGGACCGAAGGGTAATCGGTGTACTGGTACTTCCTGAGCCTCGTAGAGGCAATGTCCCCCTGTTGAGTACGGAGCACTTCGATCCATTTTGTTATTTCCGAGTGCGTTTTGTTGTGCACGCTCATCCAAACTCGATCACCATTTACTGAAAAAAACATGTCAGTTGTGGAAACTGCACTAAAAAAACCCGGGGGTTTCTAAATTCTCAGGATTCTCAGGATAAAAAAATCCTGGGAATTCCCGGGAATTTGCAATTCACAAAAAAATGCATAATAATATTACATTTGAAAGAGGATTCTTTGAATTTAAATTTGTGATTGAAAATGACAAAAAATCTTTGATCCTTTATCTATCAAGTGGTTTAATTAATTTTTTTTTATGAAAATAACATCAAATAATATCCCCAAATTTTGTTTTCTGAATTGCATCCAACTATGGAAGCAAATTTAAAGACGTAGTCACGTCAAAAGTAAGGCTTTCTGAACTTTGTCCAGGACAATCATATTAATATATTTCTAGCTGGTGCTTGCGACTTCGTTCACGTTGAAAAAAGTATAAAACACCATGTACCGTGGAATGGATCGCTAAAAATATCACCAAGCAGTTGTCATATTAGTCGCTTCCCCTGATTCTGGATAGATGGCGCTGTCAAGTGTATCCCGGGCCAAGCGGCTAGTATTTACTTTTATTTTAGATTTCCTGTAGGAATGAAGCATTTTCCCAAGGTAAAAAGTAGCCTATGTTCATCACGGATAATGTCGGCTTATAATGGTAAAAGAATTTTTCAAATCGGTCCACTAGTTTCGGAGCCTATTCTATACAAACAAACAAACAAATCTTTCCTCTTTATAATATTATTAGATATATCATCGAATATTACATATACATACAATATTCCGCTACGACAACCGGCCCCCGATGTCTTCGAGGCTTCAAATAAACAACAATACCAGGGTTCTCTTTAGCAAATCCAACCAGATCTTGCTCTATAAATTCTCTGTAATGAAAGTTTTGGAAATTTAAATCAAAGAATACTAATATTACAATGTGATGAATGTGTTGTTTGTTACTCTTTCACACAATAACGGCTCAACGGAATTGGATGAAACCGAAGCCTGTCTGTCGACCTTAACATAATAAAGGCTAATTGGACTTACCTCATGCCCCGACAAGAACCATGACTTTTACAGAATTTAAGCACAATCCTTTGCAGTTGACAGACGTAGCGACCGACCCCGTTCGATAAAGGAGCCCTTACAAAGCCAGATTTCAAGAATAAATGAGAATTGGACATTTTAACTTTTACACATAGAAATTAAATAAAACTTTTATATAATTAATAGAAATTATATAAAATTAAAATGATAGGTTAGTTTTGTGTTATGTTGTGATATTTTTATTTTAATTAATGTCATAACCATCAGCCACAGAACAATCAATAGAAACATTGACTTGACTTGCATCAAAGAATATACTCTATGCTCTAGCGTCTAGCAGTATATCAGTATATAATAAGATACTCTATGGCGTCTACTCAACGGCCCACAAACTAAACAGGCCAAAACAAAATTATCTGTATTCAAAGTCAATATAGCGGAAATGAATTGGAAGAAGTAATTTGACAGGTTCTAATGTCAAATTTTAAAATAATGTTACCAGCAAGATGCCAGCAAGTACCAGCATCTTTTTAAAAATATATCTACGGTTTTATCAAGAGCAATTTAAAAAAATGGATAAAAAGTAGACAATTTTAAAAAGTAAGACGTTTTCAGTTATTATTTTGATTACTCACTCGTAATTTTGATATAAGATATTCATAGGTGGCGCTAGTGGTACGCCGTTGTTTTAAAAACAAAATGGCTAGTTTTAATTTTCTAAAATTTAATAGATGTTAGGAGTGCAGCGCCGTATGTCGTATAAAAGCCCAAAGGATTGATAAAATAATACTTACTTGACCAGTGTTTGATTATGTTACTCGTGTATTGAATCTGTTCTCTTTAAAATTATATCTAAACATACTGTATACTATAAAATATAAGCCATCTTTCGTTATCTTATCTTATCTATAGATTTCAACTGGTGCCCGTGTCGTTGCATAATAAATACTGGCCGAAATTTTGTCCTCTATTAAAATTTGTACTTAATTACTAATGATTATGATTGTTCTAACAGTTAACAATATAGGGAACAACAAAATGTAGAAAATCAGAAAGAAATTGAAAAATAAATGGCTTCAGTTAGATTCATGGAGGATTAAAAATATAAGAATTAAAATATATTTGTACATTTTTTTATTAAGAAAAAGAAATATTTACAAAAGAATGAAATGAGTACATATACAACTCTTGCAATATGTAGGTAAATTTATTATAGAACAATACATGAGTTTGAAGAGTTTCGAGTTCGAGATAAAATATAATTGATACATTTCTTGTTGTAGGTACTTATACGATTATACATCTTACAGTTAAACAATAAAATAATATTTTTATATATAACTTCTTAGTGTGTGTTCTGGCGCAAGAAACAAATAATCAATTTGTTTGAAACTCAGATTAAATAAGAACTATAGACAGAATTTGGTGAACAACATGAGGCCGGTTTATCAGACCCTAGTGCAAGTCTTCCTCGATCAAACGCATCGAACGCGTAAACGTGAATTTGCATAGAATTACAGCAGCGCCATCTAGTGGCTAACGTGTAGCGCAGCTTCATTCCCATACAAATGCGCTCGTACGCCGTTTACTATTTTGAGATTTTTTGTTCCTAAATTTTTGTTTATTTTTATTGAAAATATTGGTTTCAAAGTTTACTTATGTGTGAAATGCGATTTCCTCCTGCTTTTTATTTTTTGAAGACTAGTTTTTATACTTTTTTACTACTCAATTCTGTATTTCCACTGTTAATTTTAAAATAAAGAAAGATGTAGTAGTTTGATTGCATTGTAACCGTGTATGTATGTTACACAGCGAGGCGCAGTTTTAGCGACTTCACTCTGCCATCCACAGGGTTATATCTTTAGTTCTTATTTTATCTGAGGTTTGTGCGCGACGGATTCCTCATCCGCGATACCCTGTCACTGAGGACACGCACTTAGCCTCTTAAACACAAAACCCCGGGGCTTATAAATATCCATTTTGACAGTTATCAATCACAGACGATCGCTGACGGTTTCAAAGTCCCCTAAGGACTGAAACCAAGCCCATCTCGAGGGGTTTTCTGTGGGTAGGAATCCCACATAACCCTATGCGACATTTGTCGCATGTCACATTTGTCGAAGAAGAAATATCTGAGAAGACTCTCGCAGCGATAGTGACAGTACAAATAATTTTAAACTTCACTATAAAAGAAATCCTTAAGAAAAATGCATAATAATATATTTTCTACCATAAAATCTATTATTGCACAGTGAGTTAAACAGTGAGATTCAAAATGGCGACATGATTTTTGAGAACTGCTCAGCACTCGACTAATGTCTAGTTTTTCCACTAAGATTTAAATATGTTAACTATTTGTATTAGGTATAGAAAAAAGTGAAAACTGTAAAATGGATGATTGGAGTAAAATAATGAATAAAATGGATTAATGAATACAATGGATTAATGAATACAATGGATTAATGGATAAAATGGAGTAAAATGTATAAATGAATAAAAAGAGATTGATAAATAAAAAGGATTAGCTAAAGAATAAAATGAATTAATAAGTACAATGGATTAATGAATAAATTGGAGTAAATGGATGACTCCTTGCAAGTTTAGTGTTCACAGAGCGTTACAAACTCAGGGAAGCAATCTTTCAAACAACTTTACTAATACCAAGAGAATACCGCCATTTTTCATCCCACCATTATACATTTGGATAACATTTTATAAATATACTTATAATACCCTTTATACTTCGATAAAATAGTCAACGAAAATGAATATCAAAGAGTATAAAGTATGAAATATTATTGCACATGTAATAAAATCCCTAAAAATATTATTTCTTGTTATTATTATTATTCCTAGTATGCAAATTGCAGTTCGACATTAAAGTTTGTCAAAAAAGGGTAAAAATTAAAAAGTGGCAACACTATAGTGTTGTCTCTTTGTTATCAACTTCATGGTTAGAACGGAACAACACTTCAGTATTGCCACTTTTTAATTTCTACACGTTTTTGGAGAAGCTGTAAAATAAAATTTAATATTAATACTGCTATCATAGGTAACAGAGAGAGCTACAGGCAAAAAGGCAAAAGTTTAATTTCGCAACAAATTCCCATTTAGAAAATGAATTTCCCAATTAAATAAAATATTTAGGTAGTATATAAATTAATATTATAAGGAAATAATAAATTAATATTGTATATGTCGTGGGCAGATCGTAAAGTATGAAATCAAAAATCTTTCACCACATGGAAATAAATTTGGGGAGCCAAGCGAAGCGGAGCGAAGTGAGGCGACCCTTTCAGTTGTAACACAAATATGATCTGCTCAGGAATATCATGATATGCCCTATTTTACGATGTGCCGACGACATAGATACGTATAGATAGATAATGTTTCAAACTGTTTCAAACCATTTTCTTGAAACCATACCGTCGCTAATTGTTTGCAAAAATATCTCTATATAAGTATATGTACACATTGTATTATAAGTATAAGAAGGCAATACATACATAATTATGTAAATTTAAAATTATTCTTTAGTTTTCTCTTCCAACTGTTTAATTCTTACTGGCACTTGGACGGCCGGCAAGTCGACACTTTTCGCGCGTCGGCGGCCATTTTCGAATTCGACAGCGGAACGACGAGCTTCCGGCGGAAGCGGCAACAGATCACCGAAAATCCTCCTTCGTGCAAACTCCGGAGTCTTTAAAGTTCCACCTGTAACGTTACAATTTATATTTGAACTAGTGGCCCGCTCCCGGTTGCGCACGGGTGCAATTTTTCACTTAATACAGCCGCTAAATTACCTTACACCTTACAGATAACGGCACCTGTTAGATTCTTATGGAACTTACAGATAATTATAACAAATAATTGCTGGACTGAGTAAGTATACAACAGATGGCGCTATGTTATTAATATTTATAATAATTTACAAGAAATAAATAAATGAATTTAGATATAAACTTTCCTATATTTTAATTTAGTTGGACCAAATTATACATAGTTACGAAGTTTTATCAAAATCGGTTCAGTAGTTTAGGATCATATATAAGTTTTATAACAAAAAAAGCTATTTTATAGAGAGAGCTTTAACATTATGACGTAACAGCTATTGTGACCAATCTTGGCGCGTTCTTGAAACATGATTTTTTTTAATGTTTTAAAATTTTTAATTATTTATAATTAAATGAAAAAAAAATTTTTTTTTTTAAGTTTTTCGCATTAAATAACGAAGTTTTAAAATACATTAAAAAATCAATATATTTTTTTTCATAATCCCCATTCGCAACAATGCGCAAACGAAATATACCGATTTGCGATGTTTATACATTGCCTAAGGATTTAGAGAGATAAATAATTTCATTTTTTAAATTTGTAAAAATCAGCAGTGCTAACAATCTTTTTCATTTATATTTTTATATTCATAATAAATATATAAGTACAAACCAATCGCGGTGAATAAATATATAAGTTTAGTTATGCAAAAACTCAAGAATGGCTAAAACGATATTAAATCGGTTTTCACTTCTGAAAAGAGGGATAAATAGACAGGGAAGGTTTGTTTGTATTTATAAGTATATACAAATTGCAAAACAATAAAAAAAGAAAACAATACCTACTATAGCAGTGGAAGAGAAAAGTGAGGTAATAAAAAATAGGAAAAGTGTAATAGGTACGCACCAAATAGAAATAGGTATAGTCTATCTATATCTATCTGGTAGGTAGTTGTCAGAAAGCAGTTTTAGCAGTAAGTAAATAAAAGGTATGAAGAAGAAGCCACAAATAAAAGTATATAAACTACTAGCTGGTGCTCGCGACTTCGTCCGCGTAGAAAAGTATAAAACGCCATCTACCGTATTTTGGATAGATGGCGCTATCTCCCGGGCCAAGTCGCCAGTATTTACTTTTATTTTAGATTTCCCGTAGGAATGAAGCATTTTCCCGCGGTAAAAAGTAGCCTATGTTCATCACGGATAATGTCGGCTTCTAATGGTAAAAGAATTTTTCAAATCGGTCCACTAGTTTCGGAGCCTATTCTGTACAAACAAACAAACAAACAATCAATTAAATCTTTCCTCTTTATAATATTAGTAAGTATAGATGATCTCTCGGAAGCAGTACTTTTTTTCTGAATGGAAGGTATGTCCTTTCCTGTATCCATGACAGCGTG
Source organism: Synanthedon vespiformis (assembly GCA_918317495.1). Lineage (NCBI taxonomy): Eukaryota > Metazoa > Arthropoda > Insecta > Lepidoptera > Sesiidae > Synanthedon > Synanthedon vespiformis. The sequence goes on from OU906974.1 coordinate 2,975,724, forward strand.
TATGCAAAATTTGATGATGATCGGTTGAGTAGTTAAGGCGTGAAAAGGTAACAGACAGACATAGATCCATACATCGATACAAACTTCCACATTTATAATATTAATACGGATTTGTGCAAAATAATTAATTGAAACCAAATTAATTATTTTGCACTTGATTCGAATACTTATTCGGTTTGTGTAGTCTCTGTTTCTAATCTAAAGAATATAGACACTATAGTATAGCCAAGGAGACAAGGCAAACAATGTAAACAAACCCGTCCCTCTATCCTTTTGCCTCGCACGAAGCGGTCGGAGCTATTTGTTTCATGTTTCACGGTATTGGAAGATTTGGAAGCCATTTTGACAACCCTTGTTATCAAGGGTTTAATTAATTAATAGTTAATTTAATTAAAATTAAATTAATTAATTAAAAGTTAATTAAATTAAATTAATTTATTTATTTAATTTAGGTTTCATGCGCCTATTAATTAAAAACAAAGTTATGTATACTAATATTATAAAGAGAGCTGATTTGTATTTTTGTATGTTCGTAGTGAATAAACTCAAAAGCTAGTGGGTCGATTTTGAAAATTCTTATATTATCAACGAGTAACATGGGCTATAACTACTTTAAAGTTACACAAACGAAGTCGCGTGCAATATCTAGTATAATATATTATAATTATAATCATTAAACATTGTTGTTTGTTTACATTCTTTGCGCTATCTCGTTGGCCTTGCTTTACAGTGAAATTAGTTATTCACAAAATAAACAAACAATCAGAAAACAACAATTATTATCAACAATACAATATCATGCAATAATAATATAAGTATTAATATAATCTGTATGTGTGTGTGTGGTTTATGAGGTTTATTTACAAGTTGTGTTAATACTTTTGTAGGAAATCAGAGATTTAATTCATGAAACTGCAACAAATCAAATGCTCGAAGACGGCTAGAGTTCTCTGAGCATCAAATGTACAGTCGGCCGCATAAATTGATTAACACATTCATAAGTGCAAAACAACTAAACACTCAACGCGCTATAAGTCGTTGAACAAAATAAACTTCACGTAAAAAACGATCGTAAAATGCTTCAGTGAGTAAGTAAGTTGACGACACGTTTGGTCTAGTGGCTAGTAACCCTGGCTGTTAACCAAACGGTCGCGGGATCGAATCCCGCTTGGGTCAAATGTTTATGTGTTAACATTTACCTTTGTACCTGAGTCATGGTTGTTTTGTATTTATAATATGTATGTGTTTACAAAAAAAGTAATCTATGTATCTTATATCAACTGTCTGGTATCCATAATACAAGCATCAAGCATTAATTGCTTAGTGTGGAACTAGATGGTGCTGTGTGGAATGTGTGTCATATTTATTTATTTATTTAAGTAAGTAAGTTGAGTGTTCAGTTGTTTTGCACTTTTGAATGTGTTAATCGACTTTTGCGGCCGACTGTACTACTACAGCTATGGATTTCGCATGCCTTACAAAATACTACTACTTCTTCTTCTTCACGTATAATGGCATTTTGGCTCATTTTGGGAATGGCCATTATCTGCAAATGTCATGTCATTTGCCAGTGTCATTAGTAAAAATAGCAATTTGTAATAGCTGAAATTAAAAATCAAAAGTAGCAGATCCCGAGACTAGTCAGTTAAGTCAGGTCTATAATTTTTCTTAGTTTTCCAAAACAGGTCCGTCAAGTCCAAAGCAGTCAGGTCAAGTCCTTAGTTTTATTATCAACAAAATACTAGGAACTTTATGGAACTAAATGTTCCATAAAGTTCCTAGTATTTTGTTGTAAGTGTACGTAAAGTTTGTCGTAAGTGTAAAGTGACGTAGAGCATTAATTCTGTCATCTTTTATTGAAAACCAACCAAACATCTCTCATTTAAAGAAAATGTGACTTTACGTCAACACAATGGAGTTTAAAATGAATAGAGCAACTTGGTCTTTACTACCTTTTACCATTGACTCCACCGTGATTTAGTTTTAGGCGTACTTTTTATGTGCCGCTTTAGCATCCGTGACGCAAAATCCATAGTTGTAGTAGATTGAAGGCAATCAAAATCAAATGCTCGAAGATGGCTAGTTCTCTGAGAGAGCTCGTGAATAAATTAAAATTTTACTCTCAATTATTTTTAAGATTTTAGACGTACAGTCGGCCGCAAAAGTCGATTAACACATTCAAAAGTGCAAAACAACTGAACACTCAACGCACCATACATAAGTCGTTGTCACGACTAGAGAACAAAATAAACTTCGATACTTCGTACAAACGATCGTAAAAATCTTCAGTAAGTAAGTAAGTAAGTAAGTAAATTGAGTATTCAGTTGTTTTGCACTTTTGAATGTGTTAATCGACTTATGCGGCCGACTGTACTATATTCGTCAGATTTTCTACAAAGTTGTGCGAGTTTCGTTTCGTGTTTTAATTATTGTTAAAACATACCTTTCAGCTGGACACAGAATGAAATGGAACACCCTGAAACCTTAGAGTCCTTAGGGCTTTAGGGTCAAACCTTTTGTAATGACTAAATGCTTTTAGCGTTTCGTTTACTTGGACTTACTTCGATTAATTAATAACAAGTAAGTATTAATTAGTAATAATAAATAATAATACACATTCATTTTCAATTTGACGACACGTTTGGTCTAGTGGCTAGTAACTTTAGCTGTTAACCAAACGGTCGCCGGTTCGAATCCCGCTATTTGTTAACATTTTACCTTTTTACCTGAGTCATGGTTGTTTTGTATTTACAATATGTATGTGTTTACAAAAAAAGGTAATGTATGTATTATATCAACTGTCTGGTATCCATAATGCAAACATTAGTTGCCTACTGTGGAACTAGATGATGTTGTGTGGAACCAAATGGTACTGTGTGGAACTAAATGGTACTGAGTGGAACTAAATGGTGTTGTGTGGCCGTGGAATGTGTGAAGATATTTATTTATTTACTCGAGGAAGGTTTTGAACTCTATCCATTGGTGAAAATAACATGAAAATCAGTGCAGTAGTTTTTGAGTTTATCGCTAACAGACAGACAGACGCGGCGGAGGCCTTTGTTTTATAATATGTAAGGATAAACAAATGTCTGTGAATTTTGACTAATTATAATTAATTACGTTAAAGTACAGTACAGTCAGCGACATCAAAATTTTGAGTAAATAAATCAGAGTATAGGATTAGCAAATATTTAAAGAATGTAACACAATATTTTTTTCATAATTTTGTTGTTTATAATACGAGGAAGTATCTATAGATTTTCTAGTTCCCTAAAACGTGTAGTAAATATGAGAAAATGTAGGTGACCCTAGTCTTCTTATTGTATTATTAATATTCTTATTGTACCTACTGTCAGAAATTAAACGAAGCAGGTCCAATGTTTTATGTAACAACGACCACAAGCAGACATTTAGCTTTCTTCTAACAGCTGATTAGTATAGTCATTTCAAGTCGCAATAGTAGAAACATGATAAGAAATATGGCATCGCTACTACTGCAATACTAAAAAAATCTAGGTACTATCAGCGTCTGCTATTTATGTCGACCGAAGTTCATTGAAAATAATGCTCTGTGACGTTTCAAAAAGAGGGGCCCTAGCCAAGAGCAAACCAATGCAAACGGGAGCGTTACGTATTTACGAAACGATAGAAATAAAGCCCGGTGATTGGATGTTGTAACGGCCACATAAAATTTTGACCATTCACTGGGCTTTATTTCTATTGTTTCGTAAATACGCAATGCTCCCGTTTGCATTGGTTTTTGTTCTTATAAAATTCTTCTATCCTGTTTTCTATCGTGTAATTGCAGACACGGTTTTCACGATTCAAAAATTTACTTTTGTGAGTGAGACTACCAATCTTTAAAGACACATGAAATCTTGAAAATTATACTGGCGTGGTGTAATAAATCCCATATTTCCACGCAAAAAAGTATTGGAAGGATTAATGACATAGACAGAAGCAAAAAAGTGATACGTGACTCACTATCATCACGTGAATCTTATAAACTGAGTCCAGTGGTCTCAGTGTCATTCAGTTCATTCAGTTTTGTGGTCGTTGTCACATGTTGATAAATGATAAGATCACGGCATGGACACTTCATATTATTCGATCTGAAGTTAGTAGTTTGCGGTATGCGACACAAACGGTATAGAGGCGCCACTTTCCGTAGCCGCCATATTTAGGAGGACGTGATCACGTGACGTATTTGTTTATTTGTTTTGAGTTCTGTCTGAAAGTGTATAGAGGTTTAGAGGTTAATTTTCTTTTTAAGATTTTAGTGAGTGGCCTATTTTAAGTGGATTTCTCAAAGGATTATTACTTGATTACTGGATACCGACGTAGATTTATAACATAACGACTACTGCTTGATTACTGGATTCCGACGACTTCTTTAAAGATACATTGCTGTTTTCTCTAACGACTTAACAGTAACAACCACAATGCCGATCACGAAGTGCTGTATTTGTGGGTTGTCGAAAGATGAAGTGACATTGTTTAATTTTCCGAAAAATGTTAGGTTGCGAGAACTATGGGTATCTCGTGCATCGGCTTATTGTCAAAATCTTGTATCGATGTCGCATCAACAGATCTTGCAAAGAAAAATCTGCATTAAACATTTTGAGAAAAAGTTTTTAGTTAACAACAAGAGACAGTATACATAATGCCCTTCTCTTTTCACTGACGAAGAAGTTAGCACTGGAATCCTAAGCAATCCTGAGCGTTATATAGGTCAGTAAAAATAAATTATTTTAATTAACTTCACTAATATTAACATCTTCATAATCTCAGTCTAGCTCAACCTACTTATTTTATTCATAATCTTTTTTTTTGTTTTAGGTACACAAGATCATACATATTCCATTTCCAGTAATGATCACACATATTCGAAAAAACCTGGAAGAATTGGAAACAAGGTAAGTGTTGTTCTTTTAATGATTCAATGAAGAAACAATGAGTACAGTAGTATAATATTTATGTAATAATTTTATGGAAATTATTATTACAGCTACATTAAATACAATTGAACAAAGTAGTAACATGGAAGAAAGTACAGCTTCTAATCGCAAGTCACCCATTTCAAGTGTAAGAGGTAAGCTAACCAATTAACAAAAGATTTGGTAACATTTCTATTGCACCTTAACTATGGGGCAACATTGAATTGTTTATAAACACTTATAATATGTAATTTAATTTGAAACAACACTATAATATTAATTTTGTTAAAGGAAGTTTATTTAATGATGCATTACAAAGATTTAAATCAAGAGATGCGGCATTACTAGCGAAACTGTGTTTCAAAACACAACATACATTATAGTAAAGACAAAAGTATAAAATACATATATACTTTTGTCTAAACACAGACAACACATTCTTTAGCTGGTGTGCAACTGTAGTTGGGTTTAGCGCCTGCGCTCATCCCATTGTGCAGAATTTTCGGCCATATCTTTTGATTGAAATCTTCGATGCATTAAAGTAATTCCCCTGTCTGTCTAAATTTTAACTAGGTTTAAATATATAAAGTTAAACTTGAGTTTATAAAAGAAGACTTATTAGAAATGTGAATAAATTTCTAAAAAATCTGTGTATTTAGCTTTTTTTGTAAGAATATGTTTTATTTCAGGAACCACTCGTTCACCGCGAATGAGATTAATAAATCGTTTCACAGAGCTTTCACCCAAATGCAGAAGGCTATATAACAGTTGCAAGAAAATTTTGAAAAGGAGGAGACTATTTGAGATCAGAAGAGACAATGAAAAAAATATTAAAAATGCAGAAGAGTTTACACAAACAAAAGAATTTCAAAAACTTGTTGACAGTTTAAACTATATGCAAAAAAAATATCATTCTGAATTCAATTCAAAAAATTCAGAAATTCAAAATTAAATAAAAATGCTCGACGTTATAATTTTGAGGAGAAACTTTTGTGTCTCTCCTTATATAAGCAAAATCTGAAGGGTTATAGTTTATTGCAACAGTTATACAAAAGTTAGCGTTACAAAAATTTGTAAAAACAAGAAAATTCAATAAAACAAAGGAAAAAATTTTGGTTGTTTTTTTTATCTCAATAAATAAGTCAAACTATAATATGTGTAGTAGTAGACCATAGACGATAACACAACTATTATGGGTACAGCTCTATATTGTCTATGACGGTTTGTCTCGCATACCGAACTTGCTAATACATTAGAATCGTTCAGACAGTGTCCTATCTGTTGTGAAACAACATAGTCTTTATAATCTGTGGATAAGATACATTGGGAGTGAAGGAATAAACTGTGGTACATATCCTACTAATTATTACGTTGGCAGTTATTTCTTGACCAGACGCAATCAATATGTCAATGTGTTGTTTATATAATGTCTTGCTCTTTGATTATATTAGATCTTCCCAGATGGTTTTATCAGTGTTATTTAAAATTGCCTTTTTTAAATAAAAAAGGTAATATTCTAATTAAAATCAAAGGTAAGTAAGCAGATCCTGAGACTAGTCAGTCAAGTCAAGTCCACAATTTTTCTTCGAGTTTTGCAAAACAGGTCCGTCAAGTAAAAAAGCAATCAGATCAAGTCTACCTATATATTATATTTATTCCTTCACACCTTTATATGTAGATAGTACCCGTCAAACTTCATGACAGATCTGAACTCGATTGGTTGAAATAACACGTAGGTAATATATATCTGCCACTGGACAGGCAGCTGTCAAATTATTTTTGTGCCTAACAACGCCATTATGGCGCTGTAGGCTAGAGAACGAGTGTCCATGGAACTAAAATTAGTGATTATACTAAGATTATACTGTCTATGGAATAAAAATACGCAAACGTCAAAATTAGTTCTTGTTACAAACGTTTCAAAATGGCACAAAAAATTTGCTGTCATTTGTATGGGACAACCTGTCCAGTGCTATATTACAGGTCAGTAGTTGAAATATATTGCGAGTCACCCGCAAGTCACTTTAGACCGGTTCACAAAGTGCGACGCGTACTCTAACAGGAGGTGTATTAATGGGTGAAAAAAGTACAAGAGCACAACACACCATTCCCCTCACCTTAAGCGATACACAGTGTTTGTGACATACCCTTCCGTCTGGGCGCGGCGGTGACGTCACACACTCCCGCCGCGCCATTGGGAAAACACTCCTTGGGCGGAGTAGTCTCTCTTCCATCGGCCTTAGTACGCGCACCCAAATCAGCGCCACTACTACCAAAAATATCATCATCTTCAATACCAATAATAAATCTGTAGGGGTCGGCCATGGAGTAATTTACTTTGTTTTCAGAAATATATGTTAAGGTCGACAGACAGGCTGACGGTCCACTTGATGGTAGGTGACTACCGTCGCCTATAACACAAGCAACGCCATAAGTGCTACAAGTGCGCTGCCGACCATAGAAGCATTAAGGTTAAGGGATAAGGAAGGGATATTAAGGGGTAATGGGATCTGGCATCCCTTACTCACTCACCGAAACACAGCAGCACATGTGCTGTTATTTCAAGGTGGTATTCTGTAAGGGGGTGGTTACCGCCGCAAAACTTTAAAATGCAATTTAAATAATGTAATTAATGGTAGGTTGTTAGCCTGTATGCTACCCATTAAAACAAAATGAAAGTTAAAACACACTTCAAATTTGATCCTTACCCCTGTTCCATCAACAATTTGGTGAGTCTGGCCACCTCCGATCTCAAGTGATGGATTTCTTTGTCCTTGGCCTTAGATTCTTGGTCCGCGGATCTCTCTCTAGTTGACAGTCGCGCGCGCATGTCATCGAAACTGTTAAAATGTTCACGAATAAACACAACATCACTTTATCTATATAGAAAAAAAGGATCAATTTGTAGACACAAACGGATTTCTTTAGGCATAAAAAATGTGGTGATTTTTAAATTAATATAAAATAATAGAATCCAATATTGATACGGATACGGATATGTGCGGATACGGATATCCGGCACATCACTAAGGTGGAAAGACGACTTGATACAAGCTGCTTCTGATCGGTCCTATTGGAAAATTATGGCCTATTTCTACGATCTAATACTCCATTTACATATGGCCCGTTTCCACGGCCATGGGCAGGCACATGGGAAATTAAATGGGCAACGCGAGTATGTCAACAGATCTCTTCCCTTGCCGCTGCCGTGTCCGCTCGCGTTAAATTGGCAACGCAAGAGCCAGAGCGAGAGTGTTTACATGCTGCTCTCTCGCTCATTAAGTCTCGAACGCGTCAACGGATTGCAACGCGAGCGGCCATATGCCAATGGCCATATTATTTAAACACTTATTGCCCTTGACGTTGCCACAAGAGTATTTAGGGAAATGAATACGACAACGCGAGCGGCAATGTCAATGGCCATATGTAAACACTCATTGCCTTTGACGTTGCCACAAGAGTATTTAGGGAAATGAATACGACAACGCGAGCGGCAATGTCAATGGCCATATGTAAACACTCATTGCCTTTGACGTTGCCACAAGAGTATTTAGGGAAATGAATACGACAACGCGAGCGGCAATGTCAATCACCATATGTAAACGAGGAATAATAAATGAAATAACAATTATTTTAACTTACAGTTTCCTCAAACAAGCACACTTTCTCGTCAAGTGTTCTATTTGATCTTTGGAAGCGCGCTCCACTTGTTTGATTTTCGTCGCGTCGTCTGCTCTCTTCTCGCGGAGTTCCTTCTCTCTCGCCAGTGCCTCTCTATTTATCCGGTTAGTATCGGTTCAAGGGGAAAAAAATCGGTTTTAGTTCGTGTAATGGTTGTGTTTTTAGGTCTTGGATAATTTTGTAAAAAATTGTATCGTTAAATTTAAAAAAAAAATAACTCTAGACTTTTAAGATTAAGATTAGAATTAAGATTACTTACAGCTGTAAGTTTGTAAAAATATAACATAACATACTTAGGAAATACTTAAAGAAAATAAATACTTAATTATTTTCTCTCAAAGTTAATTCAATATTCAAAAAAATGAAAAACTTTTATTATTATTTTGTTTTATATATCTTTATTGATAGCAAAGAAAAACATTATTATTTCCGTATAAAATTATAAAAGCAGATAACACACATAATTATTAATTATATAGTATAAATACTAACATGAAAAAAACTAGATAGCCAATTTGTACAAAAAATGTGATTTTTTTTTGTGATTTGAATTTTTGATGAAATATGTATGAATGAAGTGATTGTATGAAATTTACCTAATTTGAATGAAAATAAGCAAATGCGAGTCCAATTAGGCAGTTTCAAAAAACTTATAATATAGGTAATAAAAATAAAATCATACAAATTTTAACTCTAAGAGTAAGCCACTAAGCATTCAATTAGTGTTTGTGTTGTAAGAGTTACATAAGCCCTTTTAAAAAATAGGAAAAAGTGCTCCAAGAACAGTTAGTTTTCATGGTGCGTTTAAACTCTCGCGCGAGCCACGAGCCGACATTGTAACAGACACGAGTCATATGCGAGGGGCGCGAGTTTGACGTTTACACTCGCGCGAGTTTGACATTTACAGCCTGTCCAGATGAGGCATTTTACGCTCGAGGTTATACGCGCGTACAGACTCGCGCGTTCTCGAGATACTGAAGCTACATATTTATCTCGTCCAGTCGTTTCCTCATTCGCGCGTAAAACGCGTGAAATGAGCGTGGACTTTCGACTCACACGTTTTACGCGCCAGCGACGTGCGTGTCGCAATACTCGGGCGCCATTGCTGCGTCCATGACATATTTGGTTCGAAATGGAGTGTGATAACTTCGATACCAAACTTTTTACTGACGAAGTAGAAACGCACGTAAAACGCGGTATCTGGACGCTATATAAATTAAAACGCGCGTATTCCATCGCGCGCAAATCGCCTCATCTGGACAGCCTCTTACACTCGCGCGAGTTGGCGTTTACACTCTCGTTCCGTCTCTATTGTAGCGCTGTGTGCTGTTTGAAATGTGAACGCGCCGCGAGTGTAAACACTTTGGCGAATTATGAAAGAGAGTGTAAACGCGACATTAAACTACTTCAGTTCGCAAGGGAATATTTTCTTTATATATATCTAATAAGGTTCACTTTTGAGGGAGCAACGTCTAGCTAGGCTCTTTGTTTATATCTGTCTCTGTTATTTCTATCTGAATTGATGATTTGTAAGTAGAAAACTAGAGCTATCGTTAAGAGAAAGGCGGCGAGAGCGAGACGCAGTGACCCTGTGAATGCGCACGCGCCGGCCGCAAACAATGACGCGCCGAGCGTGCTGCAGCTGTCAGAAAACGCTACATTTAAAATTTCCTTAATTAAAAAAGAAAAAAATAACATAATTTTTACACTTGTCATATTTTTTTCAATTTTTTTTCTAAAATACTGCCTTTTGGACATTATGATGATAATAAATTACAATGCAGGTGAAGTAAACGTTGTGTTTGAAATGAATGTGTTTATTAGTAAAAAAAATGTTAGTAGAGAAAATGAAGATTATTAACCGTGATAATGGCAACACAGACCATATGCCAAATTAATTTTCTAACTCTCTAACTAACGTCATTTGACACTGACACTTGTGTAGGTCGAATGATGTCGGAGAAAAAGTTGGTCATTCAAAAAAAAATTGGCAGCCAATTGTAGTCCAAAAGACAATATTTAAAAATATAAATTAATTAGGGATATTTTAGTTAAAAAACACTTCCGTCACGTTAGGAGATAGGTAAATTTTATAATGTAGCTGCCAATTTTTGTGGTTAGCATAAATGGAATGGGATGAACAATAATTGAAAATCTTTCAAGGTATAGAGCAATTTAATAATAAAATTATTGAGCAGATTTTTTATTGTCCTCATTGGAACAATTTTGAGTATCTATACTAATATTACTTATAAAGAGGAAAGATTTGTTGTTTTGTTTGTTTGTATTGAATAAACTCCGAAACTAGTGGACCGATTTGAAAAATTCTTTTACCATTAGAAGCCGACATTATCTGTGATGAACATAGGCTACTTTTTACCTTGGGAAAATGCTTCATTCCTATGGGAAATCTAAAATAAAAGTAAATACTGGCGGCTTGGCCCGGGAGATAGCGCCAACTATCCAAAATACGGTAGATGGCGTTTTATACTTTTCAATGCGGACGAAGTCGCGTGCAACAGCTAGTATATAAAGTCTAAGATAGTAAATAAAGTCTAAGATCCGAATAATTCCATCGACTTTCACCCATCTGTTTAATGGATGAAAATATTTTAAATCAAATTTAGTATGTTTTAAAAAATATATTCTCGATTGAGTTGGCTAAAAGAATTCTATTTAAGTTATCTAACCAAGAAATGATTAATTTAATAATTAAAAAATGAATTTTTATTGTTTGGCTATTGTTTGAAAAAAATAACATATTCTCTTCATCATCTACAGACTTCATCATATATTAATTATGTACTTTTATATACATTTTTGTATTTTTTTATAACGTAGGTTTGTATTATTAATTAAATACTTAATTAATTAATTAAATACTCAAACTTTAATTATTATAAACTGTGGATTCAAAGACATTTATTTGGTCTCGCTGCGCTCGACTAGATACAGCTGCCGTACTTGAAAAATGCGGCAACAAATACTACGCCGAATTCGGCGTACCCGATCTAGTCACACTGCAAACTGTCTGTGATGTGTACAGTCGGCCGCAAAAATCGATTAACACATTCAAAAGTGCAAAACAACAAAACACTCAACGCGCTATAAGTCATTGTCACGACTAGAGAACAAAATAAACTTCACGTACAAACGATCGTAAAAAGCTTCAGTAAGTAAGTAAGTTGAGTGTTCAGTTTGCACTTTTGAATGTGTTAATCGACTTATGCGGCCGACTGTACGTGCCGAATGTTTTATTAAATTTTGGTCATAATAAAATGCTAATTTGCGTAGTGAAATTTTAAATAGTGATAAATAGTGACGATGTTTTACACACAATACAATAATGAGTTGCCGCATTCACGGAGCTATTGCTTTTAGGTAGGGCCGTATCTAGTCGAGCGCAGCGAGACCAATCATTTATCTTATCTATGTATAATAAAAAAAATGTTTCAATGAGCATTAAATGCATTGAATTTTGAAATTTCAAAAAAATATATTTTGATTTTCAACATTGTTAACTATCATGCTATGAGTAAACTATACTATTATTATATTTGGTTCAAATATGCAAAAATTTATTATAATTAATAAAAAAAATAAAAAATAACTAACCTTAATTCTTGTTCTGTGACAGCCAATGTTCTACCGCATTGTGCACTTTTTGTAGCCAAAGTGTCGAAATCGACAGATTTTGATTGCAGTGTAGCTTTCAAATCTGTAACATCATTTATTATTATACTATGGACCCCTTTTTTTTTTTGAAAAAGTAATATATGTTTTCACTGTGGTTTACACATTCCACACAGCACCATCTAGTTCCACACTAAGCAACTAAAGCTTGCGTTATGGATACCAGACAGTTGATATACTACATACATTACTTTTTTGTTAATACATACATATTGTAAATACAAAACATCCATGACTCTGGTACAAAGGTAAAATGTTAACACATAAACATTTTCCCCTAGCGGGATTCGAACCGGCGACCGTTTGGTTAACAGCTAGGGTTATTAGCTATTAGACCAAACGTGTCGCCAAATTGAAAATTAAAGTGTGTTATTTATTTTAATAAAAATCTCGCTGGGGCGAATGATTATGTGTTAACATTTTACCTTTGTACCTGAGTCATGGATGTTTTATATTTATAATATGTATGTGTTTACAAAAAAAGTAATCTATCAACTGTCTGGTATCCATAATACAAGCCTTAGTTGCTTAGTGTAGAACTAAATGGTACTGTGTGGAACTAAATGGTTCTGTGTGAAACTACATGATGCTGTGTGGAACTAGATGGTGCTGTGTGGAACTACATGATGCTGTGTGGAACTAGATGGTGCTGTGTGGAACTACATGATGCTGTGTGGAACTAGATGGTGCTGTGTGGAACTAGATGGTGCTGTGTGGAACTACATGATGCTGTGTGGAACTAGATGGTGCTGTCTGTGTGGAACTAGATGGTGCTGTGTGGAACTAAATGGTGCTGTGTGGAACTAAATGGTACTGTGTGGAACTAAATGGTGCTGTGTGGTACTACATGGTGCTGCGTGGAATGCGTGAATATATTTTTTTACCTGCTATCTCTTCTAGAAGATCCTTTTCCCTCTTGACTCTCTCTTCTTCTCCTTCTTGCCGACACTCGAGTTTCATTCGCGCCAAACAAGTCTCTTTGTCAAACATGAACTGCTCCCATTGTTCGTCTGTCAATGTCAACTTAACATTATGTAACAAACAGATTAATTGAATTGTATAATTATGTATGTATTTTAATTTCCAAGAATTAATTAATATGCATGTTGTGATAGCCTATAATTGCGATGTGTGCAAGCTAAACTTTGACATGCAATTATTTTTATTTATTTTTTGAGTTTCATATGCACACTATTACGTTGGCTGTCCGTAATATATATATATAAATAAAAAAAAAATTAACGGTCAATTGTTTCTATGATTACTTTCGTCAACGTTGTTCATGAAACAATCAAAATATCTATTATACTAGCTGTTGCACACGACTTCGCTCGCGTAATAATATTGTAAAATATAGCCTATGTTAGGTAGACGCTGATAACGTAGCTTTCTACAGGTGAAAAAATTTTCAAAATCGATCCACTGTAGTTTTTGAGTTACAATCGCTCATTTCACATGCCTGGATGCGTTTTGCGACTCACAACATTTTGTCATGTCATTTTTTCTTCTTCCTCCCCAGGTTCACGAGTTAGGTCGACGCGGCGACGTTAAGTCATCCTGAATAGTAAGGAACTTTTTTTTCTCTCACCCATTTCCTGTCTGTGTTGCTCCTTCAGTTTGTTGATCTGTTCGTTTTTCTCTGAAATCAATTTGTTTCGAGTCGACTCTAGTAGTTTTCCGGCTTCAGCAGCGGCCGTTGACGCCTGTTCCTCTACGACTCTCAATTTTTCCGTCCACTCATTTATTAGTGATTCTGAAATTTTTCATAAAATAACACTTTTTAACAAAAAAAAAAACCGACTTTGAACCGTTTTCTCATGGATGCCATCGTCATTGGAGTATTATATTTAGTAAGGACAAGGCTAACGCTCCCAGTACGTGGCACCGACGCGCCGGTGTCAAAATAGGAAAGTGACACCAATGATAGCTTATAATCACTGAGACACAGAGACTGGCCCATGTAATACGGTCATTCTGTGTTTTCAGACCAACAAATTAATAAAGTTTTGCAACTCATGTGGGTCTTTGGGTCTGCTGATCAAGATCCACACCTCTTCCCCACTTTCCACTTGCCGCTTCCACCCCCCCACCCCCCACATCACAAAGTACGGGGGTAAATGGTTTTTTAAGTATTTTGCGAAAACTTTAATACATACAAAAAAAGTGTCAAAGGCAAAAATTACCTCCATTAAATTCTTAACAAAATATGTTCCATACACGTTTCGATTATCTTGACATTTTTCAAGCTACAGGCAGTTTTCAAACAAAATTTCATAGCTGGAAAACTAGTTATAACTTGAAAACCGTAAAGATAATCGAAACGTGTATGGAACATATTTTGTTAAGAATTTAATGGAGGTAATTTTTGCCTTTGAAACTTTTTTGTATCTTTGAAACTTTGAAACTTATTAAACGTTGAATGTTGGTTCAAAAACTTGCTATAGTTTGAAAACCGTAAAGCTTATCAAAATAATGTATAGAACATAAATTTTGTTTGGAAACTAATGTATTTTCAAGTTATAGCTTGACATTTAGATGGCGTTAGTTTTTTTCTGTACCAAATGCGCTCGAAGCAATTATTGTTCGAATGGCCGCATCTTTACTTTCTAGGATCAATGGCCATTGTCAGAACAGGAGCAAATTAAGGAGAATTTATTATTTTTTGTCCAATCTTTCGATTGGCATCATAAAAATACAGATGATTTTTTTTCCACATTTAAGTCGGTTCGATTTCCAGACGAAGCAAGTAATTTTTAGAAAATCTTTTAAGGCAGTATTACTACCATTTAAAAATAACATACAGTCTTCTTTCAGCAAAATATCCTATCTACGATATTTAAGGTACTTTCCCTTCATGTTGCATAGTCTTGGGACACCCTGTATATGAAACTCACCTCTCTCCCTCTCAAATCTCTCGTTCATCTTCTCTACGTTGTTGGCATAAGTGATGTCCGCCTTGTCCAGTAAGTGCCTCAATTGTAGAATGTCCCAATCGGCCTTGCTGTGTGCCTCCGCTATGGCGTGTTCGAATTGGGACTCCTTGCTTGCTAACACTTCTTTCAGATTTTCGAACTGAAACATCAACGAAAACCTCTTGTAGCGTTTCATATAACTTGTGGAAATCAACCAACCAATCAACCAACCAACCAACCAACCAACCAATCAACCAACCAACCAACCAACCAACCAACCAATCAATCAACCAATCAACCAATCAACCAACCAACAAACCAACCAACCAATCAACCAACCAACCAACCAACCAACCAATCAATCAATCAAACATTTATTTGCAACTTAGCAACACGATAAAAATCAGTATTTTTCTGATATAGGCCAGCACTGATCTTGCGCAGGAACCCTAGGTTATATATAAAATGAATGAATACTGAGTAGGGACCTATTTGTAACTTGTAACTCATATTTTTCTTATTACTGTTTTTTTTGTCTTTGTTATGTTACTAAGTTGCAACTAAATGTTTGATTGATTGATTGATTTTATTTATAGCCCAGGAAAATTTACTAGCAAATCAAAATTTCAGTAATTTTTGATATAAATAAGTTTCTCATGGAAGGCAATATCGACGGGTGAAAGAAACTTTTCATTCCATCCTGTAGAAGGGGTGAAAAAATACCAGATGGTTTTCCCAACTTATATAACAATGGATTTCGCGTGTTACCTTTGTTGCGTCTTCGCGTACCCTGGGCTGAATCTTTGCGGATCCCTTGATGCATATTAGCTTACCCCTTGATGCAACTTCATGTACCCTTTGATGCAACTCCGTAGACACCTTGTTGCAACCTCGCGTACCACACGTTGCAACTCTGCGTACCCCATGGTGCAACCCACGTACCCCACGGTACATCTTTGCTTACCCCATGGATCAACTACGCGTACCATTGATGCATATTGAGGTACCTTTGTTGCAAATCAACTAGGGCACCATTGATGCATATTGGCGTACCATTGTTGCAAATCCGCGTATTCCTTAATTAACTTTGCGTACCCCTCTAAGAGTTTTCGCGTACCCATATATCAACTAGGCGTACCATTGATACATATTGGCGTACCCTTGTTGCAAATCCGCGTATTCCCTAATTCAACTTTGCGTACCCCTTTGAACTTTCGCGTATCTTATGATGCCACTTATCGTACCCCTGGGGTACTCCTATAACTTATTGGAAAACACAGGTTTAGACTCACCCTAGTAGTGACTTCTCTCAGCTTCCTGTCGGCGTTTCTTGCGTCTCGCTCGCTCTCCTCTCGCAGCTGCGCGAGGGCAGCCCTAGTGCGTTCCGCGTGATTTCGTTCTAGCGCAGCCCTAGAGCTGGCTGCAGCGCTCGCGTGTTCCGCTTTGAGCGCTTCAACCGCTTTATTGTGTTGTTGCTCTAGGCGTTCTACGGTCTATAATACAAATATATAATGTTCTTAATGTACAGTCGGGGTAAGAAAAGGTTCGTCACCTTAAAGTCGAAATTTGCTTGCACCAGGGCAATCGTCAGTCATGCCAAAATTTCATTTCAAAAATATGTCAGTTGTCTGCTTAGGTTCTTAAGTTTCAAAAGGTACTAAGAGTCTACGATTTTGATAAAGGAATGAATTTGAAAACTGACGCGTGAGTCTACCAATAACGTGTGCCGACACGTTATTGGTAGACTCACGCACTCCCCTCGCGCACTGCGTTCGCGCGTCTCGAGTCTCTCGGGTACTGTCGCGTACAGATTGTTTTATTGTATTAGTAATACGTCATGGTGAATAAATGCCTGGAAAAAACGATCTTTTTCTAAAATCGCACGACGATTTAATGGAAGGAATATCAAAACTGCCTGTAATGTTAAGTTAGTGAGATGAAAAATTACGAAATAAGAAAAAAAATGGCATTTTCCTTAACAATTTTGTGCGCAATTGTACACATGCGCCGATTCCCCTACAAGTGTCGCCTTCAAATCTTAATATAATAATTCACCTATACCTGAAAATGCCTCTCTTCTTTCTCCTTTCCGATTCTGGCTTCCTTGTCCAGGAGTTCTCTTAGTCTGTGGACTTCTAGCTTCAAAGCTTCCTCGCGGGTCTCAACTTTTTGCAATTGAAGTGTGAAGCTTTGCACTGAACGCTGTTGTTCTGTCGCCAATCCCCTCAGCTGCTGGAGTTCCGCTATGTGGGAGGAGTTCGGTGGAGGACACGCCTTGAGGTCCTCCACTGTTTTCGTTAACTGGGAGAGAATGAGTTTCATTTTAAAATCTCTATTTCGTGCAGTGAATAAATGTCTTTCTTTCTTTATTTAGGGTAAAATTAAATTTAAAACATGTATCTTCTTTTTTAACATAATATTTTAGTTTTTAAATTTTTCAAAGCTATGGACATTTGTCTGAAATAAAGTTATTATTATTATTATTATAAAATGACCTAATGTTGGCATTTATTGGCACCCTAAACTTTTCACTGAAAATAAGAAAACTATTCTACAAACTGTATTCCCACAAAAATTAAATGAATCTTAGGTTTATGAGAATTGCTAACAGTATAAACAGTAAAATGGTTTAAACATTGTCAAACTTTCAAATTTTATTCGAGTTGAACAAATAGGTCGAAAGGTGGCAATAAATGGTCGTATTTCTTAAAGTGCCAATAATTCAATATTTTCCCCTACATACGAATATAAAAATTTCGTTTCACATGTTTGACGCCAATGAACTCCTAAATCACTGAACCGATTTGGATAAAACTTCGTAACTATGTGTAATTTGGTCCAACTTAAAAGATAGCGCTGACGGTCGGCGCTGACCGCCTCCACGCACCTCTGTCTTCACTCTTCAGTGAGCGTTTTGGTGTCGCACTGACCGCACGCGCCGACGAGTACAATGGCGAGTTTTCGTCGCACCGATGCCTCGGCGCGTAGCTGTCAACGCGTCAGCGCGAGACGCTCGTTTTCGTATCGCGCTGACCGTCAGTGCTGGCAGGCCAATATAAAATGATTGTACTCATCGGCGCGACACGAAAACGCTTCATAGCACCCAATGCATATTGGCCTGTCGGCGCCGACTGTCGGCGTGACACGAAAACCAGCCTAATATGTTGACAGTTGACCTGTCAGCGCTGACGGTCAGCGCGACACGAAAACCAGCCTAATATGTTGACAGTTGACCTGTCAGCGCTGACGGTCAGCGCGACACGAAAACCAGCCTAATATGTTGACAGTTGACCTGTCAGCGCTGACGGTCAGCGCGAAAACCAGCCATAGAATCAGTCCTCATTATCTCTACCCTCCAGAGTCGGGGTGTTTAATTGATTGCCTGTTGCTCACCTCGTTCCTGTTTTTCTCTGCTTCTCTTGCTCTCTTTTCCAACTCCCTCATCTTCCACTCGCAGTCGGCCAGCATGAGTTCTGCCCGAGCGGCCGCTTGGGAACGAGCCGATTCGTGAGCTATACGCCATTTGTCTGTATTAGCTTCCGCTGCTGCTAAAGCCTGTAATTTTGAAACGTATTTATTGATATTTCAGCCCGTCACCATACCAGCTAGAAAAACACAGTGAAACCCGTTTTGAAGAGCCCATTCGGGGCTTGTCTTAACGCTCTGTTCTAGAGTTAACTGTTTTTCTATACGTCTATACTAATATTATAAAGAGGAAAGATTTGATTGTTTGTTTGTTTGTTTGTATTGAATAGGCTCCGAAACTAGTGGACCGATTTGAAAAATTCTTTTACCATTAGAAGCCGACATTATCCGTGATGAATAAAGGATACTTTTTACCGCGGGAAAATGCTTCATTCCTATGGGAAATCTTAATGTCCTTATTCACTTTAGACATTCATTTATTTATTTTTTCTTTTCTCAATTATTTTATTTAATTAAGTTCAAAAAGCCGTACTTTTTATTAGTAGTAGCTTGTTTCCAATTACAGATATGGTTTGAAACGGTTTCTTTTTTAAATATATTACATAGATTCAAAATGCTGAAACTTGTAAATGGTGTAAAGTTATTCTGTCATTTAGTTATAAATATCACTGTAAGATTTCCTTAAAAATAAATAAATAAATTACCATTTGTTCCAATTTTGTAAAGAACACAATAACAGACTGTTCTCCCCTTAATAGAGACAATAAGAATCATGTTAATGGACATTATTCTTAGTAAATATTACGGTTAGTAGTTTAGGGTTATATCAAAATTACTCATTAGTCTTAAGACTAGATTGTAATCTTATAAGGATGCACTTTTCCAGGTGCACCCTTAAAAAAAAAAAATGTTCAAATTAACACACATAAGAAACCCTAAATCGAAACTTACTTCAGTCGCCTTTTGCTCCTGGACAATCTTTTCCTCCTCGAGTCTTTCCTTATCCTGCTCCAATTCTTGAACCCTGTTCTCCAGATGAGCTTTTTGGGTGAGTACATCTTTTAGTTCTGCTTTCAATTGACGCAACGAGTCATCTGGAAAGTATTTACCTATTTGATACTTTTGCAAAATCCTCATCCTTACTATATTAAACTTAAACTATTAACCGTAATTACGTTCTTTGATAAAACCGTACATTATTATCTGCTAAATACAGTTGGTTACAGTAAATATACTTAAGCTGTCTATTTACACCCCATCTATACTAATATTAGAAAGAGGAAAGATTTGATTGTTTTGTTTGTTTGTATAGAATAGGCTCCGAAACTAGTGGACCGATTTGAAAAATTCTTTTACCATTAGAAGCCGACATTATCCGTGATGAACATAGGCTACTTTTTATCTTGGGAAAATGCTTCATTCCCACGGGAAATCTAAAATAAAAGTAAATACTTGGCTTGGCACGGGAGATAGCGCCATCTATCCAAAATACGGTAGATACTTTTATACGCGGACGAAGGCGCGAGCACCAGCTAGTACTGATAATAAATCTGTAAGTGTAGGTTATGTATTGTATGTATGTATTTCTCAAGTGATTTTCATGAAACTTGGTAGATAAACATTTAGACGTACGGGACACAGAATAGGGTACTTTTTTCTTTTTCAACGCGGACGAAGCCGCGGGCGCTAGCTAGTTAAAAATATATATATGATCCGTACCGTTCTTAGCATGTAATTGGTCAGCCAGCTCCGCTGAGCAGGTCCTGGCTGCGGATAGCTCCTCCTCTAGGGATCGACTCCTTTGCCGCACCAACTCCGACTCCTTGTAGGCTGCAGCCAACTCGCATTTTAAGCCTGTCACAGGACAAAAGTATTTGATTTGATTTAAGAATTAACAAAAAATAAAACCGCCCAAAAAACTGAAAAGCATAAAATAATCTTATTACCATTTTACCTAAGTAATTTTGAGTCGGCGCCAAACAAGCAATAATTACGTAAAGAGTGATGCGCGGCGGCGACTCAAAATTACTTAGGTAAAATGGTAATAAGATTATTTTATTACCATTTTATTAATGTCAGGGCTCATGCACCTCACCCTAGGTGGGTCAGAAACTGTTAGGACGTTCGCAAAACACTAAATTGTCTGCGACTTGAAGATACCCCATTTTTAAAGAAATTATTTTCAGAATAAGAATCTACGAGTTAGAGGCATCTATATCAATCCTAACTAATCCTTACTTCCTTACTAATATTATAAATGCGAAAGTAACTCTGTCTGTCTGTCTCGCTTTCACGCCAAAACTACTGAACCAATCACCATGAAATTTTGCATACACGTTGTCTGGAACACCAGAAAGGACATAGGACACCTTTCATCCAAGAAAAAAGTAATGTTCCCGAGGGATTATCTAAAATATAAAACTGTAACTAACGCCTGGCCAATGTGTTATAGCAACAAGTTGGCAAGCGTTGTAATTGCTTTCATATTTATAATTTATCATCGCGTACGAAGTCGCGGGCACCAGCTAGTAATAAATATGTAGGGGTCGGTCATGGAGTAATTTACTTTGATTTCAGAAATATCGTGTATATAGGCTCTATACATGATACTGAAACTAAATTTACCATTTTTACAATTTTTTTCTGTATGTATGTATGTTCCTCCATAACTCTTAAACGAGTTGACTGATTTTCATGAAACTTGGTAGATAAACATTTAGAAGTACAGGACACGTGATAGTCTACTTTTATATTATTTAACGTGGACAAAGTCGCGGGCAACAGCTATAGTTATAAATAAATCCGTCTCAGTCAGAGCATTATTTAATTCTTCCGTTTCTTTACAGCTTACAGCCAGTGTTACATTTAAAAATGTTACGAAATGTTTCGCAAGTAGTAAACGAACTATGAGACGATACTTTAATTTTAGTATTCACCATGGTGACGTTATACAGCTAATTGTAAAATTTCGCGAGCGTTGACATATGTTTTCATCAAATACTTAACGACTAGGAACCGTCTATGTAGGTCTATATCACACTTGGCTCGTACTTGATATGATGAGAGTAGCATATTTTGTTGGAGGATAGCAAAGGCGGCTAAAATGCTGCCTAGTGCATAAGTATCATAACGCATTTTTTGAAGATTTTTGAGAACATGTAACGCGCCATCTGGTACGTATCGTTTTTCTGGTATCCTCCCAACGTATTACTTGTATTTTACTAATATAACGAAAAGGGTTGTAGGCAATAGTTCAGTCAATCTATCAATGGAGTGGTGAAAAAATTTGCGGATTACTTAAACTACCCTTGCGATGGGCATGTGTTGGTGCGTCTTTTTGAGAACTCAAAAAAAGTGAAAAAAAATTATAATTTGATATGCATTTTTCTCGAAATGTATGCATTTCACGGGAAAATTTATAGAACAAAAAATGTAGAGGACGTTGTGATCTACAATTAATGTCACTGGAGCAATGTTGTACAGCAACAAATGCACACGGTAGGTGGCGCTGTAACTTTCACCCATCCGCAAATTTTTTCAGTCAACCTATTTATTTTGTGATAGATTGACTGAATTAAAAGAGACGTAAAAACGTCATAGGCATTTTGACAGGTGCTTAGTGAATACCAAAGTAGACAATTGTCGAATCTATAGCCGCATACCAAAACCACACGTAGAGAATACGGGTCAACGTGGGATTGCGCTTCGTGCGTGACTTAGGAAAATCAACCACGTATAAAATCACTGATTATTTAATCGACAAAGAAGCCTGAATTTAAGCGATTCGGAGCTCGTACTATGTTTAATATTAAAAAACTGTAATTGTATATTTTGTGATGTAAAAAACTGTACTTTAATTTTAATGATGACAAAAAGAATAGTATCCTGAGTTTCTTTCGGGGTTTCTTCTCAGGATCGTCATCTTGGCTTTTTTCCGAAACCCAGGTAAATTTAAATTTATAATGAAGATCATAAGAGTTTCTTGCAGAAACCTAATTGATAAATAAATATTTTGAAACCCTTCGTGGTTTCATCTGTTGACATTGGTTCATGTCCACGCTACGTGGTCCGCAAGTGGATGCACACTCTCCAAAGATATTTGATTGGTGTCGCTGCGCTCTACTAGATACAGCCGCCGTACTTGACAAATGCGGCAACAAATACTACGCCGAATTCGGCGTACCCGATCTAGTCACACTGCAAACTGTCTGTGGCGTGTACGTGCCGAATGTTTTATTAAATTTTTGGCATAATAAAATGCCAATTTGCGCAGTGAAACTGTGTAAAAATATAATTATTACCCTGTGATAAATAGTGACGACGTTTTACACACAATACAATAAAAAGTTGCCGCATTCACGGAGCTATTGCATTTAGGTAGGGCCGTATCTAGTCGAGTGCAGCGAGACCAATCATTTATCTATCTATGGCTGCAGACTTTGAAGTTGAGAGTCCACTAACCCGCCGCTAAAAAGATGTTTCACATCAAAAACAATCCATTACTTATTATTTCGAAGAAAATTTGGTAAAAATAATTCCGAGTCCATTGAAACCCACGCGAAAAGTGTATCCACAAATATTTTTAAACGCAACGAACGTATGCATTCAAGATTCGCGGATGTGCTTACTTACGGTAGCAATAAATAACTTCATTTATTAGTTCCGCGGTGTTTTTGTTAATGCTGTTGTACCAAAATATTTTTTAAACGAATCCAAATATTTAAAAATTAAATCACGCGTTGGTTAAATTTAGTAAAGACATTGAATTTGACTTATATGTAGATTATAGCCTCAAAATAACTTTTTAACAAAAAATTAAACCGCCGAAAAAACTGAAAAGCAAACAATAATAAAATGGATACAATTGGTAATAAGAACCTTTATTGTAGATAAATAAATTTCCTATCTTTCTTGTCCAATAATTTTTTTTCTATCATATTACCGTTTATTTACGACTTATTCGACTTTTACGATTTCTTTAAGTATGGCTATTAAACAAATCGTAATAGTCGAATAAGTCGTAAACGGTAAGTGATAGAAAAAAAATTATTGAACAAAAAAGATAGGAAATTTATTTATCTACAATAAAGGCCATTACCATTTTTGGCCTCAAGTACACGGTTACGAAGATATATGCCGAAACGGTTTTTGTCCAAATGGCGGCACTTCCGCCCCTTTAATTTGTAAGGATTTTGTACATTTAGGGTCTATACGTGATACTGATCCTATTTAAAAAAAAATGAGAGTAGTAATTTAGTACAGAAGAAAATTCTCTATTGTCTTTAGTATATTATACGAGATTTTATGTAAAGTTAAAGTCGTTAGAAAGAGTTCTTTGTTTGAAATTTCAAGTGTCTTTCAGGTGGGTAGAGGGTATTTATAAAATGGTATCGTATCGTCTAAAAATTTACTCCCGCTTTGTTTGCTGGTGTGACTCATTAAAAACAAAAAAAAAATACATTCTAAATAGCAAGAATTACTATAGGTGCCCGAAAATTCGTCCGCGTTGAAAGGAAAAATATGGGAGTGGTAATGCCGGACATCGTTTTTTTAATAATTCTTATATGGCCTATGTCTTATTCTGATGTATAAGCTATATTATTGTAAAGTTACATTGAAATCCATTCAGTAGTTATTGCGTGAAAGAATAATAAACATCCATACATCCATACAAACTTTCGATGGAATAATATGTAAGTATGGATATTATGGATGTTAGAAAAACTGTAAAATTCTTCAGTACATAATTTTTATGTATCTTTTAGAGTTCGCGATCAAACAATCAATCAATCTATACTAATATTATAAAGAGGAAATATTTGATTGTTTGTTTGTATTGAATAGACTCCGAAACTAGTGGACCGATTTGAAAAATTCTTTTACCATTAGAAGCCGACATTATCCGTGATGAACATAGGCTTCTTTTTACCGTGGGAAAACGCTTCATTCCTACGGGAAATCTAAAATAAAAGTAAATACTAGCGACTTGGCCCAGGATACACTTGACAGCGCCATCTATCCAAATCAGGTGAAGCGACTAACATGACAACCGCTTGGTGATATTTTTAGCCATGCGCTACGGTAGATGACGTTTTATACTTTTAAACGTGGACGAAGTCGCGAGCACCAACTAGTCAATAAATAAATGCTCTGTCCGAAACAGATTTTCTGTCCAATTCTTCTGGTTTGGAAATCCGTTTAATACACCTTTATGTAACGGACTGTACATTATGCTATTAGCGGGCGAGTTGTCTTTTAAAATAATAGATAAAATCAAACATGACAATTCGCCCATTTGGGCGAGATAAATTCGGGCGAATTAACTCATCCAATTTAATTTTATAAATTAATACATCCAGAATTTTCACTAAAACAACGGAGTCTTTAACACCTGAGTTCCAATGACAAAAAATAGCACTATGACAATTTATCTAATGACAATGAATGACTCAACAATTGACACAGAACAAAGGTACAAAGGAAAGTGAACGTTGGCGAAACTCCAACACGGTCTCATCAATATCTCTATGTAACCCAAACTACTCTACGCGGTACATCATTTATTTTTGAACGTGTGTAAAAAGACGTCTCGGCTCATTGGACTCGCTATCTTTGTTTTCAAAATAATCACATCACATTTCAAAACATCACAGTGTTATTTAACAAAATCGAATATATCTACATTTTGGTAAATAATATATACCATTTTTGGCCTCAAATACACGGTTACGGAGATATAGGCCGAAACGGTTTTTGTCAAAATGGCGGCACTTCCTAATTTGTAATTTTATTTCCTAATTTGAATTTTTTTTTCTTTGTAATTCCCTAATTTGTAAGAATTTTGTGAATTTAGTCAGTACGTGATAAAGTCAGTCAGTACGAATTAAAAAAAAAATAAGAGTAGTAATTTAGTGCAAAAATTCTCTATTGTCTGTTAAAACCGATACAGCACTAAGGAAGCTATAGGTGAATTATTATATTAAGGTTCGAAGGCTACACTTGGGGGGGAATCTGCGCATGTGTATAATTGCGCACAAAATTGCTAAGGAAAATGACACTTTTCTTTCTTATTACGTAATTTTTCACCTCACCAACTCAACATTACAGGCAGTGTTGATATTCCTTCCATAAAATCATCGTGCGATGTCGAAGGACAACGTTTTTTTAGGCATTTATTCACCAGGGCGTATTTACTAATACGATAAAACAATCTGTACGCAACAGTACCCGAGAGACTCGAGACACACGAACGAAGTGCGGGAGGGGAAGAGCGACTGAGTCTACCAATAACGTGTCGGCACACCGACGCGTACCCGCCCCTCACTTTCCTCTGCCCCCCCTCAAAGACAAAAAATAGAGTTCTGCGCACATTCCGGTTAACCTCACTCGGTCACTGGACTCGTCGTCGGTTGCTGCTGAAAGTCTGCTCAAGAAGAGTGTAAAGGAGTGTGATGCGCCATTTGAATTTGCATTTGTTGGCCCAGATGATATTCTGAGTTTCTTTAAGACTATTGAAATAAAAAAAACTGCTGATCTCTGGGGCATGTCGGTGAAAACAGTTGCCTCTGTAATAAATATAATTGCACCTCATTTGGCAACTGTGTTCAATTGCTGTGTTACATGTGGTGAATTTCCTAATCTAATGAAAATTAGTAGGGTTGTGCCTTTATTTAAGTCGGATGATAAAACTAATCCCGCGAATTATAGACCAATTTCAGTACTTCCGACCCTTAGTAAAATATTTGAAAAAATTATTTTGAGTCAACTACTTAAACACTTTAATAATCATAATTTACTTTTTAATAAGCAGTTTGGTTTCACGAAAGGGCGCTCTACTACGGACGCTGGTGTGGAACTATTGAAAAATATTTTTGAGGCATGGGAGAACTCGCAGGACGCTCTGGGTGTTTTTTGCGATTTGTCTAAAGCCTTTGACTGCGTCCAGCATGACACTCTAATAAGGAAATTATGCCACTATGGAATTAGGAACAAGGCTCTCGATCTTTTAACTTCTTATCTCAGCCATAGAATTCAGAGGGTCGATGTTAATGGTAAGAAATCTCCGGGTTCTCTAGTTAAAATGGGCGTCCCTCAAGGCTCGATTCTCGGTCCGTTTTTGTTCCTGGTTTATATTAATGATTTACCTCATTCTGTGAGTAATCATAATATTGTATTGTTTGCTGATGACACATCATTAATATTTAAGATTAAAAGACAACTTGGATGCTATAATGAGGTAAATTATGCACTTTCTAACATAGTACATTGGTTTAGTGTAAATAATCTTCTTTTAAATGCCACCAAAACTAAACTTGTTAAATTCAGTACCCCTAATGTTAAAAATATTGGAACGAATGTGATTTTGGGTAGTGAAAAATTGGAACCCGTGGAATCGACCGTATTTTTAGGTATTACCATAGATTCTAAATTACAATGGGGTCCACATATTGAGAAACTAAGTAAAAGGCTTAGCTCTGCGGCTTATGCAGTTAAGCAGATTAGACGCCTAACAGACGTAGATACAGCTAGGATTGTCTATTTTAGTTATTTCCACAGTATAATGTGTTATGGGATTCTTCTTTGGGGTAGCGCTGCGGACATAAATACTATTTTTATTTTACAAAAAAGGGCCATTAGAGCCATCTATCAACTAGATCCGCAGTCTTCCCTCAGAGAAAAGTTCAAAGAAATAAAGATTTTGACTGTTGCATGTCAATATATTTATGAAAATTTAATTTATGTGCACAAAAATATTAGTCAATTTAATAAAAAATGTGATGTACACAATATCAATACTAGGTCCAAAAGTGATTTAAATCTTCATAAAACACGACTACATAAGATAAGTAATTCTTTTATGGGTCAAAGTGTCCGGTTTTATAATAAACTGCCTCAAATAATCAGAGCCTTATCTATAAATAAATTTAAATGTGTCATTAAAACTAAACTCCTCTCGAAAGGCTATTATAAAATCACTGATTATTTGAGCGACAAAGAAGCCTGGATTTAAGCTATTCGGAGTTCGTACTATGTTTTGTATTGTAAAACTATAATTTGTATATATATACTTTAAGTTTGTTAGTGTTAAGTGATGTGTATTGTACTATTTTACATTTTAATGATGACAAAAAGAATAGTATCCTGAGTTTCTTTCGGGGTTTCTTCTCAGGATCGTCATCTTGGTTTTTTTTTTCCGAAACCCTGGTAAATTTAAACTTATAATGACGATCAAAAGAGTTTCTTGTAGAAACCTAATTGATAAATAAATATTTTGATTTTGATTTTGATTTTGCCGAGAAGTCTTTATTCGCTACACGAACTATACGCTGGTAACATTATTTTAAAATTTCAGTTTAGTAACTTTTTTGTTTTTTTTTTATTATATAATATAGAGGTGGCAGACAGGCTGATGGCGGCTCACTTGATGGTAGGTGGTTACCGCCGCCTAAGGACACAAGCAACACCAAGGGGAGTGCTAGTGCGCTGCCTCCCTGCAGGAGTTTATTTACAGCTCGCTTGAAGTAGCCCATATTGTATTATCTAACTAATCTATCCAGATACGGGATAACCCATCCAGAGGGTATGTATCCTTTTTCAAATCAAATCATTTATTTGCATGTACATGGGTGTAAAAACCAGATGCCATAAATTAACTGTGTCCCAGCACTACTACATTTGGTGTGCAAAATCAGTTAAGTATGTTAATTAACATGTCAATTCAGTTGAGTCAAGTTATTACATAAAATTTAAAATGCATTAAAATGCAATAAATATTACAATTACCCCCATTACCCCGATAAGGGATGGGGGATCCCTCCCTTATCCTTCTATGGTCAGCAGTGCACTTGTAGCACTGATGGGGTTGCTTGTGTTATGGGCGACGGTAGCCACCTACCATCAAGTGGAACGTCAGCCTGTCTGTCGACCTTACCATAAAAAATAAAATAAAAATCAACTCACGTTCGATCTCCTGGTCCTTCGCTTCTATTTCCTTTCTGTATGCGACGATCAAATCTCTCGCCTTCTCCGCTTCGCCACATCTTGAGTCCGCTAGTTCTGTGAGGGCCGCTACTTGCGATTGGAATTTCGTCTCCTGGGATACCAGGGTTTTCCTGGAGAAAGAAAAAACGAAAAAACATATATATATATATATATATGTATAAAAAAATCAATACATAAGTACAATAAAATCGTAAACGAGCACAGCGATTTTTTTTTTTCAATTATTAATCTTATATATTATCATACTAGCTAGCGCCCGCGATTTCGTCTTCGTTAAAAAAGATAAAAAGTAGCCTATCACGTGTCCCGTACTTCTAAACGTTTATCTACCAATTTTCATGAAAATCAGTCAATTCGTTTAAGAGTTATGGAGGAACATACGTACATACAGAAAAAAATTGTAAAAATTGTCAATTTAGTTTCAGTATCATGTAAAGAGCCTATGTACAAGATATCTCTGAAAACGAACTAACTTACTCCATGACCGACCCCTACAGATTTATTATTATTGATGATGTTGAACGCGGACGAAGTGGCGTGTACTAGTTACAGGTACAGGTACAGGTAGGTACTATTTATAATATAGTAAATGAAAAATAACTGATTTAACAAAAAAAAAACGACTTCAAACCGTTTTCTCATGGATGTCATTGTCAGAACTGGACCAAATTGAAATGGGACACATCAAAATTGTTTCACCCAGTCGAAAGTTATGAGGTAACAATAAAAAAATACAGTCGTCTACAGTTCTTTTTGGAAGTCTGTTGAAAAAAACACGGCCCTTTTCAACCGACTTCCAAAAAAGGAGAGTGAAGCTGGTGCTTCCCGTGTGGTCCTATTTCAATTTGGTCCAGTTCTGACAATGGCATTTTTTTATGTTTGTTACCTCATAACTTTCGACTGGATTAATCGATTTTTATGATTCTTTTTTTATTTGAAAAATGGTGCTTCCCGTGTAGTCCTATTTCAATTTGGTCCAGTTCTGACAATGGCATCCATGAGAAAAGACCATGAGACGATTTGACATCGGTTTATTTATTGTTAAAAAGTGTTATTCTATGTTAAGGTCGGTAACACCTTACCACAAACAACCCCACAACCCCATACGGGATTTATACACAAGCCTAGATACGGGATTTCGTTGGTGTTTTCTTGGTAGAGTTTGTTATGAATTTCGATAATTTTAGTCCGTCGAAGACGTAATCTGAAAGCGATCTTTAAAGAGAATTCGAGTGTTTTCTGTATTTCGATCTGTTTAGTCTCCCAATTGGCCTTCAAATGTCTGTAAGTATTCTGTCTGAGAATAAATTCTGGCGGATCCGAATTTTCACGATAAACGGGGGCTCCATCTTACAAAATAAATTGTGTCTGCTTCAAAAACATGAGAATGAGTAAATTGATTGTAATCCCATCCCAAATATGTACCTAACTTTGCTATTGAAAGCAGTCATAAATTCGATATAGTCGCTCTAGTACAGTCAGCGTCAGAATTAGATGAGCGACTGAAGTAGGCATTTAATTTTTCATTAATATCTACACAACAACAGATTCAAATTGATGTTTTTTTTTTTTTTTTTACATGAATCCCTCCAGCATCATGCGCTGAAGCCTATATTCGCTACTCATTCATTCCAGTTCTCTCTTCTTTGCCTCTCGCACTTTTATTCTTCATACTATATCTTTCTTTCATCCATCACTCATTCTTCAAATTGATGTTGACCCGGTCAAATTAACACAAAAAATAGGGGTACCCTAGCCTTAATTCACAACAAGCTGAAAATTTGCAGGCACGTAAGGGATACCACTATAATGAAACCCTGAAACCCCCACTGATCCCGTGTATGCAAAAAATTTTATTCAAGGTCAAAGGTCGCAAAAATTGTTTTTTTTTTAGATTTTTTGGCCAAACGGTTAGTTTTACGATATAAAATAGTTTTACGAAAACGGGTAATAGGACAACGGGTAGTAAGAATTATCCTTCCGTATTTATCTTTTGCACATATAACTTCTAAACGGCTGAACCGATTGGGTTGAAATTTTATATGGCTACTTCGATGGTTTGTTGGATGATTTAAAAATACAATTGGACCCGGTAGGTGGCGCTGCTGTCGGTATGTCAACTATTAAACGGCTTGACCGATTGGGTTGAAATTTTGTATGTGTAATTCCATTCCATGGTTTCACAGACACGAATGTGTTATATTTTATAAAGTTATGCGGACGACGTTGCGTGCAACAGCTAGTAATATTATAAAACAGTATTATGTCTTGTACTTATGTATATAATTTGCAATAAAAAATACATCCGTGCGAAGCCTGAGGGGAGTAGCTATAGGATTTAATTTCATAGGACCTATTGTTTTCAGTAAATAAAGGCTTAAAACAACGTACAAAGCTTATAAAAGTCCAGTCAACACAATGTTCGATGTTGACGAGTCCAGTGTGCGTCAAAAGCAAGATGGCCGACCTTGAAATGACAAAAAGCGCGCGAAAATATCTCTGTTTTCTTAATATTTTTTTTTTACAAATTTAAGACGAACTAAGAAAGAGTTTCATGAGAAATTAATATTTTAGTTAACTAGTTCAAATTTGTGTTGAAAGCGTTACAGAATCAGAATCACGTTGGACTCAAAATTTATGATTCCCGAGAGTTCAGTAAAAGAAAAAATACAAAAATAAATACATCACACTAAATATTTGTTGTTAAAAGTGGGGTTAGGAACAATAAGTCTTTAAAATTGTCCAGTGACATTATTACTGAGGTGACAACGGGCAAAAAAATACACCCAGATGGACAAAGTATGTTCTGACCAGACTCTGACATTAATTACTGATCTATCAAAAGACAACAGCACACTTCATCATCATCGCAGTGGTAGGACGTCTACTGATTGGTGTCGTATATACCAAGTAGTAGACGTCCAAGCTAGACGTATATACCAAGCAGTAGACGTCTAAGCGAGACGTATATACCAAGCAGTACACGTCCAAGCTAGACGTATACACCCAAGCAGTAGACGTGCAAGCTAGACGTATATACCAAGCAGTAGACGTGCAAGCTAGACGTATATACCAAGCAGTAGACGTTCAAGCTAGACGTATATACCAAGCAGTAGACGTCTAAGCGAGACGTATATACCAAGCAGTACACGTCCAAGCTAGACGTATACACCCAAGCAGTAGACGTGCAAGCTAGACGTATATACCAAGCATTAGACGTCTAAGTGAGACGTATATACCAAGCAGTAGACGTCCAAGCTAGACGTATATACCAAGTTTGGGCTGCTTGGTATGGGGCGGCAGTCCATCATAAGGTCCCCCGAGATGGCTGGCGTACCTCTACTTTCGGGTACGCCGAGGTTCCGACAGGGAGCGTAGCCCTCCCCGCGCTGGATAGCCGTGGCAGGGCATCGATGTCGTGTTATGGCGTGAAGAGGACGTAGTGATGTCGGATGGCTTATGGCGCGTGCGATGGTCGTGGGATGGCGTCGGTGTCGGTTTTTCGGCCCACATCAAAGGCGATGAATGAATCACAACTGAATGCGCCATCATGTAGTTGCGTTTAAACCATCGCATGGCCATCTCGCTGGGCCAGCGCTGGTTCATAGTGAAGAGGGGCCATTATAAAGTCGGTAGGAGTCCGGCGTAACCGCCTATCACTGCCTGGCGTTCATGAGGATTTTCCATTATAAAAAAGGACGTCCACTGCTGGACATAGGCCTCTCCCTTAATTTTATAATGGGGATGGTCCCGAAGGACGCGTAGGAAGTCGCGGACAAACAATACCTAATGTCATAACAATTTGCTTTTTACATAATTATTTTAAAATACCACACATAATAATTGTTGTAGCCCGTAATAATTCGGTCGTTGAAACTTGGCTGGTTTTTCGGGTTACTGGGTAACTGGGCGAAGAATGTGGGTGGCATGCACCGGTCAGAATGTTTGTTCGTTTAGAAAATATCTCAGACATTCATTTATTCATTTTCATGCTGCATAATATTATATAATAACTAGCACCGGAAAGTCACCGGAAGTTTTGAAAATTTACTTTTAAAGCTTAAAAAATTAGTACTCACTGATTATCAAAATGTTTCGGATCGAGAGGCTCAACTACCTCAGCGACGCTCACTTCTTCTTCCTCTTCCTCCTCAGATATTTCCTCTATGATTTCCTCTATAATCACTTCCTCCTCGGTTTCACTCTCAGTCTCACTCACTTCACTCTGTTCACTCTCTTCACTCTCACTCTCTTCACTCTCCTCGACTACACATTTAACGTCACTCGTCAAATCATCACCGGAGCCGGTCTTTTCACTTATCTCTATGAAGCCACTATCACTATTGTCACTAGACAGTCTTTGTAACTCTCCGCATTCGACTTTAATTTTAATAGGTTCATTGTTATTTTCTGTAACATTTATTATCGTTTTGTTTTCCTCGTTCCTCGATACTACAACGCCCCCCAACAATTCGTCGTTGTCGGGCAGAGTATCTTCCAAGTAATCGTCACTGTCTGAATCCTCCGAGGTGAGGGATTCAAAAGAGTCGATTTCTTCGTCGGTCTGCTGGTCACCGTCGTCGAAGACTATGTGCTTTCTAAATGTAACTCGTTTCTTTCCGGTTTCCGATCTGTCGTCGTCCGAACATCCTTCCGTGTCCGATTTCGGAGGCTTCAAGTTCGATTTCTTCTTCAAAGCTGGCGATTCTTCAGTAATAGACTTGTCGTCTTCCTCTATTTGTTTATCATTCTGCAAGAGCCTCTCTAACTCGTCCTTCAACTCGTTTTTGTATGAGTCAATTGAGTTTCTCTCGTCTATTGTTTCATAAACGGGTTCCTTGATAACAGGTTTGCTTTCTGGGGTTTTGCTATCAGCGGCTCCCATCGGTCCTTTGTTCACATTTATTTTTTCAACGGCGCAATCTATAGTTTTCGCTATCTCACGGAGCAGTGCTTCCGCGCGACGTTTTTCTTCCAAATGCGGTTCGTCCGAGACGTACACCAAAGAAACGTGTTGTTTATTGTCCGCTGGTGATTTATTGGCGTATTTCTGAAGAACGAGAGCTTTGACGAAGTCGGCTGGATCGGCGTCCGCGTGCGATGCGTCCAGATTATTTTTGGCGGGTGTGGGAGCGGCTACGTCATCGGCGCTGTGTTTGCGTCGTGACTCCAGATCGGACTTGCTTCTTTGCAAATTTGTTTGCGTCTCTTTCGGTGGACTAACGCGACACGACTCGGCGCGCCCCGTCTTGTTCTTCACCTTTTTTTTCTTGCCAGCCATCATTTGCAAGAATGCACCGACTCCAGTTTTCTGATTGTAATTAGTCTGCGGTATTAGCAGGTTCACTACATCTTTTCTGTTTTCGTTCGTTACATCACAGTCGTTTCGGGGCGCGCGCGAGTCGACTGACGTGACTATCTTAGATTCGGCGCTCGGCTGTTTCCGCGCCGTTTCGGCCGTTTCCGTGTCCGCTTTCCCGCCAATACGTCTCAGGAAGTTAAACATGGCGGGCTGTCAAAAGTCAGGAGCGTTCGGAAATCATGACCGCGCCGCGCGACGATTTGGAATACACTGTATTTATAAAACACGCACCATTAAAATAAATCCTCACAAGTTTATTGAACGGTTTTATACTTTTTTTATATAGTTTCAAACGACATGTTGGATTATATCGGACTTTTGCAATGTGTTGTTGTAGCTGTAATTCAATTTGACATTGACAAATTACTATTTTCGTCTAAACAACTGGTTAACAACTGTCTCTAGTGTTCTAAAGCTAATTTGTAAACTTTTTAAATTTTTGATTCTATTTTTAAATGAAAACAAGTTAATTCTGCAATGCGAAACTCTTGTCGCTTTCAACGAGGACTTAATGACGAATAACGAGTCGTTAAAAATGTATATAGGCCTCTTGTGGCATTATTCCAATTTTAAACTAGGTTGAAATTTGGACTGTCTCCTATAAGTATGTGAAATTCGAAGAAATGAGGTGAAAATACGTAATGTCTCGTAACATAACTAAACGTAAAAAACCATCTTACGTAGACACCCATAAATGTATTCAGACGTAACAAGATTATTTTACTGTCCAAAAAAATAAAAACCACTAGTCGCTAGTTCCCCTCGATTTCTCTGGGATGCCACCATCAGATCCTGGTTTCCTTATCATGGTACTACCCTTGGAATATCTCCTTTCTAACAAAAAAAAATCATCAAAATTGGTTCATAAACGACGAAGTTATTCGCGAACACACATATAAAAAAACATATCCAGCCTGTATATGTAATAATATTGTAATGCCACCTTCAGGTGTATTTCCCTTCAGGGAAAGTACTTTTAATACTGTAGATAGAAAATTTTACTCAAAGAAAACATTCCTTTATTTTTGAATAGAAAGAAAACTGCATTCAAAGATTTTCGAAAATTCGCACCCGGGAATCGAACCGACTACCCAAGCAATACAGAATGGCTGAATTTTCTTTGCCGTAATCAGCCGTTATCCAAGCAATTTGGGCACAAAATAAAATGCTTCTCCTAATCCTAATAATTGCTTAAGCTGTATAGTAGCAACATAATAGCTGAATAGTAGCTGAATAAGCAACAAGAAGGCCATAATTGCCCATAGTGTTATAATTGCCCAAAAATCATTCAATACAGCATTTGCCTATCTTGTCAGCTCTAATACCCTTATAACAAAGCTTTAAACTGAATAATTTGTGAATTTCATACTGTTATCTGGCCTATGTGTTGCCTGGGTAAAATCTGTAAAAGTTACATCCTTTAGGTACTTTTATTGCATCGATCGTTAGGGTCAATTATAAGGGTGAAATCTCTCTAACAAACTTGATAAATTAAATGAAAGGAATTTTGAATGCCTGAAGACGCTCACCAAACCGCTGAAATGAAAAACTACATATAACCTTTTTTTCTTCTTATCATCCAATCTTCAAAGTCCAATAGGTCCCCAGCTCCACGACGCTCGAGTGACTCCACATTTAGCATCGTGAGCTCCGCTACCATTTGGTGTGTAGACACCTTTACTCACTCACCGAAACACAATATCTGAACAGTAGCACTACCATGAGTTGCTATCGAAATCTTACGTTAGTTTACTTCTGTCGATAACGAACCTTTCAATGTGCACGTGAATGATTTAACTACTAACGTTACGGTATTTCTCGAGAGCATCAGTCAAATTTGTAACTCATGGTACCGGTTTTAGTTCTTTGAGTGACCGCTAGAGGCGCTATACAATTTTTCATACAAATATTTTACGTTCTCGCTCATCTCTCGCTAGCGATTTCGGTCGTCATAAACTCATGGTAGTGCTACTCAATACTAATCCATACTATCCTTACTAATATTATAAATGCGAAAGTAACTCTGTCTGTCTGTCTCGCTTTCACGCCAAAACTACTGAACCAATCACCATGAAATTTTGCATACACGTTGTCTGGAACACCAGAAAGAACATAGGACACCTTTCATCCAAGAAAAAAGTAATGTTCCTGAGGGATTATCTAAAATATAAAACTGTAACTAACGCCTGGCCAATGTGTTGTAGCAACAAGTTGTTAAGCGTTGTAATTGCTTTCATATTTGTAATTTATCATCGCGTACGAAGTCGCGGGCACCAGCTAGTAATAAATATGTAGGGGTCGCTCATGGAGTAATTTACTTTGATTTCAGAAATATCGTGTATATAGACTCTATACATGATACTCGAACTAAATTTACCATTTTTCCAATTTTTTTCTGTATGTATGTATGTTCCTCCATAACTCTTAAACGAGTTGACTGATTTTCATGAAACTTGGTAGATAAACATTTAGAAGTACAGGACACGTGATAGTCTACTTTTATATTATTTAACGCGGACAAAATCGCTGGCAACAGCTAGTCACATAATAAGTGCTCTTATTAGGTGGTCTTCCGCAAAGTGAGTGTTCACAGCTGTCAATGGGGCTCCCCAAATGACTGCGAAATCCCTACTTCTTCTTCCTAAATCTACTTCTAAAGCCCCTACTTTCTAAATCCAACCAGAGAACTAACTTTGAAAAGATCATTTCCAAAGTTGACCCCGCCGGGAATCGAACCAGGGACCCCTGAGACTTTAGGCAAGCACCTTACCACTTATCAAATGGGACGTCAAATTATTTAATTATTAAATTTGGATTTTTTTGTAGCAATGTGTACGCAGAAATGTATTATTTCGATGACTTAGGTACATTTATAAGAGCTACTTACTTAATCTTTATTTACTAAGATTGTGGAAGTAACTAAAAACGATAATAATATATGTACTTAGTAAAAAAAAAATAGAAAAAATAAATCATCAAAAATTCAATAGCAGAAACGGTTTTCATAAGTTCAATTAATGATAATGATATGTGAATTTTAAAAAGACAAAGATGGCGTCGTATTCTTGTGCTTAGTACAATAAATAAAATCAAAAATAGAACTCGGATGTAAGGTCACTGGCTTTCTAAATATAGTGCGATGCGGGAAAGTGTTGTGTCGTGTGTCGTAGTGATGGGACACTACGCGTTCACTCTTACTCTAATGTCGATAGTTTTAAATTCAATTCTAAAAATTAACGCTAACATCCTGAAAATTAATAGTAATTATACTTATGTATACTATATATATGTGTACCTAAGTTGTTAAAAATTATTTATTTGCAGAACTAAGATTTTTTTTTTTAAATATGAACTGAAAAAAAATCTCTATCTATTTACATTTAACATAAAAAACTTAAAAACGAACTAATTATTTTCGAAAAAAAAAACCTATAAATATAAACCCTATAAACCCATTCAAAACCCAACCTGTTCAAAATATTTGTTTTATTAACCTTTTAACGTCGTGCGAGTTGAGTTTTTTAAAGAGATTGTTTTAAATATAAACATTATACAAGTATAGGAATTTGTCGTATAAATATATACGGCTCTGGGGAAATGGACACGAAAACAATTGTCGGATAAATCCAACTCTGGCAGTTAAAGGATTAAAGCTTATTTTATCTTAGATCTATAACTAACAAATATATAAAAAGACAAGATTTGTATGTTTGTAATGAATTTACACCGATTTTACTGGACCTATTTTAAAAATTATTATTTAACCTATAGAGAACTACTTAATCGTCTCGCTAAAATCAATGGGCTAGTTTTACAATTATCAGTTAGTTCGCAGTCGAATAACTCACCTCTATTTGAAATTAGAACAATGATATCATCTACATAAAACAAAAGAATTGCACAATGTTGTATCTTAAATATCTTTTATGAGTCGATGAAAATGTTATACGATTATAATGTATGTCTACCCTTTCAAATGTGACAAATCAATTGTAATGTATCTGCCAAATGCGATTGCACATACGCACATTCGTCGTGAATGTTACGCAGTAAATAATACATAGTAAAAAAATACACGTCGGTAACTTTGGCTTTGCTTTGTTGGCGTGAAAAAATCTTTAAATTTGCTTCCATATTGGGAGAAATTCAGAAAACGAATTTTATGTGTATATACAATTTTATGTGTATATAATTTGCAGGGAAAAATTCAATCCATACAAATCCGGGGTCGGTCGCTAGTATCTTTTAAGTGACATGCAGTAGGCGTATAAATATTTGACAAAATTATCGATAAACCACACACAAACTCGCCCATCACTAAACTGTGCAAGTCAATGGAAGCGTTCATCTGTCACATCCTGAGAGCAAATATCCCATGCATTTTTGTCTTGTTTTGTGTATTTTTTCTATACATTTCTTTTATATTATGAATGGTAACAAGACGGTTGACGGTTCGCAAAATATAATTAGAGAAATTTATTCATTCCGATATTTCCTTCACCCCTCACAAGAAACCGCCTTGAAATAGTATGTCTCTAATGTGTGATGATGATGAGTGAGCAATCCGGCAATTTTTTTTGGAACTTACATAGTTAATTATATACATATATATCTTCCTTCGTTTATAGATCTTTTTTTAACCCCGCGTCCGCGTTGAACGATGAAAGGTCCCTATTGATGATAGATTGAGATCTGAAAATTTCAGCTTTCCTAAAATGACGTAAGTCTGGGGCGACTGGGATCTTGGTCCACTATGTCTATTCTGGTGTCCCAGACAACGTGTATGCAAAATTTCATGGTGATCGGTTCAGTAGTTTTTGCGTGAAAGCGTAACAAACAAACACACTAACTCACATGCACATTTATAATATTAGTAAGGATAAGGGTAGACATAAGTGTGTTTATTGGCGACGGTTACCATCAACTTATTTCTTAGTCTGGCTAACTAATTTATGTACCGAACTAAATTTTGATATAATTTTTTAAATATATTCTCGCATTAAATTTTGCAAAAACAAAATCGTACGTCATAAGAACATCCGTTCTTAGAGTTTTATGGCTTTCTTAAAATAGCTTTTATTCGACCCGCTCCCTGCTACGCACGGGTGCTTTTTTTTTGCAAAAAAAATATATGAAAACCTTCATCGTTTAACGCTCTTTCCATTAGTGAAAACCGCATTAAAATCCGTTGCGTAGTTTATTACAAACTAGATGTTGCACGCGACTTCGTCCGCGTAACTTTATAAATTATAATACATTCGTGTCTGTGAAACGATGGAAATACACATAAAAAATTTCAATCCAATCAGTCAAGCCGTTTAATAGTTGACATACCGACAGCAGCGCCACCTACCGGGTCCAATTGTATTTTTAAATCATCCAACAAACCATCGAAATAGCCATATAAAATTTCAGCCGTTTAGAAGTTAGTCGTATGTGAAAAAGATGAGTACGGAAGGATAATTCTTACTACCCGTTGTCCTATTACCCGTTTTCCCGTAGGAATGAAGCATTTTCCTGCGGTAAAAAGAAGCCTATGTTCATCACGGAAAATGTCGGCTTCTAATGGTAAAAGAATTTTTCAAATCGGTCCACTAGTTTCGGAGCCTATTCTATACAAACAAACAAACAAATCTTTCCTCTTTATAATATTAGTATACACACAAAGCTATTTTCTCTACCACACACAGCAAGCTACCCAAATGGTAGATTAGAAAATACACCAAAAAACATAATGAATGCGATACATCCTCTCTCCTGTGGCTTCTAGGACATTAACTTTTTCTATTTAAAAATAAGGATGTAACGTCCGCTCTCTAATGTCTTTGCTTCCGAGAAGCCGGTCAATTTTTCTCTTCTTTGTAACTATATTTTATATTTGGATCACAACACTTTAGAAGAAATCGACCTCTTTGAAGTATCATTCGGTTGAAATCTTTACTTAATACTACAGGCGGGTTAGACGAAAATCGGGGCTAAGCTTGCATTAATTTAAGGTAGCAAATTTTTTTTCATCCACCTTTAGGGGGGTCCAGTGGGAGTCTAAAACAAAAATCTCGACCATTCTTAAGGTGAGCTTCGCCCGTTATCGTGATATTAAGGGGTAACAAAATATTCGCTTATAATCTATCTATACTATATAATATTATAAAGAGGAAAGATTAGATTGTTTGTTTGTTTGTATAGAATAAGCTCCGAAACTAGTGGACCGATTTGAAAAATTCTTTTACCATTAGAAGCCGACATTATCTGTGATGAACATGGGCTACTTTTTACCGCGGGAAAATATAGATTATCTACGGGAAATCTAAAATAAAAGTAAATACTAGCGGCTTGGCACGGGATACACTTGACAGCGCCATCTATCCAGAATCAGGTGAAGCGACTAACATGACAACTGCTTCGTGATATTTTCAGCGATCCATTCCACGGTAGATGGCGTTTTATACTTTTCAACGCAGACGAAGTCGCGAGCACCAGCTAGTATTTTATAAAGTTATAAGCGGACAGCTAGTATAAAATATAGTCGCGTCCCGTTGTCTATGCGTGCATACCTAAGATACGTAATGTTCATCGCGGACATACGTATATATAGCCGGCACCATATAGTTACGAATAAATATTACATTAAATGGGTTATTTCTACTCAGCGGTTACAAGTTTAACATCAAAACGTCATTTCAAGAGTTATTCTAACTTCCAATCGAGACTCTTGAATGCATTTCATTTATTTACCCACACGTATTGGTGTATGAATCTCCTAGATGAAATGAGTACTAAAGATAGAGCCCTGTGAGCCGCAGGGTGGAGCCGGTAAAACTACACCTGTGCCGGGTCCATGCACACAATGCAATGAAACTATTAAATTATATTTACTAGTGAAAATGTCGAATTGCTTAGTAAAGGGTGTAAAAAGCAGGATGGAATTACATTTTACACTTAGGCCTGTTTCAGTGGTGTCCTGTTTGTTTGTTTGTATAGAATAGGCTCCGAAACTACTGGACCGATTTGAAAATTTCTTTTACCATTAGAAGCCGACATTATCAGTGATGAACATAGGATACTTTTTACCTTGGGAAAATGCTTCATTCCTACGGAAAATCTAAAATAAAAATAAATACTAACAGCTTGGTTCGGGAGATAGCGCCATCTATCC
This sequence comes from Synanthedon vespiformis, assembly GCA_918317495.1. NCBI lineage: Eukaryota > Metazoa > Arthropoda > Insecta > Lepidoptera > Sesiidae > Synanthedon > Synanthedon vespiformis. The sequence continues at coordinate 3,016,893 of OU906974.1, forward strand.
AAAATACGGTAGATGGCGTTTTATACTTTTCTACGCGGACTAAGTCGCGAGCACCAGCTAGTTTATTTATAAACTATTTTGTGTTTGTATTCGAACACATAATCTCAATAGAGTAAACGGCCTACGGACATTTTTATAAAACCGGCTTTACTACGCAATCCTGACCTGAATTTGACAATTCTGTCTACATTTCTTATTCGATCTGAGGTATGAATTGAACGTTTTATTATCTTCTGGACAACTGCCAAATAAAATATTAGTAATAGTATATTATTTTCTCTTTATAACCTTCAATTAATTGAACATAGGTTTAGTATCGGTGGAAGAATTTGAATATTTTTGGTACTATACGAAGTTTCTACACTTGATGTGGTCAAGTACGTTGAGGTAGTACGTCTAAATGTCCGATTCAAGATTCAAAATTTAATAAAATATTCGGCAAGTGCACATCACAGACAGTTTGCTGTGCGACTACCTCGGGTACGCCGAATTCGGCGTAGTATTTGTTGCCTCATTTTTCAAGTACGGCGGCTGTATCTAGTCGAGCGCAGCGAGACCAATCAAATATCTTTGAAGATACAGTTTCTTTTTTTTTTTAATTTCACCCATTTTACCGGTTACAAAGTTAGCCGATATGTGTATAATTATGCATATGAATAATCGAACGGTCCGTTAGTTCGGTGATGTCAGAATGTACTGATTTAATGGTTATATAGACGATGATAATATAACGTCTAGTTTAGTGAGTTTAACTGTAAAACCGGCTTCAAAGGTGTCGCTCATGTTAATGTAGGCATTCGTTAGTTAGTTACATGTATGTGTTAACTAGCGACCCGCCTCCGGCTTCGTATGGAGTAGAAATTTTCAAAAATCCTTCATCTATACTAATATTTATATTTTTGTATGAATAATGAATTAACTCAAAAACTAGTAGACCGATTTTAAAAATTCTTTCACATATACAAAGTTATGTTATCAGCGAGTAACATAGGTTAAGTGTTTAACGCGGACGAAGTCGCGTGTAACAGCTAGTCTATATTAATTAATATTTCTATTTTTGTATGTAGTGAATTAACTCAAAAACTAGTGGACCGATTTTAAAAATTCTTTCACCTATAGAAGGCTACATAATCATCGAGTAACATAGGCTATCTATACTAATATTATAAAGAGGAAAGATTTGATTGTTTGTTTGTATAGAATAGGCTCCGAAAGTACTGGACTGATTTGAAAAATTCTTTTACCATTAGAAGCCGACATTATCCGTGATGAACATAGGATACTTTTTACCGAGGGAAAATGCTTCATTCCTACGGGAAAACGGGTAATAGGACAACGGGTAGTAAGAATTATCTTTTCCACATAACTTCTAAACGGCTGAACCGATTGGGTTGAAATTTTATATGGCTACTTCGATGGTTTGTTGGATGATTTAAAAATACAATTGGACCCGGTAGGTGGCGCTGCTGTCGGAATGTCAACTACTAAACGGCTTGACCGATTGGATTGAAATTTTGTATGTGTATTATTTCCATACATTACTTATATTTTATAAAGTTACGCGGAAGAAGTCGCGTACAACAGCTAGTTCCATTATAAAATTCTCGCGTTACAGTGTTTGTAACTTAACTCCTCCGAAACTCTTTTGTATATATTCGGTAAGTCTGAGAAAATTGGTCGTAATTTTTTTTTTATATCCACAAAAAAATTATTTTAATTTTTTGTGGCAAAAAAACGTTTCGGATCGTGTTAATAAATCAAAAATAAATACAATATCAAAACGATAATTTCTAAAATTCAACATTGAAATTATGCAAGAATGCCTGTTAATTGATTACGATTTAGAAAGATAGACGAAAAGAAACATTTTCTTGAATGTCACTGTCACCTATTTATTTATTTACTAGCTGGTGCCCGCGACTTCGTCCGCGTAGAAATGTATAAAACGCCATCTACCGTATTTTGGATAGATGGCGCTATCTCCCGGGCCAAGCCGCTAGTATTTACTTTTATTTTAGATTTCCCGTAGGAAAGAAGCATTTTCCCAAGATAAAAAGTATCCTATGTTCATCACGGATAATGTCGGCTTCTAATGGTGAAAGAATTTTTCAAATCGGTCCACTAGTTTCGGAGCCTATTATATACAAACAAACAAACAATCAAATTTTTCCCCTTTATAATATTATAGTATATAGATATAGATTTACTAGTTGGTGCCTGCGCGCCAGCTAGTAATTTAATAAATATTAAAAAAAAATTACGAAAAAATAAAAAAATAAGAAATGTGTATAAAAAGAATATTTTTGTGTAGGTAAGTATAAAAAAATCAAAATAATCTTCATTTTTTTCCTAAAAAGAAACTTAAACTCCAACAACACATTGCAAAATGAATCAATACATATTTTTTTTCTATATTAGAAAAAAATAAAAAATATATTAAGTATACTTAATACTTGCCCGAAGTATTTAAAAATAATTTACTTAGTTCAATATAATAAAATACGCAACCGTGAATCCTTCTTTTATTTACGAACACAATAAAAAGGACTATTTCATTATTATTATCCCGATTAGCACGGAAACGATAAAATAATTTGTTTACACTTTTGAAACTCGCGTGGGCGACGAATTAATTAATGCAAGCGGCCGCCATTTGCGAAAATTATTGGCAATTCGACAGTTGACTTTTCAATGTGACATTGACGTTCTAATTTGACAGGTGACGTTTAATTGGGAACCGGTTCCGGGCGGTTCTTGAGCGCTTTTTTAAAATTTATGTTCGATTTGTCGCGGCCGCACGTCCGTGAGCAGTTTATAAACTGAAGACATCGGAGTTTCGAGTTACCCGTCTGGTTTGGAAATAGAAATCTGTATTCGCGGGCTTTGGGTTATGTATTTCTGTTTGCATTTTCGCATTCGCTCTCGGTGCAATGAGTCACTTTTACACTTTTTAGTGACGATTTTTAGTAGTGGTAGGGCACACTGCGTTTCGCAGTCATTCGGGCAGCCCGTCTGGCGGCAGTAACCACCACCTTACAGAATACCACCGTGAAATAACAGCATTATGTGCTGTTGTGTTTCGGTGTTCCTTAATCCTTCTATGGTCGGCAGCGCACTTGTAGCACTTATGGCGTTGCTTGTGTTATAGGCGACGGTAGCCACCTACCATCAAGTGGACCGTCAGCCTGTCTGTCGACCTTAACTTAAAAAAAAAAAACAAAAAGATTTCGAAGGCGACTGTCAAACTCATTTTGAAAAATGGCGAAAAAAAAAAATTTTGACATTGGAAATGTCTTTTCGTTCGCTTCAGTATACTTAGGCCCCGATTTCACGAAAAAGTGCGATCCCCTTATATTATATCTTGGAGAGTTGTAAAGATATGATATTCAAATAGAGCTCAAAAGACGCATATTCACGAGAGCTGTAAAGTGCAAAAATAATTTTTCAAAAAAGACAAAAACGAAAAAAGTTATGGCCGAAATATTAAAAAAAAAAAATTGAACTTTTTTCCAAATTTTTTAATTTAGCGCTCGATATTTTGGAAACGAAAAATGATATCAAAAATTTGAGAAAATCCCCTCTGGACAATTTAGTCAGCTACAATTTGAGCCTAAAATGAAGACGATCGGGTTAAGTGTTTGCCCTGTAGCTTAACCTTTTTGAAAGAAGTCAACAAGTCAGAACAACATATTTTTCGGAATCCCTTGGATTCATTTCCAATGTGCTCTGTGTAAGGAATCATCCCGCGTCGGTCCGAGCGGGAGGGACGAGGAAGACGGTCGCCTGGGGGTCCTCGAGGTGCGAGCCGAAGACTCCACACACTCCGCGCGCGTCCCTCAAGCTCGTTCGACACCTGTGCCTAGGGCCTATCTTGCTTCTTTTATTTTTGGTTGCCTTTGTTAATTAAATTCCTTCATTTCTATTATAAAATTGTTAATATTCTAGTGCTTTTATTCATTTACCTAAGATTTCACTATTTCAGTATTAAAATTGTCAATATTCTAGAGTGCTTTTATTTATTTACTAGAAACACTACCATGAGTTTATGACGACCGAAATCGCTAGCGAGATGAGCGAGAACGTAAAATATTTGTATGAAAAATTGTACAGCGCCTCTAGCGGTCACTCAAAGAACTAGAACCGGGTTACAAATTTGACTGATGCTCTCGAGAAATACCGTAACGTTAGTAGTTAAATCATTCACTAGCACATTGAAGTTGAAGGGTGAAAGATTCGTAATCGACAGAAGTAACTAACGTAAGATTTCGATAGCAACTCATGATAGTGCTACTGTAGTCGTGTGAGACACGAAATCTGTGACTTTTTTATAAAAAAATGGTACTAACGCCTAGATTTTTTTTTATAGTATTTATACTTATACAATTTACACTTTTTAGTGACGAACTCGAAGGCGACTGTCAAAATGAGTGGCGAAAAAGAAACAACGCTTTTATAAAAAAAAATGGTACTAACGCCTAGGTTTTTTGTTATAATTACCGTATTATGTGCTTAACTTTTAATAAATGCAATAATTTCGCCAATACAAACAGAGACTTCACATTTATTTATTATTAGAGATAATGTCTTTTAATATGTAACGAGATTGACCCCTGTAGCGATACATTCTCGAAAATTAAGAGAGTCATCCTCGTCCGTGGTTCCGACACCTGACATTTTAATTTTAATTTTATTTTTAATTTTATTTGTAATTTTTAATTTTATATGTGTGACTTTATTTGATTATTTTTTATTTGATGCTGTGTATGTTTCAATTATTAATTTAGATTTAGATGAAAAGATAGATTATTGTAGGTACGGATGTTGCTTGTAGCTCTTATTGGTGAATGTTGAGCTCCCTGTAATTGCGGCGGCATCCGCCATGAGCTCATTTGTTTGAACTGTGTTATGTTTAGATGCCTGCCTCGTTGGGGGCCTTGTATAATAAATAAATAAATAAATAAATATTATAAAGAGGAAAGATTTAATTGATTGTTTGTTTGTATAGAATAGGCTCCGAAACTAGTAGACCGATTTGAAAAATTCTTTTACCATTACAAGCCGACATTATCCATGATGAACATAGGATACTTTTTACCGCGGGAAAATGCTTCATTCCTACGGGAAAACGGGTAATAGGACAACGGGTGGAAGAATTATCCTTCCGTACTTATCTTTTTCACATATAACTTCTAAACGGCTGAACCGATTGGGTTGAAATTTTGTATTGCTATTTCGATGGTTTCCTGGATTATTTAAAAATACAATTGGACCCGACAGGTGGCGCTGCTGTCGGTATGTCAACTATTAAACTCCTTGACCAATTGGGTTGAAATTTTGTATGTAATTTCACAGACACGAATGTATTATATGTTATAAAGTTACGCGGACGAAGTCGCGTGCAACAGCCTAGTGTTATATATGCTAATAATACATCTGTAAGTGTAGGTATTGTATGTATGTATGTTCCTCCATCACTCTTTAAACGAATTGATTGATTTTCATGAAACTTGATAGATAAACATTTAGACGTACGCGACACTGGATAGACTCCTTTTATTTTCAACGCGGACGAAGTCGCGGGCACTAGCTAGTTTCATAATAAAATATGTCCGTAATGAAGAAACTTATTGCGTAATTTTATCAGGTCTATAGTTTTCGCAGAAAATTAATATTATTAATAATCTTATCATCGTTACAAAGTAGTACTTACTTACTATCGGTTTATCAAAAATACAAGTTCGATAAGATTGTTTAAAAAAATCACTTCTATATAGCAATTATAATTTCACAGTGATCTGTTTCGTAAGTGATAAATTAAAATTTAAAAAAAAAAATATGGGAGATCACGTGCACGTCGTTGGAGGAGAATTTGTCCAGGTATTTTCTATTTTTCAACCGACGACGGAAAAACAAAAACGGAGGAGGTACTCAATTCGACGCGTATATATATATATATATATTTTTATGTAAGATCACGCATAACTTTTTACAGAGTAGTCCGATTTTGATAATTCTTTTTTTAATGGATAGGGCATACCTCGAAGTTGGTCTTGTGTAAATTTGGAAAAAAATTAACAACCCTAAGGATGGGAAAATGGGGGTGGGAAAATTAAAAATTAAGCATGTAGTAAATATTAGATTATAGCCACAAAAAAATATAAAAATAAAACTTTTTAACAAAAAATAAAATTGCCGAAAAAACTGGAAAGCTTAAAATAATCTTATTATCATTTTACCTAAGTAATTTTGAGTCGCCGCCAAACAAGCAAAAATTACGTAATGAGTGATTATATTTTTTTGTGGCTATAATCTAATATTTACTACATGCTTAATTTTTAATTTTCCCACCCCCATTTTCCCACCCTTAGGGTAGGATTTTTTTTCCAAATTTATACAAGATCAACTTCGAGGTATACCCTATCCATTAAAAAAAGAATTATCAAAATCGGACTACTCTGTAAAAAGTTATGCGTGGTTATACGCTTCGTTCGCGATCTCTATAGCCTATATAATAGCCTTCCTCGATAAATAGACTAACCAACACAAGGAGAATTTCTCAATTCGAAGCATTATAGTTCCTGAGATTCCGCAGTGATTTTGTTTGAGACCCTGAATCTAGTGTACAGTCGGCCACATAAGTCGATTAGCACATTCATAAGCTCAAAACAACTAAACACTTAACGCGCCATAAGTCGTTGTCACGATTTCACGTACAACGATCGTAAAAAGCTTCAGTAAGTAAGTAAGTAATTAAGTAAGTAAGTTGAGTGTTCAGGTGTTTAGCACTTTAAAATGTGTTAATCGACTTATGCGGCCGACTGTACATATCCTTTATCAAAGGGTGAGGGATACTGGACTATTATATCATATTGAAATAATTATAATTGTAATTTTAATGGTAACTTTAAGGTGGTCGGTGGTGAACCCGTTGCCGGTGGCATGGAAATAATCGACGGGGAACACGTAGCCGGTGGCGTGGAGATAGTCGGAGGAGAACCCATCGGAGGAGGCATGGAGATAATTGGAGGAGAACACATTGGAGGAGGCGTGGAGATTGTTGGTGGGGAACCCATTCACTGTGGCCCTGAAGTTGTACAGTTCGAACCGATACAGGTAAATATACATTTACTACTATGTCTATTCCATTGTGATCCATAACAAAGACGTGGTTGCACGTATCGACAATATCTATACTTACTATACTAATATTATAAAGAGGAAAGATTTGAGTGTTTGTTTGTATTGAATAGGCTCCGAAACTAGTGGACCGATTTGAAAAATTCTTTCACCATTAGAAGCCGACATTATCCGTGATGAACATAGGCTACTTGGGGAACATAGGGAAAATGCTTCATTCCTACGGGAAATCTAAAATAAAAGTAATAATTGGTTCAACAAAGCCTTTTATCTTAGAATATTTTATTTTTACTATAAATATTTCTTTTCGTTTCAGGCTCGTAGTGAAGAAGTCGAAGACGCCGAATAAATGAGGAAAAGAATATTCCAACTCATCTAGTTTTTAAATGTACCTATTGTTATAATTGCTTTAAAAAAAATTATTTAACTTATTTTGTTTATTTATTTATTTACAATTTTAATTTTAATTTTAATTTTAATTTTAATTTTAATTTTAATTTTAATTTTAATTTTAATTTTAATTTTAATTTTAATTTTAATTTTAATTTTAATTTTAATTTTAATTTTAATTTTAATTTTAATTTTAATTTTAATTTTAATTTTAATTTTAATTTTAATTTTAATTTTTAATTTTAACATGTAAAATGATAACACTAAAAACCACTGAGTTTTAATCTCGTGTTATCATTTGTATAATAAATCAACTATATACCACTATTAATTACAATTTAAAAACTACTAGTGACCTGCTCCCGGCTTCGCTCTGGGTGCAAATTTTATACATGCAAACCTTCACCGTTTATTCCTCTTTCTATAAGTGGAAACCGAATTAAAATCGGTCTAGCCATTCTTGAGTTTTGCGAGACTAATGTACGTCGATTCATCTTCCTAATAGTATTATAGAGAGAGAACATTTCGTTTGTAATGAATAAACTCAAAAACTACTGGACCAATTTTGAAAATTCCTTCACCTATAGAAAGCTACGTTATCAGCGAGTAACATATGCTATACTAGCTGGTGCCCGCGACTTCGCTCGCGTTAAAAGTAAGCTATGTGTAGCGCCTGACTAATAAATGTGTAAAGCAATAAAATACCTAACGCCTGACATCTTTGTTGTTGTAAAATTTCAGGGCTTTATTTTGAGTAGATAGATCTTATCTTATCTTATCTTATCTTATCTTTATCTTTATTTTGAGTAGATAGATTAAGACCTTCCTTTTGAAACACTCTATCTATTAAAAAAAAAACCGCATCAAAATTCCTTGCGTAGTTTTAAAGATCTAAGCATACATAGCGACTCAGTTATAGTGATATCACTAAGTTTTCCTTGAAGCCCCCCCTAGGTGGGCCATGACCTTGTCGTGGTGGGGGGCTTACCCTTGATCCGAGGGGTCGCAGGGGTCGGTGGTAGACAGAACCACCGACCTTTGCTCGTCCCATCGGATTGTTGGGGACCAACAAGGCCCACACCCGTGTGCTCCGAGCGGGCTCCGTTCAGCGGAGCTCGCGGCGGAGCACACTTTGATGAAGTCACCCCGGCGGCTGGGGCGGGACGTGTAGCCCTCCATGCATGTTCTCGTCAGCTGTCGTCGGGGTGTTTTGGTGGAGTTCAGGGGACTTCACTTCAAAAATCGCCTATGCAGTAAACCGAGTGCATAATTCGATAACACAGGAAATTATTTCTAAAGTAACTATGTAATCCACACTTTACTTGGTGAAAGAGGCCCTAAGAGAAATAAATAATAATAATAGCCTAAAGCCTTTAACTGGGCAGACCGTTTGGCGATTGTGACAATTCCTTTCCAAAAAGAGACCACGTTTGAAACATTACCATAGTACGTATCAAAAGATAACGCCTAAATTAAAATAATAGCAACTATAATCACTACAGTGAAATATTGCATTTATATCATATATGTTTTATATCATTCGTGCGAATTGGCTATTTCATATTGCTTCCTAACAGTTGCCCGCGACTTCGTCCACGTTCAAAATGTTAAAAAAATTCTGTTTATCCCATTTTTATTAGTATTTCTCTTAATATGATTCATCTTAGAATTATTATGGTGATCAAATTAAACATTAGTTTTCCAAGTGCACATGATTATTATCAAATCAACTCAATAACATTTTAAAACTCATAAGTACATTGTATACATACCTAATAAACATTTTCATAATAAACTTTACTTTCTAAAACGACAGAAAACACTTAATAATGTTGGCAATACTTGTCATACTTACTGCAATATTTGTCAGTGTAAAACTTAGTAACCAAGTAGCTAATAATTTAAAAAAAAAAAAACTCACCAGTAACTGAAGAAGTCCGATAAATCCATGCAGTCCACAGTTCGTTTCTGGTCCAATACTTCGTCAACGATTCCCGAATCAACGTCTTCCTCCGAACTCGTGTCACTTTCAGATTCAGAATCAGTTCTTGCCTCACTCATTGCGCTCATAGAGAGCGCTTCTCAAACTTTATTTTATTTCGATATTTTTTTTGTCACTCAACACTCGAACACTGATTGTAATTTTGTCACTGCATTTTATTATTTTATTTATTCATCCATTGAAATTTGCTTGAAAAATGTTCGTATAACTTTTTTTAAACGCAAAAATGGGGTTTTATATGTTTGACGTGTGTGTCTATCTGTGCATCTGTGTGTCTCTGTGTGTGTGGAGTCGTAGCTCCGAAACGGACCAATTTTTATTATTTTCGTTTGAAAGATGACCTGATCTATTGAAAAAGTCTGTAAATATTATAATTTTTTTTTTTTTGCGTTTCTTTATTAAACTAAAGCTTGAGCTATAGCCGATTTAAATCTTTGGCTATAGCTATTACTTATACTGGTCCAAATGTAAAGTATGGAATAGACTATCGAAACAGAAACGAAACTGCCAATCATCGGCCATAATAAACATGATTCTAAATCTTATAAAAAAATAATATTTTTATTAAATTTAAAATGTCTCTTGCGTTTCTATAAATTTCTTAACCATGAGCTAGTTATGGCTGTAGAATTCTTACTGGTCGAACTTTAAAATCAAAGATTTAAATCTTTGTTTAAAATATAGAGTGTCGAACCAGCGGGCCTATTCTCTAACTGTGGTTTTTAAAACGTGTCGACTTCAATGTCGACATTAAATTGTAAATAATACTTTGTCAAACTAAAAATCACACAATAACGCGCCAATAACTTCATCGACATGTAAAACCACGGAAAAAATGTCGTAGACATTTTGACATGTGCTTAGTGAATGCCAAAGTAGACAATTGTCGAGTCTATAACAGCATCGAGTTGTTAACCACAGCAAAACTACACATAGAGAATACAGGCCCAGGAACGAACCAGACCAATCATCGCCTATAAAAATGATTCTAAATATATATTTTTATAAGATTTAGAATCATTTTTATGGGCGATGATCTTATAAAAAATATAATTTTCTATAAGATTTTTATAACGGAACGGTAGTAATTCTACATCTATGAGTTTTTATTAAATTATTATATCTTTTGCCTTTCTTCATTAAATTTCTTAGCTAAGAGCTATAGAACTCTTCTGGTCCAAATGTAAAGTATAGACACGCGAACCAGGAACGAAACAGCCCAATCGATGCCCTCAAAAAACAACGGGGTCATTATAAATAAAGTGTCCTGCACTGAATCAGATAATGTCTTGGCGGGAAAACTAAATGTCATTTGGTCCGAATGTTGCCAGATTGCAAATTGTAATAATGCATTATTTCAATATTATAATTAAGTACTCGTAAAAAGCATTATATTACATTTGTGAACGTAGATGCACTTTAAATTTATTAAAATACGAAAGTTTGTAAGGATGGGTTGGACGCTTGTTACTAGGTGTGCCAAACTAACCCTGACTTTTTATTTATTTACTACTAACTGGTGCGCGCGACTTCGTCCGGGTTGAAAAGTATAAAACGCTATCTACTATGGAGCGGATCGCTAAAATATTTAACCAAGCAGTTGTCATGTTAGCCGCTTCACCGGATTCTGGATAGATGGCGCTCTCAAGTGTATCCCGGGCCAAGCCGCTAGTGTTTACTTTTATTTCAGATTTCCCGAAGGAATGAAGCATTTTCCCAAGGTAAAAAGTAGCCTATGTTCATCACGGATAATGTCGGCTTCTAATGGTAAAATAATTTTTCAAATAGGTACAGTAATTTCGGAGCCTATTCAATACAAACAAACAAACAATCAAATCTTTCCTCTTTATAATATTAGTATAGATTTATTTATTTACTCGATGCTGCAGCATCAGATCAAGGTTACCAATGTCATGTAAACCTGTCGAAGTTAGTGAAAGTCCTTCGTCAACTAGTTGACGACTCGTTTGGTCAAGTGGCTAGTAACCTTAGCTTAACGAAACAGTCGCCGGTTCGAATCCCGCTAGGGTCAAATGTTTATGTGTTAACATTTACCTTTGTACCTGAGTCATGGATGTTTTGTATTTATAATATGTATGTATTTACAAAAAAACTAATGTATGTAATATATCAACTGTCTGGTATCCATAATACAAGCATTAGTTGCTTAGTGTCGAACTAGATGGTGCTGTGTGGAACGTGTGAAGATATTTATTTATCCATTTATTTATTTATTATTTAACTTGCAAATTGGCTGATGATCTTCAAACGCTTGAACAGAGTTGTTCATAAACTTACAAAAAAAAACTCAAAATAAGTCCATCAATTTGGGAGCTACGATTCCATAGCAGACACACAAATATACACACATACACAGATATACACACATACACAGATATACACACATACACATATATACACACATACACAGATATACACACATACACAGACACACACGCCAAACTTATAACACCCTGTTTTCGCGTCTTTTGAAAGAAGTTTATAAACAACAGCGGTAACAAAATAACAGCAGATAAGTATCTATTAACAGAATTTATTTTTTCACTAATAGTCTGTTATGCAAGGACGCATTTTTTTTGCGTTAATGACTTTGAAAATAATTTTAACTCGCAGCAAATGCCTATTTCATTATTCATTTTACAACGAGTTTAGCCTTGGATGAGTGTATGTGAGGTTTATTATTAACTAGCGACCCGCCCTCGGCTTCGCACGGAGTTGAAATTTTCAAAAATATGGATAAACTCAAACCAATTGTCAAAATTACAGATTTCTAGACTTAGCATAGTTTTGGCTGTGCATTGAGTCAGAACAAAGGATTTTTAGTTTGACGTGTGTGTTCCTGTATGTGGATGGACCAATTTTGATCCGGTTTCTTTTGGTGAAAAGCTGACGAGAACGGGATTTTTTTAGCTATAATTTATGAAGATTTGTTCAAGCGTTTGAAAACCATCAGCCTATTTCCTAGTTGACGAAATGGTTTCACTAACTTTCACAAGTTCGGTAATGAAAATCTTAGTAGTGTGACTATTTTCTTAACTATTTATTATTAAGATTTTCTGTAACTATTTCTAATTTCAAAGGCATTAATTTAATATATTATAAAGGGAAAATATTTGAATAATATTTATGTATCCTAAGCACTTAATATTTCTGTTAATAATGAATGAACTCAACAACGACTGGACTGATTTTAAAAATTAAAAAAAAAAACATTAAAAAAACTGATACAGTGATACTAAACTCCTACTAAGTTTAAGTAAGTATAATAAGTCTTTTTAACAAAAAGAAGCCGTCTTCAAACCGTTTTCTCATGGATGCCATTGTCAGAACTGGACCAAAAATTACACGGTAATCACCGACTTCCAAAAAAAGAGGAGGTTCTCAATTCGGCTGTATTTTTTTTTATGTTTGTTACCTCATAACTTTCGACTGGGTGAATGGATTTTTATGATTCTTTTTTTATTTGAAAAATGGTGCTTCCCGTGCGGTCCCATTTCAATTTGGTCCAGTTCTGACAATGGCATCCATGAGAAAAGACCATGAGACGGTTGAAGTCGGTTTTTTTTGTTAAAAAGAGTAATTTTAGAAGTTGGTTGAAAATTGGGACTAAAGAGTCCCAATTTAAAAATAAAAAATAAATTAAAACAATCAAATAATAAAATTTTAAATTAATTAATTTTAAATTGGGACTAAAGAACAGAATAACTGAGTTATTAACGGGCAAGCGAAATCCATCTTCGACCTCATCTTTACTTACCATCAGGTGAGATTGAGGTCAATCGCTTTCCCGTATACAAATAAAATAATTATAATAAAAGTCTCCCAATTTCACGGGTAATTTTTCACAATGGCAACACTATATAAATCAACACATGCATTGATTGTCTTGGTCACATGCATCGTAATTATGTACTCTGTGATTTATAGCGTCAAAGAAAACGCACACTGACACACAGGTGCATTGCACACTTTCGACTTGGCCTACATTTTTTTTTTCACTTTTCATTTTTTTTTTATAAATTTAAAATTGATCCTTACAATTTAAACGATATATTATAATTAAATTACAGAGAAAAATACTCACGAAACTATTCTTAGATATTTTTTACATATATATTTTTTTTAATTTTTCATAATATTATAGTAAGTATATAAAAGTTTAGAACAGAAACTTTTTAGGGAATGTTTTTTTTTTAATTACTTTTTAATGAGCAAAGACACTTTTATGTTTTTTTTTACCACTGACGTTGGTCACGTTTGAAAGCAGCGACAAACTGGTGCGCTTTATTCGCTCATAACATTGTCTAGGATTAACAGGGGATGCATGGAGGCATTGGATTAAAAAAATATCTAAATATTTACTATTTTATTTTATTTTATTTTATTTATTAGGAAGTCAACACAATTTACAACAATCCATACTTATTCACATTTAAACACCTTTTACAATATTGTTTACTCCAGTTATAGGCTAACTCAACATGCATTAAAAATGAACACAAAAGACATTTTCTTATTTTTTTTTTACAAAAAAAAATGCTACTCAGTGTTTAAAATATTGAATCGGTAGATTCGGGTCACTTTAGCTCTAGGGAGTAACTTTGGCCCAAAACAATTTGAACCAAGTAAATAAGTACTCGTGCAACCAACAAAAAAAAACGAGCGCCACTAACACCATCTAACATTTCTAAAGCGAACTTTTTTGTTTACTGTCATATTATTATATGTACAGAAGCGGGAAATTTAAACCTTTTTTTGTTTTGAGCCAAAGTTACCCCCTAGAGCTAAAGTAACCCGAATTTACGGTACTTACTTTGATGTAAAAAAATAAAAAAATATTTTAAGACAATAAAAAATACCTATACAACTGAAATAATTTAGTAAATACAAATGCTGGCCTAGCAAATCCACAATCCAAAAGGACTTAGGCCGAGCAATAACGCTTTACGTAATTAATTAATTAATTTGCTTGTTTAGCGTCGACTCAAAATTATTTATGTGTACTCACAATAATTTAAGAACTTAGTTATTTAGGTTAATATTTATTTATTTACAATAACATATATATTTTAGTAAATTAGCTATGAAAGCCTGTATCGTGAGCTTCATGAATTATAATTTATTGTTTGATATTGTTTGAAATAAATATCAAAAAATAAAAATATTAATTATAATAATATAATAATAACAAATTATAACTTATTAATTTATTTTGAAATGTTCATCTCCACACATTCCCTGTTCCGTTTAAAGCCAAGTGCGTGCTGCATTTTCTATTCTTAAAACAGCGCGAGTTCAAACGCCTGATGCGCGCAACGTACCGACGACGGTTCAGAAATTAACTAGAACAAATCTACATCACTAAACTTATGAGATGGCTGACTGTTATAGTAAAATTAAAGAAGATGTACTTAACTAATCCATACTCTATACTAAAGTTAGATAGCTCTGGCGCCCGCGACTTCGTCCGCGTTACCAAGTTTCAAGTAAAATAAGTTCATTCTTTTAAGAGTTATGGAGGAATATTCATACATACATACATACATACATACATATATACATACATACAATACCTACACTTACAGATTAATTATTAGTATATTGGTTGACTAGCTGTTGCACGCGACTTCGTCCGCGTAACTTTATAAAATATAATACATTCGTGTCTGTGAAACCATGGAATGGAAATACACATACAAAATTTCAACCCAATCGGTCAAGCCGTTTAGTAGTTGACATACCAACAGCAGCGCCACCTACCGGGTCCAATTGTATTTTTAAATCATCCAGGAAATCATCGAAATACCCGTATAAAATTTCAACCCAATCGGTTCAGCCGTTTAGAAGTTATGTGAAAAAGCTATACGGAAGGATAATTCTTACTACCCGTTGTCCTATTACCCGTTTTCCCGTAGGAATGAAGCATTTTGCCAAGGTAAAAAGTAGCCTATGTTCATCACGGATAATGTCGGCTTCTAATGGTAAAAGAATTTTTCAAATCGGTCCAGTAGTTTCGGAGCCTATTCAATACAAACAAACAATCAAATCTTTCCTCTTTATAATATTAGTATAGAAGTATAGATAGCCTATGTTACTCGCTGATTATGTAGCCTTCTATGGGTGAAAGAATTTTTAAAATCGGTCCACTACTTAGTTTAGGGCCTTTTTTTGCACCTTTCGTAACCTAATCTGTGAAAATTGAAACAGGTGTTAACAAAATGGCTTTATAAATAGACGAGCAGATTATGGGATTGCGAGCCAAAATTCACGAATAAAATTGAATTAATCACATCATCTATGTATATAATTTTATTTATAGAGTGTAAAACGTATTCGAAAACGTCACTATCACGTGTGTTTAAAAAAAAAACGGAGGCAGTCATGAGGACTGCCGACAGAAGGGAAAACATAAAACTGAGCGTCCAACGCACACACATACAATCGGGTATATGCAATGCGATGTGTTGACGCATACGTAGACAGCTGCGCGCGCATTAACTGTGAGCATTAGCATGTTGCTGACGCGAACCCATACATTTTTCCCTACCCAAAGTCGTATAACGCGCAGCTATAGAAGTTTTTACTTCAAAAATGTGTTTGTCAACTCCGACACACGAGAATTTACTCGTTACGAACGATTATAGAATTTAAATTTTCAAAATTCGAACACACCGAAAGAACACCATTGTTTTTTTTTAATATAGTGTAAATAATAATAATTAATAAATATAATAGACGGCGCAATATGTATGAAATAACATATGACATATGACACACATTCCACACAGCGCCATCTAGTTCCACACTAAGCAACTAATGCTTGCATTATGGATACTAGACAGTTGATATTATACATAGATTTTTTTTTGTAAATACCTAACGGAACGGTAGTAATTCTGCATCTATGGTAAATACATACATAATAAGTATTATAAATACAAAACATCCACGACTCAGATGAAAATATAAAATGTTTGCCCCTAGCGGGATTCGAATCCGCAACCGTTTGTCTAACCGCTAGACGTGTCGTCATATAAACAGCTAAACGCGTCGTCATACTTATATATTACAGCTAGTAATATATATATTAGTCTGTAACTTTGTATTGTATTAACACGTATTGAAGCCAGTGTCATGTTTTTCACACTTGCGTACGTTTGTCTTTCAATGCGCCTATTAAAGACTGTTCTAAATAAAATGATCATTTGTAACCCGTTCACACTGATGTCGATATGTTAGATCGGATATTATAAATAGCACACAGATATAATTTATCGTCGCGTGCACAGTGTTTATGGTGCAAGTCCCTCCGTCCACTTGGCTCCCACGTTTTGAATCCCATGGGATCCAAAGATATTTTTTTGTCGCTTTGGCTCCCATGCTCATAGGATCCATTTTTATTGACATTATCGAGTTACTTTCAATCCCGTTGTCATACAATAGGATTCAAAGATAATTATTTTAAGTACTATGATTTTTTTTTTAATATATAATTTAATTATTTATTATTTCATACTTCCATACTGTACTGATTATTATAAACTAACTGGTGCCCGCGACTTCGTCTGCGTTGAAAAAAAAAAACAGTAGCCTTGCCTGCGTCCCATACGTCTAAATGTTCATCTACCAAGTTTTATTACCTACAGTTACAGATATATATATTATTAGTATTAATTGATTGATTGATGTGAAAGTAACTCTGTCTGTCTGTTACCTTTTCACGCTTTAACTACTCAACCGATTATCATGAAATTTTGCATACACCTTGTCAGGAAACAAGAAAAAAGATAAACCTACCTTTCATCCAGAAAAAGTAATTTTGCCGTGGGATAATCTAAAATAAAAAAACCAACACCTCAGATGCAGATGTCAGGTGTTATATTGCTTATTTATTTTTTTATTTTATTAAGTAGGTAATCGTAGTCGTAAGTAAGAAGAAAAAACAATATTATGCAACCAAATTAAAATGTATTGATTTAGTTCGAAATATAAAGAGAATAGTTCGAAATCGCAGGTTTAAATTAACGAGAGTCGACTAGGATTGGCGGCAATGAAAGATGGACTATCTAGTTTTGTCTTATATTAGGTATCTTATAGGGGTTTGTTTGTCAAGGTCTCTTGTCTCTTATCAAGGCTTTTAGGTCACTCAGATCAACTAAATCAAGATTAGGATAAGGATAGGATTATACGAATATTTACTTGCCGACAATACTATTTATTTACACTGGACCGCAGCTAATAAAGCTAAGTAGGTCAGGTACTTTTGAAGATATTGAAGATTTTCTAACCGACCCTTTTTCTTTGGGGTCCAGTGTAATTCAAACAAAATTCAACTAAGTGTCGAACAAAGTTGTTGACTGTTATGTAAAACCATGTAGGCACTTATGGGTACATACATAACAACACATATATCTAATTTATAACAAATAAAAGTTGAGATAAGGCGATAAGTATACTATTTATGTATTAGTTTAGATAGGGAATTGACTTCCATCTGTGTAAATGCGAGAGTGGAATTCATTTTTCAATCGGCGTCGGCAAAAGTAAGTCGTGTTAAACAAAATGACGTCAAAAGTTCCAGTTGTCAAATTAAATAATGGACTTACAATTCCCGCGGTCGGTTTGGGGACCTGGAAGGTAAGTAAATTAATACTTAGGAACACTTGCTTATTATATAAAGTTTTTAATTAAATATTGCTTTAAAAGTTCTAAAAATTTGGATAATATGTCGCGATAATAATGTCTTTTTAACCCCCGACGCCCGACGCAAAAGAGGGTGTTATAAGTTTGACCTAAGTGTGGCTATCTGTGGCATCATATCTAACAAACTAATAGACCAATTTTGATCCGGTTTTTCTTGTTAGAAAGCTGCCGTAATTGAGAAGGTTACTAACAATATTTTATGGCGATCGTTTGAAGAACTTCAGCTCATTTTCTAATTAAAAAAGAGATTTCAGTAACTTCCACAGGTTCGATCAATGTGATGTGAAATTTGATATACCGTACCTACTGTTAGGTACTTCGGAAGTATTTTCTTTGATGACTTGATGCTCAATCAAGTTTTTTTTTTTTAATTGCTCATATATTTTGTCCAGCGTTATATTTTTTAAGAGGAGCATGGACGAAGCTCGAGCACCGGGTGGTAATTAATAATCACTGGACAAAAGAATAAATAAATTTTTGTAGATTTAAATTTGAATAAGTACTGGCTGATTAGAAATATCCTTAGTAGATTCCAAATAGAGAATAGAAGTAAGTTTGGATAAATATGTAAAAGAAAAGAGATTAAATTGATAATATGAAGATGAAGATAAAGAAAGTTTTATTATTTAACTAAATAAATTATTATAAGACTATTATTTAACTATTATTATTTTTTACTAGATATTATTTATTATTTAACTATTTAGTAAACGGGTCCTTTGGAAGAGAAGAAAGAAGTGAAGAAGAAAGATTTCAACAAGATAACGCTAGCAGTTTTTTTAAATTTTTTTTTTAACATTTTTAACACCTTGACATTGACATTTGAGAATTTTGATTTTAGTTATCTACTCTGTGGTTTTTTTTTCCTTGGAACATATAATATTCTGTGGTCTTTTCGTTTTATTTATTTATTATTATTTTTTGTTATTTGTGCAAATTGTGCAATTAATTGTTAAGAGAGGCTTTTATCTAGTTAAATTATAACAGAGAACAGTATAGTATCTTAAAATAAATATATACGAAGCCCTTGACATATTTATCATTTAGATAACAATGTCATCGTACGATATTACACTGAATAACGGAAATAAATGTCCCATACTTGGTATTGGTACGTGGAAGGTAAATTAAATAAAATATAATTATGTTATTTGTAAGCCTATGTTATCCCTATTGTCCCCATTGACATTTGGCAGTCTGTTACAGAAGACCACTGTGAAATTTCTTTATACTTAGGTACACTAGCTGGAGCACGCGACTTCGTCCGCGTTGATAAAGAAAAAAGTAGACTATCCTGTGTCCTGTACGTCTAAATGTTTATCTACCAAGTTTCAAAAAATCAGTTAATTCGTTTAAGCCATGGAGAAACTTACATACATACAATACTAACACTTACAGATTTATTATTAGTATTGATAGCCTATGTCATTCGCTGATAATATAGCTTCCCAACAGTGAAAGAATTTTTCAAATTGGTCCAGTAATTTTGGAACCTATTCAATTTCCTTTCTATATTAGTATAGATAATAATACTACTAACAGTAATTAATACCTAGGTAATAATATGTCACACTTTAATATCGTAATTTTTTAACGTTACCTAATAAAAAATTAATGTTACGATTATTTTCCATCCAAATAAGAATATAAAACATACAGCATGGAAGGTTATCATGACGGGACAGCCATAACCCCTTATCGCCAATTGCTATAACGTTACGTAATAGGTGCCTAATTAGTTTAATTAAGTAACTGCGTCACAACACTACAACAAAGTATTCGGGAGTCACAGGGGAAAGTTGACCGAAGTATGAAGTGCGTTGCTCAGGAGCGTAGCCAGCCATTTGCTCAGAGTAGGGCTGCGGTCTAAAATAATGTGTGTGTAACTAGCAAACTATAACTGCGGTCTTACCCCGGTTAATTTTTTTCATACATCCTATTTTTCAGCTAGTAACATAGGTTATCTATACTAATATTATAAAGAGGAAAGATTTGATTGCTTGTTTGTTTGTATAGAATAAGCTCCAAAACTACTGGACCTATTAGAAAATTCTTTTACCATTAGAAGCCGACATTATCCGTGATGGACATAGGCTACTTTTTACCGCGGGAAAATGCTTCATTCCTATGGAAAAACGGGTAATAGGGCAACGGGTAGTAAGAATTATCCTTCCGTACTTATCTTTTTCACATACAAGTAACTTCTAAACGGCTGAACCGATTGGGTTGAAATTTTATATGGCTATTTCGATGATTTCCTGGATGATTTAAAAATACAATTGGACCCGGTAAGTGGCGCTGCTGTCGGTATATCAACTACTAAACAGCTTGACCAATTGGGTTGAAATTTTGTATGTGTATATCCATGTATTATATTTTATAAAGTTACGCGAACCAAGTCGCGTGCAATGCAACAGCTAGTAATTTATAAATATGAATCCATTTAGTCATTTCACGCAAAAATGACTAAATGGATTTAGATGAAATTTGGTACACAGATCATTTATTACCATATTTTATGTTGTTAACATTAGACATATAGGATACCTTTTACACTGAAAAAATGTAAGGTTCCCATGGGATCATCTTAAAATAGCACCATTGTGTCTGGCGGGCCTGGGATCATACTCTATAAATATTTAAAGCAGTCACTTTAAGTATCCTAAAGTTAAGTTTAAGTTTCTATGTTCTTCTGTATTCTAAAGCCTCACAGTAAAATTATAATAAAACATATTGCAAGTCTATATAATATATAATTTTCTGTTTCAGTCCAAGCCCGGTGAAGTGAAGAAAGCCGTCGAAGATGCCATAGACATTGGCTACCGTCACATAGACTGCGCTTTTATCTATGGTAACGAGAAGGAGGTTGGAGATGCAATTAGCACTAAGATTAAGGCCGGAGTTGTTAAGAGGTGAGTTTTTTATAATGCAGCACTAACAAGTAAGGCTGTTATCGTTTCAGCAGTATACATAGGACATAGGCCTTACCAATAATTTGCCAATATGACAGGTTGACTCTTGGCTCTTATCAGGTCGAAGGCTCGACTGGTCTTATTTTCCAATAAGACCAGTCAAACCCTTGTACATTCCCGGTAGAATTTTCCAATAGGATACGTCGTCGATTGTCTCTTATCTGGTCGAATTTTCCAATAGGACTCGTCGACCATTGGCCCTTTATATCAGGTCGAATTTTGCAGAAGGACCAGTCAACGCTTGGCTCTTATCAGGTTGAATTTTCAAATAAGACTCGTCGACCATTGGCACTTATCAGGTCTAATTTCGCAGTAGGACCAGTCAACGCTTGGCTCTTATCAGGTCGAAGGCTCGACTGGTCTTATTTTCCAATAAAGATTCCAATTCCAAGAGCCTTAGAACATGTCGGGTTGAATTTTCCAATAGTACTCGTCGACGGTTGGCTCTTATCAGGTTGTATTTCCCAATAAGATCAGTCGAGCTTTTGCAGTTACCAGGTCGAATTTTCAAATAGGACTCGTCGACCATTGGCCCTTATCAGGTCGTCTGTCCATAATTTCCGAATAGGTCCAGTCGACCCTTGGCCCTTGAATTTATGAGGGATCATATAATAATATAAAAAAAATCATTGCTCTACAGAAATACATAAATATAAAGATTGAATAAATTATTGCTCATTTACTTTCGTCAGCCGTGGATTTTTATTGTTTCACACTTTTTTTCAACGAAATATTGGCAGAGTAGTTGATTTTTTATCTCTATCGTAGTTTCAATCAAGTTGACCTTAAACCTGTTTCAATTATGTAACGTGATGTAACACAGTGTAATGGTCAATTTTGCATGGACATTGCGGTGATCGATCTCGAATTGAAAAATATAGCACAATGAACTTTGGAATGAATGATAATGAACACAGAGTAATTATTTTCTTGTTTTTTTTTTTTAAAGCCTGCATTCATCCTGTGAACACTGACGGAATCATTTAGAATTTGACCCTCCCCTTTAGAATCGTTTAGCATTTGACCCTCCCCTTTAGAGTCGTTTAGCATTTGACCGTCCCCTTTAGAATCGTTTAGCATTTGACCGTCCCCTTTAGATACGTTTAAAATTTGACCCTCCCCTTTAGAATCGTTTAGCATTTGACCCTCCCCTTTAGAATCGTTTAGCATTTGACCCTCCCCTTTAGAATCGTTTAGCATTTGACCCTCCCCTTTAGAGTCGTTTAGCATTTGACCCTCCCCTTTAGAATCGTTTAGCATTTGACCCTCCCCTTTAGAATCGTTTAGCATTTGACCCTCCCCTTTAGAGTCGTTTAGCATTTGACCCTCCCCTTTAGAATCGTTTAGCATTTGACCCTCCCCTTTAGAGTCGTTTAGCATTTGACCCTCCCCTTTAGAATCGTTTAGCATTTGACCCTCCCCTTTAGAATCGTTTAGCATTTGACCCTCCCCTTTAGAGTCGTTTAGCATTTGACCCTCCCCTTTAGAATCGTTTAGCATTTGACCCTCCCCTTTAGAATCGTTTAGCATTTGACCCTCCCCTTTAGAGTCGTTTAGCATTTGACCCTCCCCTTTAGAATCGTTTAGCATTTGACCCTCCCCTTTAGAATCGTTTAGCATTTGACCCTCCCCTTTAGAGTCGTTTAGCATTTGACCCTCCCCTGTAGAAACTTTTAGAATTTGATTACAATAAACAGGTGCATGTATCTAAGAGAATTAATTGTTATTAATTTATTAAAAAAAAGTGTACATAAAAAAAACATCAATAAACAGCAGATGAAACAAAATCTAGTCTAGGGTTGCTATAACATAAATCGGTGATTTCTCTCTCTTTTCAACCGACTTCCAAAAGAGGAAGTCTTCTCAATTCGACTGTTACCTCATAACTTTCGACTGGGTGCAAAGATTTTGATGATTCTTTTTTTATTTAAAATATGGTGCTTCCCGTGTGGGTGGTCCCATTTCAATTTGGTCCAGTTCTGACAATGGCGTCCATGAGAAAACGGTTTAAAGTAGGGGTTTTTTAGCGATGTTGTCGTAATGCTGCCGTATTGAACATGTTCTCAGGGAGGACCTCTTCGTCACCTCCAAACTGTGGAACACCTTCCACCGCCCCGACTTGGTGAAGGGTGCTCTTCTGAAGTCCTTGGAAAATTTACAGATCAAATATTTGGACCTGTACCTTATACACTGGCCCCAGGCTTATAAGGTAAGTCTTTTTGGAGTTCACTCCTTAAGGTGAATGTGTCCTGTCTCACACAGCACAAAGCGCGGGAAGAGCACACGACTGAGATGCGCAAAAAAAATTACATAGATTCATATAGGTGAATTATTATATTAAGGTTTGAAGGCGACACTTGTGGGCATGTGTACAATTGCGCACAAAATTGCTAAGGAAAATGACATTTTTTTTCTTATTTCGTAATTTTTCACTGCACTAACTTAACATTACAGGCAGTGTTGATATTCCTTCCATTAAAACCGTCGTGCGATGTCGAAGGAGAACGTTTTTTTCAGGCATTTATTCACCATGACGTATTTACTAATACGATGAAACAATCTGTACGCGACAGTACCCGAGAGACTCGAGACGCGCGAACGAAGTGCGCGAGGGGAAGAGCGTCTGACGAGCCCGTTGGACGAGTGGCAAGGGTGCTTGCCTAACGTTTCAGGGGCCCCGGGTTCGATTCCCGGCGGGGTCAACTTTGGAAATTTTAATATAATTTTCAAAATTGACTCTGGTCTGGACTTGAAAAGTAGTGGTAGGGCACACTGCGTTTTGCAGTCATTTGGGCAGCCCGTCTGGCGGCAGTAACCACCCCCTTAAAGAATACCACCGTGAAATAACAGCATTATGTGCTGTTGTGTTTCGGTGAATGAGTAAGGGATGCCAGAGCCTATTACCCCATCCCCCCCTTATCCCTTATCCTTAATCCTTGTATGGTCTGCAGCGCACTTGTAGCACTTATGGCGTTGCTTGTGTTATAGGCGACGGTAGCCACCTACCATCAAGTGGACCGTCAGCCTGTCTGTCGACCTTATAATAAAAAAAATAAAAAAAAAAACACAGTGCGCGAGGTGAGCGTCTGAGTCTACCAATAACCAATAACGCACACGCTATTGGTAGACTCAGTCGCTCACGCTCCTCTGCCCCCTCAAACACCTAAAAATAGAATTCTGCCCACATTTGCCGAAAAGTCTTTATTCGCTGCACGACCTATACCAAAAATAAAATCATAAACAGACCCTTGGCCGTATACTCTTTTTGACAAAACCACTGCATATACCTATTTCGTGTAAACTTATTTCAACTCTTCAATAACTAATCAGTGTTTGTACGGAAGCTGAATAAAATTGATGTAGTTTTTGATTTTTTTGCAATGAATGCAATAGTTTTATTTTAAATTTTGTTACTTTTAATATTGTACATATTTTTTCCATAGGTATTTTAGTTTTTTCAGTCCTAATTATATTTACATAATATGTATTTCGAAATTTTTAATAAATAATATTTAACCGGGCCCTAGTAATCAGAAAAGACCTCCTTTGAGAGGGATACTGGACTATTAAGAAAGTACACAATACATAATTGTGACGGAACTGAGCCCCCTTTAAAAATATTGTTGAATCAATATCTCAGGAAGACGGTGAGTTGTTCCCAACGGACGAGTCGGGCAAGATCCAGTTCTCCGAAGTGGACTACGTGGACACTTGGAGGGCTCTGGAGCCCCTCGTGGGCGTGGGTCTGGTGAGGAGCATCGGTGTGTCCAATTTCAACTCGAAACAGATTCAAAGGGTGCTCGATGTGGCCAAGGTCAAGCCGGTCATGAATCAGGTAAACGCCTTAAGTACTAATAATACAAATAAATTGTGAAGTTTTCCAGGTTCGAATCCGTCTAGGGGCAAATGTTAATGTGTTAACATTTCACCTTTGCACCCGAGTCGTGGATGTTTTTTATTTATAATATGTATGTATTTACAAAAAGTAATGTATATTTATGTAGTATATCCATAATACAAGCATTAGTTGCTTAGTATGGAACTAGATGGTGCTGTGTGGAACTAATTGGTGTTGTACGGAACTAGATGGTGCTGCGTGGAACTAATTGGTGTTGTACGGAACTAGATGGTGCTGTGTGGAACTAATTGGTGCTGTGTGGAACTAATTGGTGTTGTACGGAAGTAGATGGTGCTGTGTGGAACTAATTGGTGTTGTACGGAACTAGATGGTGCTGTGTGGAACTAATTGGTGTTGTACGGAAGTAGATGGTGCTGTGTGGAACTAATTGGTGCTGTGTGGAACTAATTGGTGTTGTACGGAAGTAGATGATGCTGTGTGGAACTAATTGGTGTTGTACGGAAGTAGATGGTGCTGTGTGGAACTAATTGGTGTTGTACGGAAGTAGATGGTGCTGTGTGGAACTAATTGGTGTTGTACGGAAGTAGATGGTGCTGTGTGGAACTAATTGGTGTTGTACGGAAGTAGATGGTGCTGTGTGGAACTAGATGGTGCTGTGTGGAACTAATTGGTGCTGTGTGGAACTAATTGGTGTTGTACGGAAGTAGATGGTGCTGTGTGGAACTAGATGGTGTTGTACGGAAGTAGATGGTGCTGTGTGGAACTAATTAGTGCTGTGTGGAACTAATTGGTGTTGTACGGAAGTAGATGGTGCTGTGTGGAACTAGATGGTGCTGTGTGGAACTAATTGGTGCTGTGTGGAACTAAACGGTGCTGTGTGGAATGTGTGAAGATATTTATTTATTTACTAGCTGGCGCCCGCGACATAGTCCGCGTTGAAAAACAAAGAAAAAAGTGCCTATCACGTGTCCCGTACGTCTAAATGTTTTATCTACCAAGTTTCATGAAAATCAGTTAATGGTAATCAATCAGTATTTATTATCAGTAATAGTGATTGAATAATTTCAGGTCGAATGCCACCCGTACTTGAACCAGAAACGTCTGAAGGCGTTCTGCGAAGCCCGAGGCATCCGTTTGACGGCGTACTCGCCCCTCGGGAGCCCCGACAGGCCCTGGGCGAAGCCCGGCGACCCTCAGCTTATGGACGATCCCAAGTTGAAGGAGATCGCCCAGAGGCTCGGCAAGACGACCGCACAAGTGCTGATCAGGTGAGTGAGTGCTCCGATTTCAGGTGTTGTGGTCTGGATAACTTTTTTTTTTTTTTGCTGTTATAAAATTTTCAGGGGTTGTATCTTTATCGACCGACGAAAACGAAAAAACAAAAACGGAGGAGGTACTCAATTCGACGCGTATATATTTTCTCTTTTTTTATGTATGATCACGCATAACTTTTGACAGGGTGGTCCGATTTTGATAATTCTTTTTTTTATTTGAAAGGGTGCACCCCCGAGAGGTCCCATTTTAATTTGGAAAAAAAATCCAACCCTAAGGGTAGGAAAACAGGGGATGATTGATTGTTCACTCACCGATTGTAGCGTATAACCACGCATAACTTTTTACAGAGTAGTCCGATTTTGATAATTCTTTTTTTAATGGATAGGGTATACCTCGAAGTTGGTCTCGTATAAATTTTGAAAAAAATTCCTACCCTAAGGGTGGGAAAATGGGGATGGGAAAATAAAAAATTAAGCATGTAGTAAATATTAGATAAAAAAAACCACAAAAAAAAACATAAAATAAAACTTTTTAACAAAAAATAAAACCGCCGAAAAAACTGAAAAGCATAAAATAATCATAAGATTATACAAGCAAACAAGCAAAAATTACGTAAAGAGTGATGCGCGGCGGCGACACAAAATTACTTAGGTAAAATTATAATGAGATTATTTTTTGCTTTTCAGTTTTTTCGGCGGTTTTATTTTTTGTTAATTTTTAGTAGATAGCTGGTGCCCATGACTTCACCCGTGTTGAAGATTATATACTAAAACATTCCTCTTGAATCACTCTATCTATTAAAACCGCATCAAAATCCGTTGCGTAGTTTTAAAGATCTAAGCGTACATAGGGACAGACTGACAGCGGGCTACAAGTACAGTGACTACATAGTATCATACATAGTAAGTACAGTGATCTGTAATAAAAATCACAATTTTGTCGCTGTAGCCTACGGAGTGTAAGTATGTACATGGAACTAAAGCTAGTTATGTCCTGTCCGCATGACAGGGGACTTTAAAGGAATACACATTTCTTCATGTTTAAAAAACCGAAGCGGACACAAATAAATTTAAACAGTCCCTAACACATAAACAAATAGAATAAAAAGTGAATAAAACAGACACAATTATACACTTATTATATATGGATTAAAATTAAAAATACGCAAACGTCAAAATTAGCTCCCGTACGTACACACGTACGGCGGCAGTTCAAAATGGTACACGAAAGTGTCTATAATTTGTATGGGATAGAAAAACATTTATTTGCATACACATGACATGACACACAAGAATACGTCTGAAAATAACAAAACAAATAGAGTACATACATTTTTTTACATTTAAAAGAGAATACATACTGGAATAACGTCCCCATTAAGTTAGTGCAAAAAGGTATCTGGCTCAGAATATTTTTTTTTTAAATGATGACATAATTTATTTATTATAAAGATAACAAAAAGAATTTTAAAGTATTTAGAAACTAATATATAAAAAACTAATTATCTAAATCTCTAAAAACTATCTATATCTAATATAAAAAAGGAGTTAATATAGTGTAACTATGTACAGTATACATAGGGTAAAAAAAATTAATAGTTTGATATATGTAGCAGCTCCATTGTCAAACCCAAGCAGTTTCGCTGCAGGCCTAAATCGGTGTCGCGTTCCTCGAATATTACACATATTATTATCTGGCTCAGAATAAGCTGATGCAAAGCACAGCGCTGATTTTACGCCAGTCCTACAACAAGTTTCACGCCAGCTGAATACGCTACTATCGCAGCGAAACCGCAGTGATTTCGCCACGTCTTGTCATTTGCAAACGAAGCGAAACACAAGCGAAACTGTCTGTACTAACGAATTGTTTTCACTATAATTCTATCTCTTTCCGGTGTGATTTCGCTTGTCCGCTATTATGTTGCGGTGAAGCGGACGTTTCGCATGTGTTTGTGGTAGTCGACAAAATTTAAAGAGCGAAACTACTTTTTTTTTTTCTAAAATGGATGTCGATTTTACTGAAAAATTAATTGAAGAGGTCAAAAATCGACCCATTCTCTATTTATTGAGTCATCCAGACAAAAAAAATATAGGCACGTAGAGAAATCCAAAGGGAATTAAATGAGGATGGTAAATTATTTTACTCCAGTTTAAAGTTGAAGACCACAATAATATTTGTTCCTCTTCTGACTCTTGATAGCAGTATAGTTGTCTTGCAGGGATTTACTACAATTTACTGCAGGAATTTTCTACATTTTATAAGCAAACAGTGGACAGCAATAAGCATTAGAGATCAGTGTATGTAGGTGATTCGCATGCATATTATTATTGTACGTTTTCAGATATCAAATAGACAGTGGTAACGTTGTGATACCAAAGTCTGTGACTAAATCGCGTATAGCGAGCAACTTTGACGTTTTCGACTTTAAGCTCTCGCAACAAGACTTGGATTTGATCAACAGCTTCAACGTCGACGGACGATTCGTGCCGATGACTGCGTGAGTATATTATTATGTACATTCTCGTTTTGAAATTAGGTGGGGAAGAAATGTATCGGTTCGCGTCGCGTCAGCAACATGTCGCTCCTTAAAAACTCTTAAGGGGCCATAAAACAAAAAATCCAAAAATGTTTTTATTGCAAAAATATAATCACAATCCTTGTTTATTGTGGTTGTTTTATTCCATATCTATACTAATATTATAAAGAGGAAATATTTGATTGCTTGTTTGTTTGTTTGTATTGAATAGGCTCCGAAACTAGTGGACCGATTTGAAAAATTCTTTCACAATTAGAAGCCGACATTATCCGTGATGAACATAGGCTACTTTTTACCGCGGGAAAATGCTTCATTCCTACGGGAAATCTAAAATAAAAGTAAACACTAGCGGCATGGCCCGGGAGATAGCGCCATCTATCCAAAATATGGTAGATGGCGTTTTATACTTTTCAACGCGAACGAAGTCGCGTGCAACAGCTAGTGTTATGTATATTTAAAACATTTTTGTGTTTGTTACAGTTCTCTCGGCCACAAATATCATCCGTTTGAAAATGAAGAGTTTTAGAGAAGCTAAAATATATATATATATATGTGTGTATTTTTTTTAAATAAAATATGTTAAGGCGAATAAAATATTTTAAATAATTTCATTTTTTATTTCATTTTAGTTTTAATAATAAAAATATTACTAAAGGTAATATTACCAAGGGTAAGGGATAGGGAAATTGGCTCTGGCACATCCCTTACTCACTTGCCGAAACACAACAGCACATCTGCTGTTTTATTTTCACCGTGGTAAAGGAATGAAAAAACACAAGTATCGCTTAAAAATGTTTATTAGGAATGCATCTACATAACTATTCACAATAACAGATATATACAAATACATAATTTGATAGAAAAAATCAATACAAAAGAGCTACCTATTAACGGATTCAATGCGTTTTATTATTATACAAAAACTTACCCCATAGATAGACGATGATGATGATGATATACGGAAAAATATTTATGATGCCCCTGAGGCATCATCCTGGTCCGGGAGTTAGCGACACTATTGGTTGCTATATTTGCGCAAGCCCCATTTTTTTTTTTATTTGTCGTGACAATATATCCTATCATAAAAATGAACACCTGCCATCTCAATTGCGACATTGCGACATGCCAATTGCCATCTGACAACAAGTGGCTGTGATATGTCAATTGTGTTAATAAAAATTGAGTGAATGTCAAACATGCGCAAAGCTGAAACTTAACACATTGTTTATTGGCAGTCTATTAAGGGAAAAAAAAACACCTGCCACCTCTAATGTCGACCAACAAACTCCTGCCATCGACATAATGGAACGTATCATGGATTTTCGTACATGACTATTTTTCTCCTGCCGACGCCATGTTCTGTGTCAAAAGGCTGGCAGCATAATTTTTTTCACATTCTTAATTATTAAACTAATGATTTTAAAAAAATTCAGCTTTGCGCATATAAGTCAATTTTATTTTATTTTTTAACATTATTATGTCGATGGCATGAGCTTATTGTTCGAGGTTAGAGGTGACGGGAAGTGTTTTTTTTTTTTTCTATAATGGACTATAAACAATATTTAAAGTTTCAGCTTTGCGCACTTTTGACATTCCCTCATTTTTCCTAATTATGGTTGTCCCGCTGGTGCGCCGGCAGGAGTCGATTTTATGTTTAACAAGGGCTAATATCACACAAAAACCATATAATAAATGTTGCGCAAATGTATCAAAAATCAGTGTCGCTATCTCCCGTACTATCCGTCTTGAATCGGTTAAATAAATTAAATATTTTAAGATGCCCCTGAGGCATCATCCGCCTTGAATCGGTTAAATTAATTATTATAACATTCGGTAATGAATTCAATATTATTAACCATTCAGCCGCCAGAGTCGGATTTATCCGACAATTATCCGCAATGAGAAAAATGTTAAATCTTTAATATCGCTTGCTTTTGTAGTAGTCGTGCCCCTAGCGCAGGACTCGGTAATTTTTTTAAAAAACTTTTTTTTAACTCAATCGTTTAAAAATAAACATTATATGCACAAGTAGAGGAATTTGTCGTATCTATACTATACGGCTCTGGCGAAACGGACACGAAAACAATTGTCGGATAAATCCGACTCTGGCGGCTGAAGGATCAAAATTTTAAAATGCGACTTTTAAGCATTACTAAAGTAATAACATTCATTAAGACACTTTTCAGACGATTCAAATGAATTCTTCCTTTTTTTTCACAATCATTTTACAAAGTATACATACATAGTACCTAATTTGTTGACTGGACTAAATAAAGCATAGAGCAAATAGTACTTCCATTTACTCTATGGCTAAAGTCAAAAGGCGTTTGTACAAGGGATGCCGGATCCCTTATCCCCTTATGCCTTATCTTCAATCCTTCTTTTGGTCGCCGGCGCAATTTTAGCACTTGTGGCTCGTTTTATTGGCGACGGTAGCCACACCATCAATGATGGCTAACATACCATCAATGGACTTTAATTAAATATTTTGGACTGCGCGTCACAAGTGAAAACTTGGCTTTGCAGAAAAAAATATCTTTAATTTATTTTTTCGACAATGTCGCTGCGCCGGCACATGTCATAGCGCGCTATCGTTTCGTTCCTCAACGCGGACTAACACTTTTCATGTAAGATTTAATTTACTGTTCAACAAATTCTTCATACAACGTTTAAACAAAAAATAATTATTACATATTTAAGAATCACCGTACAAAACATTATTAACAAAAAAAAATATTAGGAAAAAAAAAAAAATTTTTTTCTCGCCCATACTGTAATATTTATCGGATTCAACCGTAAACGAGTTAAATAATAAATAATAAAAATTCACTAAGTATAATTAAAAAATAAAAACAAAATACAAAATCAACCCACAAATTCAGTTTTACAAAACTATATAATATGTATAGTCTATCGCTCAACAGGTTAACTGTTAACTAACCGTTAACCGTTGACGCTTTAAGAGGTTTGGCTTTAAAGGAAATTGTTTTAAAACTAACACTTGGAGTTTAGCTCCATTTGACACTAGCTGTTGCGCGCGACTTCGTCCGCGTAACTTGTAACTTTATAAAATACTAGGCTGTTGCCCGCGACTTCGTCCGCGTTAAAAAAGATAAAAAGTAGCCTATCACGTGTCCCGTACTTCTAAATGTTTATCTACCAAGTTTCGTGAAAATCGGTTAATTCGTTTAAGAGTTATGGAGGAACATACATACATACAGAAAAAAAATTTAAAACTGTGTTCCCGACACTTGCGTCAATGGTAATCAACGCAGTTAGTCAACGGTTGAGTAACGTTAACGTTAACGGCCTGCCTCTAAAATTGCATACAAATTATTACTTAAAAAAAATTTTTTTTTTAATGTTCTCAACACTTGCGTCAACGGTAATCAACGCAGTCAGTCAACAGTTAAGTAACGTCAAAGTCAACGTCAACGTTAACGGCCTGCCTTTTAAAATTGCATACAAATTATTACTTTTAAAAAATGTTCTCGACACTTGCGTTGCGTCAACGGTAATCAACGGTTAAGTAACGTCAACGTCAACGTTAACGGCCTGCCTCTTAAAATTGCATACAAATTATTTATTTTAAAATTTATTAGGCTCAAATTCACATTGATTGCTATTGTCGCACAGCTATTTATATATTATAGTTCAATGAATTAACACGTTAGTGTGTTGAACTCATGTGGTGAGTCCACGGCTTTTGAATTGCCTATTATATCGACATTTCGATGTGGTTTTTGAATGAATAAGTTTTGTTTTACATTTAATTCCTAGCATTTCTGCTAGAAAAACCAATAAATAGTTTGGACTCGAGTAACGGAGTTCTCAAGCCGCCATCAGTGTGCGACTTTAGTGAACTCGCCAGGCGAGTCCTTGGCAATGAATGGGTTAACGTTTCAACCGCTTCGTTTTGTAGGAGTTTTGTGGTTTACGCTTGACTCGTAAACTGGTTTATTTTTTAGTTTTTTTTTAATGAGTTTTTTTTTAAAAAACATTATAAACAAGTGGAGTTATTTGTCGTACCATATAATATATACGGCTCTGGCGAAATGGACACGAAAATAAAATTGTCGGATAAATCCGACTCTGGCGGCCGAGGGGTCGCAGTTGTTCAATCAATTGAACTAATATGATGAGACAATTTCATTACAAAATGTCCCTCGTCAAAATTGGTCTATCTAGGCCCTATCGTAGATAAGCCGGGACAACCGACAGACAGGCGAAGATTATTTAACGTTTAGTACAAAAAATAAATTTTTACGTTAAAAACGGACACTCTAATTCTACTTATTAGTAGAGAATAAATAAATTTCTTATATAAACCGATTAAATTATATTTTCATAAATTAATATTTGCGAAATCGAGCAATCAATGTGAACGTACAAATGCGTATTATTATTTTATTATTTTTTTATTATTATTATTATTTATACAAATCCCTACAGATTACATCGAAAAAACTTTCATTTGAATAAAAATCCATTACATTTTGTTTTTCTAATTTGTTACTATAAAAAAACCATCACATGGCTTGTTTCAATTGTTCCATCACTTTGTGGCAATACAAAAATATATTTATTGCCTTAAACCGTTTTAAAACTGTGCGCCGAATTTAAAACGTCAAACTTTCAACATTTCACACTGACATAATTATGTCAAACCATGAACATTTGACACTAACTTGTCAAACATAAAATATGAAACCACGAATATTTGGCAGTGACATATGTCAAACCATAAACACCCGACACTGATGACATATGTCAAACCATGAACATTTGACACTAACTTGTCAAACATAAAATTTGACATAAAATACGAAACCATGAATATTTGACAGTGGCATATGTCAAACCATACACATTTGACACTAACTTGTCAAACCGTGAATATTTGACAGTGACATGTCAATACACATTTGACACTGACATGCGTCAGACCATAAACATCTGACACTGACATGTCATTTCTTTTTTTTTTTGTCAACTTTTTATGGGGACTTGACGGACCTATTTTGGAAAACTATGAAAAATTATAGACTTGACTTGACTGACTAGTCTCGGGATCTGCTATTTTTGATTTTTAATTCAATTTCGCCTTTTTTGTTAAAAAAAGGCTTTTACAAATTGCTATTTTTACTAATGACACTGGAAAAATCATCGGAGAAGATCTGATTGAGCCAAGACATTAAAAGAAGAACTTATTTTGGAAAAAGATCACTTAATTGTGCAACATTAACATATTTTCTTCCAAAAATTGAAGCACAGAAGAAAGGACTTGATAAATTATTTCGGTTTTCATCGTTAAACTTCACGGACACTTTATTTACAAATAAATTTGCGCGCATGACTTAACTCAAAAACTTTATAACTCAATATAATATAAAAAAACCGACATATTATTGAGTTAACTCAATATTATGTTTAAATATATTTTATTTTTTATTTGTTTTACAATTTTTAACGCGGACCAAGTCGCGGGCATCAGCTAGTTCCGATATAAAAATAATAATAACTCATTATTTTCATCGTTAAACAAAAATTTTGAACCAACTGACCGATTAATCGCCCAATATCGTTTCAGTAATGTCTTCTTTCGGGCCTTTTTGGTCTAGATTTTTGACAATTTAAAAAAGTAGGCACTTAAAATCAAATAGACCAGCCATTTAACTTTTAAATAGACACTTGAAAATTGTTTTTTTTTTTTTCTTTCTTTTTTAAATTCGACACACAGTCTCACTCAGCACCATTGACACCACAATTTCACAACACGAATTCTTTTTTTACAGTCACAATTAATTAATTATTTAGTTCCTTCCGTTCAACGGAACTAATGGAACTAAACATTCCGTTGCACTCACTCCCCTTTTAACCTTTTGCTGAACTCTTCCTGTTGCAACTCTCTGAACTCTTTTTTGGGCTTGCTGCGCTTCAGTTGACCGTCCCTGAGAAGGAAATTCATTTTTTTTAAATTATTTACAGCAAAGCAACGGCTATAAAGAACACAAGATAGGGACAAACAAGATCAGCCACACTCACCACATGAGATCGACCAGACCGCCCCTGGTGGCTATCGCTCCCTTCACTCGGTTGGCGAAGTCCACAGCCGACTCGTGCTCGGTCTTCCTCATCGCCGGAAGGTACCACACGTCGCACACTATGGCCCACGAGGTCATCATGTTCAGTAGATAGTGAAGCATGCCGTAGCGCGAGCTGTTCCAGAACGCGTCGCCGAATCGCGGGTCGTACCTTGTGGGGTTGAATTTATTTATTTTTTGAAGTGAATATGTCTCAACAAGCTTTCACA
Organism: Synanthedon vespiformis; assembly: GCA_918317495.1. Classification (NCBI taxonomy): domain Eukaryota; kingdom Metazoa; phylum Arthropoda; class Insecta; order Lepidoptera; family Sesiidae; genus Synanthedon; species Synanthedon vespiformis. Next base: position 3,052,101 of record OU906974.1, read on the forward strand.
GTGGGAGACTACTGACCCTTTCGGGGATATTCAAGTATTACGTAACGCAATTTGGGAGAGGAGGGGATTCTTTTAAAACATTACGTTCCACTACAGGCGCGGGACGGTGTTGCTCCGGCGTAAATAGGGCTTTACGCAGAGGCGACAGCGTGTTGCACGCTGAAATGTCGCACGGTGTTGCTCCGACGTAAATGGAGATTTACACAGAGGCAACAGCGTGTTGCATGCTAAAATGTCGCACGGTGTTGCTCCGGCGTAAATGGGGCTTTACACCGAGGCAACAGCGTGTTGCATGCTAAAATGTCGCACGATGTTACTTATCAAAAAGATTGCCGGCCCGTTATGGCATCGAATAGCTCTATTGAGGGATGATTGGAAGCTGCAGGAGGCCTTCGTGTCGCAAAGACACGCCGACTGATAATAACTCTTAATTGTTACCTACCATAATTATTGTAAAAAGTTGGCAAATAAAGGCTAATAAAATAAAATAGGGCTTTGCGATGCATTAGGAGCAGGAGGGGAATACCTCAAGTGTATTTATTGTACGTCATTTTTATTTTGCTCTCCCAAGGTTCCGTTTCCCTTTCCCTTCCGTTGGTAAAAATGGTCACACACATATAACTTATAACAAACTTATAACGTCACGTTTTTGCATTGAGTGCTGGGGGTTAAAAAGGCAAAAAAAGTATAGGACCACTTACTTGATAGCGACCGGATATATGGTACCGCCAACTTCGAAACTACCCTTCTTGAATTGCATCACAGACGTGTTATTTATGCAAGTACCCTCGGGAAATATAAGAATCGGCGGATTGTCCGGTACCGAAATGTGCTCCTTCAACCTTGAACATAACAAGACAATAAATGATTGGTCTCGCTGCGCTCGAGTAGATACGGCCCTACCTAAAAGCAATAGGTCCGTGAATGCGGCAAATTTTTACTGTAGTGTGTGTAAAACACTGTCACTATTTATCACTTTTTAAACAGTTTAATTAATTTTTACACAGTTTCACTAAGCAAATTGGCATTTTATCATGCCCAAAATTTAATAAAACATTCGGCACAGACAGTTTGCTGTGTGACTAGATCGGGTACGCCGAATTCGGCGCAGTATTTGTTGCCGCATTTTTCAACTACGGCGGCTTTATCTAAGTCGAGCGCAGCGAGACCAACCAAATATCATTTGAAAACAAACTATAAAATTGACCCTTTAATCGCTTGGTTTTGTGGGAGTTGACGTGACCCTACTAGCGCTTGACTAGTAATTTTTTTTAACGTTATACAAGTGGAGGAATTTGTCCTACATCTGGCAAAATGGAGACGAAAATAACTGTCGGATAAATCCTACTCTGACGGCTGAAGGTCTATACTTAACAATTTTTATGTACAGACCAAGGATCGAGACTGAAATGGTGACATAACATAATACATAATACATAATAGATATATACCTCCTGGCCACGGCGTTTCTATCCTTCGCTTCGGATCTTTCGAACCAAATGTGGGGAGAGGCTCTCGCCAACGCCCTTTGGAGCAACCCCAAGAAACCACCGTGTCTTTGACCGATCTAAAATTTTTTTTAAATACACTGTTATACAGAAACGAGACCTATAGACATTGAGATACGTACTAGAGAATCCATCTCAAACAAAAGTCTTAGTGCACTTGCAAAGAGCAAAAGTGTGTACTTGCAGGTGAGAGGCGATTTCTTGGTCACTTTATTTGTATTTCCCGAGTTGTTTAAACAGTGCCTCAGCACACACGAAGGCATATTTAATTAAAAAGAACACAGAACACAAGCGTATCGTCGCTAGCCAGACTCTTTAGACTTTTAGTTGGAGCCAGCTGGCTCTAACGCGTGTTGCAAAGAATCTGGTTGCCATGTCTTCTCTAGACCTGCCTATTATCTCAATGCCTGTAGGTAATTATTATTTGGGGAAGGAAGAGTGTATTTTCAACCGGCTTTTCAAAAAAGGAGGAGGATGAGAACCTCCACCTCCTCAATTGATTCTACCGTATTTTTTTTATGTTCGACTGGACGAAACGATTTTGATTATTCTTTTTTTTTTTTATTTGAAAGATGGTTGGTCCCATTTAAATTTGGTCCAGTTTTGACAATGGCATCCATGAGAAAACGGTTTGAAGTCGGTTTTGTTTGTTTTTGTTAGAAAGAATTATAAATCCTACTTATAAATCTGTACTAATATTATAAAGAGGAAAGATTTGATTGTTTGTTTGTATAGAATAGGCTCCGAAACTAGTGGACCGATTTGAAAAATTCTTTTACAATTAGAAGCCGACATTATCCGTGATGAACATAGGCTACTTTTTACCGCGGGAAAATGCTTCATTCCTACGGGAAATCTAAAATAAAATTAAAAACTGGCGGCTTGGCCCGGGAGATAGCGCCGTCTATCCAAAATACGGTAGATGGCGTTTTATACTTTTCTACGCGGACGAAGTCGCGAGCACCAGCTATTATATTTCTTAAAGTGCCAATTATTGGGTATTTTACCCTATATCTAACACACAACTTTGTATTAATTTCAAACTTACAATTTTACAATTCAAGACGTGAGTGGATGAAGGTGTTATGTCGCATTTTTGGGATTTTTTTTCGTTTTTTTTTTTTTTTTTGCGTTGATGAAGGTAATATGTCCATATGAATGTTTAGAGACCTTAAGATAGTCGATTTAAGACGTTTTTGGAATATAAAAAGTTGAAAAAGATGTAGAGTTAATTTTAAAAAGCAAAGAGTCCAGAAAAGTTCACTTTTATCAATGGAAAAGGGAGCTTAGGTTCACTTTTTTTTTTTTAATTAAATTAATACTAGTGTTTACTGGCTATCGTATCATTTATATTTTAGGTTGTTTATACAACTTTTCATCATAATTTAGTGCAAAAATCAGTTTTGTGGCGACTTATCTCAAAAATTCAGTGTAAAACTTTAACCTCGATATTTTATTCAAAATTGGAATTATGAGACATGTCACCTTCATCCACTCACGTCTTCATTTATTACCCAATATAATTAACTAATGAATGAACCCTTTAAAAAAAGCAACAGGCGCTCCTGAAAAGCACATCCCATAAGTACTAATGAATCCCATTAAAACAAGCAAACCCCCATTAGACTAGGGTGACCATGAGTTTACAATAAACATATGATTTTTTTATGATAACCCATATTTTTTTTATTACATACATATACTCACCAGTAAAAATTCGCTTAGAGATTATATTCGCTTTTTTATACGGGACGTCTCAGAAGTTGACAATTTTTAGTAAACGCTAAATAATCGAGCAAAGATTTGATTGTTTGTTTGTTTGTATAGAACAGGCTCCGAAACTAGTGGACCGATTTGAAAAATTCTTTCACTATTAGAAGCCGACACTATCCGTGATGAACATAGGCTACTTTTTACATTGGGAAAATGCTTCATTCCTACGGAAAAACGGGTTTTAGGACAACGGGTAGTAAGAATTATCCTTCCGTACTTATCTTTTTCACATATAACTTCTAAACGGCTGAACCGATTGGGTTGAAATTTTATATGACTATTTCGATGATTTCCTGGATGATTTAAAAATACAATTGGACCCGGTAGGTGGCGCTGCTGTCGGTATGTCAGCTACTAAACGGCTTGACCGATTGTATTATATAAATTCGACAGTTTGTATGGATGTTTGTTAGTTTTTGACCCGAAAACTACCGAACCAATCACCATTAAATTTCGCTTACACCGGACCTTTCATCGTCCAACGCTTTTTTTTTTAATGTTAAAGTCGACAGACAGACTGACTGTCCACTTGACGGTAGGTGGCTACCGTCGCCTACCGTAACACAAGCAACGCTATAAGTGCTACAAGTGGGACAAGGGGTAAGGGAGGGATATTATGGGGAGTAATGGGCTCTGGCGTCCCTTACTCACTCGCAGAAACACAACAGCACATTGTGTAATGCTGCTGCGCCAGACGGACCGCCCAAGTGACTGCTAAACGCAGTGTGCCCTAATTTTACCTAATACCAATACTAAAGTAGTATCTTTCTGAGACGTCCCGCACTTGTGAAACTCACCAGCGAATAGCAGCTGTCGCTCATCAGCACCAGTGCGTCAATGGGACTGGTGTGATTCGCCACACATATCCCACCGCTCGCCGGCTTATTGTGACCGTCGTGGTAAGTTATCACGGCGGATATGCACCGCGAGAGCAGGTTGAAGCACGTCATCGACGCCGCATAGTTGATGCGTTGCTTCAACGGGCTGTCCGGCAGCGTGCCCACGCACGCGGTGCAAACGATCAGCATCCACACCTACGGGTCGCGCGGATCGACGCGAGTGGGGGGGCGGGGTGACAATGAGTGCGGGCGAAACGTTGGGTCAACCTCTCGAGAAATGTTCCCAACTCTTCGAGAGTTATTGGGACAACTTCTCAAGAAATGTTCCCAACTTTTAAAGAAATGTTGGGACAACCTCTCGCGAAATGTTCCCAACTTTTCGAGAAATGTTGAGACAACCTCTCGAGAAATGTTGGAACAACTTCTCGAGAACTTTGTAACAACCTCTCGAGAAATGTTCCCAACTTTTCGAGAAATGTTGAGACAACCTCTCGAGAAATGTTGGGACAACCTCTCGCGAAATGTTCCCAACTTTTCGAGAAATGTTGAGACAACCTCTCGAGAAATGTTGGAACAACTTCTCGAGAACTTTGTAACAACCTCTCGAGAAATGTTCCCAACTTTTCGAGAAATGTTGAGACAACCTCTCGAGAAATGTTGGGACAACTTCTCGAGAACTTTGTAACAACCTCTCGAGAAATGTTCCCAACTTTTCGAGAAATGTTGAGACAACCTCTCGAGAAATGTTGGGACAACTTCTCGAGAAATGTTCCCAACTTTTCGAGAAATGTTCCCAACTTTTTGAGAATTATTCCTAACTTTTCGAGAATTGTTGGGACAACCTCTCGAGAAATGTTGGGACAACTTCTCGAGTGTACACAGGTGGTGATATAAAGAGCTATGCGAAAATTAAAGAACGCGCTTATGTATAAAACTCGTATGAGTCTGTAAATTTTTAATTTAATATATATAACGCGCGTTCAAAACAAAACCTTGTGTATACTAGAAAAAAAAAAAATTCTACCAATCTATTTTTATTTTTTACACTTTAGACTTTTTTTAAAAGAAATCCTTTTCAATTCTGTTAACGAAACTAACACAAAATAGATTGATAAAAATAAAAATGTTCCCTTCACATTTCAAAATGAACCCAAGCTAAAAAAAAACATACAAACACGATAAACAATACAAAATGAAATGGTGCAACATACCAGGAATTTACCTAAATTATATAAAATACACCAAATTTTCTTCTAAATCCCAATAAATCGTGGACATAATAATATTTGACAGTTTTAAGCCCATGCTTGTTTAAGTGGAAACCCGAAAATTAAAATAAAAATACACTACCAATGAGAAACAACCGTTGAAACTTAGCACGGCAACGTCTATCGGACTCGTGTGGTTGGCAACACAGAATCCGTTCCGTTTGGGCATGTGCTGTGTGTCGTGAAAGATCGTGACGCACGACAGCGACCTTATCAATATTCGTATTGACATTTTGTACGACATTTGACCGAGAAATCTTTGCACTTTGCCGGGCGGCATTAGTGAGACGACGGTTGTCGTCGTCAGCATCGTTAGCACCTGGTGTTGCCAGTGATTAAAACATTAATTTAATATATATTCGGTAGAACTCTGTTACAGGATCACACTGGTAACTCTAATAAAAGTGATCGTTCTGATAATTCTAATAAGTGGTCACTGTGATAACTCTAGTAAGTGATCACTGTGATATATCTAATAAAAGTGATCACTTTGTAAACTCTAATAAAAGGGATCACTCAGATAACTCTGATAACTCTAATAAAAAGTGATCACTCTGGCAACTCTTAATAACTTTATTAAGAGTTCACTTTCATAACTCTGATAAAAGTGATAACTCTAAAAACTCTAACAAAAGTGATCACTATGACAACTAATAAAAGTGATCACTCTGATAACTAATAAAAGGGATCACTCTGATGACTCTAATAAGTTATCACTCTGATAACTCTAGTAAGTGATCACTCTGATAACTCTAATAAGTGATCACTCTGATAACTCTAATAAGTGATCACTCTGATAACTCTTAATCAAAGTAATCACTCTGATAACTCTGTTTTTGTACTTTAACACTATGCTGTAGTCATAAATGTTTTAAAATTTCGATGTTAGTAATTTCTCGTTACAATTGAATCCCTTGCTCAAATTAATAACAATATAAAATTGTCTATCTATAATATATATACATTATAAATACATTATATTATGAACATTTGGAAGAAAAAAATGTATCTAAGTGCTTTAGTAAAATATGGACTTTTTTTTTTAATCAATCAATCAACTCACCCCAATAACGAAGATCAAAATCCTCAAGGGCAACAGAAAGAAATATCTGACTACGAATCCCATCGCCCATATTATAGTCAGGCGCCATGTTAAGAATTCGTATTGCCTGAAAGTTAAAATGCACAATTTTATTAATATACTATGTATTTTCTAATGTGACATTCAAATGGACAGTCAGAGCCTGTATCCTCGACATTACCATAGAAACGGGCTTTAAGGGAACATTGTAAAACGTTAAGCCCCATTGACGCCAGAGCAACACCGTGCGACATTGTAGCATGCAACACGCTTTACATCGAGAGTATGCAACAGCGTGTTGCGTGCTAAAATGTTGCACGGTGTTGCGCTCCCGCGTAAATGGGGCTTTACACCGAGGCAACAGCGTGTTGCGTGCTAAAATGTCGCACGGTGTTGCTCCGTCCGTGTAACGTTACGGCGCGGTATATGGACGTTCAAAAATCTTCAAGTATTGCGTTACGTAATACTTTAACGCCCACACCCCCGAGACACTTACATGTTGGTGCGAGTGAGCAGGTTCCAACTCCTCAACTCCTCGGCCTCGAACACGGACGTCACCTGATCCTCAATGATTGACTCCATCCCGGCCTTGACCAGGTCAAGGCAGTGAGACAGGTGGAACTCCAGATTCGTCTGAAATTAGATTTTTTAATTCATCAGTGTTGACTAATACACGTCTGGTCTAGTTGTGGTTAGTGACCCTAGACTAGATGTTAACCAAACTTGGTCGCCGGTTCGAATCCCGCTATAGGGGCGAATGTTTATGTGTTAACATTTTAACTTTGTACCCGAGTCATGGATGTTTTGTATTTATAATATGTATGTATTAACAAAAACAAAAGTAATCCATGTAGTTCAACCGTCTGATATATATAATACAAGCATTAGTTACTTAATGTGAAACTAGATGGTGCTGTGTGGAACTAAATGGTACTGTGTGGAACTAGATTGTGCTGTGTGGAATGAGTGAAGATATTAATTTTTTTATTTACTTATTTATTAGCTACTAACTGTTGCACGCGACTTCATCAGCGTAACTTTATAAAATATAATACGTTGGTGTCTGTGAAACTATGGAAATACACATACAAAATTTCAACCCAATCGGTCAAGCCGTTTAGTAGTTGACATACCGACAGCAGCGCCACCTACCGGGTCCAATTGTATTTTTAAATCATCCAACAAACCATCGAAGTAGCCATATAAAATTTCAACCCAATTGTTTCAGCCGTTTAGAAGTTATGTGAAAAAGATAAGTACGGAAGGATAATTCTTACTACCCGTTGTCCTATTACCCGTTTTCCCGTAGGAATGAAGCATTTTCCCAATGTAAAAAGTAGCCTATGTTCAACACAGATAATGTCGGTTTCTAATGGTAAAAGAATTTTTCAAATTTGTGCAGTAGTTTCGGAGCCTATTCTATACAAACAAACAAACAAATCTTTCCTCTTTATAATATTATATAGTCTAGATTTACCTCTCTGATTGGTTCCGTCCTGTGTCCATTTTTCACCCTCTCCTGGCTTGAACTCCTCTTGTAGTTGAGAGCCGGAGATGGACCGAGGATCTCTTCCCGCTCAATTACTGACATCTTAGTGCCTGGAATTATATTATTGGAAACTAGTTTTACTACAAATCCTTCTTTTTCGGACCAAGTGATGCTTTAAAACATCCCTTTACAATGCGCACTGTCAAGGTTTGGAACTCCATGTCGGCCAGTCTGTATTTCCTAGCTCAATTGCAACCCTAATCTTTTCAAAGTACGAGTGAATGGGCATCTTCTTGGTGAGCTCTATCGCTCCATCATAGGCCTCATCCTTGCTGCTCAGCTGGTTGTTGGCCAAGAGCAAAGCCATCTCTAATAAAAAAATCACAGATTTTGGGCCTCACTCGACCATCGAGCACATTGGAAATGAATCTATGGAATTCGAAAAAATATGTTAACCCGATTGTCTTTATTTTAGGCTCAAATTGTAGTTTGAGTTTTTCTCAAATTCTTGATATCATTCTTTGTTTCCAAAATATCGAGCGCCAAAATCAAAAATTCGGAAAAAATTGATTTTTTTTCCTATTTCGGGCATAATTTTTTTTCGTTTTCGACTTTTTTCAAAAAAATATTTTTGCACCTTACAGCTCTCATGAATACGCGTCTTTTGAGCGCTTTTTGAATATCATATCTTCATAACTCTCCGAGATATAAGGGGATCGCACTTTTCGTGAAATGGGGGCCCCTATTCTGAAACGAACGAAAAGACATTTCCAATGTCAAAATGTTAAGTGCTACTTTGTACTCACCGCTGACACTATTCTCTTTGATGATCGCCGACGGCGGTTTGTCATCCGGTATGGGAGGATCCTCTTCTTCGTCAGAGCTGTCTGTGCGTTGCAACTTCTTCGCAACTTCGATGTGCTGTCGTCCATACTGAAAACGTATATATATAAATAAATTATTAATCATTACTAATCAATTCTTCAATAGAATGTATGGAAATTTAAAGATATACATTATGTGCTTTTACTAGCTGATGCCTGCGACTTCGTTCGCATTGTAAAATGAAAAATACGACACCGAGAAAGGAAAATATCTGACATCTTTACGACGATAGTGGCGGCCCAATATATTATATGACTGGAAATTTTTACACAACATTGCATTTAAACCTGATTTAAAGAGAGAAATAATCTTATATCTTATATATATTATATTATGTGGTTATAATGTCCTTTGCTACAAATAAAATATTATTCTATTCTATTCTATATATACCTACTTTTTTCCCAAAATTCCAAACGGAAACCAATTTAAAAAAAAACCCATAATGTTATGGGGAATAATAGGTGGGAATATTCCCTTTATGTCAAGTCCCGTTAGGTCGACTCTAGAACGTTATGCGATTATAATATTTTTTACGCTTTCTATGCCCTTTACGTCGAGTTTTGTTTAGTACAATACACTGGAAGCTGGAAGGCAAAAATCAAAATATTTTTATGTGAAATGGAGCCCTGAGCTGAGCACCTCTTACTCATCAATCGAAATATACTATCGCTTTTGTTCCGTAAGTTATTATCTTGAGTCTTATTTTTGAAATCACGCTTGTTAATTAAATATGGCACGATCAACTGTGAACTCTGACAGATGACGCGTTACATATGGACTTTGATTTATTATAATCACTGCCGCCTTTCGGTGTGAATCGTATATTACACGTGATACATACTATAAGGGCCTATTTCCACTGGGCAGAATTTTATTAATACATATAGCCATAGGCGTTCTCAATCGCTGGCTGAATTTGAATTTAATGGCCATTCTACACTATGGGCGATGATCGTTGATCGTGTGAGGCGGCGTCCTTATTGGCTACGATCGTACGAGCAAACGACGCGTTTTAGTTGCGCGATGAAAATGATCGTGCAATGGTCCAACAGGATAGCCTATAGATGGTGCAACAAAGATTTGTAGCTTTATTCGACGATCGCACGATCGTTATTAAGAATTTCCTGTGATCGCAAGATTACTTGCGAGCTTCAATTGGGACATTCTTAAGAGATTTGTGTGTTTAATCTCGTGCGACAAAAACCCATCGTTTGCTTAGAGCAATTAGGACGATCGCAGTCAATTCGGACAACGCCGGATCGTTCATAATCGGCACGATCATCGTGCAAGCATCCACCCAATCGACTGTAATTTTTCGAATGGTAAGCGTACAAGATTTGCTTTGAGACATACCCGAAAAACCAACGAATTCCGGGTCGCAGGCGATCGTAGACGATGATCGGCGAGTACAACCGAGTATGCTCGCTCGCTAACAATCGTGCTCGCTCGTGATCGTCTGTAATCGCCGATAGTGTAGAGGAGCCATAATGTACGACTGCGTACGCGACTGATCGCACTGCATAAATATTGACAAATAGCGCTTTCGACAATAAATCGCGTGCGGCATGCGTCGCAATGTGGACATTGCGCATTAATTTTACGTAGATGTAGAGTCGCGTGCTCTTTTGCAGTCGCGACCGCGTCAATTATACGATTATATTGGTAAATGACTTATTTGAATAAATAGGAATCTCGCGCGGCTGACTAGCCGTTTAGTGGAAATGAAAAAGATCTACGAATCCTATACTTAACCAGAAAATTATCTATCTATACTAGTATACAAAACTAAAGAGTTTGTTTGTTTGTTTGTTTGATTGAACGCGCTAATCTTAGGAACTACTGGTTCGAATAGAAAAATTATTTTTGTGTTGTCTCCAACACAAAAATAATTTATCGAGAAAGGCTTTAGGCCATATAACAGCCAGGTTATTATTTTTTGTTATTATAACTATCCAATTAAACAAATATGTAATAATAATAATTAAATAAATAAACGTATCGGACGTTTAACTTCAATCAACTCTACAACTACTCCAAGAGTCTTTGATTTCTCAATGATAAAATTTAACAAAGGAATTTCTTAAAATCTTTAATTTGTATTCGCGTCATACACATTTACTTAAGACATTTCTTAAGTACATATATACCTATATACATACATTCGTATAAATGTTGTTATGTATACATATATAAGTAAATATTTAACATAAACAAGTAATTCTAAGGTCGTTTTAAGGTCAACCATATTGTGAATAGATAGATAGATAGATACTATTTTAAGTAATATTGTAGATTTAAGCGCCTATTTTATGGTGCTGGAGTTATTTTTATTTATTTTAAGGTCCACAGTGAAGCATCATCAGACGATCCACTTGATGGTGGGTGGCTACCATGGCCCATGGCCCATCTTTACGATGGGCCATGGGCCAGCGCTGGCCCAGCGAGATGGCAATGCGATGGTTGAAACGCAACTACACGATGGCGCATTCAGTTGTGATTTATTCCGCTTCGGCCGCGTACGTAACCTGAGCTTCGCAACCAGTTACGATCGACTACTTTTTCGGCCTTGTACGAAACTAGTTGCGATCGAAAACTATTTTGTTCTTATACGAAACAAGTTACGATCGAAGACTTTTAGTCCGTGTACGAAACCTCGCGACTACCAACAAAAACTCTTTTAATTGTTATATGAAAACTTTCGTATAAGAACAAAATAGTTTTCGACCGCAACTGGTTTCGTACAAGGCCGAAAAAGTAGCCGATCGTAACTGGTTGCGAAGCTCAGGTTACGTACGCGGCCGAAGCGATTCATTCATCGCCTTTGATTTGGGCCGGAAAACCGACACCGACGCCATCCCACGACCATCGCACGCGCCATAATCCGTCCGACACCACTACGCCCTCTTCACGCTGGCCCATCACCCATCACAGTGGGCCATAGGGATGGCCCATCGTGACGACGCGACGGGCCATTACACAAGCAACGCAATAGGTGCTTCAAGAGTGCCGCTGCCGATCATAGAAAAGAAATGGATACGGTAATGGGCTCTGGCATCCCTTACTTAATCACCGAAACACAACAGCACATTATATATGCTGTTACTTATTTCACGGTGCCCAAATGACTGCGAAACGCAATGTGCCCTGCACAATAGAGCGATAGCTTGAAAAGGTTTGTACATTGTACAGGACGTCCCAAAACTATGCGACATAAAGGGAAACACCTTAAATATCGCAGATAGGATATTTTGCTGTAAGAAGAATTTACTGCCAAGTTTCTATTTCTATTTCTATTTCTATCTCTATTTCCGAGCTCATATAACCCTAATCTTTTCAAAGATATAACCCTCATCCTTGCTACTCAGCTGGTTGTTGGCCAAAAGCAAACCCAACTCTCATAAAAAAAAAAAAAAGGAAGACTGTTATTTTTCTGGGAATCGAACCGACTTAAATGTGAAAAAATAATCACCCGTATTTTTATGGTGCCAATCGAGAGAATGGACAATAAATAATAATTCTTCTTAAGTAACATAGTACCTATCTTAAAAGAAAGGAATAACTTAAAATGTTTGATTCAAATTTCAAGAATATTTTTCATTGCAGACTACGAGACGCAATTTTTAGAAAATCTTTGAATGCAGTATTACTAACTTTTAAAAATAACATAACGTCTTCTTTCAGCAAAATATCTTATCTACTATATTTAAGGTACTTTCCCCTCATAGTCTTGGGACGCCCTGTATATCATTTGCAAAAAAAAACCATAATTATGTGCAAACCCAGGGGCGGGTCTTTGTTTTGGTTATAATACTCGTTTTCACATCATGGTTAAAAACTAAGTACAGTTTTAGTCAAGTGTTGTGTGGTAAGTAAATATTTTATTGCCTTATCGGAACGAAGAAATTCATTTTCCACATTAATTTTCCTTTGCCACACGGATTATTGCATCTATCTATTTTTTTGTTTGTTATAGATAAAAGGTTTAAAAGATAAACATTACCAATTTATTTATGGCCATTAATCTAGTGCCGATTGATAAAGAGATTTTATAAAAATTTCGATAATTTATTGTATTTAACAAGAATCTAGAACCTGTGATATCAGAGTCAGGCCGCTAAGGCTGCATTACATATGATACTAAGCTGTTTCATGCGACTTCGTACGCGTTGAACGATAAATGGTACCCTATGTCCTTTCTGGTGTCCCAGACATGTATGCAAAATTTCATGGTGATCGGTTCAGTAGTTTTTGCGTGAAAGCGTAACAAACAAACAAACTCACATTCACATTTATAATATTAGTAAGGATGTTACTTTGGACAGGCGTTAGTTTTCTTAATTTTAGATTATCCCTCGGGAACAGTATTTTTTCTGGATGAGAGGTACCCTATGTCCTTTCTTGACAACATATATATATATGCAAAATTTCATTATGATCGGTTGAGTAATTAAGGCGTGAAAAGGTAACAACAGACAGATAGATAGGGAGTTACTTTCACATTTATAATATTAATAATAAATAATAAGTGTGGATAGTGGATAAGTCATATCTGCGACCAAAGAAAATGCTTTCTGCACCTTGGGGACATGATTAGTTATCACTGAACCAATGCTATCTGGATTGTACACGCAAATAACAGCAAATTAAATGATAAACAACACTATGGAAAACGATGATTTATGTAAAGTTTAATGTTGGGTTATCAAAATAGGAATTATTATGCATGGAATCCAATGTATGATAAATTTTATTGAAAAACACAATAATGTCAACAAAACACTTAGTAAACAGACACTTAAGAAATGATATATAAATGTCAATATATTAGAAGGAAATAAGGATTAGCAAAACTTATGTGAATGAAAGAAAAGGAATTTTATTTATTGAGGTCGAAACACAAATTATAGCACATACAATACATGACGTGGCAATATGCTTTGTGAGTATTGCTTTTAGAGATTTTATAAAAAAAAAAAACAGGACACAATATCTTGGCCACGTGCTGAGGCACGATAGATGTCTGCTCCAATTAATAATAATGGGTAAGGTGGAAGGGAAGAGATGCGCTGGGCGAAGGAGAAAGTCGTGAATTAGAAATATCAGAGAGTGGACTGGGATTGCCTCGGTCGAGCAGCTATTTCAGTTGGCTCTTGAGAGAGACCGGTTCAGGAAGTTGACGGCCAACCTTCAGGACTGAAGAGGCTCAGAGAGGGGGAGAGAGGGGGAGAGAGAGGGAGAGAGAGAGAGAGGGGAGAGGGGAGAGAGAGGGGCGAGAAAGAGGGAGGAGAGAGGGCAAGGGAGAGTGGGGGGGGGGAGGAGAGATAAAAATAGCGCTAATGTTGTTGTAATAATTTATTAGTAAGGGCAAAATTACCAATGATTAAGAATTCATTAATAAAATGAAAAAATATATACATTACAGGTAAATTAATATTATTAGGAAGTAAGTAAATATGTAAACATAACGAAAGAGTGAGCTGATTGCCACACATTTTAATAGTGATAATAAATAATTATATAAGTGTTATTAATTGACTTTGAACTGTTCTCATTGATACCAATTTTGTATACATGCATGTAATTAACTCAACAGAGATATGGCATAGTTTGGGAATGGGAAAACATTATGGGCCTTTTTGGGTTTGTAACAGAACTAGGACAATACCTACAAATAGCACTTTTTTCAAATTCAAATCTAATATTACTCACTGGCACAAAATGTGGCCCAAAGTTAAAAGTTTCTTCAACTGTTTTGTTGTGATAGATTTTTCATATAACTAACTAGCTGTGAAAAACAAAAAAGTAGTCTATCCTGTGTCCAGTATGTCTAAATGTTTATCTACCAAGTTTCATGAAAATCAGTTAATTCGTTTAAGAGTATTGGAGGAATATACAATACATACAATACCTACACTTACAGATCTATTATCAGTATTGATAACTAACGCAACGGCACCAAAACGAATGATCAATTTGGCTGAAAGATTAAAAAAAATAGTAAAGAGTTCATAAAAAGAAATGGAAAATGAGTAACAAATCAAATCCTGACTCGGACCAATCCTATATGCGTAACAAAGTCTCTAAACTAATTATGTACATATTTTGTGTGTTTCTACTTCAAATACGCTCATAAAAGATTATACAGTATCGTAATTCTGCAATTATGTGTAATAAACATAAAATATAAGGTTTCAAAGTCACAGTGATCTTGTAAGTTATCAGAAAAATAGTTGAAACTCTTATTACTTGCAAAGAATCTATTAAAGTTAGCATACAGGTCCCCCCCTAAAATATTGTACTTTACAATTATTGTAGGTACCTACTTGCTTATATGTTTCTAGTTTATCTACTACCAATGCAATCACACCTGTGATATGTAACTTATGGCCAGGTATTTTAATTGTTTGGAATAAATACGTATTGTAAGTAATGGAATGGATTTGAATGTCTTTTCTCAAAATTTTGTCTAATATTTCGTTTATTAGAAAGAAACTATCAGCACTTCGCCGTCGATATGTAATATTCAAGATGTTAACTTCAAATAAAGATAATATATGCAATTTTAATAATGAATAACGTATATTATTTGTCTAAATAAACAGGAAGTAAAAAATTAGGCAACTGCGTTATGCAGCCCACATAACCTTTTACGCAACATTTCTTTTCCAAATACACCTTCCTAATTTCAATGGTCTAATAATTTTATGAATAAAACGTTTAACAAGGCTATTATTTTGGACGATTACGCAGTAAAACATAGCCGTGGAATGACCACAAAATAAAATCACCGCTTTTTTTTAAATTTGAAGACACTGACTTACCTCGAAAAGTTTGAGTAGAATGTCGACGTAAAGTCTACGTACACCCAGAGATTTTCCGATAGACGCCAAGAATATTATACACAAAACAGTGAGAAGAAACGGCGTGTAAAGTATCGATAAAGCAACAGACACGAACGACATTGCTAACGCCATTTTGACGACTGACTCAACTGACTGATGTGATGATTATTTTTGACTTGACTGAAGTCATCACATCAATCAGTCAGTTCAGTGTTACCAGAACAAAACCTTAACATAGCTTTAAAAAAAGCGCTAGGATCTGTCTGTATATAAAATAATTTATTTATCTTATCAACCGACTTCGAAAAAGGTTCTCATTTTTTTTTATTCGACTCATTCGACTGATTTTTTTTTAATGTTTGTTCATAACTTTCGACTGATTGAAACGTTTTAGATGATTCTTTTTTTATTTGAAGGCTGGTGATTCCCGTGTGGTCCCATTTCAATTTGGTCCAGTTCTGACAATGACATCCATGAGACCGTTTGAAGTCTATTTATTATGTTGCTGAAAGTACATTATGTTGCTATAATGAAATAAAAATAAACGAATATTTTTCGTTTTACGCAAAATATACACAAATGTTATATAATATTTCATTTTAAATTTATTCAATAAATATTTTTCCATTTATTTTTCAAATTAGTTATTAAAATATATTCTTTGGGGTTTTTATTTTTAATATTGACGTTTAATTTTTTTTTCCAACGAACACGAGTAGAACGAGAATTACGTAAAATGAAACGGATCGAGTAGTTTTTTTTTTTCTATCTATATAAAAAAAATATCTCTCGTTCTCGTTCTGTGAAGAGAAAAGTTTGTGAGGGAGGATTTTTTCTTGATTTCTCATTTATTAAAAACTTTAATTACAATGTCTGACCTTCCATACGGTCCTCCGGTGCGCGTATCGCCGTTGATAAGGGTAATTCACAAATTATTTTTTTCCATAATATGACCTGCCAAATATTATGTAATTCGATGTTTTTAAATTTCGAACTACATTTTTGCCAGTGTTTTAAAATATTTGTTTTTGTGTAAAATATTACCTTTGACAGAGAACTTCGATTTATATTTTATTACAATTTCAGCCAATCATTTTTACTTCTAAAGAGGTTTTCTTTTTTATATGTACCTAACCTCTGTGGTCTATATTTTATCACACATTTCAGTGAAAATCGGTTATAGCGACCTTCAAGATGCACAGAACTATACTCTTAAAACGATAAATCGTTATAAGCAATATTAACCTTCTTATTTTTAAGAACAATTGTATGCATGTATCTTGAAAAATGTTGCAAAGAATCTATAACAAGAGAATTTTAATATCTTCTTCACCCTTTAATCGTACACTTTCGCATTTATAATATTTAAAGTAGGATTATCAGCCTCTATATGTTGAGACTATATTATAGTCGTAACCCAAATAATTATATAATTAATTAATAAAAAACTGTGTTTTTAAAGCAACAGAAAACTCCTTATATTTCGTTCATTGAACAGTCATACATTTTTTCTTCATTAAATAAAATCAATAGACAAAAACATACGTAGTGATTGTGATACACAGTGAACAACAAAAAAGGTTACGCATAATACTATTATTTTTACAGTTTGGAAGGTGGTCATTCCTCGCCGTAGGTGTTGTCTATGGTGCAGTTCACAATAGCCGTCTCAGTAAAAAAGAGGCTAAATTACGTGAAATTGAAGCTAAGGAGAAACCTATTAGAGAAGCTAAAATGAAAGAGGAGAAACTGAGAGCTGCAGCAGGTAATTAAGCAAAAAAAATGTGTCTGTGTGTCAGCTCCGATGCATGACTGGAGTTGACCCCAATTAAAACATATTAATGTAATATTAATAAGTTTTAATTATATTGAATTTAATAATTGAAGATGTGAGTGGATGAAGGTGGTAAGTCACATAATTCCAATTTTGAATAAATCGAAAGTTTTACTTTTAATTTTTGAGCTAAAAGTCGCCACGGAACTGATTTTTGTACTAAATTATGATGAAAAGTTGTGTAAACAAGCTAAAATATTAATCGTATGATAGCAATTAAGCACTTCTATGATTAAATTTAAAAAAAAGTGAACATAGCTCCCTCTTCCATTGACAAAAGTAAACTTTTCTGCAATCTTTGCTTTTAAAATTTCAAAATTAACTGTACATAATACCTTTTTTAACTTAATTTTCCAAAAATGTCTTAAATTGACGATCATAAGATCTATAATCATTCATATGGACATATTACCTTCATCAACACAAAAAAACGAAAAAACCCAAAAATGCGACATAATACCTTCATCCACTTACGTCTTGAATTATATTTAAAGCCTCTTTCACCAACTATAAGTAAAATGTTGATTAGTTACTGTTAGAAATCATTTTACGTTTTATTAAATTATGCGGTTTAGTGCATCCTTTGATAAGCGATTTTTTATTATTATTTTCTATTTAATGTTTGGGACTTTTACCGTACACACAAAAATAATACCAGCTCCATTATCCCCGTTGAAAGGTGACTTTAAATGACTATTAGCATACTTGACATATTTAATAAATATTAATCTTCTCTTTTAATGTCTTGGCTCCATCAGATCTTCTCCGATGATTTTTCCAGTGTCATTAGTAAAAATAGCAATTTGTAATAGTCTTTTTTTTTAAATAAATAAGGCAAAATTGAAATTAAAAATCAAAAGTAGCAGATCCCGAGACTAGTCAGTTAAGTCAAGTCTATAATTTTTCTTAGTTTTCCAAAACAGGTCCAGTCAGTACAAGTCTCATAAATATTAATAATTTATAATCTAAAGCGCCTCTTTCACCAACGTCAAGTAGGCTTAACCGTAACTTAAAGTCACCTGTCACCGGGTGATTCTATCACCATGATTTCTAAAAGTAACTAATCAACACTTTACATGACGTGGGTGAAAGAGTCGATTTTTTTTATTATTTTCTATTTAATATTTGGGGGCAGAAGAGCGTGAGCGGCTGAGTCTACCAATACGTGTGCCGACACGTTATTGGTAGACTCAGACGCTTTTCCCCTCGCGCACTTCGTTCGCGCGTCTCGAGTCTCTCGGGTACTGTCGCGTACAGTAGCACTACCATGACTTGCTGTCGAAATCTTACGTTAGTTTACTTCTGTCGATAACGAACCTTTCACCCTTCAATGTGCTAGTGAATGATTTTACTACTAACGTTACGGTATTTCTCGAGAGCATCAGTCAAATTTAAAACTCATGGTACCGATTTTGTATAGAAATGTCAAGTTAAACGTTAGTCGGTAATGGTCGCTAGCGACTACATTCGATAGGTTTTTTTACTTATGCAACTCATGTTACTGGTTTTAGTTCTTTGGTGACCGCTAGAGGCGCTGTACAATTTTTCATACAAATATTTTACGTTCTCGTTCATCTCTCGCTAGCGATTTCGGTAGACATAAACTCATGGTAGCGCTACATATTGTTTTATCGTATTAGTAATACGTCATGGTGAATAAATGCCTAAAAAAACGTTCTTCTTCGACATTGCACGATGATTTTATAGAAGGAATATCAACACTGCCTGTAATGTTAAGTTAGTGAGGTGAAAAATTACGAAATAAGAAAAATAAAATCATTATCCTTAGCAATTTTGTGCGCAATTGTACACATGCGCCGATTGTTCCCTTAATATATTGCGAGACCTATAAACATTACATTTTCCCCTTCTCATTCTTACTAGTTAATAATTATTTATTTATTTATTTTTCAGCGGAAATCAAAGCCCTCGAAGAGATGGCGTCAACCAAGAAATGAAGGACTTAACATAATGCCTAGATATAAGTTTCAGTTTCGCAATGAAAACCGCCATCTTGAAAAATATTGCTGTCAAAACCAATGGGAAATAGTTTCACAAGTTGTTGTATTTATTTAATGGAAATATAGGTTGATTGTACAAAAGTGTTTTGTTTTATTTATTTACTAGCTGGTGGACTTCATCAGCATTGAAAAAAAATATTGGAAATGAAACTACTTGTACCATTTTCATGCCGTTTTCACAAATGGATAGTGATAGAGTGGTTTTCGAGGAAGGTTTTCTATACTAATATTATAAAGAGGAAAGATTTGATTGTTTGTATTGAATAGGCTCCGAAACTAGTGGACCGATTTGAAAAATTCTTTCACCATTAGAAGCCGACATTATCCGTGATGAACATAGACTACTTTTTACCGCGGGAAAATGCTTAATTCCTACGGGAAAACTGGTAATAGGACAACGGGTAGTAAGAATTATCCTTCCGTACTTATCTTTTTCACATATAACTTCTAAACCGCTGAACCGATTGGGTTGATATTTTATATGGGTATATTTCGATGGTTTTCTGGATGATTAAAAAATACAATTGGACCCGTTAGGTGGCGCTGCTGCCGGTATGTCAACTATAGTATATAATTTACAAAGTTACGCGGGCAGCAGCTAGTACGAGCTAGTACATCAATAATAACGAATAAATATCAGCGCCATCTCTGTTCGCAAGCATGTATTATTACGAAACATATTCTAGTTTCAGAGATATTGTGTAGATGGCGCAAGACCTAGTGCCGAGTTTGACATAAAAAAAGACAAAGTATTATATTTCCTGAAAGCATGATGGAAAACCATTGTTACATAAAGTTGTTACTAGATGTCGCTACATGTATACTATATATATTAATAAATTTAAAATGGGCCTAATTATTTTTATTACAAACAAAAATATTAGTTAGTCGCATAACATATGCAAACAAGATGTTCGGTTGAGTAGTTAAGGGACTTGACGGACCTGGGGCCCTAGACAAAGTGACATGACGAAAACGATAACGAAGTTCGAAACAACAAAATGTATGTGAAGTATCACGTGACTTAACGAAGGCATATGTCAATCCCATACATTTTATTGTTTTCGAACTTCGTTATCGT
This sequence comes from Synanthedon vespiformis, assembly GCA_918317495.1. Taxonomy (NCBI): domain Eukaryota; kingdom Metazoa; phylum Arthropoda; class Insecta; order Lepidoptera; family Sesiidae; genus Synanthedon; species Synanthedon vespiformis. The sequence goes on from OU906974.1 coordinate 3,072,725, forward strand.
CTTCGTCATGTCACTTTGACTAGGGGCCCTGTTTTGGAAAACTAAGAAAAATTATAGACTTGACTGACTGGATCTGCTACTTTTGATTTAATTTCAATTTTGCCTTTTTTATTTAAAAAAAGGCTATTACAAATTGCTATTTTTACTAATCACACTGGCAAAATAATCGGAGAAGATCTGATGGAGCCAAGACATTAAAAGAGAAGAAGAAGAGTAGTTAAGGCGTGAAAACGTAAGAAAAAAACTCATTTTCGTATTTATAATATTAGTTAGAATGTACAGTCGGCCGCATAAGTCGATTAACACATTCGTAAATGTAAAACAACTAAACCCTTAACGCGCCATAAGTCGTTGTTAGTGTCACGACTAGAGAACAAAATAAACTTCACATACAAACGATCGTATAAAGCTTCAGTAAGTGAGTAAGTAAGTAAGTAAGTAAATTGAGTGTTCAGTTGTTTTGCACTTTCGTATGTGTTAATCGACTTATGCGGCCGACTGTACAATACGACATGCTATTTATGATTACACGTTCTGCTTTGCTTCATAATTATAAACAGACACCAAACAAACCGTCTACAGCAAAGAATCGTCGCGCGCTAATAGAGCCGGCAATATTGAGAGCACAACTTAGGGCGCATTTATATTCGCACGTTGTTATGGAGAAAACATTATCCGAAAAGGTAAGTATAGAAATGCTTCATTGTGCTGAGATTTGGTGTAATAAGCAAAGTAAAAAAAAGGATTAACCAAAATTCTGGATGTATCATAGCACAAGTAAGTAATTAAATGCAATTTTTAACTTTGCATTTATACCATATACCCGATTGTATGCGTTGGACGCTTAGTTTTGAGTTTTTCACTTCTGTCGGCAGTCGTCATACAGGCCTCCGTCCCTGACACTTTGGAGTCTTTTTCTTTTTCCTCTTCTCATTTAATGTCTTGGCTCCATCAGATCTTCTCCGATGATTTTGCCAGTGTCATTAGTAAAAATAGCAATTTGTAATAATAGCCTTTTTTAAATAAAAAAGGCAAAATTGAAATAAAAAATAAAAAATAGCAGTTCCCGAGACTAGTCAGTCAAGTAAAGTCTATAATTTTTCATAGTTTTCCAAAACAGGTCTTCTTCTTCTTCTTCTTCTTAGGTATAAATGGCAATTCGGCTCATTTTAAAATGGCCATTATCTGCCAAAACAGGTCCGTCAAGTCCAAAGCAGTCAGGTCAAGTCACACTTTGGATTTGTATGGAAAGCGTTGACAACTTGACAATGCCGATGACAATACTGACAATGCCGTCTCTAGTAGCGGGCGCGCGGCGATTCTTTGCTCTGTGGATTTTTCAAATTTGGAACGTCCATTACACAGAACACAACAATTTTGTTATTGTTTAGTCTACCTGTCCGTTGACCGAGATGTTTGTTAAATGGATTTAATAGCAAAAACAAATGTAAACATCTAATAATCATTACTTACATACATTTCGATTTAAAAACCATGAATTTAAAAGAAAAATGTCTGCTGAAACCACTGCAAATTTATATTCGACATCGGGTGCTTATTAAAACATTTGATGTGTTTTTACACTTCGAGTAAGCACATCTGCTTTTCGTCACCGATACCTACAATCTTTTACGAACTCATAAAATGTCTGCTAGCAAGATATATGACCAAATTTTAGGGTTCCTTTTGCTTCAATAAATAAATAAAGCTAACGTCTAGTGATTTTTTTAAATATTTATTGAATCAAAATAGCAGTTTACAAACTGTCATGTAAACAGTAAAATATTAAAAACAGCAAAACTCGCGACTTCGTCCGCGTTGAAAAGTATAAAACGCCATCTACCGTGGAGCGGATCGCTAAAAATATCACCAAGCAGTTGTCATGTTAGTCGCTTCATCTGATTCTGGATAGATGGCGCTGTCAAGTGTATCCAAGGCCAAGCCGATAGTATTTACTTTTATTTTAGATTTCCCGTAGGAATAAAGCATTTACCCGCGGTAACAAGTAGCCTATGTTCATCACGGATAATGTCGGCTTCTAATGGTAAAAGAATTTTTCAAATCGGTCCACTAGTTTAGAAGCCTATTCTATTCAAACAAACAAACAAACAATCACTATGAAATTTTGCATACACGTTGCCTGGAACACCAGAAAGGACATAGGATACCTTACATCCAAGAAAAAAGTAATGTTCCCGAGGGATTGTCTAAAATATAAAACTGTAAGTAACGCCTGGCCAATGTGTTATTATAGCAACAAGTTGTCAAGCGTTATAATGGCTTTTATATTTTTAATTTATCATCGCGTACGAAGTCGCTGGCACTAGCTAGTACTTTATATTATTTTGAGCAAAGATTTTGAGTTTATTATTGTTTCGGATGTAATGTAAACTTTGTGTGAAGTCATGAAACTTTGCGGCTTTTACGACGACTTCCCACCGTAACCAATATTGTGTCAAAGTTACGTTTTACGCAAACGCGCCACAGACTACAAAGCGGACTGCTTTATTTTTGTTGGCAAACACTATTGAATAATAGGTATCAATCACAGATTATAAAGACTATGTTGTGGTATCAATGTTTAATAGTATGCGCCAACGCTGTTGGCACACTGGGCCCATAAAACGTTATAGCAGGGGGGGGGGGGGCTCACATTATGCCATCACTAAATCACGTGATGCATCCCATACATTTTATTCTTTCGAACTTCGTTATCGTTTTTAAAATGTTACTTTGACTAAGGCTCCAGCATCGCCATCGGAATAGTGATGACAAGCGCATCATTATGTTATATTTATTTACCAACTGGCGCCCGCGACTTCGTCCGCGTTGAAAAAGAAAAAAGTAGCCTCTCCTATGTCCTATACGTCTAAATGTATATCTACCAAGTTTCATGAAAATCGGTTAATTCGTTTAAAAGTTATGGAGGAACATACATACATACAATACCTACACTTACAGATTACAGATTTATTATTAGTATTGATGATATACATACAATACATACATACATCCATAAAGAAAAAAATATAAAAATGGTCAATATAGTTTGAGTATCATGTATAGAGCCTATATAAACACGATATCTCTGAAAACAAACTAACTTACTCCAGGATCAAGCCAGATTTATCTAAAAGTATTGATTGATACGAAGAAAAATCAAAATGCTTACAATCAATTCCACCTGCAACAAATTTCAATTGCAACATTTCCAATTAGTCTTACAACTGATTGTGGGTTAAATTGAATAAAAAAAATCACTCTCTTAGCAACATTCAAAGTATCGACAACATTGATTTATGGCCGAGTGTGCCAGGAGCCTTTGCGTTCAGTTATAGTCGGGCAAAGCAAATAGGTATTTTTCAGTAAGTTACTGACAAAGTTAGAAATATGTCTAGTTTTACTTTACCTACTAAGTATGTATATTAAACAACACCTTTGTTGTGTGATTGTTAAAATAAGAGTGAATTTCTTATTCAATTTAATACAAATTAAATACAATTAAATCCATGTCTGCTACCTTTTCACGCCTTAATTACTCAACCAATCGTCATAACATTTTCAGGGATACGCAGGAAAGGACAAAATCCAGAAAAAAGTAGGTAGGTACTGTTCCCCAGTGATGGTCTAAAAATATAAAGAACTAGCTGGCGCCCGCGACTTCGTCCGCGTTTAAAATGAAATAGTAGCCTATCCTGTGTCCCGTACGTCTAAATGTTTATCTACCAAGTTTCATGAAAATCTGTTAATTCGTTTAAGAGTTATGGAGGAACATACATACATACAATACCTACACTTACAGATTACAGATTTATTATTAGTATTGATATTGATTGATGATGATTGATTGATAATTGGGCGCACGGCGGCGCCACTGTCGTTGAAACGACCTTTATAAAATTATCTGGGGCCCTAGTCAAAGTGACATGACGAAGACGATAACGAAGTTCGAAAACAATAAAATGTATGGGATTGACATATGCCTTCGTTAAGTCACGTGATACTTCCCATACATTTTCTAGGGCCCCTGGTGCCCTAGACAAAGTGACATGACGAAGACGATAACGAAGTTCGAAAACAATAAAATGTATGGTATTGACATATGCCTTCGTTAAGTCACGTGATACTTCCCATACATTTTGTTGTTTTCGAACTTCGTTATCGTTTTCGTCATGTCACTTTGTCTAGGGCCCCTGATCACAACCAAAAGTTAGTTTAGTAAAGACTAAAAATAGCATTCAGTCGAAATGTAAGTAAAAGCCGACTCAGTTTCAAACGAAACAACATTAAACACAATAAAACAATCGTTAATTCGCCATTAATAGCACAGTGTATTTAAAATTGACATTTCATTGGCGATCAAAGGAGTATTAAACGTTTTTATCTACAAATAAAATGACACTTGAAAGTTGGCATGTGTCTGCGATACTATTTGGGATTTGAAATGTTATTTTTAACGGAAACATAAGTTATTACCTACACTCAAACATTGTGGGGCGCAGCAAAATTAAAACGACGTTGTATTTACATACTTACAATATAAGATGTATTTACATAAGTATATGTTATACATTAAGGCGATTTGGATTTCAGGCGAATTGGGAATCAGTCGTTTTGGGATTTAGTCGATTTGAGATTCAGTCGATTTAGGATTCAGTCGATTTAAACTTCAGTCTATTTTCGATTCAATCCCTATTCACATTTCAGGCAATTTGGGAATTGGTTGTATTGGACCGGACGCTATAAAACAAGTCAGTCGCGTCTGTCTGACTGTTCGCTATAAACTCAAAAACTACTGCACTGTTTTTCATGCTGTTTTCACCAATGGATAGAGTGGTTCTCGAGGAAGGTTATAAATTTAGTATATAATTTACAAAGTTAAGCGGGCGAAGTCGCGGACAACAGCTACTAATCCTTACTAATATTATAAATGTGAATGTGAGTTTGTTTGTTACGATTTCACACAAAAACTACTGAACATCGGTAACCATGAAATTTTTGAAATTTTGACTTTCATCGTTCAACGCGGACGAAATCGTGGGCACCGACTAGTATTATTGTATAAGGAGACGATTTGTAATTTGGTTTGTAATCATTTTGTAATGAATAAACTAAAAAAACTAGTAGACCTATTTTGAAAATTCTTTCACCTATAGAAAGATACATACATTATGAACGAGTAACATAGGCTATCAATACTAATAATAAATCTGTAAAGGTCGGTCATGGAGTAATTTACTTTGTTTTCAGAAATATCGTGTATATAGGCTCTATACATGATACTGAAACTAAAATTACCATTTTTACAATTTTTTTCTGTATGTATATATGTTCCTTCCTGATTTTCATGAAACTTGGTAGATAAACATTTAGAAGTACGGGACACGTGATAGGCTGCTTTTTTATCTTTTTTAACGCGGACGTTTTTATAGTATTTTATAAAATTACGCGGACGAAGTCGCGTGTAAATACTACTAATATTATAGAAACCGCCAAGACTAAATGGTATTGTACTTATATATTTTTGTTTTTATTTCTGTTTGCGTCCCAAAAATTTAAAAAAATATCATTTGGCGAAAAAAAAATTCACCCATGTGAAGCCTGTCTCTATCCTACAAATATGTACCTAAATTCCAAAAACTCCAAAACTCTAAAAAGTCTTGACCTTATGAGCCAAAAAAAAATGAAAGCACATTTTCCTATTCGACATATTTATTGGCGCACTTGAATATGCCAAAATAACGCCTCCACGATAATGTCTAAAAATAAAATCCGTCTTGCAGTCTGTTGCTAAACTTCCAGTAGTCTGGAGCACGTCGACAAGATAGTTTGACAGGACCGGAGGTCGCGTACCGCTGGCCGTAACCTTTGCGACGCGTACTTAAAAAAAAAAAAGTTCCAAATTCAAATTGTGATAATTTGACGCAAACAAATTGTTGACGTCACAGATTAATTATTAATCTTTCAAAAATGTCAACTTCAAAATCACTTGTGGTTGTGTTAATTTTATTGGTTTTGTCCGAAGAGTACCACGGGAAATTGTTAGAAAATAAGACGAATGGAAACGCACCAGAGAAAATTATGAATAAGGTTTGTTTTTTTTTTTATTGAGCTCAATTTTTCTTTTACAAGACAGGCAATGATAATTATTATTATAGAAAAAAATGCGTATATCTACCGCCGCCTATAACACAAGCAACGCCATAAGTGCTACAAGTGCGAACCAGTAAAGGTATTAGGTATTAAGGGATTGGAATGAATCTTTTACAGATGCGTAATATATTGTGTACTAGCTGCTGCGCGCGACTTCGCCCGCATTCTCTGTAGCCTTCCTCGATAAATGGACTATCCAATACAAAAATATTTTTTCAATTCGAACCATTCGAATTCCTGAGATTAGCAAACAAACAAGACTCTTCGACTTTATATATTGGTACTTATCTATACTAATATTATAAAGAGGTAAGATTTGATTGTTTGTTTGTATAGAATAGGCTCCGAAACTAGTGGACCGATTTGAAAAATTCTTTTACCATTACAAGCCGACATTATCCGTGATGAACATAGGCTACTTTTTACCTTGGGAAAATGCTTCATTCCTACGGGAAATCTAATTTAAAAGTAAACACTAGCGGCTTGGCCCGGGAGATAGCGCCATCTATCCAAAATACGGTAGATGGCGTTTTATACTTTTCTACGCAGACGAAGTTTGAGTTTCGAGTTTATCGCGAACAAGCAGACAGACAGACGGGGCGGACGACTTGATTTTATTATATGTAAGGATGTAAGGATGACTGCGGTTTTCTTAAGGATTTTGTTTTGCCATGAACAGGACATTGCTGGTTTCCGCCAATTTCTTCTTCCACCTAACCAATTTTGATACAGTTTTCACTAATTGATAGAATAGAACGATAAGCGAGACAGAGGTTGAGTCGCTATATATCGCTATAGTAGCTAGGTAACTATACATATAAATCGTGGCACCAAAACTGTGACCTAATAAAACAAAATTATATTTATTAGTATTACACTTTACTAATATAAATATACTTAAATACTTTAATAAAGACTCAAATTAGAGCAACTCGTGTCGTTTGGCAAGTGTATTTAGTAGGTAAATTGTTGAATTCAGTAAACATATTATAATTGCAGACGTTGATTTACTTAGGAAGTGTTTAAATAGAAGTAAGGTACTTCGTGAAAGTTCGTGTGGAGCGCACCCGGCATTTCAGCCGTAGGACATCAACTGCAGCACTACCATGAGTTTATGACGACCGAAATCGCTAGCGAGATGAGCGAGAACGTAAAATATTTGTATGAAAAATTGTACAGCGCCTCTAGCGGTCACTCAAAGAACTAGAACCGTTAACATGAGTTGCATGTTAACACGACTTGACATTTCTATACAAAATCGGTACCATGAGTTACAAATTTGACTGATGCTCTCGAGAAATACCGTAACGTTAGTAGTTAAATCATTCACTAGCACATTGAAGGGTGAAGATTCGTAATCGACAGAAGTAACTAACGTAAGATTTCGATAGCAACTCATGGTAGTGCTACTGCAGGCAATAAATAGGTCTTCCCCATAATTTTCCCATAGAACCGGTCAGAACACTGATCTGTAATAAGGCACTGGATAGGCTGCAGTCAATAAATTATTTTTGTCCATTTGAAAATCGCCACTATGGAGTGTAAGTACATGGAACTAAAGCTAGGGGTGTCTGCATGATAGGGACTAGGGACATTTACAGAAATACACATATCATATCAATAGCTGCTTCTGACCCACTGATCTATACTATAATATTATAAAGAGGAAAGATTTGATTGTTTGTTTGTTTGTATAGAATAGGCTCCGAAACTACTGGACCGATTTGAAAAATTCTTTTACTATTAGAAGCCGACACTATCCCTGATGAACAAAGGCTACTTTTTACCGCGGGAAAATGCTTCATTTCTACGGGAAAACGGGTAATAGGACAACGGGTAGTAAGCATTATCCGTCCGTACTTATCTTTTTCACATAACTTCTAAACGGCTGAACCGATTGGGTTGAAATTTTATATGGCTACTTCGATGGTTTGTTGGATGATTTAAAAATACAATTGGACCCGGTAGGTGGCGCTGCTGTCGGTGTGTCAACTACTAAACGGCTTGACCGTTTGGGTTGAAATTTTGTATGTGTATTTCCATTCCATGGTTTCACAGACACAAATGTACATATTATATTTTATAAAGTTACACGGACGAAGTCGCGTGCAACAGCTAGTCAATAATAATTGAACTATCAACTATTCGATCTCGCAGTGTAACGCCGAGCATAACTCTCTCCATATATGGATTTTTTTTTATTAGTTATTTACTAACACTATTATTGTGTACTAACACTATTACATGTAAATTTCTCTACAATAAAATAAAATATATTCAATATATTATATAATATATTGAATATCGTTTATTATTATATAATAATAGTATTCCATTTAGTATCTGGATACTAAATGGTATACACGTGGCGCTCTCTTATTGTATTGTCGTCACGAAATAGAAAAAAAAAGCTACGACATTGAAAATGTTGTTCCACTTTTACGTCCTATCGAAGAACAGGAATAACCGCGAATTGTCGTAAAAATAATATTTTCTGTCATAAATTTTGTTGTTGAGTAATTTTATGCGTTTATTATTAGATAGCTACACGAATTTTGTCTTAGAAGCATTTTTTTTTTGTCTTGGGAGCTATATTTTCAGAGGTCGTCAGGCAGACAGACTGTACATGTGATGGTAGGTGGCTACCGTCAACCGTCGCCTATAAACACAAGCAGTCACATAATATGTTCCAGTTGAACTTTGTGGAATCTATGTACCAATATATACATGAAGAGTTTATTTTGTTTGTTTGTTTGAACGCGCTAATCTCAGGAACTACTGGTTCGAATTGAAAAATTATTTTTGAGTTAGATAGTCCATTTCAGATGGTAGGTAGGCATTAAATAGCCTATATTTAATGTGACCTAAAAGGCTAAAAAAAAAAATATATATATTATCCTTAAATATTTAGAGACGAGAAACGAGAAAGGTTTGTGCCAATTATGTCGGCGGCCGAACGTATATCCGGCAGTTTTTTATGTGCCTAGGCAGTTCGTGATATGGCGATGTTTTATGAAATTGCAAAGTGATCGAGAAAGTGCTTACTAAATTACATGTAATCAAAATTTTCAACATTTGACTGACTGCAAGGAGCAATAATAATTTTATGATTATTTCATGTTTAGAAAAGGTTACTATGAATGTAATCAGAATCTCACAATGCATGAACGATATACATACCATGGGCAGCAAAATCGTCGAATGATATACTTTGGAACCATTTGGAACACAGACCACCTAACCCACTGTGACTGTGCCTCCAATTTGACTAATATCACGAATCACGAGCTGCCTAGGCACATAGTGAATTGCCTTATTATATGATTTGCAGAAAAATACTGCACCCGTGCGCTGCTAGTTGTCAGACTCTGTCTGTTTCTTCGCTAACTAATAAACCACTCAGCGGAATTGAGAACGGTTAATTAATTATCACTAATAAAAATAGCTATAAACGAGAAAGGTTTTTAATACAATTTTCAGAAAGTAAAAAATTATTTTATTTAAGTCTGTATTCTCATTGAAGTGTGAGAAAAAATGTATGTATTTTATTTGTTTTGTTATCTTTAGATGTATTCGTGTGTGTCATGTCATGTGTATGCAAATAAATGTTTTCTATTTCCATGTTTTCTAAATGTTTTCTATTTCATTCGTGCGAAACCGGGGGCAGGTCGCCAGTCTTTTACAATCCACACAAAATATTGCGAGTTCATTCATTCAACACGGCAATAAAATGCTGTATATTCGCAGACCGGAATGCATTTCAAAGAGTGCATTGCAAATTATGTATTTCAATTCAACCATTTTGTGAATCACCCGGTTGAAGTATTGGTTATAGGCACTGAATGAAATTTGCTATGAGTGTGAAGTGTGAATTGATATTTATCGACAATGGCCGAAATAGCATGAATATTTTTAACTAGATGCAGGGCCTCATTATCCATTGAGCAGTATAGGCAACTGCCTAGAGTCCTGCATGGCCCCGAGCCCCTAGAAAATAAAAAAATAGATATTTGTAATATTAGTTAGGATGTCTTATTCTTTAGTAGTGGTAGGGCACACTGCGTTTCGCAGTCATTTGGGCAGCCCGTCTGGCGGCAGTAACCACCCCCTTACAGAATACCACCGTGAAATAACAGCATAATATGTGCTGTTGTGTTTCGGTGAGTGAGTAAGGGATGCCAGAGCCCATTACCCCTTCCCTTCCTTATTCCTTATCCTTAATCCTTCTATGGTCGGCAGCGCACTTGTAGCACTTATGGTGTTGCTTGTGTTATAGGCGACGGTAGTCACCTACCATCAAGTGGACCGTCAGCCTGTCTGTCGACCTTAACATAAAAAAAAGTAGGATCGCTTTAATTTTCATGAAAATACGGGACGAGGTAATAAATATTGATTTTTCTGTATTTTTTATTTACTGTAAAAATCGTCAGAGTCCCAAGAAACAGGCATAGGTAACTGGAGTAGATGCCTTTTTCACTTTACGATATATTCTTTCGAATTTCGTTACTGTTATTAAAATGTTACTTTGACTAAGACCCCAATGCAGACTGCAAAGTATCTTTTACTAATAAAGTATCTATCTATTTTTAAATGAGATTGTCAATCGTGCTGCCACGGAACAGATGTGCTAGGTGACCATAGAAAGTAGGAATATATAATACCAATATAATTGTTACTGAATATAATTCAGTAGTAACAGTAACAGTTCGTAACTCTATGTAGGTGACAGTCAACCAGTCTGTAAACGACGCAACCAATAAAAAAATCAACACACATAACGAATTTGTTATTTCCTAACCGGCTGCTATCGGCGTATTAATTTGGCCGAGTCTGGCGATCGGCCAGATGTCTTGCTACGATGACTTTACGAGTCGGTTTCATTGCGAGCGATTTCACATTATTAAATTTTACATAGTATTAGAATTTTTATTAGAAATACTAAAAATACACGTGCTGTTATTTTACAGTGGTCCTGTAAGACGACATCTATCATCTATGTTATCTGTGCTACGATCGCCAGACGGGCTAGCTAAATTACCCCAAGTGCCAATCTGCTACAATTTGTCAGATACTAGAGCGAACTTTGAAAAGTTTATGTCAGAAGTTGGCCCTGCCGGGAATTGAACCTTGAATGCCTGACACATAGCGTTATTGTAAGCACCCTAACCACTCATCCAATGGACTAGGCTGGTCAATGGCACCACAGCAGATGTTTCTTGAGATTCAATTAAATTTGATAGAAAACAATCCTAAACTAATAAAATTGATTTTACGTTGACAAAGATACGAGTATTTTTAAACGCTCTCAATCAGACCATACCTCAAATGAGATTATCACCTCAACAGACGCATGGATTGAGACTGGATTTTGAACACGCTGTAAATAAACTTCAACAAAATAGTTCTCTAGTAAATGTAAATTTGTATTTATTTGCTAAACAATCTGTGCATGTGAACACACAAAGTGTTTAGTATTTTGATATATATTTACTTTTCTACGTAAACTTTAAAGATGTGACTTACCCATTGTCACAGTTACAGCTGTCGCAGGTAGGATTTGGGCACGAGACACGAGACTTCCTGGGACTTTTTGAAGGTTTTCCTGTCAAGTCCCCGGGGTTTTATTTATTAATCTAAGGACTTCTTATAAGGTATTATTTCTGAACTTATTCATCCAATTTCAAAATTTCTTTGAGAAACAATCAATAATAGATTAAAAATAACACCATTAATTATTAATAGAAAATATTTAGAATGGACGTTATCACAGAGAAAGATTTTTTTTTATGTTAAGGTCGACAGACAGGCTGACGGTCCACTTTGATGGTAGGTGACTCAAAATTATGATCAAAATGAAAACAAAAGTTTAATAAAAAGTTAACCAGTGGTAGGGCACACTGCGTTTCGCAGTCATTTGGGCAGCCCAAATACCAGTCATTGCCCAAATGACGTCCCCAAAGATATTAACATAAAAAAAACCTAGAAATTATCGACAAAGACCAGATTCACGCATTTCCTGCAACATGACTCGACTCTTTACCGCCCACGTAAGCCTAACAGCCAACGTGTCTATTTGAATGAAATTATATTTCGTAAACACTGACCGTCTATTAATAATTTCAACGCATTGCATGCAGAAGAAACCATTTGTTATTTTTGAAATCTTCTAATTACTATTTTTTTAATACACAGTTTTTTTTTTAACATTTTGAGTGGCGACAGGGCGTGTCATTCATTAGCGTCGCCTCTGCCACAAAATGCTTCAATTGAACTTTCGTCTTTGTAGCGTAGAACCACAAAAGTGAAAGCGCACTTAATTTTTTTTAACATCTTGTCAAAACGTTTGGTTGACATTGACACAAAGATTTAAAATAGGTTGACATTAAACCGGCGATTCTAGAGCTTTGCCATTAAACCAGCCAGCATGCTTGGACCCTGCCCTGCCCAGGGGGACCGAAGCTTTACATGTATCCCAAGACAATGAGTTATGAAGGGAAAGTACCTTAAGGTGAAACAAGTCGGCGGCCCAAACTCATCGGTCTCGTGGCTAAAATGCGTCCTGTCTCACACAGCACAAAGCGCGGGAAGAGCAGTCGACTGCGATGCACAATCATTCATACCAATCACAAACAGAACCTTGGCCGTATACTCTTTTTGACAAAACCACTGCATACATCTATTTCGTGTAAACTTATTTCAACTCTTCAATAACTAATCAATGTTTGTATGCAAAGTATTTTGGAGTTTTGTACACTAGAGTGACCTAATCACCCTCAAAGTTGCATTAAAACTTGTGTTAAAATATGGATTTTTCAAGAATCTTTTAAATAAACGAGAAACTCATTTAAACTTCTTTTTCTATTTCAGATGAGCATTGGCGCCTCTCTGGTGTTTATGGACGAGCTAAAGCAGACATTAGAGAAATATCTTTTTGGAATGTGTCCACAGAACTATAAGGTCGGTGTTGCCAAGAAATTTTTTTAGCAAAAAAAAAGCAATGACTTAAAACGAAAATGATATTTTATTTACAAAATTGTTTCTCACACCAGAGGTCGCGACCCCATTCATTACTATGTAAAAAAAGAATAACAATACGTTTGTATAGAAAATAAATGAAGACGTGAGAGGATGAAGGTGGTATGTTGCATAATTCCAATTTTGAATAAATCGAGGTTAAATTTTTACTTTTAATTTTTGAGATAAGTCGCCACGGAACTGATTTTTGTACTAAATTATGATGCAAAGTTGTGTAAACAACCTAAAATATTAATGGTACGATAGCAATTAAACATTTCTATTATTTAATTTTTAAAAAAAGTGAAAGTAGCCTTCTCCAATGACAATAGTAAACTTTTCTGCACTCTTTGCTTTTTAAAATTAACCGTACATTTTAATTTTCCGAAAATGTCTTAAATCGAATATCTTAAGGTTTATAAACATTCATATTATGGACATATTCGCTTCATCAACGCAAAAAAACACAAAAATGCGACATAACACCTTCATCGACTTATGTCTTCAAATTATGTTTGCAATTGTTTTTCCCTAAAAAAATAATAATAATTGCCACTTGTGGCACTCTAGGTTTAAGTTAGTTAGTTTAGTTTAGGTTTAAGTTTTTAATAGATAATATTTAGGTATTGTATTTTTTTATTCATATTGTAAAAAATTTAAATCTAAAAACGAAAACAAATACTTCAATAACAATAATTATTATTTATAAACTATATTCATCATTTTAGGTCATTGTGGGTAACTTTGCCTGGTGTGTATGCTTTTTGATTTTGATGATTCTTTTTTTATTTGAAAACTGGTGCTTCCCCTGTGGTCCCTGTTACATATTGTAGTCTGTGGTCAATCTGTGTAATGTCTATGGTTAAAATAAGTACTATTAAAAATATGTCTTCCGAAGTCGTTGCATAGTTTCATTTTAAAATAAAATAATAAAAACGCCCTAAAGTAACCCACGCCACACATGAAAATAAAACAGTCCCATTTCAATTTGGTCCAGTTCTGACAACGGCATCCATGAGAAAACGGTTTGAAGTCTTTTTTTTTGTTAAAAATAGTTATGGAGTTACGGTTTCAAGTGTTTTTGTTATTAAAATGTTATACTTACATATGTATATTAATTTAAAAATATTTGCAGATTGCGATCAGTAACAAAGTGAAGAATATCACTACGCCGACCTGTGACCTGGACATCGAACAAAATGATCTCGCTGGAAAGTAAGTAACTATATCGACGGTTAAAAGGTAATAGGGCATAAGCGACACTTTGGTCGGAAATGAGTTATGAATGCCATCTTATAACCGGTATGCCATTCGGTATAACCAACAGAGTTTTAGGCCTTTTTTACCCTAAAGGCGCTTGTACCCCTGTAAAAATAGCATCATTTTTGGTATATAGTCGGTAATGTGTTTTTACTTTTTACTGTCGTAGAGATTCCGGGCGCTTACGCTTCTTTACCATTAGCCCCTGTTTTGAAAGCTGGAACTAATATCTCTTTACCTTTTTCATCAAAAACTTTAAGCGTCGGTTATACCTTACTACCATTTACAAGCTTAAAATACGGTTGTCGCTTATACGCAATTACTAAAATGACATTTGTTATTGAACTGTCGTTTATACCTTACTACCATTTACAACCTTACAATATAGTTGTCGCTTATACGCAATTACTGAAATCAAATTTGATATTGAAATGTCGGTTATACCCTACTACCATTTACTATTTTAATACAACTGTGTCGCTTACGTCGTACTACTTTACAATGATTATTTACGAATTGATGCTTACGCCAATTTTTATCACGTTTTTGTACTCAAGTAACTATTTTAACGAGTCGCTTATTCCAAAATCAGTCGGCCGCGTGAAATGACGGTGGTGACGGTGTATTCAAATTCAATCTACGAAAATGGTATATACGCGCAATATTTTTATTTATTTATTTACAGACAAAAAACAATAGATGGTACACAGTTAAGGTGACTCAGTTGAGTCAGAGATAAACTCAGTTGAGTTTCTAGCGTACACCTGAGTTATCGACAATAACATAGATGTACATAATTACAAACAGAAACACAAATTAAAGAAAGATTCGTACATAATTCGTATTTCGTAGGCAGCTACAATTTAATACATCTTATAGCCGCTTGTCCCGCTGTAACATACAGCTAGCTCGCATAGGTGCATCCTTGTTGACAAAAAGAACAAGAATGCACACTTTCTACAGGTGATTCAAAATCAATACTTCAGCAAATTCATAAATAACACACAAAGTAGGTATTTATTGCTATTATTGAGACGAAAGCCGATTACCCTAATCGCGGTGCTAATGAGATGGCTACAATATTAAGCAAATACATAACGAAGCTTGACTAACGTGGAAATATAAGACGACTTCTTTTTTATTGTGACTGTTGTCCCGGTCAAAATCGGAACAAAATTGTTCTTGCAATGCTGAACGAGACTGCAACTTTGCAGTATTATGGAATCTATTTAAATATTTTTTTACTTACCGATCATACCTACCTACATGACAGTCGATTCGGCACATGCGACTAATGAAAACAAAGTTAAAAATACCACTATCTGGGTTCCTTCCCAATGGTATACGGTATTTCAAACGGCAAGACAAAATCCAAAACCCTTTGATGTTGAGCAGTTAACTCACAAAGATTTTAAGAGACGGGACTTACTCGCAGACAAGTATTTCGTGGGAAATCTTGTGGGTAAAATCAGTAAAATACGAGTCGCCACTTTCAAAAAGAACCGTACATCAGCAACAATTAAATTCTCTATGGATCCGGAGACACTTGTGTCCCGTATGTAAGTCGCGTCAAAAACAAAGTTTCTTGACTTACCGGACTCCTATCTTACACCCCTGCCCATTAATGAGAATAAACACAAAGATTTATTGAAACTTTGCTCAGACCAAGTTATACCTCAAAAGTTTCAGGCAGAGTACTTATAGCTTTAACTTTTAACAAAAAGGTGAAAGATACTTTGCCCGATACTGACATCGAAGATAATGTTGACCAATAGTTTATCTGTAACACTATTTATTAATGATTCATTGTTCATTTTTTCTCCAGGTTATTGCGTCCTAAAGACCTACTAAAGTTAATATTCAGGAGATACTGATTAAGTAACTATTTGATTTTAATATTGAACTCGATTAGCTGATAAGTTTGTTGTTACGCAGTCGATTTTTTCAAGTGCTGAGCTTCTACGATAGTCTAAAAGATCACTAAGTACCTAATAATAGTTCCTTTAATCTACCATTTTGATGTGGTACCTACCACACTCTTTGACTGATTATCGTATTGATTTCTTTATAAATAGTGAAGAAACGTATTTTTATTTTCATTTAGTCATTAACAATTAGGTAAGATTATAAGGTAAAATAATAATGTAGATAAGTAATCTAGTAATTCAGCTTATCAAAATCAATTTTACCTGACATATCGTAGCCCTAAGGTACCTACCTAATTAAACCACAGGTTTCCCCAATCTTTTGAGCTATGTTATTTATAAGGGTATATAAACAAATAAGCTTAATAACCTACATTATCCTAAATCCTACTCTAAATACTTTTCTTCTGAAAAGTACCTTCTTAAACTCTGGAGGTCTTATCATACTAGCGGTTTGCGAGAGGATATGGGGCGGAGCGGGAGCGCAGCGAATTCGTCGTGGATGTTATTTTGTACAATTTCGTACAAACATCATAAGTCCTATGTTTTGTATCATAAGTCAATTTGTACCAGATGCAACAATTCATAAAATGTAGGTCTTGACATTCTCAGGTAGGAACGAAATCTTTTAGGATAATTTTTATTCGTTTGTTAAACACAAAGTAATCGCTCTCTGCCAGTCCATTAATTGAAAATGGATGCTCCCAAATTCGTAGATGCTTTCGTTTTCGTCTCCTGTGTCTTCGAAGTAACAAAAGCAACAGCAGTGTTTCCTCGTCGGATTCCATTTTGTTACCGACTGTATTTGACGTCGTAAACTCGCTGCAAACACGCGAAGAAAACTCGAATTCGAGTTGCGAATTCGTTGCGAGTACGCAACATCAAGTCCGCGACGCATTCCCTGTGCGCCCGCTCCGCCCCAAACCCGCTCGCAAACCGCTAGTGTGATAAGGCTGTTAAGTCTTATTTTAAAGAAGAATCATGTTGGTTGTGATTCTATTATTTTTAAGAATTTACATTTAGTCCGCGCTACCATTTGCCCAAATAATGCCGTATGTTGGATGTTCTCGTTTTCCTCTTGGTATTGAAATCTTGATGTGTGGAAGTATCATATTACCTTTTCTTCAATCCACTTACAGTGCCGCTAATGTCTAACAACCTCACGATGTTTTTGCTAAACACTGTTTCTTATGTTCCATTACCTTTTAGCATATTGACGTGAATCGTCACTTATCCTTCTTTACCCATTTAAGTTATTCTACAGTCATGTGACTTATGCCCTATTACCTCTTGGTATGAGGATATCAAATGTAGCTAAGTCTTCTATACTCTTCTTTTTTTTAAATGTAGATGTAACTTATGCCGTATTACCTCATAAGGAAAATTAGACCAATTGATCTAAGCGACATAAAACCACATAAAACAACGTCGAGTTAAATAAATAAATGTGCTAATTAATGCCATTATTTTTTTTTATTCTAGAGCTGTTTCCAGTTTCACAATACGACAATAAATAAAAAAGTTATGTCCATTTTTCTGCAATTTCAAACTTTAAACTGCTCTCCTGAACAATTCGATTTTTGTCGCTTAGACCCTATTACCTTTTAACCGTCGATATGTACATTGTCTTTTACAACGTAATAACTTTTTCCATAAAAAAAAATCCATGAAATCAATTTTGTGTGCTTTTGAAGTGTATAAGAATATAATACTAGCTGTTGCCCGCGACTTCATCCCGCAAGCTTATTATCAGGCTTATCGCAGGCCTTCCCTGACTGCCGTTCAGGGTTGTCACTACAAAATTATTTAGTCTATCATCAATTATTTTACTCTCTATTAAGGTTGGCATCGTTGGCTTTAAGAGCGAATGCAGCTTCGAGGGGCGACTGTTCGCGATTCGGTATAGCGCTCGCGAACACCTTCGGTGAACTCGCGCGCACTGCTGCAAACAAGCAGTCATTATCTAGTATGTATTACAACATATTACATAAAAATCAAATTTGTTTCTCTACAAACTTAGTACCTAATATTTTTTTTGTTTACAATAAAGTTATATAACAGGGGTGGCCAAACTGCGGCATTTTGAAGGATTATTTGTGGCTCTCGATATAAATGTACCCGAGTTCCCTTTTTCACTTTTGTGCTATTATATTTAAAAAATAAATATTGTCGTTCCGTATGTGTCTCAAAATGTCTTTTAATTTACTGACAACAAATATGAAAGACTATTAGCCCAGTTTCTGAAGTTCCCAGATAAACTCTCACTAACTATTGATTCAATAAAGTCAAAATATTTTATTTAATATTTTAAATCGTCTGTTGATTTTTTTCTAAATCCATTTGAAATTAACATAATTCAAGGTAAGTTTTCCATTTCTAATATATCCAATATAAATATGAGAGCATCTGGAGAATTAAAATTAATAGAGATGCAAGAAGATCAAGCTCAAATATGTACTACGTATTTAATTGCGGCTCGCAAAAAAATTTAAATTTTGAAAAATGGCTCGGATTATCAAGAAGCTTGGCCACCCCTGTTGATAAGTATAAAAACAATAAATATTATTTTAAAAAAAACTTCAAACTAGAATGCCTTACATGTAGCGGAGCAAGGCCTAAGCTACCGCTGCAGTGTATCAATAAAAACCACCTTCTGAGACTTTTGAGGTGTTCTTCTCCATAACTCTTGCAAGCGTGATACAAGTCGGCTTTCCTCCAAACGTTGAATTACCTATTATATTACTCTGCTGTTTTACGTTTAATTTACAAAAGTAAGCATGATACCGATTTATCTTGTAATCAACTAGGTTCCTTGTCATACAAACTTTAAAAAAAGTATTAATTTGAAAGATACGATGTACGTAGTAAATTATTATCTCTGTGATATGATGCTTGAAAAGTTCATATTTTAACACAAGTTTTAATGCAACTTTGACGGTGAATATGTCACTCTAGTGTACAAAAACTCCAAAATACTTTGCATACAAACATTGATTAGTTATTGAAGAGTTGAAATAAGTTTACACGAAATAGATGTATGCAGTGGTTTTGTCAAAAAGAGTATACGGCCAAGGGTATCTTTGTGATTGGTATGAATGATTGTGCATCTCAGTCGAGTGCTCTTCCCGCGCTTTGTGCTGTGTGAGATTGGACACATTTTAGCCACGAGACCGATGAGTTTGGGCCGCCGACTTGTTTCACCTTAAGCGTAAACTCTTACCGCATTTGCAAGTATATATGACAAACAATTTTGTTCCAAACTCCAAGTCTAGTAGAATGCATAATAATATGGGTCGATGGCATAAGTAAACTGTGAAACCGTTCTTCTTCTTCTTCTTCTTCTCTTTTAATGTCTTGGCTCCATCAGATCTTCTCCGATGATTTTTCCAGTGTGATTAGTAAAAATAGCAATTTGTAATAGCTTTTTTTTAAATAAAAAAGGCAAAATTGAAATTAAAAATCAAAAGTAGCAGATCCCGAGACTAGTCAGTTAAGTCAAGTCTATAATTTTTCTTAGTTTTCCAAAACAGGTCCGTCAAGTCCAAAGCAGTCAGGTGAAGTCCTAAAACCGTTCTATGGCATTATTTTTTGTGCTCAGCAGATGCGTCGAATGAAGCGAATAAAAAGAGGAAACTGTCAAAAAGTCAAAAGGCAAAGATTGCAGCAAAACAAAGGACCGCTTTGGCTGTCAAGAAGAAGGCTGCAGCGCTCGCCGCTGCAACCGCAGCCAAGATGGCGACGACCACCACACCTTGAAATTGTTAAAGCATTTTATACTACTAGCTGGTGCCTGCGACTTCGACCGTGTTGAAAAAGAAAAAGTAGCCTCACCTGTGTCCCGTACGTCTAAATGTTTATCATGAAAATCAATTAATTCGTTTAGGAGTTCATAACAAAAACTTAAATCGCCGAAAAAACTGAAAAGCAAAAAATAATTTTATCAAACCTTAATAACTAAACTAATTTTTGAGTCGCCGCCGCGCATCACTCTTTACTCTTTACGTAATTTTAGCTTTTCAGTTTTTTCGGCGGTTTAATATTTTGTGACTATAATCTACTATATTATGTACTAAATGCTTTTAACTTTTAATTTTCCCACCCCCATTTTCTCACCCTTAGGGTAGGAATTTATTTCCAAATTTATACGAGACCAACTTCGAGGTATACCCTATTCATTAAAAGAAGAATTATCAAAATCGGACTCCTCTGTAGTCATACGCTACAATCAGTGAATGAACACAATCAATCATACTTTGTTTTCCTACACTTATGATTGGAATTGTTTTTCTAAATTTAAATAAAAAAAGAATTATCAAAATCGGACTACCGGACTACTCTGTAAAAAGTTATGCGTGATCATACATAAAAAAAACCTCTTCCGTTTTTGTTTTCGTCGGTTGATAAAATACCTACACTTTTTTTTTTTCGGCAAGTAAGCAAGTACATATCACAGTCAGTTTGCAGTGTGACTGGCTCGGGTACGCCCAATTTGGCGTAGCATTAGTTTCCGCATTTGTCAAGTACGGCGGCTGTATCTAGTCGAGCGCAACGAGACCAATCAAATATCTTTGGCACCTAGCATATTAAAAGGAATTAGTTCTTTGGATGCACTTTCTTTCTTCGGGGTGCTTCGATAAGACTCTACTTATTTCGATTTTTAAAAGAAAAAATATATTGTGATCATGTGACATTATTAATAGACAATAATTTAATTTAATTTAATGTAACATTCATAGATATTATTACCTATTTTATATAAGTAAGTAATTTTGTTATTTATATTTAAAAATAATATAAGTACTTAAGTATTTGTGTTAAGATAAGTATAATAATTAAAAAACGTACCTACAAAAGTCTTTGTTTTTATTTTTTTCCTAATTAAATTTAGTATACCTATACCTACTGCGTTTCATAAATTGAAGAAGTAATTTAACATTTCCTGGGTTGCAGGGTTGAGGGTTGAAAACCGTAATGAATGCTTTATAGAACATTAATTCACCTAGTATCAGTAGTCCGACTACTCAGTCCGATGATCGGACTAATAATAATAATAATAATAATAATAACTTTATTTCAGACAAATGTCCATAGCTAATGAGACTTTTTCGTCTCAGTAGTCTGATGATTTAAATTGTCGGACTACTGAAACTTTTAGTCCGATGATAACACATGTTTGTTAACCATCGGACTACTGAGCCTTTTATTTAGTCCGATGATAAAATAAGTAATTAGTTTAGAATTAATATTATATTTTTACAAAGTCCGTTCTATAAGTCGTAATTCTTTTCGATTATCGTATATTTTTATGATGAGAATATTTTCATAGGTGACATAAAATTATCACAAAATAACAGCTATTGAATGCATTAGGTATACTATTTTTTATTTATTTTGTACAACAAACAATAAAACAAGATCAAAAATATTTAACTATTTAAGTAAAACCGTAAAGTAATAATAAGTGGTCCCGGTCCCCGGAATAGAGGTAAGTTAAGATGGCGCTAGTGTAACATAGTCGACTAAATTAGACAAAAAATATAATTGCCATATGAGTTGATACTCCTTAAAACCTCCGTAACCCTAGCCGGATGAAGTTACAAATTATGCAAAAGCAAAAGCATAAATCTAGGTAACCTAGACAATGAAATAATACATATTTATTTCATTGTCTAGGTCCAGTTTGTTTGCGAATATGATTATTTATAAGCTGTAGCAATTTTTGCAAATTCATAATTAGATGGAGCAATTAATTTTACATCGATTTTTGCTTTTGCTTTATTTGTAACTTCATCCGGCCAGCGTTACGGAGGTCTTCTTCAGTCTCCTTAAGATAGAATTGTATTGACATTTGTTTGACATTGACTTAGGAGAATATTATGTTGTTGTTTTGCCTTGTCAAATGTCAGTTCAGTTGTCACATCATTCTCATTCATCATCACATCAATCAAATCAAATTGAATTGAAATGAAAGAGAACATAAATAAATAAATAAGAAAGTGTGATAATAACAAATTATTTTGATTAATACGGTAAAATGAAGTATCCAAATTCGTAATGTTTGGAATGATCAAGATTTCGAACAGTTTTAAGTTTTATATAAATACAAATCACATAACCTCGAGGTAAGTACACACAACTACGTTGACGACCAATGTTTTAAGATTTTACATGATACTGAAATTAAATTGACGATTTTTAGACTTATTTTCCGTATTTATGGATGAATGTATGTTCCTCCATAACTCTTAAACGAATTAACAGATTTTCATGAAACTTGGTAGATAAACATTTAGACATACAGGACACAGGATCTACTTTTTCTTTTTCAACGCGGACGAATTCGCGGGCACCAGCTAGTATAAAATAAACCATTGTTTACTATTACTATTACTTCTTTTAGGTGTTAAAATGGATAACCTGGAGGTCATAAACTTTGAAGAGGTGGAATTTTCCGAATTACTCATTGCAGATAAATTTGATATACCACCCGTACCTGTACACCCTTTGTGTGATCATGATTATGTTTCCTTGTAAGTATTCAGGCTTTTGTTTTCCTTTTTTAGATTAAGTTTGACTTCCTCTATATAATGTTATCATATACTAAAACCTTCCTCGAGAACCACCGTATCCATTGGTGAAAACAGCATAAAAATCGGTGCAGTAGATTTTGAGTTTATCGCGAACAGACATACATACGCGGCGGAGGACTTATAATATGTAGTGTTTCATATTGATTACATTAATTTTAGATTTGATCCGCCCAGCTACGAATCTGAACAGCCTAAGATAGTTATTAAGAAGCCAACCAAGAAAACTGTCAAACAGAAAAAGCCCTCGACAGTAATTTACGATTGCAAATTGTGCAAATACAAGACCCTGAGCAGAGAGGTCATGGAGACACACAGGGCCGTCCACAAAACAATAGAACCATCGACAAAATACGAAGCTTGCATGAAATGCTGTTTGAATCCGAAGAAATTGGGTTATGTTGTCTGTGATATATGCGGGTACTTCACAAAGAGCGTTGTCAATTTGAAAATACACAGGGTCAAAGTGCACGTCACGAAGGAGACATACAAATGTACCCACACCAATTGCAATTTCTACGGAACAAGTTTGAAAAGTTTAATGGAACATTACAAGGAGCATAAGACGGTTGAGAATTTTGAGTGTGTCGTGTGCGATTTTAAGACTAAGTCTATGGTCGATTTGAAAAATCATCAAACTACCCACATAGAGTCGATGTGTAAAATTTGCTTTCACATTGCCGAGAGTAAAGCAGATTTGACTTTTCACTTGAGAGAGCACGGCATATTTGAAGTTGAATATGTTAATAATAATATAGAGTTGTTATAGTATTAAAGAGTTTATCAAAGAATTTGTCTTTTTTTTTAACCCTTTAACCGCTTGCATACATACACGTTGTCTGGGACACCAGAGAGGACATAGGATACCTTACATCCAAGAAAAAAGTACTGTTCCTGAGGGAGTATGTAAAATATAGAAGTGTAACTAACGCCTGGCCAATGTGTTATAGCAATAAGTTGTCAAGTGTTGTATAGTTCGTGTAGCGAATAAAGACTTCTCAGCAAATGTGTGCAGAATTCTATTTTTAGGAGTTTGAGGGGGCAGAGGAACGTCTGAGTCTACCAATACGTGTGCCGACACGTTATTGGTAGACTCAGACGCTCTTCCTTTCGCGCGTCTCGAGTCCCTCGGGTACTGTCGCGTACAGATTGTTTTATCGTATTAGTAAATACGTCACGGTGAATAAATGCCTAAAAAAACGACGTCCTTCGACATCGCACGATGATTTAATGGATAACGTGTCGGCACACGCTATTGGTAGACTCAGCCGCTCACGCTCCTCTGCCCCCTCAAACACCTAAAAATAGAGTTCTGCGCACATTTGCCGAGAAGTCTTTATTCGCTACACGAACTATACTAAGTCACGTCACGTCAACTAGTTCAAAACAAAACCACTTTAAAATCACTGTTTTAAATTTTTTAATCGCTTCTGTATCTGCCTCAGCCTGTCCTCGTTGGACAAACCTCTATTTCTCCCGTGTCTCTTATTATTTAAACTGTTCATTGCCACTTCCTTATCGTCCTCCACCCTACGCTTCTTGTCCACCATCATTAATTCGAAACACTTTTTACCGCACTTATCACAATGTCTTCTCACACCGATCTCGCTGTACGGCCCTATTATGTTATATCTTACGGGGGCTCTATTCTTTAAGAAATCCAAGCAAACCTCGCACAAGTATATATGTGCGCAGTGCACGTATTTATGCGCTAATCTTGTGTGATAGTTTATTTCTTGTACCGAGCCTTCTCTATTGCAATATTGACACGCAAAGTTTCCGTTGTCTAGATGTCGACTCGTGTGACTTTCTTTCTCACTTTTTGTTAGAAAATCCTCATCGCACTCGGGACACTTGTACACGTTATGATATGTCGCTATGTGTTTCTTATAATTGCTATACTGGAGACCGCACTCGAAACACTTCAAGAGCGTCTTCAACGGTTTCTGTCCCGGATGCGCTTCCTTGTAGTGTCTCTTCAATTTTTTCCTGCAACCGACAATTTTTTCACAAATCACGCAGACGTTCGGACAACGTCTGCGGATTTTCATGTGACAAGTTTCGTGTTTTATTAGATGATATCTGTAATGAAAAACAAAAATGTTATATTGTTTGAGGACACGTTTGGTCTAGTCGTTATACTAAGCATAGAGTAAATAGTTACTTAACCAGTAATAGAGGGACAGACACGTAGAGACACAAAAAATGTCGAAAAAGTCGATAAAATGTAGATGGCCCCTATGTCGAATATGATTATGAGTTTCTATTAAAAATCCGTCTAACTCAAAGGTCGCTGTAGTCAGTCAATTCGTATCATGCACATGTTATATGGCGACATCTAGTGAGCCATAAAGAAAGTAAAAATGGTGTCAATATGAATAACATCATTTAACATCAAATTCAACATTACTAGCGACATCAAGTGAGCCTAGCTGACCTAGCTGTTAACCAAACGGTCGCGGGTTCGAATCCCGCTAGGGACAAATGTTTATGTGTTAACATTTTACCTTTGCACCTGATGCATGGATGTTTTGTGTTTATAGTAATTTTGTATTTAAAACAAAAAAGTAATGTATGTATCATAATATCAACTGTCTAGTATCAATAATACAAGCATTAGTTGCTTACTGTGGAACTAGATGGTGCTGTGTGGAACTAAACGGTGCTGTGTGGAACTAGATGGTGCTGTGTGGAACTAAATGGTGCTGTGTGGAACTAGATGGTGCTGTGTTGCTGTGCTGCTCGTTCATTCGTTCCTTCATTTGGCTTCGCTAGTTATAAATAAAAATCAAACCATAACTCACCTATTGGGAAAAGACTTTTTACATCTCCTACACTTGAAGAAACCTGGTCTCATCAGATCCTCATAGTGTACGCTCTCCGTGACATTTCCATTGGACGTCTCTGTTGAATTGTTCGCAATGACATTTTTCCACCACGGCACATCGTAAACGTTCAATTTCACTTTACAATCGTTTATCAGATCCGTTCTTATGTTTAACGTTTTCATTCCATTGTGCGTTTCAGTTAAGAGGTCCTCTTCGAATATCAATCTATTTCTTATATTATTATCCGTACATTGGCCGTTGAACACATTTTTAACTAGCAATTCCAAATTTTCCCTCATATTGTTATAACCATTGTTTGTATTTTCATAGTCAGTGTCGTCATCATCATCGTCATCGTCATCGCTTATCAAATCAACAACTATTGGTTCCTCTTTTATCTCTTGCAATCGAACCACAGGTTCCTTCGCGACGAGACTCTCTATAATTTTTTCTCTACCGAGTTCGGTAAGAGTCTTATTTTTTAATGGTACTAAGTGATTCCTTTCAATTTGATGTCTATTCA
This sequence comes from Synanthedon vespiformis, assembly GCA_918317495.1. Lineage (NCBI taxonomy): Eukaryota > Metazoa > Arthropoda > Insecta > Lepidoptera > Sesiidae > Synanthedon > Synanthedon vespiformis. The sequence goes on from OU906974.1 coordinate 3,099,015, forward strand.
ATTGATCTATGCTAGTGAAATGGTGTAAACATTGTGGACACTCGTGTGTATTGAGTTTAATTAGTGGTATAATTATGTGCGACGCGCTGTGTATAAAATATTGATATCTGAAATATTTAGAATAAGTTACAAGGTATCAATATTTAGGAAAAAAAAGAGAGAACGAGTTTCAATGGTGCACAAATAATGATGGAAAGTCATCATTATTTACTAGTAAAAGTAAATACTAGTGGCTTGGGCCGGGAGATAGCGCCATCTATCCAAATTGGGTGAAACATCGCAGAGATATATTATTATTTCAATGGGTGAAACGAACGACTAACATGACAACTGCTTGGTGATATTTTTAGCGATCCATTCCACAGTAGATGTTGTTTTATACTTTTCAATGCAGACGAAGTCGCGAGCACCAGCTAGTATACTATAAGAGCTGGTGCCTGCGACTTCGTCTGCATTGAGAAAAATATACGCTCAAACCTCTTTTTATTTTTTTAAGACTAGCTGTTGCACGCGACTTCGCCCACGAAACTTCATAAAATATAGACTACTAGCTGGTGCTCGCGACTTCGTCCGCGTTGAAAAGTATTTTTATACTTTTACCGTGGAATGGATCGCTATAAATATCACCAAACAGTTGTCATATTAGTCGCTTCACCGATTCTGGATAGATGGCGCTGTCAAGTGTATCCCGGGCCAAGCCGCTAGTATTTACAAACAGTCTATACAAACAAACAAACAATCAAATCTTTCCTCTTTATAATATTAGTATAGATAGATGTTAATCACTGATAACGTAGTTTTAAAAATCAGTCTAGTAGTTTTGGAGCCTATTCAATTCAAACAAACAATCAAATCTTTCCTCTTTATAATATTAGTATAGAAAAACTCACCTATTAAAAACCTTATTATCACAAAAATCACACTCAAGTAGTCTATATTTTAATAAATCCTCATCATATCCATTGGAAACGTGTACATCAGTCTCTTCCGTGATGCTCTTTGAATGGGATAAAAATTTTAATGGTACGTCTTCATCGTCACTATCACTGTCATCGTCCATTGAGGTTCTGTTACTGCAGTTCATTGTCTGAAACATTATAAAATAAAGAATTTTATTTTATTATCCTAACATATTATAAAAAAAAGTCCTCCACTGCATCTGCTTTGTTCGCGATAAACTCAAAAACTAGTGCACCAAGTGCACCTATTTTTATGCTGTTTTCACCAATGGATAGAGTGGTTCTCGAGGAAGTTTTTCTATACTAATATTATAAAGAGGAAAGATTTTATTGTTTGTTTGTATAGAATAGGCTCCGAAATTAGTGGGCCAATTTCAAAAATTCAAAAATTCTTTTACCATTATCTGTGATGAACATAGGGTACTTTGTATCGCGAGAAAATGCTTCATTCCTACAGGAAAACGGGTAATAGGACAACGGGTAGTAAAAATTATCCTTCCGTACTTATCTTTTTCACATAACTTCTGAACCGATTGGGTTAAAATTTTAATGGGTACTTCAATGAATTCCTGGTTAATTTAAAAATACATTTGGACCCGGTAGGTGGCGCTGCAGTCGGTATGTCAACTACTAAACGGCTTGACCAATTGGGTTGAAATTTTGTATGTGTATTTCCATGGATTCACAGACACGAGTGTATTATATTTTATAAAGTTACGCGGACGAAGTCGCGTGCAACAGCTAGTAGTATATAATTTACAAAGATTCGCGGGCAGCGGCTTGTTATTTGTAAGATTCAATCTGTTGCCAGTATATATGGTGCTGAAAAGTGGTCTGGTAACTATTGGCCTTGTCGCTCAAATGAAGAAAGCTATGCTTGGGATTTCTATTTATTTATTAGAGATGGGTTTGCTCTCTTATAAAGTATCTAGTAGATTTCCTGAGTCAGGAGTTAGATTGAGGCTGACTATCAACGCACAGCATAAAATTAAACTAAGTCTAGAAAGCCGTTTGGAGTTTATTATGTTTATTTTATCACGTAAGGGCTCTCTAAAAAAATTTTAAAATCCGTGCGAGGCCAGGGAGAGTCGCAACTCGCGCTGTAGAGTCGCTGGAGTATACTAATAAATATAATTATACGTTACAAACCTTCAACAAGTATGAGGTTATATTATAAATATACTCAAAAGAAAATAATATGTTTTTATGCAAAATTCATGTATTATTGCGATGTTATTATTTGACAAATTATATTAGTGTTGGCAAAACAACTCAGACTTACCCTTATTTTCGACGATAGGTTTAAAAATAACGATTTGTAGCAATGCTACATAAAAATAAATAAAATTATTATTGAAATAGAATTATATTCCATTAAAAGGGAAACTTTGGGAAGAATGCTAGTGGGGGAAACAAGCCAACTCTACCAAACCAACTGCCAAGTGCCAAGCGCTATGCAAATTGTAAAGTTAAAAAAATAAATCATCCATCCCCATTCCATCCACCTGCCACGCCACAGGCCAATTGAATTGAAAACAAAATATATTATATATATTTTTCATATTGCAGATTTGCAAATCATCATTATTTATAAGTTAGAGCAAATTTTGCCAAATTCATTACTGGATGGAGCCATTAATTTTACATCGATTTTTGGTTTTGCTTTTGTATTATTTGTAACTTCAGCCAGGATTACGGAGGTGATTTGCTGCCGTCACAAAGCACCGATAAATATTTGTTCTGTTGCGATACCACAGAACAAAAATTTATTCGTTTTCAAGCTTAATCAGCTGATTCCCATGTATAGTGTCAAATCAACAGTGTTGTCATTTTATATTATATGTCATTGTCAAGATGATAGATTATTGTTTTGTCATCAAATCAAAAATATATTCACGAATAGATATGTATAATAGGTAATGTTGGTTTAATTAAATTGTTTCTTATAAAAAGAATAAAGTATTATTATCTGATTAATATCAGTAATTTTTGTATCAATTTCTAAAAATTGAAGAGATTAAAACATCGAGATTGAACGGACTTTTTGTGACCAAAGTTGATAAATATAAGTAGTTTTGTCGTTACCGGTTTCAATGGTAAGTTTTTCTTTCAAATTATTTTATTATATTAAATATTATTTTACCAAAAATAAGGAATAATATATAGCCGAATTATCAGCTTGTATGTCCCATGTCCCATTCTTAACCCATTTCCCTAGTACGTTTGGCAGCGCACTTTATTTAGCTATATAGCATCTGTGGTGTTGCTTGTGTTAAATCCGTTCATTGCTAAGGACTCGCCTGGCGGCTTAGAACTCTATGTGAGTCCAAATTATTTATCGGTTTTTCATTAAAAATACTAGGAATTAATATAAAACACAACTTATTCATTCAAAAACCACCTTGAAATGGATATATATGCAATTCAAGAGCCGTGTAGCGAGTCTTATTCTCCTCAATCGTACGGCCGATGTCTCACCGCACGAGTTAAACATATTATACCACTGGCCATTCAGATGAGACTTGAAATTTTTATATTTTTATTGATAGAGCGCAGGCCTGTCGCGATTTCATTTTTAAAACGCCATACCTCTGAAACTAAATGATGTATCAAAATATTTTTTTTCACAGGTATTTATTATTTTTAATAGAGAATATGAAGAGTTAGAAATTAAAATTAGTGAACATTCTCCATTACAGGAATTGAAAACGTTTGCAGAAGACGATTTTGATGCTAAAAAATGGATCAATAAAGCGTGGAATTCCAGCAGCAATCAGGAGAAAGAGGTAATACCTAGTTTGTTTTTTTGTTAGGCTCGGCGAACCTTCAGGACTTAAGAGCCACTACTGGAAGAAAGAGAGAGAGAGAACTGTGTACTCCAAAAATAGAGCATTCACAATTCATTGGTGTACATACATTATATAAGAAATGTTTTTAACATTTCAGGTGTTTGTAACAAACACAGTAACACGACTCCAGTTATATATGAAACAGCTGACAAATTCTTTGGACGAAACCACTACACAGGTAAATCAATCAATCCTTCTATATATCTGTTCTATTTATCAAATCAGTCAGCTCAATTAAATATCATAAATTCATATTTAACATGTGACATCGCCAGAGCCCATTAATTAAGGTATACAAGTCAGTTTTCCTCCATCCAAACGTTATCGTTCTTATCGTTCGTTAACTAGGTTCGTACGCATTCAAAATTAAAAAAAAAGTATTGATTTTAAAGATATGATAGTTGAAAAATCCATATTTTAACGCAACTTTGAACTTTGACGGTGAATGTGTCACTGTAGTGTACAAAAACTCCAAAATACTTTGCATACAAACATTGATTAGTTATTGAAGAGTTGAAATAACTTTAAACGAAATAGGTATATGTGGTTTTGTCAAAAAAAGTATACGGCCAAGGGTCTGTTTGTGATTGGTATGAATGATTGTGCATCTCAGTCGAGTGCTCTTCCCGCGCTTTGTGCTGTGTGAGACTGGACGCATTTTAGACACGAGACCGATGAGTTCGGGCCGCCGACTTGTTTCATCTTAAAGATTTTTCGCCGATTATACCGAGTTCATTGAACTCAGTATACGACGGCTCACTCGCGGGGATAGTGAGTCGCTAATCTTTCCTTTTTTCTTACGATTTGTGCGACATATTTCACAAAAGCATTTTTGCAAATTTAATTATTTGTCTTTTTTCATGTAGCGATTTTTCATGAAGCGTTTTATAATGTTCGCGTTAATTTTTTTCGTGAATCATGAATTGTAGTTTTATATACTTTTGTGAAATATGTCGCACAAATCTTTCTTACATCTGCGATATTACAAGAAATACTATTTATTTAAGAGGGTGACATCGATACCTCGCATATTGCAAGATGCGTCGGCACTCCAGCTGGAGGGATCGCTGTTGTTCCAGAAGTTACTGTCACTGGAGCAAAAAGTGGAAAGTGTCGAAGAACAGACCGGACACTCCATTGAAAGTTTGCAAAAGATCGACACGTTGAAGACACGTTTGGAGGTGAGAAATAATTTTAGGGCCAACGTTTTAATGTCACACAAACATAGGAAGATTATTATTACTTGTATAGGTCGTGCAGCGAATAAAGACTTCTCGGCAATTAATGGGGCAGAGGAGCGTGAGCGGCTGAGTCTACCAATACGTGTGCCGACACGTTATTGGTAGACTCAGACGCTCTTCCCCTCGCGCACTGCGTTCGCGCGTCTCGAGTCCCTCGGGTACTGTCGCGTACAGATTGTTTTATCGTATTAGTAATACGCCATGGTGAATGAATGCCTGAAAAAAACGTTCTTCTTCGACATCGCACTATGGTTTTATGGAAGGAATATCAACACTGCCTGTGATGTTTAAGTTAGTGAGGTGAAAAATTACGAAATAAAAAAAAGAAATGTCATTTTTCTTAGCAATTTTGTGCGCAATTGTACACATGCGCCGATTGCCTCAACAAGTGTCGCCTTCAAACATTAATATAATAATTCATTGTTATATTCAAGAATGCCGCGTCAGCTCTCCGCGAAGCCGATAAATGGGCGGCCCTTGCGAACTCGCTAGAGGACATTTTGGAATCAGGTGTGCCAACACAAGCGGACAAATTAACCGAACTCTCACAGCAGGTGGCAGCAATGACAACAAGTCTTGAAGTAAGAAGAGAGTTTTCTCTTAAGAAACACTAGAGTAACTTATAAAATACTAGCTGGTGCTCGCGACTTCGTCCGCGTAGAAAAGTATAAAACGCCATCTACCATATTTTCATGAAACTTGGTAGATAAACATTTAGACATACAGGATACAGGATAGGCTACTTTTTCTTTTTCAACGCGGACGAAGTCGCAGGCACCAGATAGTAAATAAATAAATATCTTCACACATTCCACACAGCACCATTTAGTTCCACACGGCACCATTTAGTTCCACTCAGCACCATTTAGTTCCACTCAGCACCATTTACTTCCACACAGCACCATCTAGTTCCACACAGCACCATTTAGTTCCACTCAGCACCATTTACTTCCACACAGCACCATCTAGTTCCACACTAAGCAACTAATGCTTGTATTATGGACACTAGACAGTTGATATTACATTACATTACTTACTTACTTTTTCTTACATACGTACATTACTTTTTCTTGGAAATACATACATACGTATTATGAAAATACAAAAACATCCACGACTCGGGTACAAAGGTAAATTTGTTAACACATAAACACATTCGCCCCTAGCGGGATTCGAACCGGCGACCGTTTGGTTAACAGCTAGGGGCTAGGGTTACTAGCCACTAGACCAAACGTGTCGTCGAATATATGGTGAATTATTTTATCGTATTCAGGTTCTGAGCGATGCTCCGGATTACGAGGCCAAGAGGTTACAATTGGAGACTCTCTACAATAGACTAGAAGCGGCCGTCACACCGCCTCTATTGGAAGCCCTAACTAAAATGGACGCCGGTAACAATAACATTCATAAATGACTTGTCGTCGGCCTAATTCGCTAACCTGCTAAGTCAATTTTTGACCAATTTCACATTTTTTATACTTTTCGATAAGTTTAGACAGTTATCTATCGTTTGGTGAGGAGCAAAATAGCCTTATAACGCAGGAGTTATAAGAATAAAATTCTTATAGGTATTTTATTAAAGCATTACTTTTACCATTTTCCTAATAAACGCATGTTGTAAGTATTTTTGGTCATATGACTTATTTATCTTATAATTTAACCGTATAAGCTTTTATAAAACCAATTTACATGGCTTTAAAAAAACAAATAGTTATATATAAGCACTTGAAAGGGCGTTTAGTCATATAATATTTTAGACTTATAGTGGCTTTCACCACATACTTTTTGTTAAATTAATAAAGATTTAATAAAGCTAATCACCTTGTAATGGTACATAAAATAGTTTCTATATAACAATTGCTAAATGGCAAATTATATTGCAATTATAAGGATTAAAGATTTCATATTGTCTTTATATAACATTTAAAAGGTTTGTGTTCTTATAGTACACCTATTTATGGCTTTACAGCATTGATCTTATCTTCTATGATAGAACAAGTGTGCTCTACCATAGAAAATTCAGAGGGTTCCGTATAATTATTAAAAGTTTTGATACCTCTGCTACATACTTTGTAATTCATATTTTTCTGTACTTAACTGAAACCTTAGAGGATAAAATGAAACCATTCATATTTGTCATCATCAGATACATAATATATTTATACTTTAATTATCAAACCATAATACAGAGTTTGTATATCGAGTATTGTGTTTTTTGAACTTGTTGAGCCAGCTCTATATCTACAAAAAAAAAAATACGTAAATAAATCGGTGGTGAACAATAACTTACTCAGAAAATAAACTACAATTTTGATGATATAGGAATAATTGAAACAATAATCGTTAGAGAACACAAAATAGAATATTTTTGATTTTCAATAATAATAATCTGTAAACTTTTATATTTCAGGAGAGCTATAAATTAAACAATAACATAATGATCATATTTGGAACAAATGTTTAATTTCATCTTCGTATAAAATAAAATGGGTAGGCGTCATTAAAGAAATTTGACAGTTACAACAAAAACAGTTTGTTCTTAATATAAAATGTTTGAATATCCAAGGCCATCTCACTTCTGTGAATAATTGTTGGAAATCATTTTTTGTAAGGAAATTGTCTACATCCATAATTAGCACCATTCCGCTAGAAAAAAGAAAGTTGTGAATTATTTTGTTTTGAATTATATTAAAACCTGACAAAACAATGTTTTGCTTCAGATGACGGAACCCTAAACTCGCATTCAATATGGTTGACCATATTCCTCCCAACACCTTTTATATGCCTTATAAAAGCAATAAAAAGGCTAATTGTACTTATAGCAGGATTAATTTAAGAAATTTATAATTTTAATGTCATAAAAATAAAGAATTGAAAGAGCCCATTAAAAAATTGACATAAAACTTAACTATATTTGCAATGAATAAGCTTTCCCAAGTTGTTTTTCTTTTATAAAACACCAAATGTCGCACTATATAACTTTAATCGTAATAATTATCGCCATTTGCAATGTCACTTAATAGAAAATGGTTAAAAGATAAAAGGTAATCTTATAATGTTTTTAATTTTGCTCCTATAAGCGCCAAAAACATATTGTAGAATTTTGAGTGCTACTTTAAGGATGATTGATTATATAACAGCAAGTTCACAGCCATAATAAGGGTATTTGGTTACATAGAAGCACTAAGCTTACTTGTATATGTCTATTTAGCATCGTAATAGCTTCTTTACGGTATTTATAAGTAGAAATGGTTTATTATACGATAACTATAAAACAATTATAAGGATGTTACCCTTATAATTTGCGCCAAAACACGGTCATATAAGCCTTGATATGTCTACTATAAGGGTAATATTTTTTGCTTTATAAACCTTTATATGACCAATTTTTGCTAGTTGGGGGAATAACGACGATTTTATCAAACTAAAAATGTGAGAAATTTCATAAATGAAAAACCGCTTTCTGACTATTAATAGCCAAAGAAAACCTGCTAAATCCTAAGTTTGTATTAAAGCCAGCGCCAGACATAGTAACAATATTTGTGCACTTATTTGAACACTTGTGAGGCACGGTTATTTGGGTATTTATTCAAAGTTTGATTACATATTTGCACTTTGCCATTCGGTGTCGGTTTTTGGAGCGACAAAGCGCACATCAAAGCGTTCAAAGTTCAAACAGTGCGTCGCCTTCTACACTTGCGCAAAGTCCACTGGAGTTATTTTCGTAATAACTCTTTTTTAGCTTAATAATAAAAAAAATAGAGAGACTTTTTAGCGTAATTTTTTGTAGGCTTAAATAATAGAGATATACTGCGTCCGTAAAGTCGTCGTCCATCTTGTTTGTTATCTATTTGAATACTGTGAAGCGAACGCGTCTGCAAAGCGTGTCTGGCAAGTACAACAAACACGAGTAATGACGTGTTCAAATGTGTGAGCAAAGTAGCTCGAAAGTCTTTGTTCAAACATTTGAATGTATCTGGCGCCGGGGCAAAGCATGTCTGGCAAGTACAACAAACATGACGTGTTCAAATGTGTGAGCAAAGTAGCTCAAAGTCTTTGTTCAAACATTCGACTGTATCTGGCGCCGGCCTTAGATTGATGGATTTAATGATGAAAATGTAGAGCGCAGCGGCCTCTACGTGCGCGTGTTCGCTGGAATGTCGCGGTCGCAGTCGTGCGCGCGTGCGGGCCTGCGGGCGGCCGGCGCGCGACTGGCGTCCGCGTGGCGTTCTCATCCCCACCACTCGCATCGCGCCCTCTCTCGTCTGCTGGCCGCGGAAGCGCCCGCGCAGGTATCAATCAAACAATACTTACTAATAATAAATCTGTAAGTGTTGGTCACGGAGTAATTTACTTTATTTTCAGATATATCGTGTTTATATTAGGCACAATACGTGATACTGAAACTAAATTGACCATTTTTAGAATTTTTAGAATTTCAGTATGCAATTAAACGAATTTTAATTGTAATTGTAATTTTTTGGAACAAATAAAATTATTAACGATGAAATGTTTTCTTGTCCGTCACTGTAATGTGTAAAAAAAATATGTTTTCCAGGTGGATTGGTTGATCAATGTGATGAAATCTGAAAAACCAATGTCTGAGCTTATCAGACTTTACACAGACTTGCTCCTGTCTCTTGAGCCTTCGCCGTCTAAGGTAAGGTAAAAAAAAGTGTATTTTACAATTACTTTTTCCACCTGAAAATACTCTCAAGTGTAGCTCCGAGACATCTGCTCTTCCAAAATGTCTCAAAACAAAAGTTTTCTACCTATGTATGTGTTGCCAGTGATGAAATATGGCGCTAAAATGTGGTCTCTTAACTATGGGCTTCGTAAGAAAGCCCAACGAGCTATCAGAGAAGGCTAAATTCAAACTCATTTACGCATACACACACACACACACACACACACACACACACGCACAGAGAGAGAGAGAGATAAAGAGCTAGACACACACGATATGAGAGATAGAGAGGGGAGGTCACAGACACACACACGGACAGAGAGAGAGAGAGATAGAGAAAGACACACACACACAGAGATAGAGAAAGAGCTAACACACACAGAGAGAGAGAGAGAGAGAGAGCTAGACACACACGATATGAGAGATAGAGAGGGGGGGTCACAGACACACACACACAGAGAGAGAGAGAGAGAGAGAGAGAGAGAGAAAGAGCTAGACATACACACAATGAGAGGGGGAGGGGGGCACAGAGACACATACACACACAGAGGCATACAAACATTGAGAGAGAGAGAGAGAGGCACACAGAAACACACACACACACACACATTGCCCATACACTATCCCAAATCCCTCCCCCATGATTTAGATTTATAAAAATTCTAAACCCCGGCACGGCACGGCACCGACACGGCAGCACTCGCTGGCACGACGCCGGCAGAACGCTTCCTTCTTCATTAGCACGTGAAGAATAGGGCAATAGGACGTAGGACGTAGGACGTAGGACGATAACTTAGGACGTGGGCAAGCAAGAGCGAAAGGCCATCTTATTTTACTTCCGCACGCGCCCGCGTTTAATTGAATTGTGTGAGATCACGCCAATCGCACTCACACAAAGAAACCTCCATCTGTACAGAACACATGCATAACTATGTTTCAGGTTGTTTCAGCGAATCTAAAACTCTGTTCGACACCGGACGAAGGTATCACAATGTTGACAGACCTTAGGAGTGACATTGACGATTTCGTGACGAGCATAAAGAACATTATGAACGCGCCCAAACAGAATAAAGGTATATATTGTATATTATAAATCATAAATCATAATATGATAAGTAGTCAATGTATTTAATTTTATTTATTAGGAAGCCAACACACAGTGTACAACAATCCTTACACTTATTCACATTTAAACAATCTTTTATAACATTGTATACTCCACTAATTTATAGGCTAACTCAGCATGCATAAAAAACGAACACAAAAGGCGACATTTTCTGTTTTTTTTTTTTTTTCTAAAAAATAAAAAAATAATACCGATTGTATGTGTGTGCGTTGGACGCTCAGTTTCTCAGGACTGCCTCGGGACTGACTTTTTTTCGCATTCACAGAGACAGTCCCACACGCGGTGATTGTCGAGTTCGGTCGAGCCGCCTATTTGCCACTCAAGGAGTTGTTGCCCAAGTACACGGAATCGCAAACTCAAACGTTGACGGCCAACGTCAAGGAGCCGTCTACGTCGCAGGTGAGCATGGTGAAATGTCTCGGCCTGGGGCACAGTATAATAATGAGTTACTTTACTAGCGTACAGTATCGTACTAGCGTACAGGTCACTCCCTGCCTCCCGTTAGTTGTTTACTGTGGAACTAAATGGTGCTGTGTGGAACTAAATGGTCTTGTTTGGAACTACATGGTGCTGTGTGGAACTAATTGGTGCTGCGTAAAACTAGCTGATGTTGCTGTGTGGAACTAAATGGTGCTGCGTAGAACTAAATTATGCTATGTGGAACTAAATGGTGCTGTGTGGAACTACATGGTGCTGTGTGTAACTAAATGGTGCTGCGTAGAACTAGCTGATGTTGCTGTGTGGAACTAAATGGTGCTGTGTAGAACTAAATTATGCTATGTGGAACTAAATGGTGCTGCGTGGAACTAGATGGTGCTGTGTGGAACTAAACTAAACAATTTCTTTCAAAATGGTGCTGTTTGAAACTAAATGGTGCTGTGTGAAACTAAATTATGCTATGTGGAACTAAATGGTGCTGTGTAAAACTAGATGTTGCTGTGTGGAACTAGATGGTGCTGTGTGGAACTAAACTAAACCATTTCTTTCAAAATGGTCTTGTTTGAAACTAAATGGTGCTGTGTGGAACTAAATTATGCTATGTGGAACTAGATGTTGCTGTGTGGAACTACATAGTGCTGCGTGGAACTAGATGGTGCTGTGTGGAACTAAACTAAACCATTTCTTTCAAAATGGTGCTGTGTTGAACTAAATGGTGCTATGTGGAACTAAATTATGTTATGTGGAACTAAATGGTGCTGTGTGGAACTACATGGTGCTGTGTGTAACTAAATGGTGCTGCGTAGAACTAGCTGATGTTGCTGTGTGGAACTAAATTATGCTATGTGGAACTAAATGGTGCTGCGTAGAACTAGGTGTTGCTGTGTGGAACTAAATGGTGCTGCGTGGAATTAGATGGTGCTGTGTGGAATGTGTTTATTTATTATGTATTTATTTATTTCAGGACGACCTCATAGAGTACTCAAGAACGATACTATCGATGACTGAGCGTTGCAAAAGTTGGCTGTCGACGGCGTACAGCAGCGCTGTGAAAATTGCAGGCAAAGCCGTGTACCCATATTACATTCCCGCCGTCGAGGTAAGAGATATTTTGTATAAATATATGAATAAGTCTTTGAATTTCCTTATTTTTTATTATATACAACGATGTACTACAACTGTGTGTTTCGCACACCATACAAAACACTACTAGGAACTGTTTGAGTATAATGGAACGCAACCAATTTTTAGTTTGTATAGATGGCGCTAGCTCCTCTTCCATTGCACTCATTGCACATTTCGTTGTAACAAAGGAATTAATAAATGTCACCAGTTTTCTATCAAGTTGTATCCGAAGTTTTAATATTTATCCTTTATGGAACATTTATTAGAACTATTTTTAACAAAAAAATAAACCGACTTCAAACCAAAAACTACAGCGCCAAAGTGGCGTTTTTTCAAATAGGCATAAGTAATAATTTGACAGCACAGCCTGTCCAGTGATATATTATATGTATTACAGACAGGATTTGGTTTTTTTTTAGGCCTTGCTATCTAAACTGTCGACGTACATAGCGTCGCACAGTAGACACATTGAAAGCAAATTTCTCTCGAATGTTACAAACGGACAACCGGCCGGAGTGTTGTCCACGGCTTTCCCCGCTGCCTTAGTCTTGGAGTCCGCCGCCGCGACTCTATTGGACACTGTCGCCGAGAGGCAGAAGATTGAGTCTTTAGAGGACGGTATGTGTTTGTGTTATTTTTTTTTTCTAGTTACAAAGTCTAGACACAGACAGGCTGACAATCCACTTGATGGCTGGCAACTGGCTCGTGTGACTATAATTATGTCAGTGTCAATCCGCTATCAGCAAAAAAGAAAGTAAGAAAATATCATACACTAGCTGTTGCAGTGCACGCGACTTCGTCCGCGTAGAAAAGTATAAAACGCCATCTACCGTATTTTGGATAGATGGCGCTATCTCCCGGGCCAAGCCGCTAGTGTTTACTTTTATTTTAGATTTCCCGTAGGAATGAAGCATTTTCCCGCGGTAAAAAGTAGCCTATGTTCATCACGGATAATGTCGGCTTCTAATGGTAAAAGAATTTTTCAAATCGGTCCACTATTTTCGGAGCCTATTCTATACAAACAAACAATCAAATCTTTCCTCTTTATTTATTTATAATATTAGTTATATATTGTGTGTACAATCTTCATACATTCCATACAGCACTATTATTTCCACACAGCACCATCTAGTTCCACATAGCATAATTTAGTTCCACAGAGCACCGTTTAGTTCCACACAGCACCATTTAGCTCCACACAGCACTATTTAGTTCCACACTAAGCGACTAATGCTTGTATTATGGACACCACACAGTTGAAATATACTACATACATTACTTTTTTTGTAAATACATACATATTATAAATACAAAACATCCACGATTCGGGTGCAAAGGTGAAATGTTACATAAACATTCACCCCTATAGCGGGATTCGAACCCGCGACCGTTCGGTTGACAGCCACGGTTGCCGGCCGCTGGACCAAACGTGTTTTACGATACGTTGTTAAATTGTTCCTAGATATTCAAAACGTGGACCCACTGTTGGATCTTCCCAACCTGCTTTTGGACTCGGAGACTCAACAGAGACTCCAGTCGCTCAGGTCGGAGACTCTGGCTCCGGTGCTGGGACTTCGTCGTGTCAAGGAGCAGCTGCGTAATCTGTCGAGGGCGATACTGCGGAGCCCTATCGATTCACAGTTGGGTGAGTTTGTCTATTTTTCAACAGACTTCCAAAAAAGGAGAAAGTTCTCAATGCGACTTTTTTATTTTTATTTTTTATTTTTTTTTTACTAATGGGTGCCCGCGACTTCGTTCGCGTCGAAAAAGAAAATATATGCTAGCTTGACCCGGGAAAACGTTATTTTGCAACTGTCACTTATACCTACCGAAAAAAAGTTCTCAAAAATCGGTCTTAGAGATCGGACCTCATACTACAACAAAATTCTGAACGCACCTATAAATATTTGACAACCAAGTGATAATTTTAGACAAAATACATCAATAATGTTTCACAGCTAGAAACATTTTGTGTAATGTCATCTCATGTCATCTTATATCGCTGTGACGACGATGGCGCCGCCATGCGACAGTATAGCGCCCAATTATTTATGTTTTTATATACTCCCTCGGGAATACTTAGTCCTTTTTTTCTGGATGAAAGGTACCCTATGTCCTTTCTGGTGTCCCAGACAACGTGTATGCAAAATTTCATGGTGATCGGTTCAGTAGTTTTTGCGTGAAAGCGAGACAGACAGACATTATAAGTTACTTTCGCATTTATAATATATATATTATATATATATATATATATATATATATATATATATATATATATATATATATATATATATATATCTATATCTCTTCTCAAATTACAGATAAAATACCCCAACTGTCCGTGTGGAAGAACAACGACGCCCTGTCGACAGATTTGCCAGATTTCTCGCTCTCACCTCAGGAATATATCACGGAGGTAAGAAATCCGTTCACAGATTCCCTACCGCTGGCTAGACGGTGGGGGCACGTGGGGGTCAGCCGGCGCACCGCGCTGTGCTAGTCATAGCGGGCCCGCGGCCAATACCCACTGAAACTAAACTCCCGGTGCATCCTTGCCCGACCGGGGTCTGTCGAGACAACAACTCCGATACACCCCCAAGGTGGCTAGGCTGACGCCGATGGGGGAAAGCCCAAAGACACCGGAGCAATCCCCAGACGGGGGAACCTTGTCTCTGTGTGTGTGTGTATGTGTGTGTTTTGTATTTATATATTCATAGGTTTTTATTGAATTTAACTAAATAAAACGTAAACACAGTAACACGTAACATTTTTTAAATGCGGATGAAATCGCGGGCGCCAGCTATTTTATAATATATAATACATATATTTTTATATAATTGTATATATATATATATATATGTATAATTCGTGTAGCGAATAAAGACTTCTCCGCAAATGTGCGCAGAATTCTAATTTTAGTTGTTTGAGGAGGCACAGGAGCGTGAGTCTACCAATAACGTACCAATGCCGACACGTTATTGGTAGACTCAGACGCTCTTCCCCTCGCGCACTTAGTTCGCGCGTTTCGTGTCTCTCGGGTACTGTTGCGTACAGATTGTTTTATCGTATTAGTAAATACGTCATGGTGAATGAATGCCTAAAAAAACGTTCTCATTCGACATCGCACGATGATTTTGTGGAAGGAATATCAACACTGCCTGTAATGTTGAGTTAGTGAGGTGAAAAATTACGAAATAAGAAAAGCAATTTTGTGCGCAATTGTACACATGCGCCGATTCCCCCACAAGTGTCTCCTTCAAACCTTAATATAATCATTCAGGTATATGTATGTATAATGTATAGAATGTTTTAATTTCACAGATTGGTCAGTACTTGATGACATTGCCGCAACATTTGGAAATGCATTTGACAGACAAACAAGCGCCACTGCACTTTTTGTCTGAGGTGAGTTTATCTATACTTACTAATATTATATAGAGGAAAGATTTGATTGTTTGTTTGTATTGAATAGGCTCCAAAACCAGTGGTCCGATTTGAAAAATTCTTTCACCATTAGAAGCCGACATTATCCGTGATGAACATAGGCTACTTGGGGAACATAGGGAAAATGCTTCCTGCTTGTAAATAAAAATAACAAATAAATATGATATGACTACTATACAAATACAACCAGTTGGATGGAGTCCATCTTTGTGTTAAGGTCTGAAGACAGACACGCTGACGGCCCATCAGATGGTAAGTGGTCACCGTCGCCAATATAACACAAGACAAGCATCGCCACATGTGCACATTAAGAACGCGCAGATTAAATGCTGGTGTTAATTTTAAATTAATTTTGTAATAAAATAAAGCTGATGACTGTTTTTTTAAGGTTTGCAATCACACGTGCGAAGTGTACGCGGAAAAAATCCTCAACATAAGGAACATGGACGCGTTGGGCACCAAGAGATGCCTAACAGATATTGGTTAGTATTTTTGTAAGATTAAGATTTCAAAACACTAAATAGAAAATGCTGTAATTCGTGTTGGTTGAGCTCGAGGAACGAAACGATAGCGCGTCAAAACAAAACCTGCCGCCACAACGACATCTGTTGCAGAAATAATAAATAAACCATGCATACGAAAATAAAAGTCTTGCATCAAAAATGTAGCTCGCGTCGAGGAACGAAACGATAGCGCGTCAAAACCGCCTGCGCAGCGAAATCTGTTGCCGAAAGAATAAATATTGCCTTGCATGGAAAATGTAGCTCGCGTCGAGGAACGAAACGATAGCGCGTCAATACCTGCCGGCGCAGCGACATCTGTTGCAGGAATAATAAACCATGCCAAAGTGAAAGTCTTGCATGAAAAATGTTGATCGCATTGAGGAACGAAACGATAGCGCGTTACAACCTGGCGTCGCAGCGACATCTATGATCGAAAAAACTATTTAAACTTTTTTTAGGTCTATTTAATCTTATTTTGTAAGTTTTCACTTCTGACGTGAAATTTTTTTTTTTTTTTAGTTTACTTGTCAAGCGTCGTTGAAGATTTGGGCACAAGTTTAACGCCATCTTTGAAGAAATTGGAGAAATCTTTGAGAGCAGCTGCGCCTGCGCAGAACGAGTGAAATAAATGTCTTATATTGTGTAAAATCTATTATGTATGTAAAATTATATGTGTTGGTTTCTATGGGTAACACTTATTGTTTAAATAAAATGTTGTTTACATTACAAAGTTGTTTTTATATTAGTTGCTAAAGATCCACTTGATTCACTTGATTCATTCATTTAGTAAATAAATCTTTTTAACAAAAAAATAAACCGGAATTTTTGTTTTCCAAATTTATACGAGACCAACTTCGAGACTACTCTGTAAAAAGTTATGCGTGGTTATACGCTACAATCGGTGAGTGAACAATCATCCCCTGTTTTCCTACCCTTAGGATTGGAATTTTTTTCCAAATTAAAATGGGACCCCCTTTGGGGTGCACCCTTTCAAATAAAAATAAAAAATTCTCAAAATCGGACCACCCTGTCAAAAGTTATGCGTGATCAAACATAAGAAAGAATTGAGAACCTCCTCCGTTTTTGTTTTTTCGTTTTCGTCGGTTGAAAATGAATCGATTTTAAAACACTTTTTGGAATATTATTTTGCCGTTATACATTTTTGTGCCTCGGTTGACCAAATGCAACAATTTCGCTATTTTTGTTACTGTTTTAAACATTATTTTTAATACATTCGAAATTTTGAACATTCTAATTATAAATACAAGCGAACGTGAAATGAAACGCGTTGGCCACTTGGCATTTCATCCACACGTCACCGGTGATGTTTTTGATCGCGTTCTAAAACTGTTTATTTTCTAATAACCTACAGCTTAAAATTGAGATTTTATCACTGAATATGTAATTTGTATAAATTTAATAAAGTATTTTGTTAAACTAATAAATTAAAATAATTAATGATAAATTAAATCAATAAATTATACATTCGTGTCAACTTTCACTTTTTGACAGCGAAGTAAGAAAGAGAGTTTCAGAACGCACAATTTTTACGTGGATTGGATATCTTGACAGCAACGAACGATCACGGCGAATTATTTTTATAAAGTTGTGTTAAATAGTATTAGTTGCCTTTATAATTAATTCTCAAAATGGTCACAAAGTGTTCATTAACTATTCTCTTAGTGACACTGGCCGCTGGAGCTTTCGGCCAGCGCTGTGTAAATCCTAAAGTTGAAGCCAACTATTTCACCTCCTTGGACGCAACAGTGGTCACACAGATAGCTTATATTACTGAATTTTCACTGAAATGCGATGAGCCTTTGCCTGAAAACTACGCCCTGTATGCCGAGGTTGAAGGAAAACCATTGACAGCTTCGAGAATCGGCGAAAATAAATACCAAGTATGTATAATGTTACTAGCTACACGCTCTCGCCTTAGCTATAAGATGTACTTCGGAGAGTGTGCTCAGGAGTTGTATGAGCTCACACCGCCTTCCCCTTTCTTCCAACGGACATACAGACGTATGGCTGGTTACCATCCTCATCTTGTAGAAATCCATCCTTTTCGAACCAAGCACTTTGAAACTTCTATTATAATGCGCACTGCCAAAATTTGGAACTCCCGGCCTGCTCCTCGTCTGTATTTCCGAGCTCATATAACCCTAATCTTTTCAAAGTTCGAGTGAATAGGCATCTTCTAGGCCTTGTCCTTCCTACTCAGATTTGATTGTTTGTTTGTTTGTATTGAATAGGCTCCGAAAATAGTGGACCGATTTGTAAAATTCTTTTACCATTAGAAGCCAACATTATCCGTGATGAACATAGGCTACTTTTTACCTTGGGAAAATGCTTCATTCCTATGAGAAATCTAAAATTAAAGTAAATACTAGCGGCTAGGCCCAGGAGATAGCGCCATCTATCCGAAATACGGTAGATGGCGTTTTATACTTCTCTACGCGGACGAAGTCGCGAGCACCAGCTAGTATTTTATAAAGTTACGTGGACCGAGTCAAGTGCAACAGCTGGTAATTAATATTATTATCATCATGTGCAGGTTTCCTGGACTGAAGAGCCGAACAAAGCTCGCTCTGGAGTCCACGAGATTCGCATTTTGGATGAAGAGGGTTGGGCTTCTCTGCGCAGAGCGCGTCGTGCGGACCCCGCTTCTACCGTCTCACCACTTTTAGCCATTGAGCTCAATCATCCAGGCAGTAAGCAATGTTTTTTTTTTTATGGGAATAGTACATCAAACATTACCTATAGATAGACCTGTGTACAGTTTGTAACATACCTTTATCTATACTAATTGTTTTGTACATAACGGAGCCTTATTGTTAATTGATAATAAAACCCAAATATCGATCCTTTTGTTTTTAATGAATTACAATGCCGCCTTGGCCGTTTTCGTGGTGGGCGAGTGCAAGTGAAGGAATGGAGTGAAATTGAATGAATGAGTGTGCCGGTTGAGTCGTTTGACCGTCTTCATCATTTGCAAGCGCCTGATATATTGCTAATAGCAGAGTGTGACGTGAAGCCGCAACATATTCCCGCCTCGTTGAAAGACTCTCTTTCAACACTGAAGGTCATCAGCTGTGGGTAGTGGACACAGACGAACGAGAGGTCTTCGAACGCAGCCCTTGGTTGTAGTTACGTCTGCCACCCTGTCGACTCCGTCCGGTCCTGGGAACAAGCGCGCCACTCGTCCGAGCCTCCAGCACAGTGGGGGCGCGTTGTCCTCTTGAAGAAGAACCAAATCACCGATGTTCAGTTTGGCGCTGTTGGTCCTCCATTTGGTTCTCTGTTGTAATTCAGAAATATATTCCCTTTGCCATCTTCTCCAAAAATGCTGACGAATTTTCTCAATGCGTGCGTAGCGTTGTAGAGAATTTTCTGAGTAGTTCTCCAGTGCAGGCGTCGGCAGCGACGTGAGAGCTCTTCCGATTAGTATGTGCCCTGGAGAAAGGGAAAGTAGGTCGTCAGGAGAGGATGACATGGGGCACAATGGGCGACTGTTAAGTATCGCCTCCACTTGCGCAAATAAAGTTAAAATTTCTTCAAAGGTCACGTGACTGTTCCCTATGACGCGTTTTAAATGATATTTAGCGGCCTTGACACCAGCCTCCCAGATGCCACCGAAGTGAGGAGCGTAAGTTGGAGTGAAACTAAACCTAATGCCTTCCTGACTTGCAAAATCAGAAAGAGGTTCACGATTTTCCTTTAAAAATTGTCCTATCTCCTTTGCAGTAGCAACGAAATTGCGACCGTTATCGCAAAATATTTCCACCGGCTTGCCCCTTCGCGAGACGAATCGCCTCAGTGTCATTATGAACGCGTTCTTAGTTAAGTCACTGACTGCTTCTAAATGTATACATTTGAACCGTAAACACACAAATAAGCATAAATAGCATTTGATTAATTTACTGCCGCGTCCTTTACGGTTTAAAATGTGAAATGGACCAGCAAAGTCCAAGCCTACCGAGATAAATGGGAAGTCGGGATTTATTCTTTGTGCTGGGAGATTGCCCATTTTAGGGGACAAAGTTCTACCACGCACACGTCTGCAGCGCACACAATTATTTACAGTGCGCCGTGCGAGCCGCCTACCGTTAATGGGCCACACAGTTTCTTTAACTATAGCTAAGAGCAGTTGAGGTGCCGCGTGCATGTTTTTTAAATGTTCCTTTAAAAATATTAGTTTTGTTAGGGGATGAGACGCGTGAAGCAAAATAGGATACTTCTTTTCGTAGCAATATATAGACGCGTCGATTCTGCCACCAACTCTGATAATATTCTGGTCAATAAATGGCGAAAGTGGTAATATTTTACACTTGGAACTTAATGTTTTATTTTTTATAAGTGTGACGTATTCATTAGCAAATGACTCCCTTTGAGAAATTATACACAACGCATTAAATGAGTCTATTAGCTCATCTACAGTTAAGTGCGGTTCTAAACGTTTATTTTTAGGATTTTTGCAATTAAAAATAAATCTTTTTACGTAAGCAAGCGATCTTTGGATTTTGTCAAGGGAGGCATATTTATCAAAGTCTATAAATAAATCAGAAGTAGCTGTCGTCATGTTACATTTAATTTCAGGCAATTCGACTGCCTTGTTTTGATTTAGGATTGGCCAATTGGTTTCATCCTCAAGCAAAAATGTGGGCCCTGACCACCATAGCTCCGTGAACTGGAGACGCCCAGCATCTACTCCGCGAGTAATCAGATCCGCCGGGTTGGCAGCAGTTGGCACATAACGCCAACAAGCCTTACTTGAATTTTCCAAGATTTCGTTTCTTCGATTTGCGACGAATAATTTCAATTTAGAAGAATCGGTGTTTATCCAGCCTAATACTATACTCGAGTCGCACCAGTAGATAACTCGGTCTGGTTTACAGCGCAGAGCATCTAGGACAGCCTTGCCGAGCCTAGAGGCCAGGAGCGCGGCACAGAGCTCCAACCGAGGCATCGTTGTGGGCTTTAGCGGCGAGACCTTAGATTTAGAACACAACAGGTTTACTGTGACGTCGTTATTTTGGTTAATCGATTTCATATAGACGCAGGAACCTAAAGCTGACTGAGATGCGTCACTGAAAATGTGCATTTCAATTAATCTAGGGGTGTCACAAATCACATGTCTTTTTATTTTTAAACTTTGGATGTGTGGCAAATTGTCGACAAACTGTTGCCACTCTTTGTTGATATTAGCTGGCACAGACTGGTCCCAGTCTATCTTAACCTGCCATAGATTTTGTAAAAGCATTTTTGCTTTAATTATGCAAGGACTAACCAATCCCAAAGGATCGAAGATCCTGAATGAATTTGACATAATGTACCTTTTAGTTATTTCGTTACTATGGACAGGTTCCTTTATGGGAAAATGAAGCGTGTCATTGATGGGACTCCACCCCAATCCGAGAGTGTTCGTCGATTCGCTTATTATTAAATTTTCACTGGTGTTTATGCCAGGATCATTGAAAAGGTTGGGTAAATTACTTTTAAATTTCCGTAAATTGAAACAACCTGCTTTCAAAGCCTCTGTGACTGAATTTTGTATGTATCTTAGCTCGTTTTCGTCATTGGATCCAGTAATAAGATCGTCCACATAGAAGTCCCTTTGTATTATTGTTTTTATGAGAGGATTCTCCTGCTCCTCTCCAAGTTGCCTTAGGCACCGAGTGCTTAAATAGCTAGCACTTGCAGTTCCGTAAGTGATAGTATTCAGTCGCATCGTTTTTATATGATAACGCGTCGTGCTGATAACGCGAAGGTCGCGGGTTCGTTCCCCTCATGGGCCACCAATTTATGTTTTGTACATAACGGAGCCTTATTGTTAATTGATAATAAAACCCAAATATCGATCCTTTTGTTTTTAATGAATTACAATGCCGCCTTGGCCGTTTTCGTGGTGGGCGAGTGCAAGTGAAGGAATGGAGTGAAATTGAATGAATGAGTGTGCCGGTTGAGTCGTTTGACCGTCTTCATCATTTGCAAGCGCCTGATATATTGCTAATAGCAGAGTGTGACGTGAAGCCGCAACACTAATATTATAAAGAGGAAAGATTTGATTGTTGTTTGTATAGAATAGGCTCCGAAACTAGTGGACCGATTTGAAAAATTCTTTTACCATTAGAAGCCGACATTATCCGTGATGAACATAGGCTACTTGGGGAACATAGGGAAAATGCTTCATTCCTATGGGAAAACGGGTAATAGGACAACGGGTAGTAAGAATTATCCTTCCATACTTATCTTTTTCTCATAACTCCTAAACGGCTGAACCGATTGGGTTGAAATTTTGTATGTGTATTTCCATGGTTTCACAGACATGAATGTATTATATATATTATAAAAATAAAGTAGCTGTACGTGTCTGTTTCACTACTCAGATTTTGATACAGTTTTCTCTAATGAAAAGAGTGATAAATAAGAAAAGTTTTTGTGGTGTAATTTGTAGAATGATAACTTCTAAAAGTTGATACATTATTCACTATCCTTACATTATTATAAAACAAACGTCTCTCTGTCTGTTTGTTCGCGATAAACTCAAAAACTAGTGCACCGATTTTCATGCTGTTTTCACCAACGGATAGAATGGTTCTCAAGGAAGGTTTTAGTATATAATTTACAAAGTTACTCGGGTGAAGGCGCGGGCACCGGCTAGTTTATTTATAGTGACGTTTGTATGTCTTAATATTCTTAATATTTTTTCAAAACTCTTCCAGGTTACTCCGGCCCGTGGGTCAACTCCGAAGTGCTTGCGACCGGACTGTCCATTTTGATTGCATACACTGCACTTCGCAACAAGAGCAAAATTCTAGCCTAGATTTTGTTAGCATGTTTTTTAATTAAATTATAATAATAATTCGTTTTTTATATACACATTTGTTTTTTCTTTTCTTTACTCAAAATCAACCTAATTTTTCAAAGACTCGGTTCATTCCGGTTAATCACTGATGTCCGACGCTAAAACGGGGTGTAAGTTTGACACGTGTGTCGGTGTATTTGTCTGTGGCATAGAGTACTTGGCTCCAAAATGAACGGTTTCAGTGCTTTCCTGACGATACGCACGACCGACTGCGGTAGCAATACGCGTGCGTACGGTCAGACGAGCTCAGTAGCACTACCATGAGTTGCTATCGAAATCTTACGTTAGTTACTTCTGTCGATTACGAATCTTTCACCCTTCAATGTGCTAGTGAATGATTTAACTGCTAACGTTACGGTATTTCTCGAGAGCATCAGTCAAATTTGTAACCCATGGTACCGATTTTGTATAGAAATATTAAGTCGCTAGCGACTACATTCGATAGGTTTTTCACATATGCAATTCATGTTAACGGTTCTAGTTCTTTGAGTGACCGCTAGAGGCGCTGTACAATTTTTCATACAAATATTTTACGTTCTCGCTCATCTCGCTAGCGATTTCGGTCGTCATAAACTCATGGTAGTGCTGCTGTAACGATATGTGATTTTTCATACAAATGATAAGCGCGTCGGTCGTAGTAGCACTACCATACCATGAGTTTATGACTACCGAAATCGCGAGCGAGAACGTAAAATATTTGTATGAAAAATTGTACAGCGCCTCTAGCGATCACTCAAAGAACTAAAACCGGTAACATGAGTTGCTCAAGTGAAAAACCTAGCGACCAAAATCGGTACCATGAGTTACAAATTTGACTGATGCTCTCGAGAAATACCGTAACGTTAGTAGTTAAATCATTCACTAGCACAATGAAGGGTGAAAGGTTCGTTATCGACAGAACTAAACTAACAACTCATGGTAGTGCTACTGACCATCTACCATCTACTGACCGTCAGGAGAACACTGAAACCGGTCTTATAATTCGAATTTGCCGGGGTTTGGACAGCCCCTGCCTGCCCTGTACTAGACATTTTTGGTTTAAAATGAATACGTCAAACTCAAAATGACATTTCAAATGACTTCATTTGTCATGGTGTCACTCATGTCTGTCAAGTCAAATATAATATATCAGATATGTATCAGTATCAGATGATCAGCTGTTTAATTGAATTGGTTCAATTTTCATTTGAGTTTCGCCGTTTTGTGTTTATTATTATCTTCTTAACCTAAACCAAAGTAATTTTTATTTAATATTAAGTAAAATGACAGTAAAAATTCGTGAAAAACTTGATAATGACGATGATCCTGTTGAAAATATGCTAAAAAAGTCAGGTTGTTTAGAACTACACTACAAAGTACAGGTAACACGACTTTATTAAGTTTAATTTGTTTGTTTTGCTATAATTGTCATGCTCATCCGCATTATTTGTAACTTATTTACTAATTAAAGTTAATTTTAATGTTTTTAGGAATGTATAGCCACTACGAAAGACTGGAGAAAATGTCAAACCGAAGTCAATAGTTTCAGAGACTGCATCAATAAGCATAAAGAACAAGCAAATGTAACAAAAAGTTAAAAATCAATTTTAATTAGATATAATTTGTTTTTATTTTAATTCATTTTACAATAAATGGATACAACTATAATAATTATTATGTTATGAATGATGAAAAGGTATTTTTATTTTACAAATATGACGTTAAAGACTCGTTCGAAGTAAGGCGAGTGCCCGCCACACTCACGTATTCGTCTCGCTTCGCCCAACTCTTCGAGAGTGTGATGGGGTAATATAATATTCACATAAAACAGCCGCAATCCGCTTTTTTTTCTTTATTAGTTTTTCAGTAATATAATGTCACTGAATTTGATTTCTCTATGTTACAATTACAAGTAAACAAATGTCAATGTCAAATCAACAATATTTAGGGTTATGTTATGTATTGGTTTGTTAATTTTAGGTTAGGTTAAGACCAAACAAAATGTATAAGAAAATTAATTTACCTTATTACTTATCGTTTTATTCAAATTACTGCACTAAAGTTAAAATAGACCCCAATTTAAAGGAGCAGTTCGACTCTCAATTGTATAAACCACGAAAACATCCAGGCAGTGCAAGAATAAAGACCGTATCATTACCTCCCAACATTCAAAAGGCCATAAAACTGATTTTGCAAGACACCGGAGCGAAATCTCTATTGGAAGAAAGTCGAAAATTGAACAGTTATTTACAATCTAGATTGCTACCGCCAGAAAGTTATCAAATAGACGAAAAAGCAGCAAAAATTTACAACAGTGTTTCTAATAGTTATTTCTCGAAAATCAATAAAGAATTGAGTCCGGATGAATTAGAAAAATGCAATAAAAATGTTCAAATGAAGGTGTTTAATATTTTAAAAAGAAATGTGTACGGGTGGGCTAATATAAATTACGATAAACCAACATCCTTGCAATATTTGATGACAAGGGCCGCGCCCGAATACGCGGCGGCTTTGCGCGTTATGGACGAAATAAAAAAGAAATGTCCCGATTTCAAACCGAGAAGCTTTTTCGATTTCGGCTCTGGTGTTGGAACGGGCACATGGGCCGTTAACACTTTATGGAAAAATGATATTTTTGAATATTTCACAGTGGACACATCGGCGGACATGAACGAATTGGCCAGATTAATACTGTGCGATGGCAAAGAGAATGTAGAGATGCCGATGAAAAGTTATTTTCAAAGACAATTCTTACCAGCAACGTCTACCTTGAAATACAATATAGTTTTTTCAGCATATTCACTGTTGGAGCTGCCAAGCATGAAAAACAGATTAGAAACTATACAAAAACTATGGAACAAAACCGAAGACTTCCTAATTATCATAGAGAATGGTACAAACGCTGGATTTCATGTCATAAACGAGGCTAGGGATTTCATTTTGAATTTGAATAGTAAAAACAAAGTTGGGTATGCATTTTCACCGTGTCCCAATGACAATGTTTGCCCGAGATACCTCGAACAGAAGACTCCATGTAATTTTATTGTTAAATGTGAAACTTTGAATTTTGGTGCAAAGGCTCAAATTGTAGCAGAGTTATTTTCTTATGTAATCTTGAGGAAAGGTGCCAGGCCCTCGGACGATCCCCAATGGCCACGAGTTGTGAGAGCACCCATCGTAAGATCGGGGCACGCAATATGCAGGCTGTGCACCAAAGAGGGAGAGTTGAAGGAGATAATTTTTTCAAAAGCCAAGTACGATCAGGCCACATACAGATGCGCTAGGTCATGTAGCTGGGGTGACGAGTTGCCTATGAAATAAAGGAATCACATATATGTATGAAACTTGTGTTTTAATTTGAAAGCTTCTTTTTTATTTTTATTTATTTAGGTAAAAACAGTCTTCTCATATAAAAATACCTTACATAAAATCACTTACAAGTGATGGTCCAAATAGATATTTTAAAAAGAATACAATAAACAATGGTGCTCGCGACTTCGTCCGCGTAGAAAAGTATAAAACGCCATCTACCGTATTTTGGATAGATGGCGCTATCTCCCGGGCCAAGTCGCCAGTATTTACTTTTATTTAAGATTTCCCGTAGGAATGAAGCATTTTCCCAAGGTAAAAAGTAGTCTATGTTCATCACAGATAATGTCGGCTTCTAATGGTAAAACAATTTTTCAAATCGGTCCAGTAGTTTCGGAGCCTATTCTATACAAACAAACAATCAAATGTTTCCTCTATAATATTAGTGTATATAGATGTAAAGCGCTATTATAGATCTCTACTAGCTGCTGCCCGCGACTTTGCCCGCGTAACTTAGTAAATTATATTACTAAAAACCTTCCTCGAGAACAAATCTATCCATTGGTGAAAACAGCATGAAAATCGGTGCAGTAGTTTTTGAGTTTATCGCGAACAGACAGACGCGGCGGAGGATTTCGTTTTATAATATTTAAAGATAATGTTACGGGTGCAAATTAAAAATGTAATAGCAAATTTTCCATATTTATTTATTTACAAGCTGATGCCAGCGACTTTGTGCGCGTTGAAAAATAAAAATATAAAAGCCACATACTTCAACAATACTTTTTTCTGTTCTTTGTTGTATCCCTGATAACGTGTGTGCAAAATTTCATGATGATCGGTTGAGTAGGCGGTTGGCATGAAAAGGTAACAGAAAGACAATGTTACTTTCACTATTGGTATGGATTTGGAGGGTTGTGATCATAATATGAATCTGAAGATTGTCTGAAAGTTTCATCAAAATCGGTTCAGCGGTTTTGGAGTCACATACACACACGAATGGTCCGTGAGCCAGCGACCGATTTTCATGACCAATTTCCTCTCAGTCGATAACTTGTAAAATGATTGAGAGAGTTGTATCATGAAGCGTTGTGAACGTCAGCTGCGGCTCCGAAGGTGGGTTGAGCAGTAGAGTGGTAGCCGCCCACGCACATAATAAAAAAATTTTTTAATCATTTATTCCCAATTAAAAATTCATCAAATTATAGTTAGCCTAATATTTTGAAGAAACAAAATTGTCAGCTATTTTTAAATGGTGGATTATACGTCAGCAGGTCACACGAATATATACGTGTTCAGTGATTATCTACCTCCCAATAGAAAATTTATCAGATGATAGTTTATGTATTACTGTTAATAAATAAAAAAGTCAGCTGGCTATATCTTGGTGGAATGCTTGTCAGCTGATGCTCTGAAAGTGTAACGGGCTACCACTGCTCAATCCACCATCGGAGCCGCAGCTGACGTTCACAACGCATCGTGATACAACTCTCTCAGGCATTTTACAAATTATCGACTGAGAGGAAATCATTGACGAAATTAGTGCCTGGCTTACGGACCAGAACACATTACATATTACACACTGCTGAAAGTAGCTAGGAGGAAGATTGCAAAATGCGTTGTTATTTTCCTATTAGGTATTTGCAATCTTACTAGGATATTTGTGAAATTCCGTTCTTTTCTATTATACTGCAACATACACTTGGCTCAAAAATTCACCAATACCGCTGCCGAAGGTATTCTATGTATTCTGCTTAATAGGCACAACATAAATTTATTACCATTAATATGTAATTAAAAAGCTAATAAAATTATAAGATCAATGTGTGATTGCAATAACTTAGAGACTATGAAAATTCTTGCGAATTAGGTATGACAGGGACATACTTATACTATATAGTATGTCGTTATATTCCAACAAATTAAAATTCGTAATGAGCATTACTAGCTGGTGCCCGCGACTTCGTATGCGTTGAAAGGTGTGACGACTGACGACAGTAACAGTACTCAGTAGCGTCGCCGCGTGACAGCGGCGCCCAATCCGTACTAATCCATCAATATCTTTTTTATGTCTTTATACTTGCTTTATTTAAACTATAGCCTATGTCATCTGATGTATAAGCTATATATAAGTACCTTTTATTGTAAAGTTTCATTGAAATCCATTCAGTAATTTTTTCGTGAAAGAGTAACGAAAATCTATACAAACTTTAGCATCCTTACTTAGGTACTAATATTATAAATGTAAATGTGTTTGTTTGTTACGTTTTCACGCAAAAACCACTGAACCGATCACCATGAAATTTTGCATACACGTTGTCTTTGACACCAGAAAGAACATATTAAGAAAAAATTACTGATCCCGAGGGGATTTTATACAGTTTCGATTTGCGTAAATTAGCGCCATCTGTCATTGAAAAGTGACATTATCATATATAATAATAAATAAATATGACCCACCTTCCACACAGCACCATCTAGTTCCACACTAAGCAACTAATGCTTGTATTATAGATACCAGACAATTGATATATACTACTTACACAGACTACTTTTTTTTGTAAATACATATATATATATATTATAAATACAAAACATCCATGACTCAGGTAAATGTTAACACATAAACATTTGACCCTAGCGGGATTCGAACCCGTGACCGTTTGGTTACTAGCCACTAGACCAAACGTGTCGTTAATAATATATAATACTAGCAACCATCAGATAGCGCAATAGCAACTGCTTTTTAAATTTGTTTTTGCGATATCTCTTCTCATCGTATATATATTATCTTTTTCAACGCGGACGAAGTCGCGGGCACTCAGCTCATTTATAATATTAGTACGGAGTACGGATTCTCATACAAACTTTAACATCTTATCTTATAAGATACCTACTAGCGACTCGCCAATAGTAAGATGGATAAAGGAGTAAGATCATGCATCACGATTCTGTTCTTTATTACCTAATACAATAGAACATTAACACCTCTACTATCTATACTCTATATACTAATATTATAAAGAGGAAAGATTTGATTGTTTGTTTGTTTGTATAGAATAGGCTCCGAAACTACTGGACTGATTTGAAAAATTCCGTTACCATTAGAAGCCGACATTATCCATGATGAACATAGGCTACTTTTTGCTTTTTAGGGAAAATGCTTCATTCCTACGGGAAATCTAAAATAAAAGTAAATACTAGCGGCTTGGCGCGGGAGATAGCGCCATCTATCCAAAATACGGTAGATGGCGTTTTATACTTTTCTACGCGGACGAAGTCGCGAGCACCAGCTAGTATTTCATAAGCATATTTTATTAAAATTACGCGGGCCAAGTCGAGTGCAAAAGCTTGTGTTATATAAACGCATCATTCGAAATGATTTTACACGCTGCTTTATTATTTATTTATTTGATAATTTTAGAATTAGAAGGCACTTACATTTACCCTAATTGGAAACTCTAATGTTTGCAAAGATTATAACAATAAAAATGTTTGCATTATTATGAAAATAACTTCGCTCTTAACAATTGCATGCGATTCATTCAAAACTTCGCATAATTAATTGCTGTACGATTCCAAAGCAAACATAAAAACCGTATTACAAACATCTCTTCCATTCATTTAACGCCGTTACTTGGCACAGATACGATACGAGAAGTTTGATTTAGCTCTATTTTTATCTTATTTCGTAAGAAAATGTTTTTTTTTTTTTAAATAAATAATCGAAACAACTCCTAAAGAAATTCTTTTTTTAAATTTCAAATCATAAACTGGTGTTTTTTTTTAATAATGCGGGTTATTAATTGTTTTGTAGTCTGCGTTTTTGTTTTAGTAAAAGTTGACAGATGTTTAAGCGGTGAGTAAGAGAATGGAGTGGTTTATTTTTGTCTTTGATTTATATTTGTGCGTTTTTTTAGACAATATATTGTCTATAGTCTGCGCGCCGGCTCCGAGGAATCTTAGAAATGTTTAGGTGAAGGAAGACCTAAGTAGTGCAAGGATTATTTTTGATCTTACCGCTCGATTTCGCA
Organism: Synanthedon vespiformis; assembly: GCA_918317495.1. NCBI lineage: Eukaryota > Metazoa > Arthropoda > Insecta > Lepidoptera > Sesiidae > Synanthedon > Synanthedon vespiformis. Next base: position 3,129,574 of record OU906974.1, read on the forward strand.
ACCGTCGTAGCGACATCTGCCGCCGAAAAAAAAACTATGCGAAAATAGAAATCTTGTATGAAAAGTTTAATTCGCGTTGAGGAACGAGACAAAAGCGCAGTTAACCGCAATAATATGCAGGTCAACGACATCTGTCGTCGAAAAAAATAAACTATTTCAACTAATTTTTCACTTCTGATGTGCTTCACACATATTTTTTAATATTTCAGAATGCATTTTATCAATAAACAATGATTTTGGAAACCCACAACCCGTGTTTATTAGGAACAATTCATTTTTAACGCCAAATCAGATAGAAGGTACAATTTTGATTGAAAAAGACGAAGCTGTACTTGTCGCTTGCACAGGAGACAGAAGACGTATAGTGCTGGGTGATGAAATTACGGATTACAGTTTATCAGTAAGTTATAAATAAGTAAATAAATAAAAAAAATAAGACAGCAGTAAACTTAATTACATTAGCGATCGTTAACATTAAAATATAATCAAAAATTAGATTGAAATTAAGTTAATTGCTTATCCACTTAATAAGTACTTAAGTGCAAACATACATACCTATATTAAGTTTTCCTATGTAAAGTAGGTATAATTAATATTGGCCATCCATATTATCGTAAGTATGTTTCAGAAAGCATTCTGCCAGTCAAACACAACCTTCAGGATAGAAGATTGGATGGGAGAATTAAAGAATGTAAAATGTAATTCCCATCCATGGTTCACTGCTGAGGATACGAAGGAATCCTGCTACGGAGGAAGACACGTATTTAGGTATGAATGTAATCAATCAATCTATCTATACTAATATTATAAGGAGGAAAGATTGGATTGTTTGTTTGTATAGAATAGGCTCCGAAACTACTGGACTAATTTGAAAAATTCTTTTACCATTAGAAGCCGACATTATCCGTGATGAACATAGGCTACTTTTTACCTTGGGAAAATGCTTCATTCCTACGGAAAATCTAAAATAAAAGTAAATACTAGCGGCTTGGCCCGGGAGATAGCGCCATCTATCCAAAATCAGGTGAAGCGACTAACATGACAACTGCTTGGTGATATTCATAGCAAGACACACAACACGGACGAAGTCCGAGCATTAGCTAGTATAATAATAAATCTGTAAGTGTAAGTATTGTATGTACGTATGTATGTTCCTCCATAACTCTTAAACGAATTAACCGATTTTCATGAAACTTGGTAGATAAACATTTAGAAGTACGGGACACGTGATAGGCTACTTTTTATCTTTTTTAACGCGGACGAATTCGCGGGCAACAGCTAGTAAATAAATAAATATCTTCACACATTCAACACAGCACCATCTAGTTCCACACTAAGCAACTAATACTTGTATTATGGATATTAGATAGTCCTATACTACATAGATTCAAGAGCGTAGCCAGCTATGGGCTCAGGGTGGAGCATTTTTCATACAAAAAAGTTATACCCACATCTTATAGCATCCTGTATCTGTATGTATAATTCGAATTATCTAAAACACTTTCTTATTGCTCTTACACCTACTTACATCACGAAATCTTCCATCCAAAAATGTCGACTGACGACTGTTGAGTGTGAACTTCTTACGGATATTAAGTACTGTAGTTATTACCTAGATAATTAAGTTTTTTTGGTTTGATTAGGTACCTTACAGGTCAGAGCCAGGGTGGGGCAAGCGCTCCACCCTGCCCCACCGTGGCTACGCCCATGCATAGATTACTTGTTTGTGAATACATACATTATTATAAATGCAAAACATCCACGACTCAGGTACAAAGGTAAAATGTATATATATTTTGATTTTTAAATTTCAGAGTTGGATATAAAATAGATGGGAAATTCTACAAATTGTACGAATCTTGTTTCGATCGTGATCTGTTAACAACCTTATACGTTAAACACGAATTGACTCCGTTGAGTAGACATTTACAAAATGGAGGCGCAAGGCCGCCTTTTGTTGGTAAGTGCGTGGGACATGGAATTAGTAACTGAAATAATTAGATAAGATACTTAAAAGTATATATACATATACTAGTGACATATCCTATCTTTTAAGTTGGACCAAAATTACATATAGTTACGAAATTTGATCAAAATCGGTTCAGTAGTTTATAAGAGTTCATTGGCCTCAAACATGTGACACATATTTTATATATACATTAAATTTCAGAAGGCGACATGTTCAATAACATAGACGTGAATAGGCTTTACAAAATGAAGAGTCAGAAGGAGAGATTCAACCTTTTACTAGGTGATAACATGGACATGAAATATCTTACCAAGAATCAGGTAGGTATAGACATCCTAACCTTGAGTGGGTATCTTTCGTTTGCGCATGTAGAATTGCAAACAATACGGTGGACTTGGGCCCCTGGGAAACGATAGAAAATAAAGCCCGATTGGTTGTTGTAACGCCTACATAAAATTTTGACCAATCACTGGGCTTTATTTCTATCGTTTCGTAAATACGCAACGCTCCCGTTTGCATTGGTTTGCTCTTGGCTAGGGCCCTTGCTCTCTCATACAAATGTTATCATTGCGTCTCGCTCATTCCGTGGCTCCCCCATCCCCGCATTGCAATACGTCACAAACAGTCCCAAAATCGGTTACAGCGCATATTTGACACGTGACATCGCCAGAGCCCATTAAGATTTGCGCCGATTATAAGGCTTACGTGGCTCTTGCGGACGTAGCGGTGTGTGGGGATCCGAGGATAAGGCCTTGATGCAATCTCAAACCTACACATTACCGCTGATGGTGGAATCCCTGGGGGTTTTAATGGGTATTCCCGAAGACGATAAGTCACTCTACCGGACGAGTCACACACTACTCGTCGAATGTCCCCTTCGACAAGGGATAGTGCGTAATTGTCATCTCCCCTCTATTCTGTTGGAGAGCTGTGTGTTGGGTCCTTAATTAAAAGACTTCTTATTTTTAGCTTCATTCACTTCCCGACACATCGATATTACCTATATTATATTACCTACATCGATATTATAGACAATTTTATTAATAGACAGACCATTAGACTACAACACCCTTCTAAAAAATTTAAAATAAAGTACGAGAAGTACTTGTACGAGAACTTTGAAGTTTTTATAGAGCGAGTACATATTATAAATACAAAACATCCATGACTCAGGTACAAAGGTAAAACGTTAACACATAAACATTTGCTCCTAGCGGGATTCGAACCCGCGACAGTTTGATTAACAGATATTGTTGCTAGCCACTAGACAATGAGTTGTGACACGACCATAATGTCTTGTGTTTTTCAGTTCTTAACTCGAGGACATCTCGCTGCTCGGGCTGATTTTCCACTGCGCTTTCTGCAAAGAGCTTCTTTCCACTACATAAACGCTGCACCGCAGTGGATACGTGGCAATGCAGGAGATTGGGCTGCTTTGGAAGAGGTATTTCCTCAGGGACCTCACGACTCACGATATGCATTTTCAGGCTTAGAACACTACCTTACCTTACCTATGATTTTATTTTTTATAATAAAAAAACTAACGCCTGACTAAAGTGTTATAGCAACAAGAGGTCAAGCGTTATATTGCTTACTATTTTTTATTTTTCAACGCGTACTACTATCAGGTGGTAATAAAGTCCTTATTTTACTATAGGTGAATTATTATATTAAGGTTTGAAGGCGACACTAGTGCGGGAATCGGCGCATGTGTACAATTGCGCACAAAATTGCTTTTCTTATTTCGTAATTTTTCACCTCACTAACTTAACATTACAGGCAGTGTTGATATTCCTTCCATAAAGTCATCGTGCGATGTCGAAGAACGTTTTTTTAGGCATTTATTCACTATGACGTATTACTAATACGATAAAACAATCTGTGCGCGACAGTACCCAAGAGTCTCGAGACGCGCGAACGCAGTGCGCGAGGTGAGCGTCTGAGTCTACCAATAACGTGTCGACACACGCTATTGGTAGACTCAGCCGCTCACGCTCCTCTGCCCCCTCAAACACCTAAAAATAAAGTTCTGCGCACATTTGCCGAGAAGTCTTTATTCGCTACACGAACTATACACACAATACCTACACTTACAGATTTACTATTATTATTATTATTATTGATATTTTTTTATTTATTTTATTATGTTAAGGTCGACAGACAGGCTGACGGTCCACTTGATGGTAGGTGGCTACCGTCGCCTATAACACAAGCAACGCCATAAGTGCTACAAGTGCGCTGCCGACCATAGAAGGATTAAGGATAAGGGATAAGGAAGGAAAGGGGTAATAGGCTCTGGCATCCCTTACTCACTCACCGAAACACAACAGCACATAATGCTGTTATTTCACGGTGGTATTCTGTAAGGTGGTGGTATATTGATTCTTATCCAATGAATAAACTGTAGCATTGACTTAGGTGCACACAATTTTATATGAAAATGGCGTGTGTTTTAGTTGGCCTCTTACCTCTTACTTTGAACGCTACACGAACTATAACATTATAAATGTGAAAATATATATTTTTAATTTATCATCGCATACGAAGTCGCGGGCATCGGCTGGTAATAAAATAATATAAAAAAATGACACATTCTGTCTAGGCAATAAGACGTCGTCTCCAGAACTATGAAAATTCTGTACTGGTTTACACCGGAACCTATGGAGTGGCGACTTTAGTGAGCGCTGATGGGAAACAAACGGAATTGTACCTCGGAGATGATGATAACAACAACAGAGTTGTTCCGGTTCCATTATACTTTTATAAGGTAACTAGCATCGAATTAATATAACTCTAGTAACTAGCTGTACCTTATAAAACTTGTGTAACTTTGTAAATTATATAATATAGCTGTTGCACCCGACTTCGTCCGCGTAACTTTATAAAATACAATACATTCGTTTCTGTGAAACGATGGAATGGAAATACACATACAAAATGTAAACCCAATCGGTCTTCCAAGTCGTTTAGTAGTTGACATACCGACAGCAGCGCCACCTACCGGGTCCAATTGAAAAAAAAAAAATGTATTTTTAAATCATCCAACAAACCATCGAAATAGCCATATAAATTTTCAACCCAATCGGTTCAGCCGTTTAGAAGTTATGCGAAAAAAGATAAGTAAGGAAGATACCCGTTTACCCGTAGGAATGAAGCATGTTCCCGCGGTAAAAGGTAGCCTATGTTCATCACGGATAATGTCGGCTTCTAATGGTGAAAGAATTTTTCAAATCGGTCCACTAGTTTCGGAGCCTATTCAATACAAACAAACAATCATATCTTTCTCTTTATAATATATTAGTATATAGACACAAAACATCCATGACTCAGGTACAAAGGTAAAATGTTACAGCGGGAAAATACTTCATTCCTACGGGAAATCTTAAATAAATGTAAATACTAGCGGCTTGGCCCGGGAGATAGCGCCATCTATCCAAAATACGGTAGATGGCGTTTTATACTTTTCTACGCAGACGAAGTCGCGAGCACCAGCTAGTTTATAATATGTATGTATTTACAAAAAAAAGTAATCTATGTAGTATATCAGCTGTCTGGTATCCGTAATACAAGCATTAGTTGCTTAGTGTGGAACTAGATGGTGCTGTGTGCAATGTGTGAAGATATTTATTTATTTACTAGCTGTTGCACGCGACTTCGTCCGCGTTAAAAAAGATAAAAAGTAGCCTATCGCGTGTCCCGTACTTCGAAATGTTTATCTACCAAGTTTCATGAAAATCGGTTAATTCGTTTAAGAGTTATGGAGGAACATACAATACATAGAGAAAAGAAATTGTAAAAATGGTCAATTTAGTTTGAGTATCATGTATAGGGGCCCTAGACAAAGTATCATGACGAAGACGATAACGAAGTTCGAAAACAACAAAATGTATGGGAAGTATCACGTGACTTAACGAAGGCATATGTCAATCCCATACATTTTATTGTTTTCGAAGTTCGTTATCGTCTTCGTCATGTTACTTTGTCTAAGGCCCTAGAGCCTATATACACGATATTTCTGATAACAAAGTAAATTGCTCTATGACCGACCCCTACAGATTTATTACATCAGTCAACAAAAAAAATATATTTTTTTTTGGGTTTCTGTTCTAATGCTTAAATTCTGATTCTAGACATCTAAAAATAGTTACATTTTCATTTTTAGCTTTTAAAGTTTGCTTTTGCCTGATTTATGACGATAAGTAAGATACGAGACAGCCCATACAAAGTACAAACATAAGAGAAACACTAAAAATATTCATTTTTGAACTTAATTTTTCCGTTATTTTACATATATTTCCTGTTGTTTATCAAAAATCTTAATTGACAAAGGCTCTAGTGTTCAACAAAAACTTTTCTAATTGTAATTGAAAATAAAAGTATGGAAATAATGTATGAATCTATCATTTTAAGTTACAAAAGCTAACTTTCACCAAAAAAATTATTCATTCCCTTATTTTTAACATAGAAGAAATCAAAATTTCATATGCAGAAGCCAGACCCAAAAATCGTGTTGACCTGTGTTATTAGTATTGAATATTGATATTGATAGGCGACAGTAGCCACTTATCTACCATCAAGTGAACCGTCAACCTGTCTGTCAATCTTAATATGAAAAAGTATCTTTTTTCAGGTCGTATACGATCCAGAGAACAAAACGGCCACAGCTTTCGTATCAATCAATTCACCATACTACAATGAAACTGTGTTAGAAGAGTTGACGTTTTGTAGCGACATCTGTGAATCGAATTCGAAGTTCAAATGGTTAAAATGGCGGCCAAACGATGACACTTTCAGTTTTTGTTGTGAATACAATGAGTTTTCAAAGAAAATCGATTATTTACCCATTGCCGAAGTAAAAGATTTATTTTATTAGATGTTAAGAGCATTGCAGAATCAGAATCACGTTGGAGTGAAAATTTATGATTCTAAAAAAATAGGACGCCACTGTCGTTACATTATTTTTGAACGCCGACGAAGTCGCATGCAACAGCTAGTGTAAAATAAAACTACAACGATTTATACTTGAGAACTTTTTTATTTTTAAACATTTCTTGTTAAAATTGATTTCTTTAATAAATATTTTTCTTAATACATTTTTTTCTTACACCAATTGTCTTTTGTCTTTGAGATTATATTTTTAAAATTTTATATAAACTGACGACACCGGGATTACACCAAATACGTGTGACATGACCTCCATAAAAGCATACTACAGCATATTATTATCATCGAATTAATATAATATAACTCTGCGAGCAATATGCTTTCAACCCTTTAGCCCCCAGAATCGGATTTATCCGACAATTATTTTTTGTCCATTTCGCCAGAGCCGGATATAGGGTAAAACGACCTAATATTGGCACCGTAAACTTTTCACTAAAAAATAAGAAAACTATTCCATAAACTGTGTTCCCACAAAAAATAAATGAATCTTAGCTTTACGAGAATTGTTAACACTATAAACAGTCAAATGATTTAAACATTGTCAAACTTTCAAATTTTATTTGAGTTGAACAAATACGTCGAAAGGTACAGTCGGCCGCATAAGTCGATTAACACATTCAAAAGTGCAAAACAACTGAACACTCAACTTACTTACTTACTGAAGTTTTTTACGATCGTTTGTACGTGAAGTTTATTTTGTTCTCTAGTCGTGACAACGACTTAAGGCGCGTTGAGTGTTTAGTTATTTAAATATGCCGACTTTTGCGGCCGACTGTACCAATAAATGGTCGTATTTCTTAAAGTGCCAATAATTGGGTGTTTTCCCCTATACTAGTATGGTATATGACAAATTCCTCTACTTTTATAGTGTTTTTGGACTGCGTTCCTGCAATCATTTGGCCAAGGCTAATTTGTCTAATAACCACTGTACTAGTACTATTCGAGCATAATTTGATTTAAGCATAATTAGATCTGGACAAGATTTGATCGTACCTTCTGGAGCGACCTGTCAGCGCTACATAATTATGCTTGGCCACATTTTCTCTACCCTTTCGCTGAATCTTGGCCAGCTGTCAAATATGATATGACAGATTTTATGTCAAACGACGCGTCCTTCGAAAGAAAATTAATTTCTAGTACTATTCAAGCATAATTAGATCCGGACAAGATTTGATCATACCCGTTCCGGAGCAACCTGTGTCAGTGCTTCATATTCTTGGCCACAATTTCTCTACCCTTTCATTAGGTTGAATGTTGGCCTGCTGTCAAATATGATATGACAGATTTTATGTGTAACGACGCGTCCTTCGATAGAAAATTAATTATAGACTATAGTCTCGAGATCTGACACTGCTGACAGTAGAGCTAATTATAGGTCGTCCTTTTTTTATTTTTTATTAAAGATGTCTCTTCTCTTGACTAACAACCAGCCGGATGCGTAATGATTTGAATTATGTGTACACGTTTTTAAGGTGTCTTTAAGCTAAATTAGTTAGGAATAGTCATAGTTTTATAAAAATATAGTTTTTATGTCTAGGAAATCAATTTATAATTATTTTAAAACATAACCTAAAATTTGTATAAACCTAAACTAATCCAACCTAAATAAGCGCACAATCTGCTACAACCAGTATTCCGTGTTAGCTCGCTCCGCTCACATTAATTTTCATAACATTCCGGAACCTAACCTAACCTATTTGTTTCCAGTGCTAATAAGTCTTTTAATACATTTTGTAATGAGCCCACAATTGTTCCGCTACAACTAGTAGGTGACGCCGCGGCTGATAGTCAAACAAATCTGGTATTGAGGTTATGTTTTAATGTTTATAAAATTAATTGTAAATGTATTTCCTAGACATAAAAACTATATTTTTATAAAACTATGATTATTCCTAACTAATTTAGCCAAAAACACCTTAAAAAAACGAGTACACATAATTCAATATCCAACCCCAAAGGGGGTCTAAAAATTTGTCTTAACCACTATCAGATCTATTACACGTCTCTATTTTCAACAATTGCACTGAGTTCTTGTCTATCTCTTTTATTTTCGCATGCGCACGCTATCAACGCCAACAAATGCTTGTTAGAATACCCGTTCCGTTCCAACACAAACTCCTCCAGACTTATCCGGGGCAAATAAAACGCCTTCACATATTTGTCCACGTAATCTTGATACGGCACCGGCTTTAAACCGGATATTTTCTCCAATTTCACAAACAACTGCCTATAATCCAGTTGCATCAAACCTCTGCCACCGTTCGAACACTTGTTCGCGTTCGAGAAACCCTCAACGAGCAGATGAACTATAAACTTCGACACCATACTCCAAATTGAGTTTAAAACTATTGAATTCAAACTGACTTTTGTTGAAATATTCTCAAGACGTAGTGCAAAATATTGTATTTGTCTCGTAACCATGTCAACATAGGGACTATGCTCTACCGCAACATTCTTCACGTCCCATCTAACTTGCGACATGGCTATCAAAACCGATCTAGCGTCTAACGCTTTAGACGCGGAACACATGTAAATTGGTTGCCTCAAATCCACTGCAACAGCGAGTGTATTATCACGGAAATGTTCCAGAATAATTCTCTGGTGTTGAGAGACTATGGACTCCAAATAGGGCTGGAGCAACTCAAATTGTTTCGCCAAAAACACAACACTTTCAACGGCCACTATCCTCTCGCTCAGACCGTGTAACGTGTCCTCGGATGTCAATACTAAATGTTGTGGGATTTCGGGACAAACGAACATCTTTGTCCCGTCCTCATCGATGTTCGTAGACGAGTCCATACAGTTCGATATCCGTTTCAAAGTTTGCGTCAATTTTGCACTGTACAAAGTGCTCGATGAAACCTCCAGATCGGACGTGAAAAACAGATGCACCGTGTAAAAATAGTAATCAAACAATTGATTTATTAACATCACAACTTCTAGGGATATTTGTGGCAAATATCTGCAAATCTGAAGGTATTGCCCACAATTTCTCAACACCGAGAGGGTAGTGTTCGAAAGAATTACGCTCTCTTTGATTTTTGACGGGCTTTTTGTGTTTGAATTTTCATTTTCATCCACAAAATCCCTTCTCAGTTCCTCCGGCTCATCGTCCGATTCATCACTCGGCTCTATTTCCGGTTCCAAGCCGAATATATCGTCATTGGTGACATTTTCGTCTTTGAACATTTCAAACGGCGTATGAGTTGTTTTGGGGTTAAAATACTTCGCTATATAGACACTGTCATCTTGAGAATTAGCCGACGAGGTGCCACCGTCGGACTGAGTTTTTGAAACAACCGAAGCATCACACTTTAAATTTGTCAAGTGTTTTCTAAACAATTTAAACTCCTGAAGATTGAGAATGTTGAATGTCGATTTAACTGGACACTGTTCCCAACCCTCGTTCTCGAGAAACAATTTCAATTCCTCCATTCTACCTCTGTGATAGTTCTTTATATACGAAACGCTATGAGTCTTGATAAAATCCTGCAGAATATCCGATTTATCACCACAAAACACTTCGGCGACTTGAGTCAATTTCCTCATGATCCCCAACATTTGTATGAACTTCTCAAACGGATACTGTTCTAAGCCTAAACTCTTCAAAAATACCGACACCTTCCCCTGAATGTCGTGCCAGATTCTAGCCAAGCCCGCATTCAATTTCTGCCTAATATATTCCCTGCTGAATTTCTGCTCTATCTCCAATACGTTACTAGATTTCTGTACCGGCTCGTCGTCGTGTTTCGAATGCCACTTCACTAATAAATAATAACTTTTCATAATCAAAAATAGATTCTCGCACAATTTTAACAAACACACCGGCGCTTTCGTTGCGGGCACCGCTTGGCACATGTCCTGAAATTTCGTTTCAATTGTCACCTCACCCGCGTAAGGTTTGACCGCTTCCACGGAAGCCTCGTTCACCGCTGACGAGTAGTGCATATGCAATTGTTCCATAGCCGCTTGAGTTTTACCCAACAGTGTGTAAGCCTTTCTCAATTTGGCGAAAACTGTTTCATCAAAATTGTGACAAATCCTCGAAAGCACCGAGTCCAATTTCTCCTCGGTCATGTCCAATGTATCTTGAAGTCTCGCTGTTAGGTCAGCTATACAAGTGAACTCTCCATGATTCGCAGCCGCCTTTCTACTCTTCAATATTAGTTCGATCGCCTCAAAATACTCTTTCTTTGACAACAACTCGGCAACGTCTCTCTCGACACCGCGCAAATTTCTCAACAAATCCAACGATTTTAGCACAGATCTAATTATTTGTCTCTTTCTAAAGTTCGCGAGAATCACAAAGGTCGATATTGTTAGATGGTTTGACGCGGCGCGAAGATGTTCCCTTGTCTGTTTGCACGTTTGCAATGTCTTTGCCAATTGTACGCGTATATTTTGAATTTCCCCAAATTCCCTGTCACAATTGTCGCGTTGTTGAGATATTAAGTGTAACGCTTTGCCAGATACCACCTGTAAAAGGGAAACGTAGTTATACGTTTGAAAAGGACAAAACCTTTTGAACTATAGTGTAGTGATAAAACAGTGATATTCACAAAGATCACAATAACAAAGTGTCTTTTGAATTAGTGCAGTGACAAGCTAGTGATATGTAGTGAAGTTAGTGCTACTTGTAAAGAACACAATAACAAAGTGTTCTCCCCTTAATAGAGACAGTAAGAATCGTGTTAATGGACATTATTCTTAGTAAATATTACAGTTAGTAGTTTAGGTTATATTAAAATTACTCATTAGTCATACCCCGGCGCCAGATACAGTCAAATGTTTGAACAAAGACTTTGAGCTACTTTGCTCACACATTTGGACACATGTTTGTTGTACTTGCCAGACATGCTTTGCAACACGTTCGCTTCACAGTATTCAAATAGGTAACACAAGATGGACGACGACTTTATGGACGCAGTATATTATTAAAGTCTATTATCTATTATTTAAGTCTACAAATTAAGCTAAAAAGTCTCTATTTTTTTATTATTAAGCTAAGTAAGCTAAGCTAAGTCGGTAATTTTTTTATTATTAAGCTAAAAAAGAGTTATTATGAAAATAACTCCAGTGGAATTTGCGAAAGTGTAGCAGACTACGCACTGTTTGAACTTTGAACGCTTTGATGTGCGCTCCAAAAACCGACACCGAATGGCAAAGTGCAAAGATGTAATCAAACTTTGAATAAATACCCAAATACCCGTGCCTCACAAGTGCTCAAATAAGTGAACAAATATTGTTGCTATGTCTGGCGCCGGCTTTAGACTAGATTTTTAATATTATAAGGATGCACTTTTCCAGGTACACCCTTGAAAAAAAAAGTAGTTAGCAGAGAAACAGCATGAGAACAATGAAATTTAAAAGTCATCAAATGAATGAGAATGAGAAGTCATCAAAAATAAATATGTACATATTTTGTAATTTCTGGAAATCTCTCCCCTAAGAGGGTGAAATGGGTTTTGAAAGGTTATGTGGAACACTTCGACATTTTTCAAGTAAGAACAATGAAATTGAATATTAAAGCTTCTTTCAGCAATGTCATTTGTGGAACTCTCTCCCAATTTTGATATATATAAGCCGTGTCCAGAATTGTATGCAATGCAAAATTACAAACCTGTTGCTGTCTCTTCAACTTAGTAAACATTTGTTCAATGGCTTCGCATGTGGGCGGACTTGGGGCATGCTCGAGCACATAACGTCCGGGATCAAACTCGTTTGGCGATGAAAAATATACATTTTCTATTTCACGGAGGACCTGTGGGATTTTAATCGAATTTTTATTATTTTCTTTGGTGGCTTAGCCTTCAATAACTAATCATAAATAATAATAATTCTTAATAAGTTAAGAATGCTTGTTAATTTTATTAAAATATAGTTTTTATGCCTAGGAAATCCATTCACAATTATTTTTATAAACATTTTAAAACATAATAACATAACAATTGTGTGCTTATTACAATATGTGTTACAATACTTACTTGCACTGGAAACAATAGGTTAGGTTAGGTTCCGGAATGTTATGAAAATTAATGCGATCCCACCCGTAACACTGGTTGTAGCAGTACGACTGGTAACAAAATAGGTTAGATTTTGTAATGTTTATGACTGGTTCATTTCAAAATGTGTTATAAAACGTAATGTAATGTATAAAATTAATTGTGAATGGATTTCCTAGACATAAAAACTATATTATTATAAAGTTAACAACCATTCCTAACTAATTTAGCTTTAAAACACCATAAAAAACACATACAAGATTTAAAAAAAATCTCTATTTTACTATATTTTTTGGGTTAGTCCAACTAGTTAGACTATTTGTTAAAAGCAGTCTTAAATAAAGTATAGAACTTACCTCCAAGTCTGCAGCGGAGTGTGCTGCGCTCAGAGACCTCGAGTTTACACCGGGAGGGCAGTTCCTCTTTTCCACACTATCCTCCGACAGCATTGTTTAAAATAACTAAAACAATAATTGACAATTTATAGGCGATTATGGCTATGTTAAAACACTGCGCCTCTGGGTTAAAAGTAAAAAGGCTTACTTTAAATTTTGAATGAATCATAACTTGTAATAAATATTCAAAATATTACACATATATACATAAATACATGTTGTTGTGGTTATTAAAAAATACAAAGAGATTCAAATTAATAAGGTTGAAATTATAGCCTATTCTTATTACTGTATTTCAAACAAATTAATAATAATACAAAATAAAAAATCAATCATTAAAATACAAATACTTGACTTGACAAACATATGACATATAAATACCAAAATTACCAAATGATGATGACAGATGACAAACATATCACTTTACTCTATGTGAAAAACTGAATCCTGCATCCTGAGAAGATGATCTGTGACTCTAGTATCATAATGTCAATGCAGCGAGAGCGTAAAATATTTGTATAGAAAAATTTAATTTGACTTCGTCAATTTACAATATACAAATTTTATACCAATATTTTATTAAGTAGATCGCGCAGAAAGCAGTTTCAAGACTTTCAATTTCAAGTGCGTTCTAATAAAAGCTTTTCATTACAAGGCTCAAACCACAGAACACTAATTAATCACAAGGTCCAAGGCAAGTCACTCAAATAGAGAATAGTATAGTTGTATAGTGAAGTGAATAGTAATGTGTTTCATTTTTGTGTTCTGTGCAAAATAGCGCCTGACGTCATGCGGACGGTGTCTACTTAGTTACGATTGTGATTTTAGTTTATTTAATTTAATGGTGATTTTAGTGGACAACACATTGATGTTTTCAGTGATATAGCAAAAATGGAGACTGAAAGGATGATAGAAGACGCAGCACCGCCTCAGGTAACAATAAAAATTTAATTAGATCATGTCACTATGTTTCCGCCATCTTTGAATATTCTTCAGGCCTTCGGATTATTTTGTATCTTTGAAAGCAATCCCACTTTAGATTTTATATATTTATAAACGTTATGTTCATTGTAAACTTTATTTGAGACATAAAATTCATACTTTTTGTATTGTTTACGATTTTGTAGGTGCTAGTTCTTTTCTGCATTGCAGCTTCATAAAAACCCATCTTTTATGGAATTCTTTTTTTTTAACATTTTAGTACGAATTGAACATATTTTTCACATATATTCATTACATGTTAGAGTAGTTTTGTTTATTTACTTCTATGATAAAATATATATATATATATATATCTGTAACTTTCGTTGAACTGCATTTACAGTTAGATTAAATTGGAAGGTTATTATAACTTTAGAAAAAAAGAAAAAATAATTTCGTTCCAAATTAGACCAAATATGTTAGCTTTGTTTCATTGAAATGTTTCTTCGACATTGTCTTTAATGATAAAATTCAAAAATAATCTCAAAAAATTCACAATGATTCAGTGAAAACATTGATGGCCTACTTTCTAATAGATTTTGTAACTTCGCTACAAATTGTTCAACAAAGAATATGATATGATCATTATGATATAACAGCCTGTTGCTGTCTGGTTATTTTTTTTATGACTTGTTTTGTTATGACACAAATGTAATGGTTATGTAGCTCATTAACTTTTGTATTGCATACATAACAATCCGCAACAAATTGTATGTCATCTACAGTCAACACTAAATTTATAAAGAGAACAGATTTAATTTTTTTGTATGCTTGTTTGTAATGGATAAACTAAAAAACTGCTCAATGGAATAAAAAAAAAATTCGCCTAAACAAAGCTACTTTATCAGGGAGTAACATAGGCTATATTTTATTTGCAAAAAGAGATTCATACGAAAATTACAATAATATAACATGAGTATCCAAATATTTTCAGTCTGAAGTCTGAAGTATCAGACATAGTTATTATACTTAGGCCCTCTTTCACCATCTGTCAAGTAGGCTGTCATTTAAGGTCACCTGTCACCAGGAATAATTTAGCTGATATATCTTTGTTTGTATGGTAAAAGCGTTATACATTAAAAATAAAAAAAATCACCTATTGAAGGATGCACTAAACCGAGTGCATAATAAAAAATAAAATTATTTCTAACAGTAACTAATCAAAACTATACTTGTACTTGGCGAAAGAGGCCCTTATTCTTGTATCTTTTAGTTTGATGTTTAGCATAATAATAGAACATATTATTATGCTAAACATCAAACTAAAATGTCACATTTTGGCATACTTTTAACTTGTGGGTAGAAGTTCATAAAATAAGTTTTAATTTTAAATATACATACTCCACAGTAACTTAGCTAATATAGCATTTTATGTGTTGATTTATAATAATAATAATTTTCTATATCATAAAAAAATATGCCTTTTTCGAATTTTTAAAAGCAATCCCATGGGAATCCCATTTTAATTTTAATTTTTGTTGTAAGTTTTTTACTCCAGTTGTTAACGACCTCTTGACAAGTAAAGGCCTTCTCCATCTCTCTCTATATTTCCCTAAATTGCTTAATAACTCCCAAAAAACTGCTTAGTAAAATAAACTTTTAATAAAACAATAATATTTTGTTATTGATTATCAATATTAGTTTTAACAAGTTTATTATAAACTAGTTGTTGCAGGCGACTTTAGTCTATGTTACTGTCCATGCCAAATGTTCTATGACACTTATAGTTAGGTGAGAGAATTTTTAAAGTTTGTCCCAGCGGTTTTTAAGTTTATTAATTACTAGCTGGTGCCTGCGACTTCGTCCGCGTTGAAAAAGAAAAAAGTAGCCTATTCTGTGTCCCGTACGTCCAAATGTTTATCTACCAAGTTTCATGAAAATCAATTAATTCGTTTAAGAGTTACTGAGGAACATACATACATACATACATACATACATACAATACCTACACTACACTTACAGATTTATTATTAGTATTGATAAACAAAAATACGAATCTTTTCTCTTTAATAATATTAGAATAGTAGAATATTTAAACCTTCTTTGAAAAATTATCTCCGTGATGGTGATAAATGATGGATTTTCCGTAGCGTGATTTGATTTACGCTGAGTTAATAGCTGTTATACTTGAAATTATAGGACATCAAGTGAAGATAATATTATTCATTCCAGGTGCCAATCACATCACTAAAGGCTTTCGAGGCGAACTCCCTCAAGTCTCTGGACGGGAGCGCTCGGCCACCTCCGAGCAGTGTAGCTTACAATTCGGAGAGAGATGCCTGCCTTAACTTCTTCACTAAATGGAACGAAACGGAACAGGTCAGTTATTTATTAAATTAAGGGCCTCCTTCTCACCGTCTGTCAAGTAGGCTAACCGCCATTTAAAGTCACCATTCATCGGGGATGACAGTGTAACTCTTTTTAGATGTCTAGAATCAGAATTTAAGCATTAGAACAGAAACCCAAAAAAAATTTTGTTGACTGATGTAATTAAATAAAATAAAACTTCAACAAACAGCAGATGCTGTTTAACGGAAAAAATGTGAAATCCTATAATAAAAACTAGCGACACGCCCGCGGATTCGCACGTGAAAATGATTTTACACGAATGATTGCAAAAATGTTTTCAGGTTGAGTTTGTGGAACAGCTGTTGGCTCGCATGTGCCACTATCAACATGGTCACATCAATGCGTACCTCAAACCGATGCTTCAGAGAGACTTCATCAGTATGCTGCCCAGTGAGTATATTTCATATCTATACTAATATTATAAAGTGGAAAGATTTGATTGTTTGTTTGTATTGAATAGGCTCCGAAACTAGAGGACCGATTTGAAAAATTCTTTTAGCATTACAAGCCGACATTATCCCTGATGAACATAGGCTACTTTTTATCTATACTAATATTATAAAGAAGAAAGATTTGATTGTTTGTTTGTATTGAATAGGCTCCGAAACTAGTGGACCGATTTGAAAAGTTCTTTCACCATTAGAAGCCGACATTATCCGTGATGAACATAGGCTACTTTTTATCT
Organism: Synanthedon vespiformis; assembly: GCA_918317495.1. NCBI lineage: Eukaryota > Metazoa > Arthropoda > Insecta > Lepidoptera > Sesiidae > Synanthedon > Synanthedon vespiformis. The sequence goes on from OU906974.1 coordinate 3,146,899, forward strand.
ATACCAATATTATAAAGAGGAAAGATTTGATTGTTTGTTTGTTTGTTTGTTTGTTTGTTTGTATTGAATAGGCTCCGAAACTAGTGGACCGATTTGAAAAATTCCTTTACCATTAGAAGCCGACATTATCCGTGATGAACATAGGCTACTTTTTACCTTGGGAAAATGCTTCATTCCTACGGGAAATCTAAAATAAAAGTAAATACTAGAGGCTTGGCCCGGGATACACTTGACATCACCATCTATCTAGAATTGAGGTGAAGCGACTAACATGACAATTGCTTGGTGATATTTTTAGCGATCCACTCCACGGTAGATGGCGTTGTATACTTTTCAACGCGGACGAAGTCGCGAGCACCAGTTAGTTGGGTATGGGTGAAAGAATGTTTTGAATATATTATTTTTGAGTATACAATATAGATGAAAATTGTATAATGTGTTTTCACGGTTGCCATTGTTTCTTGCCATAGATCTTTTATTTATATGCGTCCAAAGAGTTAAATTTGACTTGCAATTGAATCGTTTGAATTGCTAAGTGAATGTTACTTAACAGTTATACAGATTTGAAATGTCAATTTCATTCAAAAAAGAAAAAAAAAAACGAGCTCGTTCTTGTCATGTTTGTATTAAAAAAAACGTTAGCATTTGTTGAACGAGGCAGGCATCAAACAATATCGCAATGTTCAAAATAATTAGCACTTAACTCGACTCAACTTGACTGTTACAGAGAAAGGACTCGATCACGTAGCGGAGAATATACTGTCGTATCTCGATGCGACAGCTCTATGCGCCGCCGAGTTGGTGTGCAGGGAATGGCAAAGGGTGATATCGGAGGGTATGCTTTGGAAGAAACTTGTCGAGAGGAAAGTGCGCACGGACACACTGTGGCGAGGACTCGCCGAGAGGAGAGGATGGTAAGAGACCTCAAGTTGTGGTCGCGGCTGCAAACTCTCGCGCGAGCGCTCTCGCTCGCTCGCGAGAGTACTCGCGCGAGCAGCCGAGTGACGAGTGCGACCTTGTACACTGTCGTTTATTTAGTCGGTTGGCAATTATCACGTGAACTAAAGGATTGAACATTTCACGACGCAGGTGGCATAATTAAATAGTTATTTTAATTAGTCAATTACGTGTGCACTTAATCAAAGCTAGCAGCGTAATGGCGGACGCCGAGCTTTACTACCGTATATATGGAATTCAGTCCGCTTTTTTTTTTCTAAGCTCAAGCGTGCACATAACCATACAAATAACTCTTTTTTTTTTTAATAAAAAAAAACCGACTTCAAACCACCGTCTCATGGTCTTTTCTCATGGTTGCCATTTGTCAGAATTGGACCAAATTGAAATGGGATCACACGGGAAAGCCACCAGCTTTCAAATAAAAATAGAATAATCAAAATCGCTTCACCCGGTCGAAAGTTATGAGGTAACAAACTTAAAAAAAAAAAAAACATACGCGTCGAATTGAGAACCTCCCCTTTTTTGGAAGTCGCTTGAAAAATAAAATAAAAAAAATATGGCGTAAACGGAGAGAGCGTAATGGCTAGAAAACTTGCGCTAAACTGAACGTAGCGCGAGAGTGTACAGTGACGCACTCGACTCGCCTCACGAGGAAAGCGAGACCTTTTGACGAGAGAACGCGAGGCGTGGCAGGCGAGGCGAGGCGAGACAACGAGACGAAGCGAGTGTAGCATGTATACTATCGCCCTCGTCGTGCCTCACAGAGTGTACAGCCTCAGTTACTCGGTCCAACCGTTTATGTTACTTTACTTATTTGAAGACGATGACAAAAGGTGATGATCATGACTGTAGATATAACATTTTGTGTAGACTGTTTTTGTCATTAGTAGAGCCCGTCAGGCGGCAGTAACATACGACCCCCTTACAGAAAACCAATATTGAAGTAACAGCACATTTGTGTTGTTGTGTTTCGGCGAATAGTCAATTTTCTCTATACCTTTCCAATCCCCTATACCTAATGCCACTGTAGTCAGCGACGCACTTGCACTTGTGGCGTTGCTTGTGCTACAGGCGACGGCAGCCACCTAACATCAAGTGGACCGTCAGCCTGACTGCCGACCTTAACATTGTAAAGATGTGAATAATTTTTGTCACAGGATCCAGTACCTGTTCAAACCAAAGCCTGGATCGCAGCACCCGTCACATTCGTTCTATAGACAGTTGTATCCTAAAATCATTCAAGACATAAGATCTATAGAGGACAACTGGAGGATGGGCAGACACAATTTACAGGTATGTACAGTATATACATATATGTTTACTATATATATATATGTATATCTTCTTCTTCTTGTTGTATGTACGATAATTTTTGTATTTTCAGAGGATAAACTGCAGATCGGAGAACTCGAAGGGCGTGTACTGTCTACAATATGACGATCACAAGATCGTGTCGGGCCTGAGGGACAACACGATCAAAGTGTGGGACAGAAAGACGTTACAGTGCGTGAAGGAGTTGCAGGGGCACACGGGCTCGGTTCTCTGCCTGCAGTACGACGAGCGAGCCATAATATCGGGATCATCGGACAGCACGGTGCGCGTATGGGACGTCAACACGGGGGCGATGTTGAATACGCTCATACACCATTGCGAGGCGGTCCTGCATTTGAGGTTCTGCAACGGAATGATGGTCACGTGCAGCAAGGTGAGTCTTAATATTGAATATTGAGGTCAGTTGATCAGTAAGGTCAGTCAACAAGTCAGTTAATTAGTAAGGTCAGTCGACGAATCAGTTAATTATTAAGGTCTGTCTATGAGTCAGTAAGTAGATCAGTAAGCTCAGTCTATGAGTCAGTAAGGTCAATCAGTTGTTCAATGAGGTCAGTCGACGAGTTAGTTAATTAGTAAGGTCAGTCTACGAGTCAGTAAGACGATCGGTAAGGTCAGTCTATGAGTCAGTAAGTCGATCGGTAAGGTCAGTCGATTAGTCAGTCTGTCGATCAGTAAGGTCAGTCTATGAGTCAGTGAGTCGATCAGTAAGGTTAGTCTATGAGTGAGTAAGTCGTTCAGTAAGGTCAGTTGATCAGTAAGTAAGTCGATCAGCAAGGTCAGTTGATCAGTCAGTCAGTCGATCAGTAAGGTCAGTTGGATATAATATAAGTATGGAGGGTAGAGTTAACGAGTACCAACTCCTATGACAAACTGAAAAATGGTTCAACAATAAAATGAGAGTTCTAAAAGTGACCACATTGGCGCTAGTGTGGAATATCTCCTATCTAACTTTGTCAATTTCCATTATGTACTTCTGGCTATCTATCTTTGTCTAATTTACCTCCTCAATACGCTAGCGCCATCTTAATTGACTGGGACTACTTTTTAATACATAGAGTCGGTCCTCCTCATCACCTCTATTCTCCATGATCGGATAGGCAAAATACTATTACACCGTTTTCAGTGTTGAAATTGTGTTAATATGGAAACTTGTGGTTATTTTTCAGGACCGCTCGATAGCCGTATGGGACATGTCGTCCACAACGGAAATAATACTGAGACGCGTATTGGTCGGCCATCGGGCGGCCGTCAATGTTGTTGACTTTGACGAGAAATACATCGTGAGCGCAAGCGGGGACCGAACCATTAAGGTAATGCTCGAACCGGCCGAGTCTCGGTTCATAAGAATTTATTTGAAAAATTAACAAAAAATACATAATTATATTGTGTGGGTCTAATAAATGATCATATGTCGGAACGTGGATCCGCGTTAATAATTTTGCACCACTCGCGTGCCGGAACGCGGATCCGCGTTGCGCCTGCTGCATGTATCATGACGAGCGGCATTAGAGATTGCGAGTTTACGCTTGGGCCATACAACGGTAATTAGGCTCGCTGGCGTTCGGCACACGGGGGCTTAATTTGTACCATGTAAATATATTCATTCAGGTGTGGAACACGTCGTCTTGCGAGTTCGTCCGCACGCTGAACGGACACAAGCGAGGCATCGCTTGCCTGCAGTACCGCGACAGACTCGTGGTCTCTGGCAGTTCGGACAACACTATCCGTCTGTGGGACATTGAGTGCGGACAGTGCATCCGGGTGCTCGAGGGGCACGAGGAGTTGGTCAGGTGCATACGGTGAGTACTATTTTCACTTTATCATTTTATCACACCAGTAATACGCCGTTCAAGGGTACCCGGGTTCGATTCCCGACGGGGTCAATTTTTTTTTTTTACTTTTTTTTTTCTGTTTAGTCAAAATCCGCAGTCAGCCTCCATACCAGGACTATAAGCGGATCCATTAAGGGAGATGGTAAACAGCCAGATCTGTAGTTCCTTGTTGAACTGTATATAGGTGAATTATTATATTAAGGTTCGAAGGCGATACTTGTGTCCCACACAAGTGCATGTGTACAATTGCGCACAAAATTGCTAAGAAAAATGTCATTTTTTTTTCTTATTTCGTAATTTTTCACCTCACTGACTTAACATTACAGGCAGTGTTGATATTCCTTCCATTAAATCATCGTGCGATGTCTAAGGCGAACGTTTTTTTAGGCATTTATTCACCATGACGTATTACTAATGCGATAAAACAATCTGTACGCAACAGTACCCGAGAGACTCGAGTCGCGCGAACGAAGTGCGCGAGGGGAAGAGCGTCTGAGTCTACCAATAACGTGTCGGCACAAGTTATTGGTAGACTCAGCCGCTCACGCTCCTCTGCCCCCTCAAACACCTAAAAATAGAATTCTGCGCACATTTGCCGAGAAGTCTTTATTCACTACACGAACTATGTCTTGCCATTTTGTCCAATACATTGAGAAAATTTGACTTCTAGGACTGAAAAAAAAATCGTCCCTCAACTTGTCTATTTGGTTTATTTGGTCACAGATTCGACAATAAGAGAATAGTGAGCGGCGCGTACGACGGTAAAATAAAAGTGTGGGATTTACCGGCGGCGTTGGATCCCAGAACGCCCCATCAGGACTTGTGTCTTCGGACGCTCATGGTAATTATTGTGTTTTTCTACTTCCCTTCCACGAGAAACTGCTACCTAGTCTATCTAGTATTTCACTGTTTTATTACCCGAAAAAAAAAAAAAAATTACACACAGATGCCAAATCGGCACATAAAAAGTACGCCTTTTTCGTCATTAGTTTATTGTAAAAAGACATTTTTTTGTCATTAGTTGATTGTAAAAAAACATTTTTTTTTTGTCATCAGTTGATTGTACTAAAAACAGTTTATTTTTCGTCATCAGTTGAGTCGGGGTAGGAAAACCTTCGTCAGTTTTCAAATTCATTCCTTCTAAAGCACTAAGCAGACTACTGACAGACGTTGAAATGAAATTTTGGCATGACTGACATTTGCCCTGGTGCAAGCAAATTTTGACTTTAAGGTGACGAACCTTTTCTTACTAAAAACTTTTCTTACTAAACTACGTCATTAGTTGATTTGTGTTGGCATATTATTTGAGTGTACATAGAGTGCAATTGGTACCAGGAGCACACGGGTCGCGTGTTCCGGCTGCAGTTCGACGAGTTCCAAATAGTGTCGTCGTCGCACGACGACACGATACTCGTGTGGGACTTCCTCAACTACGGGGGCTCGTCGCCGCCTCCCCTCGCCGGAGGGGGGGCCGGCGTCACGCCCGCCGTGCCCTCGCCGAGGGACAGGGACCGAGACAGGGACCTCTACGACTAGCCAGGTACGTTGGAGGTCGCGTGGGGGACGTGGGGGAAACACCGAACAATTATTGAAGACGTGAGTGGACGAAGGTGACGTTATGGAATATGTCGCATAATTCCAATTTGGAATAAATCGAGGTTAAAGTTTAACTATTAATTTTTGAGATAAAAGTCGCCACGGAACAAAGTTGTGTGTAAAATATTAATGGTACGATAGCAATATGTAATTAAACACTTGTATTATTTAATAAAAATGAAAAAGAAGTGAACATAGTGAACTCTTCCATTGACAAAAGTAAACTTTTCTGCACTCTGCTTTTTAAAATTAACAGTATGTACTTACATAACACCTTTTTCAACTTGTAATTTTCTGTATCATTCATAAGGACATATTATTACCTTCATTAACCCAAAAAAAAAAAAAAAACGAAAAAACCCAAAAATGCGACATAACGCCTTCATCCACTCACGTCTTCAATTAATTAATGCAATTGAACTAAAAATTGGAATACTCGGACTAAAAAGTCCCAAATAGTTCAATCGATTGAACTAGTTGGAAATGGACGGAAAATACCAATTATTTTAATTAAATTTATTTTCTTTTTCAGAATAATAATGAATAATATATTCATGTCAAATAATTAATATGATGTACTGAGACTTTTTTTACTTTTAATTGTTCAATTAATTAATGCAGTTGGACTACTCAGACTAAAAAGTCCAAATAGGTCATTCAATTGAACTAGTTCGAAATAGACGGAAAATACTGTTTATTTTTATTTATTTTCTTTTTCACAATAAACAGAAAATTATTCATTAAATAATATATTTGTCAATTAATTACTAGGTGATGATGTACTGAGACTGTTTACTTATAATAGTTCAATTAATTAATGCAGTTGGACTACCGGGACTAGTTCAATAGATTGAACTAGTTGAAAATAGACGGAAAATACCAATTATTTTAATTGAATTTATTTTCTTTTTCAAAATAATAATGAATAATATATTCATGTCAATTAATTAATACGATATATTGAGACCTTTTTTTTTTTTACTTTTAATAGTTCAATTAATTAATGCAGTTGGACTACTCAGACTAAAAAGTCCAAATAGGTTATTCAATTGAACTAGTTCGAAATAGACGGAAAATACTGTTTATTTTAATTGAATTTATTTCCTTTTTCTTTTTCATAATAATAATGAATAATATATTCATGTCAATTAATTAATGCAGTTGGACTACCGGGACTAGTTCAATAGATTGAACTAGTTGAAAATAGACGGAAAATACTGTTTATTTTAATTGAATTTATTTCCTTTTTCTTTTTCAGAATAATAATGGAATACACAGTGTAATGTGTGCTATAGTGCTAGAACGCTCTGTGTGAGGACATTTTAATAAATTATTTTATTTGTTGTATGTATTATGTACTTTGTATTGTATATATATTAAAATATACACCGTCTCGTTTGACCGATGATTAATTTCTATAAAAGTCACGACGAGTTAACCGTATTGGACTATTGAATGAAACGTGTCGGGACTATTCGAGTTTTTAATGTTGGCCTAGAAAATTTGTTTTAGCTCTTTTAGCCGGAGTGAGAAATTAATTTATTTTCAATCAATTGGACATATAATTATAAAAAAAAAATATTATATATATATTATATAAAAAATGAAACTAGCCGCAGCCCGCGACTTCGTCCGCGTACTTTGTAAATTATATTACTAATAAATTATATTACTTCCACGATAACCGCTCTCTTATCCATTGGTGAAAACAGCATGAAAATAGGTGCAGCATTTTTTGATTTTTTTTTTTAATTTTTTTTTAATTTTATCGCGAACTGACAGACAGACAGACAGACAGACTTCCAAAAAAGGAGGAGGTTGTCAATTCGATCGTTTTTTTTTTTTTTTTTTTTTTTTAATTGTCACCTCATAACTTTTCGATTTCGATGATTCTTTTTCTATTTGAAAGTCGGTGCTTGCATCCCGTGTGGTCCCATTTCAATTTGGTCCAGTTCTGACAAAAGGCGTCCATGAGAAAAGTTTTAAGTCGGTTTATTTTTTGTCATATATATAAAATACTAGCTGGTGCTCGCGACTTGGTCCGCGTAGAAAAGTATAAAACGCCATCTACCGTATTTTGGATAGACGGCGCCATCTCCCGGGCCAAGCCGCTAGTATTTAGTTTTATTTTAAATTTCCCGTAGGAATGAAGTATTTTCCCGCGGTAAAAAGTAGCCTATGTTCATCACGGATAATGTCTGCTTCTAATTGTGAAAGAATTTTTCAAATCGGTCCACTGGTTTCGGAGCCTATTCAATACAAACAAACAAATTTTTCCTCTTCATAATATTAGTATGTATAGATATAAAATTGACTTGGTTAATTTTATTATAGAAATTAATTATCGGCCCATCAATAAAGTCTGCATGATTTGTAATTATTATAATAATATTAATTAAAAAAAAAAAAAACGAGTCTTCTCTGTGAAGATTTTTGTTTTTGCGTAAAAAGAAATAACTTGCTTCCATTGTAAGTTGTTTTTTTTAAAAACCAATATGAAATGAAAACTGTTCAAAGGGACATTGCGTTCTTTGAAAAAATTAATGATCTTTTTTTATTATTCACAAGTCACTTTTGTGAACTATTTTCCCCTGTTTCCCCTGTGACGATATTTACTTGTGTGGTTAAAAAAAATAAAAATAAAAATAGAAGTGTACGCTCAAGGTGGCGCTTTCCAAACGTGGGTACTCGGGAATTCAATTCTTGAAGATTTTTGTAAATCTGTAATGCGCCGTAACCCCCCCCCTGTAACGCGCCATAACCCCCCACCCCCCTGTAACGCTCCGTAACGCCCCCCATCCCCCTCTGTAACTCTCCGTAACGCCCCCCACCCAATCCACTGTAACTCCGTAACGCCCCCCACCCAATCCACTGTAACTCTCCGTAACGCCCCCCACCCCCCTCTGTAACGCTCCGTAACGCCCCCCCCCCGTCCCCCTCTGTAACGCGCCGTAACGTTTTCTGTACCCATCCCTAAGACGTCACATTCAAGACAGAGTTTACCAAGTGTCCATTTTCACTAATGAAAATGGTTGCCAAGTAATTGGGAGAAGTAAATAAAAATGACATACAATACACTCGAGGGATAAGCCCCTGTAACGCATCGTAACGTTTTACAAGACAACTCCCCCTCCCCCCCCAAAATGGCGTTACATAACACTTAAACCGTCTCATACTAATAGTGTTTTGGGAGTAGTAATGTAATGTTGTCTCAATCAACTTACTATAAAGCGAATAACCCAAGACAGAATGCAAATTAACACATTGTGTGCACATATTCAACTCAATATTTAAAAAAACCTTTATAATATATAGATGGTAACTATTGACATCTAAATTTTAAATGTATGGCCGACCAGAAAAGTGCTTTATCCAGTTTCGATAACAAATTCCATTCATTTCAAAATTCGCTAAGGCTTAGATTTGAAATAGGTATTGATTACTGATTGAAATAATTGTCACTTTGAATTTTCAAAGGAAAACAGAGCTTATCATTCTACAACATACAAAGAATGTTCAATCTTAGGGTGATAAAGCACTTTATTTATCGAATTTACATCATTATATTAGCCAGGATGCTTTCGTGGAAAAATATTTTTTCTAAATTAATTACAAGACCCACTTTCAAGACCCATATATAGTTACCAGACCACGTTTCTGCGCAATTTTCCGGAGATTCTTAGCACCCCCTAGCCCGCTGGCTACCGTAGCCAGAAATAGCCGTATATTCCCACTATTGATTCCACACGATTCCCACACAATATTGACAAAGCCCCTGTCAATGGAGAATGTTCACTAATTTTTAACTCGAACTCGTATTCTCTATTGAAAATAATAAGTACCCGTGAAAAAAATATGGCGTTTTAAAAAAATGAGATCGCGACGCGAGATGTCACGGGCCTGCGCTCGGAGCGGTGATGTCATAATCCAACGGTCTCGGTCAGTTCGCGCGCTCCTATTGTACGTGAACCGACGCGACCGTTGGAATGTGACGTCACGCGGGCGCCCAGTGCCTGCTGGAGGTCTCGATGTTTAAGAGAATTTTAAATGTCTTTAAAATCATAACTACTGGGTCTTTTTGAAAAAAACAAAAAGTAGTGTGTTTGTATACATAATAAGCTCCAGTGAGAGAAAGTTTTAGACGATTTTGCATACCTATTAACGTTCTTCATTGAACTATCCCCGAACTTGTATAACCCAAATATTTTCAAAGTTATAATATTCAGTACAGTACCTTTACCATGAGTAACCAATGGTCATTGTAATCTCATGGTAAAGGTACTGAACGCGAGGTTCTTTTGACGGATTTTCATGGTAAGGTTCTCTTTTGACGGATTGTTTATTGTTTTACGATCCAAATTTGTTTTTTCAACGTCAACCGCACAGATGGTCTATGCGAGGGTAGTGTCGAAATTCTAAATTTTAAAACGAAAATCGGAACCAATTGATACAAATGTGACACCAACAAAGATGTATTATAGTTTTGGCCTAACTGAAGTGGAGAAATGCCCGTGAAGCTTGTACGCGTGTGTGTTTGTGTGTGATTTCTTTTTTTTTAATATACTTTATAGTGTATATTTTGTATTACCAGTTGTCTTAGCTCTTTGGACACTTGTTTCACTGTCGCTGACTTTTGATCGATCGATTGTCTTTGGGGGGCGTTCGAGTGTTACGTAACGCAATTCTTGAAGATTCAACCCCCCCTCCCCCCGTCCCAAAACGTTACGTAACAACCTGTGACCATTTTTACCAACGAAAAGGGTTTCTAAACTTGGGAAAACGAAACAAAAATAACGTACAGTCGGCAGCATAGGTCGATTAACACATTCAAAAGTGCAAATCAACAGTACACTCAACGCGCCATAACTCGTTGTCACGACTAGAGAACAAAATAAACTTATATACTTAAATAACAAAATACTTACTTGCTTACTTCATTAAGTAAGTAAGCAAGTATGTAAGTTGAGTGTTCAGTCGTTTTCAATTTTTGAATGTGTTAATCGACTTATGCGGCCGACTGTACGTAATTTTTGTTTCGTTTGCCGAGGAATTCCCTGTGGAACATAAATGAAAAGGGGTGCTGATTTGTAAGATTTTAATTTCTCAGTTTTTATTTAAATAAAAACAAAAGACATTATTACGTAACGCTTTGTTCGATACCTCCCCCCCCTGTAACGTTACAAGACCCCCCCCCCCCCAAATCGCGTCACGTAATACTCGAACGTCCCCTTTGATGTACAAATGAATTTATATATACATATACTTGGTATATACATATATTGGAGTTTTAAGATGCTACCCTTGTTTGCAAGAGAATTAGTAAGGACAAATGACATATTATTATTAGCATTTCTGAGTAAATTGTGGACCTTAACTTAACACGTTCGTTGCCGGGCGTCCATTTTTTTTTGTATGGATCAATAATAAAATGTTAAAAGTTTAAATAAAATTAAAGAAAAATGTGAAAAAATTATTAAAACATCAATAGAAATGAAAAAGTTGCGAGAAACATTACGTTAAATATTATGCAATTAACGAAATGATGAAACTTTTCCATCGGCCTCTCAATCGGCGTATTATGTGCCATGAAGCTGTAAATTTGGACGATTTTTTTTTAAATATCCAGTTTACGTACTGTGTCTCATTGAGTAACCTTTTTTAAAAAAATAAATACATATTGCAAAAAGCACGTGTGCATAGTTTTCTGTCTCACTCGTCATTTTTGTCGTGAAAAAAGAAGCAATAATTTGTAAATGTGTATGTATTGTTGTAATAAATTGTTCAAAAAGGCTTGTATTATGCTCGTACAACTCTAGCCGTTATGCTAGATGCCGTATATTCGCATGCCGTTTATGCCAATTGGATGAATTATGATGAAATCGAGTCACTATGTAAAATCTGATTTTTTTTATATACTCTTATTTGGCCTAGAATAAGACAATCGAATCTGATATCAGACCGCCCCCCATAAATAATCGGTTTCTGCGTGAAAATAGAAAAATTTCGCCCTGAATGGCATAAAAAGAGGCATTTGTGTTCATATGTACATAATAAATAGATTTTGGTCCAAAAAATGATAAAAAAATAATTGAATGACCTCTTTTGTAATTATTGTAGTCGTTCGAAGGAGTGCAACCCATTTCTCTCTTGTAGGGAATTGTGAGTGGCGTCATCTGATCTCTTAAACTGTCATTTTGACAGTGACGTTTTGTGCTGCCCCCTTAATTGTTTCTAAACGTGGAGAATAGAGGTAACGATTGGAGGCCACGATAACAAAGTTATATAGAATAGGGAAGTATCACGTGATTTAGCGACGGCATATGTCAATCCCATACATTTTATTTTAAGCGTATCGAATCGAATGCCATATGGGTGTTAAACTGAAAAAGTGGCAAGCTAAAAGCATTAAATAGTGGTTCAAAAATTGACCAGAATCCCGCTACTATAGCATTGGTGGATTGATGTGATTGGTTGAATTAAAATGCTACAAGTGCGTCACATCCCAATGCCTACTACAGCGCCCCCTAATTGAGCGTATTCGATGAACACTTTCTCATGTAAGTCATGTATAGAGTTGGGCCTCCTTACCACTATTCTCCATGTTTCTAATGAAGAATGTCACCGGCCACCGGCAGACTTATTATCTAAATGCGTCTGCTGAGCGTCAGGCGAAAAATTTGTGCAATATCACACTAAATCGTATCACGTAATAAATAAATAAATAAACGTAGCTCATATTAACACTAGTGTGGTGTGAGTAAATATTAACAATTTAGTGTGATATTGCACGAATTTTTCGCATTTTTCGTCTGTCGCTCAGCAGAAGCAATAGACAATAAGCCCGCGGCTTCATTCTAATGTTTCTAATCAAGAACACTAACATGTATATACCACTGGACAGGCTGCTGTCAAATTATTTGTATGCCTACATAATTGAAAAACGCCATTTTGGCTTGTAGGCTATATAAATAAAAATGAAACACTAAATGTGTTGCTAAGCGCAAAGCTCGAGAAAGGCTGGAGCGATTTGGCCGATTTCTTTTTTGTTGTGTTTGATGAAGTCTGAGGAAGGTTCTTGTGGAGAGAAAAACGTAAAAAAATCCGAGGAAAAATTAAAAATAACTATTTTCTTTTCCCATACAAACCACTCTGTCCCCAGCTATCAAACATTTTCGTGTTTGATAGCTGGGGACAGAGTGTTTTGACGTCAATTCAAAACAAAATTTAAGTGTCACCTAGAAACTGTTGATAACTTACAACAGAAACAGACAAATTTTGTATTCGTTGAGTTCATAAAATCCTAAATTAAGTTTATTTAAAAGGTAACACGACATTTATTGACTGTTAAGCGGTACATATCAACTACATAGTATGAATAAAAATATGAAAACGTCAAAATTAGTTCCGATTACTTCCGTGGGCGGCGTCTCAAAATGGCACACGAAATTATCTGTCATTCGTATGCGTATGGGACAGCCTGTCCAGTGGTATATATTGATATTAATACAGGTCAGTGAATAAAGCCTGGGTTCGACCGCGAAATGAGCGTGGTCATTAATGAGTCCGCTTAACTCGCAACTCGTAAATTTCATAGATGAGGCTCATAGGACCGCGAAAGAGTCTAGCGGAGCGGAAATCTATGAAATTTACGAGTTGCGAGTTAAGAGGGCGTATAAAGGTACACTAGCGCCACTCATTAAAAAAAATATTATCTCGTGACTGAGAAGGAATTATTAATAACGGCTACACAAAGCCCTCGGTAAGTATGTCAACAATTTTTTAATACCTTAAAAGGTTCGTGTCTAAAGAATTCGATCTAATTCTAATCTAAGCAATAAAATTCGATCTAAAGAAAAGCGGCCACATTCCTCTAAATCGTATTTTGATGCTTCGTGTCTAAATATGAAACTTTATAAAAGGTATTAAAAAATTTTAGACATACTTGCCGAGGGCTTTGAGTAGCCGTTATTAATAATTCCTTCTCAGTCACGAGATAATATTTTTTTAAATGAGTGGCGCTAGTGTTCCTTTATACGCGCTTGTGCATGCTATCGCTTGTGCGCTCTAGTCCCGGGGCAGTCGTGCGATAGAGAGCGTTGCAGCTTCCGACTGACAATAGTCCTTTTTTTGATGAAATTTCATTTCGGGAGAAAACAGTTTCCACTAACTAAATCTTAACAAATCATTTTGATTTTCATGTCGATCGTTTCAGCATGATATATTCCAGGTTTATAGGTTTCGCTTTTTATAAAAAAATTGATGGTTTTTATAAAACAAACGGTTTAATTCGACAAAGTTTTAATCACAAAAATTAAGTTATTTGAGGTGCCTATAAGTTTGAATCTAATGCGAATTTTAAAAAAAGGAAAACCTATAAACCTAGTCTTTCACTGTGTCAATAACATGCAAAAAAATCATGGAGATTGGAAAATATTTAGAAGTGGAAAAACGTTTTCTCTTTTTGTATGGACGAGTACGTGATGATCTTCCCTCTTAATGACTTCGCTCATTTCGCGGTCGAGCCCATGGGCTTCAAGAATGAAAAGTGTCATTCTTCGTTGAACTAGGGATTTAAAAAAAAAGTCGCCAGCGGCACAAGTGTCTCGGAGTCAAATGATTTTTTAAAAATATAAATAGGCTATCATAAAATTACTATAATATGTAACTTAAGTTGGTTAAAATGATTTTTAATGTAAAATATAAATGTATTTTAATTAAATAAATAAATGTAAAAATATTTCATAATATTATTATGTATGTATTAGTTGTGTAATAAAAAAAATATGTATATTACCTTTTTTTTAAATTCGGTGAGGTTACAGACTTTACGTAGGCACGTTTTAGCGTATTTAAAAAATAATAATAATAATATAGTGGCTTGAAAGTTTAAAAGTTTTAAATTTTTTTTTTTTTTGGGATCAATTTTTTAAAAAAATATATTTAAAATTACATAAATGAAAAAGTTTTACAGTTTTTTTCTTTTGTTCTGTTCTTAAATTTTAAACACCGCACCTAGTCAGGCGTTAAGGGCACGACAACCCCTACAAAACCAAGGTTTAAATAAGTCGATTAGTCGAGAAATATGGTTTTTTTTTATTTTTTATTAATTTTTGATTTATTTTTGGACTTTAAATCACCGAAATCCGCGAAACTTTTTGACAAATTTTAGTAAAAATTAGAGCTACGATCGGTTTCAGTTTGACGGAATGTTTCCGAAACATCCTGTGTATAACTGAAATATACTTTTAAACAATTCAAGAAGGTGCACAACGCTATATTTAAAAAAAGTCAATATTAAACTGTTCTATCTATGAAGTAACATGTTGTCACACTCTAAACCTGTATTTTAGAAAGAGAGAGAGATAGATAAGGGGAGAACAGTCAGTTGTTTTGTTTGTAATGCCGTCCTCAGTTAAGTTGAAGATTGGATTTTTTTCCATTATCATCATTTGTGTTAATAGTAAATAAATGAACCTTGATATTTTTTAAACATCAAACACACGCATAACATAACATAATGTATATAACCGACTATTGTCGTTAAGAAAAGGCTAACATTTTTTTGTATGTATGTATGTATGTATGAATCTAGAAACGAGTTCGTATTTTGTTGTATATAATAAGTTGGACAGTCGGGGAAAAAAGTGTAATGTTTCATTTACGCCTCCCTCCACTTGGCTCCCATTTCTAGGTACCTAGGATGATTATTTTGCCTTAATTTTGGCTCCTATACTCATGGGTTTGCCACTAAGGCAAAAGAATTGTCCTAGAATCCAAGTGGAGGTAGGCCTTTTACATGTAAAGTAATTATTGCTATCGACGGTGATTCTAGGATAGTTTCAGGGGCTTAGCAACCCCCTGGCTTACTTATCAGACGTATCATTTGTACGGGAACCATTGGGGTTACAGGGCCCCACCGACATGTTGTGTAAGCAAAAAAGCATTCGTGAAATGCAAAGCATCTATTGGTCCACGAGCGAGGCACAAATTTCGTCAGTAATTTCCTCTCCAGCGATAACTCTTAAGATGCTTGAGAGGGTTGTATCATGAAGCCCTATCGCAGAAAGAACTTGACGCTCTCTATAAAAAGTTTCACACAATAATGCGTAACCCGAAATCGTAGGTTGCAAGGAATTTCGCGGATGTGTGGTGGTCAAGGCTTATTAAGTGCCAAAACCATGTACAACCGCGATATGTGCAACCTTAGAATTTTTTTCTGGTTGATTCGGGTGGCGGGCTACATAGGGCGATCGTAAATTGTGGCAATGGTTTCACACAATAATGCGTAACCCGAAATCGTAGGTTGCAAGGAATTCCGCGGATGTGTGGTGGTCGAGGCTTATTTTTGCCAAAACCTACAACCGCGATATGTGAAACCTTAGAATTTTTTCCTGGTTGATTCGGGTGGCGGGCTACATAGGGCGATCGTAGATTGTGGCAACGGACTCACCCCTCTATCCCTATCCGATCATCAATGGTGGGATCCTATGATACTGTACGCTTATGCCAGGGAGGCCCTATGGAAGGAGAAAGAGGACGGGGGCGGTTTTACAAAGCTCGCCATGAACCTCATATTGACCGTGAACTGTTTACATTCTATTGGTTTGTGTAATACTACCAATGTGTAGTTTTCAGATTGCTTTTCAAATGTCATTTGGTGGTAGAGTACACCACGTCTACCCCAGTTATAAACAAGTCTTTGGTAGAATGAAGTCCAAAATCTCACTAAAATTTCTTAGGTCGTTACGCCAAATTCTTAAAGTTTACGAGTTGAGTGTTAAAGTGTTAGTCTTAAATGCACTGCGTCTAAAAATATGTTTTTTTTTAAGTCTTTTTAACCCTCCATTTGTGATTCTCCACAGTCGGATAGAAGGGTCCGGGACAAAATTTGATACGTGACCCATGTAGGGCTTCTAGAAACGGCATTGGATATTTCTACGACACTTTAAAATTGTTTTAAGATTTTATAATATACGTGCGCGAGGGTAGTAATTTTTAACTTGCCTTTTTTATTTAGTTAATTATTATGTCACTAATAAATTGATGACTTGTTCATAGTTAAAAATATCGTGTTAATTTCGTTAACGTTAAATGAAGTATGTAGGTACTTTGCTAGACTCTATGTTTGTGTAAAGTATAAGCGTGTTTGTTATGTTTTTATTATAATTATTATTTTGTGTTGTACTATTTGAAGTCTCTCTTTGTGTGTGTGTGTGTGTGTGTGTTACGGAGTAGTTTTATTTCCCTTCCAACTTTGTTCCCCGACTGTACAGTACGAGTACGACACGTCTCTGAAGTTGCGCTTTATTTGACAGAAACCTAACATTTTACCAGGATTAAATGTATCCTATAGTTTAATCCAGGTAATACATCAATGAAAACCGCATTTAGATCGGAGGGCCTAGTGCGAGTTTTACTCTATCAAACTCGTCGAACGCGTAAATGTCAATTTGTATGGGAATGAAGCAGCTCTACCTGGTGGCTAACGTGTAGCACTACTTCATTTCCATACAAATTGACATTTACGCGTTCGACGAGTTTGATAGAGTAAAACTCGCACTAGGCCCTCGGTTGTCGTTTCTGAGATTAGCGTGCACAAACGCACAGACAAACTGAGTTGTGTTGTACTCTATGTAAATTTTCTATGTACTATGTCATGTATAAACTTACAATGAATGGGTTTTGATCTCGAAGTAGTGTGTAAATACGAGAGATGTGGGGGTCGGTGAGATTTTTTTTTTTTTTCGAAAATTATGTACGGATCGAACCCCAAGTTAGTGCGGTAATAGTTACTTGCGATTTATTTTAAATTTTATTTTAATAATCCTAGGAAATTATAACTTAATTAACTGTTAGTAGAGAGGGTTTAACGGAGGGTAGTTGCGGAAAAATTTTCGTGAAGACATTTATTTTGGTTGAAACAATCGCGTTGCTCAGTATTGCTAGCTTCTTTGCTATTACAAGCCGTTATTTGGGGCCTTTATTCATTTAGGACCAAAATATGACCTAGTTTTGTCTATGAACTATCAGCTGTGTGTACGTTTAAACTAAAGTGTTAATGTCGCTTCTAAATTAAGTTTCTTCACGCGATTTGTCCTCAAACATTTGAATAGATTTGACTTCAAAATACCCGCAAATATTGTCTCATTACACCCTCTCTATATAAACCAATAGTTATGTACGTTTGTTTGTAACGTGTGCGATGGATTATTGTAAAAAGCTAGATAGATACTATTATAAAAAAAATTTGTATTAAGAAAAGATTAAAATTTAGTCTATAACGCATTGTGGTTGCATTTTCTTGGTTGTCATTTTGTTTTGCTAGACGTGCCCTCGTTTCAAATCAGTTTTAAAATTGTACCCATTGGTAATCGGAGAAATAATATATTTCAATAAATATTGGTTTTTGTTTGCGACTTCGTCCGATTCCGCGGGTAAAGTATACGCCGCGTGCGACTCGCCGCACAAGTGAGCTTACTTACTTGCATATGTCGGCGGCTGATCGTATAATCCGGTAATTCGCGATGTGCCTAAGCAGTTCGTGAAATGGCTCCGTTCCATGAAGTTCCTTTACTATAATATCAGTCAGCGGGCCTTATATAGTTATTGACTCGACAATTGTCTACTTCTTGTTTTTAGGTTTAAATGGCAATGCGGCTCATTTTAAAATGGCCATTATGCCAGTGTCAAGTTGATCGTCAAGTAAAAAGCAGTCAGGTCCTTCTCAAAAAAAATAAAAAAATAAAAAAAATCAATTGTCTACTTTGGTATTAACTAAGCTCCTGTCAAAATGTCTGACGTTTTTACCGTGGTTATGAATTATGTTTTTACATGTCGATGAAGTTATTGTGTGCTTTTTACTTTAGACAAAGTATTATTTCCAATTTAATGTCGACATTGGAGTCGATGCGTTGTAAAAACAGCAGATCGTTCGAAGTACAAGTATATCGTTTGACGATTTGGGTGCCTATTGAGATGTGAAATTCTAATTAGTTTTTGATTAAGTAAATTAATTTGATAAGCACTTCTTTGATCACTTTTCAACTTCATGAAACGGTGCCGTATCATATCACGATCTTTCTAGGCACATCACGAACTGCCGGATTATACGATCGGCCGCCAACATATATAAAACCAAACGGGAAATCAACAAGGGTTTGTTGAGAGAAATGTGATTACAAAACCTTCCTGATTTCGAGCCTGCGCTTCCTCCTACTGAACAAGGAAGCGGAAATACGCAAACGGGATAATGAGCTTTGCGTCAAAGTCCAGTGTAATTGCTACTCAACTTCAGCTTGTTAGTATACCCATCCCTCCCAATAAATCATAATAATGACGTCATAAAAATTATTACTAACCATCTGATTTTTTTGTCTGCGGCTTAGTAAACATTTGTATAATAAAATGGCCGCATAGTCGTACAAATTGAGTGGTACTGGTACGTTTTCCCAGTGCTACGCTTGGAAGTTTTTTACGGCTGCTAACTCCTTTAGCTACCTCTTTCGAGAATTTTCGCAGAGGAAAAAGTTGTTCGTCTCGGCAAACTGAAGCTACTCATGAAGATTCAGCCTGTTGTAATCAGAAAAAAATTCTTTGAGGCATACTGGACCATAATGAGTTTATTCCATGTTTTTTTATTCATATACGTCGAGGATACTGGAAAGTACATAGGGTATAGTATAGAATTCAGAAATAGTGCTTAAAATTCAGAGTCATCTAAAAATAAAATAAAAATGTGGCGGCGTCACCATCATCAGCAATAATTATGTCAGATGTTATGTTAACGTTGGATTAATGGATTAATCATATATTATTCAGGTGTCTTATTTTCAATGAAGACGAAGTCACAGGCAGAAGCTAGTTTATTATAAAATCTTTTAAAAATGTTATATTTCAAATGTTTGTATTTAATCTGTGTTCCTGAATTTAATCTATTTTTACAATATTCTGTGGTATCCAAATATATAGTGATCTGTAACTGTGTTGACTTGAGAGTTGCAAATATAAGTTACTCTATGGCATACTCTAAGCAAGCATTAGCTTAGCATATACTCTATGCTATTTGTGAAATATTTACGTGTAGGTTATGTGACGATTTTATCGAGTTTTTTTGCATTTTCCTCTGAAAATATGCATTAATTTTGGATACAAACCGTATAGAATATTATGTTTTGTGAGTGTAAAAGAATACGTGTATATATTAATGAGTATTTAAGGTTACAACTGAAAAATTCTATGTCGTGAATTGTTTGTTTACGTTTAAACCACCGTAAATAAAACCTTAACCATGTACAAATAAATTGGTTTATTTTTCACGTATTTATTTCGTCTAGCAGTTTTGATCACCCTTTATAAAACTTTTAAAGTGATATTCATAATGGGAAAAATATGTATTATTAAAAGTTGTCCAAGTGGACGTCGTAAATATAAAAAAAAGAAAATGCCATCTCTGTCTTTTTTCATGCCAAAGGTAAATTTTTAATTAATTTAATATTTTTTTTAATTAAATTTTTAATTGTTTTCAATTAACTTTATAATTATACATCTTTTTAATTTTTGGTAATTTTTTTTTTCTAATATTCATGCAATAACAATTTTTTTATATTATTATCAAAGATATATGTATCTACTAGATACAACGTCCGTACTTGACAAATGCGGCAACAAATATTACGCCGAATTCGACGTACCCCGAGCTAGTCACAAAACTGTCTGTGCCGAATGTTTTAAATTTTGGGCATAATAAAACACCAATTTGCGTAGTGAAACTGTGTAAAAAGTGATAAATAGCGAGAATGTTTTACACTACAATAAATAGTTGCCGCATTCACGAAGCTATTGCTCTTAGGTAGGGCCGTATCTAGTCGAACACAGTGAGACCAATCATTTATCTATGATTATCATGTTATTTTACAGACATCGGAAAGGTTAGCGAATTGGAGCAATTCTTTGGGAATTGATTTGAAACGGACAGATTTTGTTTGTCATCTTCATTTCAAAGAGGAGGACATCAAAATGTATGAAAAAATCATTTTTAACGGGATAGCTAAATTTTTCCCTATGGTGAGAAAAAGACTAAAAGAAAATGCTATTCCGACGATCCAACATCAATTTACTTCAACATTAGCGAAGGAACTCCGAGAAAATATAATAAATGCAAATTCGCTCTCTATTAAAGAACAACAACATTTAAAACGGGAAGCTTGTAAGAATTCAATAAATTACGATCACGATTACGCCAAACAAATTCAACAAACAAATGAACAAACTGTTGATACAGTGGATTCAAAAGATAATGATAAAAATATTCCACTAATGCCACCATCTTGGCTCTACATAAAAAAGGATACAGGATTAGAGTTTCTCCGAGTGGACACTTCTAGCGGACAGATCGAAAATCATATACGTCTAAATGAGAATTTATCAATTACTGTAAGTACTGTAAGGCAATGTTATGAATGTATGAAGATGTTTATATTACACCATACATGATCCGAGTCCCGTCCGGGCCCAATACGTACGAGCCCGCCCCGTAAGCAGCACGGCCCGGACACGCCACGGTCTAATATAAATCATCCCTAAGTGTAACATTTGGGTTGAAAAGTTCTTAGGCTATGGCCTATGGCTAGGCATTCAAGTCAAGTAGACTAACTGCCATTTAAGGACGTGTTTGCGAAATGAATAGGTACGACTAAATAAACCCTTATTGTCACCCATTAAGATTCATGCGTAATATCAAAACATGTGAATATTTTGACAGGAGTTTTTAATTTTTTGTGAGGCAATTTCTAATATTTTTAAAATTTTTTTTTTGACCAATGTTGAGTTGATTATGTCTGCTATCCTTCAGTATTTTTAAACAAACAAAATTTGGAACATAAAATCATAAAAATGATCCTAAACACGACTACTTTTCGTAAATTTTGTGTGAAGAGGCGATCAGAAATTGTATTTACAGTACTAAAAATCATATTTTTTTAAATTATTTTTTATAGTATTTGCAGATAAGGAAGTAATCTAACTGTGCCACCTGTTAGTTTTATTTGATTTGGTTTCATTTGGTCGCAAAATCTACCGAAAAACAACTAAGTTTTGTCAGATTCGTAAACACGTCCTTAAAGTCACAGGGGATAATTGGGCTGATATAGCTTTGCTTGTAGGGCAAAAGTCTGAAACATTAAAAAGAATTGGTTTTTTTTTTCCTTTTGTTATCTCTGTAACTTGGCAATCTGTCAGAACGAACAATGAGCCAATCGTTTGTAGTTATTTTTTTTTAAAGAAAATAAAAAAAAAAACAGGAAGGATGCAGTAATCCGAGTCCGTGATTTAGTTAAACTGAAAATTATTTCTAAAAGTAACTAATCAACACTTTACTTGTAGTTGGTGAAAGAGGGCCTCTTTATTTTTTTTCAATTAACTATTTAATTATTATTCAATACTAGTCACCCGCTCCCTGTTTCGCTCGCGTCCTATCGCTACCAAACTTCACAGGATTACCCACTGGACTAATCTGAAGATTGTCTCAAAGTTTCATCAAAATCGGTTCAGCGGGTTTTGAGTTTGTAGGGAACATACACACACACACACACACACACACATCGCCTTTTGTAACTAGCTGGTGCTCGCGACTTCGTCCGCGTTGAAAAGTATAAGACTCCTTCTACCGTGGAGCGGATCGCTAAAAATATCACCAAGCAGTTGTCATGTTAGTCGCTTCACCTGATTTTGGATAGATGGCGCCATCGAGTGTATTCCGGGCCAAGCCGCTAGTATTTACTTTTATTTTAGATTTCCCGTGGGAATGAAGCATTTTCCCGCATTAAAAAGTAGCCTATGTTCATCACGGATAATGTCGGCTTCTAATGGTGAAAGAATTTTTCAAATCGTTCCACTAGTGTCTGAGCCTATCCAATACAAACAAACAAACAATCAAATCTTTCCTCTTTATAATATTAGTATAGATGATGATAGTTGCCTTCGGGGGTGACACAACAATTTTATAGAGGTCACACAATTTTTTGATACCATTTTTTATATTAGGATTTGTCTAAATTTCTTTCCAGCGAGCATTCTCTTGAGGTCCGAGAACGGGAACAAGTCGCTGTGGACCAATTCATGCAATTTTGCCATCGATTTCATTGATTTGTATGACAGTGCATTGTCTTGATTGTTCTTGAAATTAACAAAAGTTGCTTCACTCAAAAGGCCACGAACTTTTCAGCCCAACCTTGTATATTGCTGTTTGTCTCCAAATACTTATATATTTTTATTCGAACTCTTAATTATTGATAGTTATATTGCAGGTGATTTTACCAAATAATGAGGAAGTTCAGTTAAATGAAAGAATTACATCAATTGATGACATTTACAATTATTTAAAGTCTGTTGAAAGGTGGCTTAAATGTGTTGGTACACAAATTGAAAAGAAAAGGTAAGATTAATTTATTTAAAAAATTTAATGAATAAATATATATACAATTTTTCGGCCAATTTCGACAGTCCCCAAGCATTTTCAACATTTATCTTGGGAATTTTAACATTTTCCCCGAGCATTAACATTTTCCCTTAGCATTTTCAACATTTTCCCCAAGCATTAACATCTTCCTTAGGAATTTCAATATTTTCCCTAAACATTTACATTTTCCTTAGGAATTTCAACATTTTCCCCAAGCATTAACATCTTCCTTAGGACTTTCAACATTTTCCCTAAGCATTTTCAACATTTTCCCCAAGCATTAACATCTTCCTTAGGAATTTCAATATTTTCCCTAAACATTTACATTTTCCTTAGGAATTTCAACATTTTCCCCAAGCATTAACATCTTCCTTAGGGATTTCAACATTTTCCCTAATTTTTTCATTTTCAAGCAATGATTTCAAGCAAGCAATAAGCATTTTCAATATTTTCCTTAGGAATTTTCTTAGAGCAATCCAGCAGGATTTGCCTAGGGAAATGTTGAAATTGATCGAAAAATTGCACTTACTTATATTCTAAAAATCTCAAAAAATTCTAAAATCTCATGATCTTTTTTTAAAATTAATTTTTAGATATTCAAATGATTGTGAAATATTTATTTTTGATAATGCATACCGAAGGCTTCCAATAAATCCAAGATGTAAACCTTGTCGAGTGAAGCGACATAATTTAAAAAAACTCAGTTCCACCCAAAGTACTGTAGATGAGAGTGTCGCAAGACAAATACATACTGAAAATCTTTTCACAAGGCGCATACTTCCAAAAATATTGGTAAGTGTTATACCTATACTTTGCTTTCTAATATTCAGTTTATTATGAAAGTACTTAAAACATTTAATGATAGTTAAAAATACGCTTCCAACGACGTATAATATGCATATATTTGATATATATGTTACGGCTAATGTTAGGTGTGAACATAAACTCAAGTTTAGCCGGCTAATCTTAAGTTTATCTTCGAGAAGCGGCTAATGTTCGGTAACATGTTAGTTAGCGTCGTGAATTTCCATCTTTAGCCGGCTAATGTGCACATTAACCGAAACGAAACTGTTAAAAATGTATTTAAGGAGTTTGAAATGCCATTCTTGTTTATCATGTTCCAACAAATAGCTCCTAATTATTTAATTTTAATGACTAGATATTGTTTTAAGTAATTAACACTGCACAAGTTTTATTTTGTAATTTTGAATACCTACATATTGTAATGAGTAATGAGAGTTACCTATGTGTAATAAGAGTGATTATTTTTTAATAAAAGTTTTCGTGTCTATATAGTAAACATTATTATACCGTTTCCTTTTTCATTTGCTTCTACATTTTTAGCCAAGGGCCTGCGGTTACACTTAACTTTAGCCGGCTAATGATAGAAGAAACTAACATTAGCCGCTTCTCGAAGATAAACTTAAGATTAGCCGGTTAAACTTAAGTTTATGTTAACATTAGCCGTAACATATATATAATATTATAAAGAGGAAAGATTTGATTGTTTGTTTCTTTGTTTGTATAGAATAGGCTCGGAAACTACTTGACCGATTTGAAAAATTCTTTAACTGTTTTTGGGAAGCTATATTATATTATCAGCGAGTAACATCATAACATGGGCTATATTTTATAAAGTTACGCGGACGAAGTCGCGTGCAACAGCTAGTACTTTTTTTTTTTTAATTTGGTTTGAGACCCTGAATCTAAGTGTTTCCTTTATCATCAAAGGAAATAGGTAAAAAAAATAATATTTGTTCAGCTTAATTAAAACATTTTGTATTGAAATTTTGTAGTGTCCGACCGAAGCTTCGACTTCGGTCACTTTCGACCAAAAAACCCGCTCGGTAGCGTTATGTACAAAAAATAGCATAACGAACAAAACGCAAAGTGTACACAACTCAAAATGAACACAACAAGCAAGAGGAAATCCGTCGGATGGTTTATAAAAAGACTAGCTGCTGCCCGCGACTTCGTCCGCGTTGAAAAATGAAAAAATAAATAAGCAAAATAACGCTTGACAACCTGTTGCTAAATAATATAATGTTCAATCATATATTTCAATATATATTTCAAATCAAGTGTAATTATACGTCTTATTATAAGTAAAAGAAAAAAAATGCATACATTATTTTCATTGCAACAGTCTAGTTTATTTTCCCTGCTGTTTTCCATCTTACGTAACCATCAATGTACTATAACTATGGATTTCGCACGCCATAGAACACTAGCTGGTGCCCGCGACTTCGTCCGCATTTTTTTTTTTTTTTTTTTAAATTATTATAGATGGGTTTGCTCTTGGCCAACAACCAGCTGGGTAGCAAGGGAGAGGCCTAAGATGGAGCGAGCTCACCCAGAAGATTCCAATTCACTCGAACTTTGAAACGATTAGGGTTATATGAGCTCGGAAACACAGACGCAGGCAGGGAGTTCCAAACCTTGGCGGTGCGCATTATAAAGGATGTTTCAAAGTGCTTGGTTCTCTATGGCCAAAAGCCTTCCTGGATAAATGGACTATCGAATACAAAAATTAATTTTTCAATTCGAACCAGTAGTTCCTGAGATTAACGCGTACAATCAAACAAACAAACTCTTCAGCTTTATATATTAGTGAGTATAGACATAGATTTAAAAGACATATGCGTAGAGCATCTGTCATTTAAATAAAATTAACCAAACATCTGTTAGGTACATTTAAAGAAAATGTGACTTTACGTCAACACATTAGAGTTCCAAATCAAAATTAGAAGTTGGTCGTTACTATTTTTTACCATTGACGCGCGAAGGCAAGACTGCCATGATTTCGTTTTAGGCGTACTTTTAATGTGGCGCTTTGGCATTTGTCATGCAAAATCCAAACTTGTTTCATATAAAATTTTATTATGTATAAAAATTTAAAATGTTCTTTCTAACCTCTATCAATTAAACAAAATCAGAAATAATTTCACATAAAAAATAAAAGTAGATAATAAAAAAATTACTAAATTTTCTTATTGTTTCAAATATTTATATCTTCCCGCGTCGATAGTAAAAGGTAGTAACCATGGAGAATAGAGGTAATGAAGCCCAACTCTATAGGCGACGCTGCAGTAGCTATGGTGTGTGACCCACTAGCAGCATTTTATTTACGGTTATTTCATGAATTTCGCAACCAACCAATCATATAATTCTGGTTAATTATTAATTTATAATTTTTTTATTCTGAATCTCACTATATATATTACTCTGTATTCTGAATTAGTCTGTGATCGGGCGGGTGGTTGATGCAATATAAGTTAAGTTACTCTATGACTCATTTAGAGAGTACTATATTCCTATTTCCTTGCTCTATGACTATGATATTTGTGAAATATTTACATAATATGTAGGTTATATGACGATTTTATAGAGTTTTTTTTTGCATTTTCCTCTGAAAATATGCAATAATTTTGGATACAAACCGTATAGAATATTATGTTTTGTGAGTGTAAAAGAATACGTGTATATATTAATGAGTATTTAAGGTTAAAACTGAAAAATTCTATGTTTCGAATTGTTTGTTTACATTTAAACCAACGTAAATAAAACCTTAACTATGTACAAATAACTTTGGTTTATTTTTGACGTATTTAATTCGTCTAGCAGTTTTAATCACCCTTTATAAAACTTTTAAAGTGATATTCAGTTTTTATTTTTATAAAAAATTCAAAGTTTTATCATAATGGGAAAAATATGTATTATTAAAAGTTGTCCAAGTGGACGTAAAAGTAAAAATAAAAATAAAAATAAAAAAAAGAAAATGCCACAATCTCTGTCTTTTTTCATGCCAAAGGTAAATAAAACAATTAATTTTTAATTATTTTTGTTTTTCTAATATTCATGCAATAACAATTTTTTATATTATTATCAAAGATATTTGATTGGTCTCGCTGCGTTCTACTAGATACAGCGTCCGTACTTGACAAATGCGGCAACAAATATTACGCCATATCCGGCATACCCCGAGCTAGTCGCACACAAAACTGTCTGTGATGAGTATGTGCCAAATGTTTTATTAAATTTTGGGCATAATAAAATACCAATTCGCGTAGTGAAACTGTGTAAAAAGTGATAAATAGTGAGAATGTTTTACACACACTACAATAAATAGTTGCCGCATTCACGAAGCTATTGCTCTTAGGTAGGGCCGTATCTAGTCGAACACAGCGAGACCAATCATTTATCTATGATTATCATGTTATTTTACAGACATCAGAAAGGTTAGCAAATTGGAGAAATTCTTTAGGCATTGATTTGAAACGGACAGATTTTGTTTGTCATCTTCATTTCAAAGAGGAGGACATCAAAATGTATGAAAAAATCAATTTTAGCGGTATAGCTAAATTTTTCCCTATGGTGAGAAAAAGACTAAAAGAAAATGCTATTCCGACGATCAAACATCAATTTACTTCAACATTACGGAAGGAACTTCAAGAAAATATAATATATGCGACACAGCAAGAGTCAAATTCGTACTTTATTAAAAAAGAACAACAACATCATCTAAAACAGGAAGCTCATAACGATCGTGATTACAACGGAAAAGTTAAAGAAAATTTTCTAACATACTCCAAAATTCGGCACATAAAAAATTGTTCAGAACAACAACATACAGTTGAAGAAACTGTTGAATCTGTGGATTTAACAGATAATGGTAAAAATATTCCATTATTGCCACCGTCTTGGCTCTACATGAAAAAGCATAATGGATTAGAGTTTCTCCGAATGGATCCTTCTAGCGGACAGATCACCAATCATATACGTCTAAATGAGAATTTATCAATTACTGTAAGTTGATATAATTATTTTTGGAGTTTACTCCTTAAGAATCGATTTGCATAATGATATCTATGTTACGGCTAAAGATACGTGTGACCATAAACTTAAGTTTAGCCCGCTAGTCTTACGTTTATCTTCGAGAAGCGACTAAAGTTCGATATCATGTTAGTTTGCGTCGTGAATTTCCATCTTTAGCTGGTTAATGTGCACATTAAACGAAACGAAACGGCTAAAATGTAAATGGACGAAGTCGCGGGCACCAGCTGGTATATATGTAAGCCCGTGGTATGAAAATTTATGGGAGTAAAAGTCAAAATTGTCATGCGTTATGTTATGTGTTATAGTTACGTTCTATATATTTTTTTAAATATTTTAGAATATCTCTGAAATTTTAGAGATATTGCGCCATCTGCACAATATTGTTTAAAAAACAACAATGTTGTCCTTTCGGCTTGTTCGAATTGTGAAAATTTAAATTTTATAATCATTCTTAAGGAGTAATCTCCAGTCGTGTGTCACACACAATTTTTTTTCTATTGTAACTTATTAATCATAATTAATTGCAGGTCATTTTACCAAATAATGAGGAAGTTCAGTTAAATGAAAGCATTACATCGCTTGATAACATTTACGATTATTTAAAATCTGTTGAAAGGTGGCTTAAATGTATTGGTACACAAATTGAAAAGAAAAAGTGAGATTAATTTATTTAAAAATTTAATGAAATAAATAAATATTTATATACAATTTTTCAGCCAATTTCGACATTTTCTCCGAGCATTTTCAACATTTTCCCCAAGCATTTTCAACATTTTCCTTAGGATATTCAACATTTTCTCCAATCATTTTCCATTTTCCTTACTTATTTCAACATTCTCCCCAAGCATTTTCAACATTTTCCTTAGGAATTTCATATTTTCTCCAAGAATTTTCAATATTTTCCTTAGGAATTTCAACATTTTCCCCAAGCGTTTTCAACCTGTTGGATTTGCTTAGGAAAAATGTTGAAAATGCTTGGAAAAATGTTGAAATTGGCAGAAAAATGGTATATATTCTAAAAATTTCTAAAATCTCTGATTTTTTTTAAATTAAATTTTAGATATTCAAATAATTGTAAGGGATTTATTTTTGGTGATGATGCATACCAAAGGCGTCCATTAAATCCAAGATGTAAACCTTGTCGAGTGAAGCGAAATCGATTACAAAAAGTCAGTTCTACTCCCAGTACTGTAGATAAGAGCATCACCTTAAAAACACATACTGAAAATCTTGAGGAAAAGTGCAAATGTCCAAAAATATCGGTAAGTGTTAAAATAGTTTCGTAATATAAAAGGACCTTGAATAAGTTCTCGCTGTTTTTTTCTTACAAAATTGATTCTGGATAATTTTTAAATCTACTTTTGATGTTTTTCCAAGTTCTGACATCGGTCTTGATCATGTAATTTCTCCAATTGTCTATTTTTTTTGGTGCTTTATCCTCCAGTTCAAAATCATTATTTTTGAAGCGTCGAAACGAAATCAGTCTCTGCATCTCGTATCCGAAAGAGCATTGATTGTCACCGTAAATACACTTTATTTGGCACAAAAGTAGAAGCATTTTCAGAACCAATGAAGATATTTCTTCATTTGTTTACACTAAAGTGAATTACCATACACTGAAATTTAAGATTTGAAACAGTATAATCATCGCAAAACATGATGGGCTCTGACCTTGAGTGGGTATCTTTCGTTTGCGCATGTAGAATTGCGAACTAGCCTAGCCAAGAGCAAACCAATGCAAACGGGAGCGTTGCGTATTTACGTAACGATAGAAATAAAGCGCGGTGATTGGTTGTAACGCCCATATAAAATTTTGACCAATCACCGCTCTTTATTTCTATCGTTTAGTAACTATACGCAACGCTCCCGTTTGCGTTGTGCTCTTGGCTAGGGCCCCAGACCTTGAGCGGGTATCTTTCGTTTGCGCATGTAGAATTGCGAACAATACGGCGGACCTGTGGCCCTAACCAACAGAAAACTAATGCAAACGGGAGCGTTGCGTATTTACGAAACGATAGAAATAAAGCGCGGTGATTGGTTGTTGTAACGCCCACATAAAATTTTGACCGATCACTGGGCTTTATTTCTCTCTTTTCGTAAATACGCAACGCTCCCGTTTGCATTGGTTTGCTCTTGGTTAGGGCCACTGCTCTCTCGTACAAATGTTATCATTGCGTCTCGCTCCCTCATCCCCGCCTCGCAATACCTCACAAACACGCATATTTGACACGTGACGTCGCCATCAAGTTTTCCGATGTTTATACTTCCTTGCAGGTGCGTTACCATTCCAAATTTCATGCACGGATTACCTACTGCTACTGCCATTTTCGAATCGGAAAAATATAATATTTGCTCAGCTAAATTAACATTTATATATTTATCATCAAACTTATATCTAAGTTTTTATTTCCAATATTAAAATTGTCCAGAATATTGAGTAGAATAGTCGATATTGCTGACAATTTTAATACATAATCCTAATGATATTTCCTTTATCTACAGGAGAAACATCATAATTAGGTAAGTAGCTTTCGGACAGCTACAAAACAATGCTGAAGTTAATTTTTACGAGTAACTACGTGGGATGTCCACAATCAATAATGTTTCATACATTTTCTCATCGAATTTTATGTACATAATACCTGGGTGAAAGGTTTTAAATTTTTTACCTGTAAAAAAGAAAGTCTATGAAACGTAGAAATCGGTTCAGCGGTTTCGGAGTCCATGGGGAAAAAACATACCTACATACAAACACACAACGCCTTTTATAAATTACTAGCCGTTGCACGCGACTTGGTACGCGTAACTTTATAAAATATAATACACATTCGTGTCTGTGAAACCATGGAATGGATATACAAAATTTCAACCCAATCGGTCAAGCCGTTTAGTAGTTGACACACCGACAGCAGCGCCACCTACCGGGTCCAATTGTATTTTTAAATCATCCAGGAAACAATCGAAATAGCCATATAAATTTTCAACCCAATCGTTTCAGCCGTTTAGAAGTTATGTGAAAAAAATAAGTAAGGAAGATAATTCTTACTACCCGTTTACCCGTAAGAATGAAGCATTTTCCCGCGGTAAAAGGTAGCTTATGTTCATCACGGATAATGTCAGCTTCTAATGGTAAAAGAATTTTTCAAATCGGTCCACTAGTTTCGGAGCCTATTCTATACAAACAAACAAACAATAAAATCTTTCCTCTTTATAATATTAGTTTGGAAGATTCGGCACGTATACGTCACAGACAGCTCGCAGTGTGACTCGGCGTACTATTTGTTGCCGCATTTGACAAGTACGCCGGCGGTATCTAGTCGAGCGCAGCGAGACCATCTATTAATCTAACTCGAAAAGTATATTGATTTAAGATAAATAGGGAAATATGTGCAGACAGGAAAATTTACAGAAGAAATTTAAATAGAAAGACAAGACGAATGAGGAACAAAATTAATTTATTTCATGGCACATAATTGAAAAAATATAAGTAGTATTATATAATTGTATAGGTACATATTTATTTTTATATTTTTTTGTAGTAGCTACTTTTAATTTAATAATTTAGTAATAATGAATTGTTGGTACGGACGGCGATTTTGAATTAAGTGTAAATAATATAATGTTCATTTCAAATTAAGTGTAAATTCCATTTGTTATTATAAAAATATATAATTATTAACAAATATAAAGCCGTTTATAAGTATATGCATACATTATTTTCATAGCAAAAGTCTAGTTTATTTTTCCTGTTTTCCATCTTAACCATCAATGTACTATAACTATGGATTTCGCATTCGCATGCCATACAAATACAAAACACTATATAATAGGAACTTACGGAACGCTAGCTGGCGCCCGCGACTTCGTTTGCATTGAAAAAGAAAAAGTATTCTATCCTGTGTCCCGTACGTATAAATGTTCATCTACCAAGTTACATGAAAATCAGTTAATTCGTTTAAGAGTAATGGAGGAACATACACACAATACAATACCTACATTTACAGATTTATTATTAGTATTGATTGATTGATGATTAGTATTGATGGTTTAATAATGACATATTATTATGCGTAGAGCATGAACTCTGTCATCTGTCGTACTCTGTAAAACTAACCAACCAAACATTTGTTAGGTATTTAAAGAAAATGTGACTTTACGTCAACACATTACAGTTTTAAAATCAAAATTAGATGTTGGTCGTTACTACTTTTTACCATTGACGCGCGAAGGTAAGACACCGCCATGATTCCGTTTTAGGCGTACTTTTTAATGTGCCGCTTTGGCATTTGTCACGCAAAATCCATACTTGTAATACTTCGATGATCTTACCAGTAATTTTTTCGACATTTTTATAATCCATATTTCATGAATCAATACTCAATACTAATAATAAATTTGTAAGTGTAAGTATTGTATGTATGTATGTTCCTCCATAACTCTTAAACGAATTAACTGGGGCCCTAGACAAAGTGACATGACGAAGACGATAACGAAGTTCGAAAACAACAAAATGTATGGAAAGTATCACGTGACTTAACGAAGGCATATGTCAATACCATACATTTTATTGTTTTCGGACTTCGTTATCGTCTTCGTCATGTCACTTTGTCTAGGGCCCCTGATTTTCATGAAACTTGGTAGATAAACATTTAGACGTTAAGCACACCAATTTCAACGCTCCCTACCGATGACTGGTCAAAATTTTATGCGGGCGTTACAACAACCAATCACCGGGCTTATTTTCTGTCGTTTCGTCAATCTACAACGCTCCCGTTTGCACTGGGTGCTCTTTGCTAAGGGCCCTGGGGCCCTAGACAAAGTGACATGACGAAGACGATAACGAAGTTCGAAAACAATAAAATGTATGGGATTGATATATGCCTTCGTTAAGTCATGAGATACTTTTTTCTTTTTCAAAATATGTTTCTTGCTGATAATATAGCTTCCCAACAGTGAAAGAATTTTTCAAATCGGTCCTGTAGTTTCGAAGCTTATTCAATTCAAACAAACAAACAATCAACTCTTTCCTCCCTATAATATTAGTATAGATGCCTTTGTTCTGTACGAATGGTAATTTTGTTTCTGATATTATGGAGGGTACTGGGTAGAGGTAAAGGAGGACAAACTTATATGGGCGTTAAAAAAGTGGCAAGCTAAAATAAAATCTAAAAGCATTAAATAGTGGTTCAGAAATTGACCAGAACGGCGCTAGTGTAGCAAGAGTGTATGAAATGAAGATGGCGTTGAGTTGGAAGTCATGGAGAATTTTGTGTTGTTTTGTTTTTGTCATCGTGATTTTTCTATTATTTTCGTGAGATTTTAATATCTTTTAGTGATTTTATTGTATTGACTGTTATAAAACTTTTTAAAATTTATTTATTTAAAAAGGCGTACCAACCAAATACATACTATATCTTTATATACAACACTACTGAAAGGAATATTACAAGTATGAGTTTAAATTAAAGGAAAGCACAACATTATAATTATTTAAAAATATTTATAACAACCTACATATTATAATCAATCAATAACATAAAATTAAACAAAATCAATAAAACAAAAATATCAATTAACAATGAACAAAAGAGAGAAAAATTCAATAATGTTAAAATAAGAAAAGAAAAAAATGATTCAATAATGTTAAAATAAGAAAAGAAAAAAATGATTCAATAATGTTAAAATAAGAAAAGAAAAAAATAATAAAATAATGTTGAAAAATAAACAAAATGATGCACTTCACTCTTTCTTTAAAATTTACACTTTTGCTACACTAGCGCCAATTAAGCGAGACAATTATCTTTAATGTTGCGTCAATAATTTTATATTATTTTTTATTCGTTCCTTTCCGAATTAGTAGTCTGTGCTCGGTTGTATTGTATTTTGTATTGTGTTACTGTCTGTCAATAACCAAAATCCAAATTTCAAGCAAGTCCAATGGATTGATTTTGTATTATATTATTTATTTTTTACGTTCTTAATTAAATAAGCGTTAATTCAATTCTTTTTTAATATATTTTTTAATAACTGTGGATAATTAATACTAATAGCAATATGTCTTACGCGAATGGACCACCATCGAAAGTTACAAGAGTGGAGGTTTGTTTTATTTCGATAAATGATACTCGTTCTTGTATTAAACAGAATAAATAAACGTTTGAGCCAATGAAAGGTTTAATTTTTTTTACATGTAAGAAAGAAAGTCTATGAAATTTTATAGAAAAATAATCAAGAATACGTGCAAGCAGTTTTACTTTTGTAACCGTTACAGTTGTAAGACCGCGACAGATCGATTTCTAGACCTAAAAACCCGCAACCCTAGATTTTCGTCAAAATTGTTAAGCTTTTTGCGAGATCGCCGTAACATACAAGTTCAATTCCTCGTTTAGTATTAACTAGCCGGTTCCCGCGACATCGTCCGCGTTGAAAAAGAAAAAGTATTCTATCCTGTGTCCTGTACGTCTAAATGTTCATCTACCAAGTTACATGAAAATCAGTTAATTCGTTTAAGAGTTATGGAGGAACACACTTACATACAATACCTACACTTACAGATTTACTATTAGTATTGATGATTTATCTAGGATGTGTAGTGAAGTTGAGGTCTATGTTGGAGTGAGTTCACCCAGAAGATTCCTCGACTGTATTGGACATTCTAACCTGACTGCTTTTTAATTGACGGACCTGTTTTGGAAAATTAAGAAAAATTATAGACTTGACTTGACTGACTAGTCTCGGAATCTGCTACTTTTGATTTTTAATTTCAATTTTGCCATTTTTATTTAAAACTAGCTGGTACCCGCGACTTCGTCCGTGTTGGAAAAGAAAAAATTAGCCTATCTTGTGTCCTGTACATGTAAATATTTAACTACCAAGTTTCATGAAAATCAGTTAATTTGTTTTAGAGTTATGGAGGAACATACATACATGCATACAATACCTACACTTACAGATTTATTATTAGTATTGAAGTATTATTAGTATTAATATTTATTATAGTATAAGGCTATTACAAATTGCTATTTTTACTGTTGACACTGGCAAAATCATCGGATTGACATGACATTGGCAGATAATGGTAAAGAAGAAGAAGAATAGTGTTTGCATTGTTTTTTTTTTGTTGTTCACTAGGGATCACCGTCTTACGAGGCACTAGAGGATGAGGACGGACAAGAGGAGTGGCTCAGCGAAGGATTATTAACGGACGATGATTGCAATACTACTGTGAGTACCTTCTCTTTCCCCTTTTTGTATGTCGATCAATGGAAAAATTACTAATAATTTTAGAAGTGAATTGGAGATTTTTTTAACACCAAAAATAGCTAGGAGCAACTGCGGAACGACACCAGTGCCTTCTGAATATAGTTTTAC
This sequence comes from Synanthedon vespiformis, assembly GCA_918317495.1. NCBI lineage: Eukaryota > Metazoa > Arthropoda > Insecta > Lepidoptera > Sesiidae > Synanthedon > Synanthedon vespiformis. The sequence continues at coordinate 3,182,278 of OU906974.1, forward strand.
TTTTTCTGGTTAGTTTATACGAGCTTATCCGACCAATGTGTGTTGCCAGTGAAGACATATTATGGCGCTGAAACGTGGTCTCTAACTATGGGCTTCGTAAGGAAGCTCAATGTCGCTCACCGAGCTATGGAAAGGGCTATGCTCGGGGTTACACTGCAAGATCGAATCAGAAATGAGGAGATCCATAGACGTACGAAAGTTACCGACATAAGCCGTCGGATTAGTAAGTTGAAGCGGCAGTGGGCAGGGCACATAGTACGTGGAGGCCACGGACCAGCAAGCGCAGCGCACCTTGTGGACGTCCACCCACAAGGTGGATAGACGACCTAATAAGGGCCGCGGGTCGACGGTGGATCCAGTCTGCTTCTGACCGGTCCAATTGGAAAATTTTGGGGGAGGCCTATGTCCAGCAGTGGACGTCCTACGGCTGTGATGATGATGATGATGATGATGATGATGATGATGATGATCTGGCGAACTGTTAAATAATATTTTATTATAATAACACCCGCACATTCACAACAACATGGTACTAATCTTGTCTCTCGATTTGACAGTACAATTTATTTCTATAGTCATTTTCTCTTTATTGTTTTAATTCTTTTTTTCGTTAATTTTAATCAAGACGCTTATAAGTCAATACGCGTATAAATCAATACGCGTATAAGTCAATACGCGTATAAGTCAATATGCGTGAAATAAATCAGTCATTATGTGAGTAACCTTTATTTTGGACTACACAACTACATATATTAAAAAAATATATTCACAACTATGCCGTTCTCTTCATCAAGATGGAAAATATGAATATAAGCCAAGAGTCACGCGTTTCGCAACAGAGCGACGAGCAAGCGAACGACACGGAGGACTCTCAGACTAACATTGAGGAGAAATTGAACAATCTGGAGAATTCCCAAAACGAACAGGACGAAAATGAAACGACTAAAGGGAAACAGGGAAGCGACGAGGATTCCAAAAATTCCAAAGACGACGGAAACGATACGGACGATCTGTTGGTGAGTTAATTTTTTTTTAGTTTTGTTTGATTTCTAGATTGTAGATTTATTTTAGATGCTCTGAACTTTAGTTTCAAGAATTTTCAACCAATTTGCGTACACATGTAAAAGAAAGCTGTACATTATCAGCGAGTATAACATGGGCTATCTATACTAATATTATAAAGAAGAAAGATTTGATTGTTTGTTTGTTTGTATAGAATAGGCTCCGAAACTAGTGGACCGATTTGAAAAATTATTTCACCATTAGAAGCCGACATTATCCGTGATGAACATAGACTACTTTTTACCTTGGGAAAATGCTTCATTCCTACGGGAAAGCGGGTAAAAGGACAACGGGTAGTAAGAATTATCCTTCCGTACTTATCTTTTTCACATAACTTCTAAACGGCTGAACCGATTGGGTTGAAATTTTATATGGCTATTTCGATGGTTTGTTGGATGATTTAAAAATACAATTGGACCCGGTAGGTGGCGCTGCTGTCGGTGTGTCAACTACTAAACGGCTTGACCGTTTGGGTTGAAATTTTGTATGTGTATTTCCATTCCATGGTTTCACAGACACGAATTTATTATATTTTATGAAAGTTACGCGGACAAAGTCGCGTGCAACAGCTAGTATTATATAAGGAAGTGGGTTAACAAGTGTCACAGTTAAAATATGCATTTTTTTTTTTTCATTACATACTTATATATGTATGTGTGTGTCAAAGAAAAAAAAAACATATTTAAATAAATTTTCCAGCGAATGTTGGGCGATGATGATAATAAGAAAAAGAAAAAAGTGTTGAAAATGAGCAAGAAAAATTTGCATCAAGAGTCCAGCGGCGAAGATGATGATTTTGAATTTTATGAGGTAATAAATATTCAGTTTTTTAACACATTCAATAGTTAATTAAATAAACATTTTTGACCCTAGCTGTTAACAAAACGGTCTCAGGTTCGAATCCCGCTAGGGATAAATGTTTATCTGTTTATATTTTACCTTTTTACCCGAGTCATGGATGTTTTGTATTTACAATGTGTATGTATTTACAAAAAAAAGGTAATGTATATGTATAGGTGAATTATTATATTAAGGTTCGAAGGCGACACTTGTGCGGGCGATCGGCGCATGTGTGCTGTGTTTGTTTGTGTGTGCGCACAAAATTGCTAAGGAAAATGAAATTTCTTTTTCTTATTTCGTAATTTTTCGCCTCACTAACTTAACATTTGTGATGTTGACATTGGCAGTGTTGATATTCCTTCCATAAAGTCATCGTGCGATGTCGAAGAACGTTTTTTTAGGCATTTATTCACTATGACGTATTACTAATACGATAAAACAATCTGTACGCAACAGTACCCAAGAGAGTCGAGACGCGCGAACGCAGTGCGCGACGGGAAGAGCGTCTGAGTCTACCAATAACGTGTCGGCACAAGTTATTGGTAGACTCAGCCGCTCACGCTCCGCTGCCCGCTCAAACACCTAAAAATAGAATTCTGCGCACATTTGCCGAGAAGTCTTTATTCGCTACATGAACTAGTATCTATGTATTTACAAAAAAAAGTTATGTATGTAGTATATCAACTGTCTGCTATTCATAATACATACAAGCGTTTAGTCGCTTACCGTGGTGGAACTAAACAGTGCTGCATGGAACTGAACGGTGCCGCGTGGAATGTGTGAAGATATTTATTTATCTTTATTTTTATCGATTCTTAACTCCAAAATAAGAATACAAACCCTCAACTGCACTCCAAGCTGAGCAATTGTGCAGCCGAAAGGATCCATACACAAAAAGTGCCCAAAAACACATTGTCGTTTTATTTGCAGAATGCAAAAAAAGCGAAACATCTAAAATTGGCGAAGAACGTATTGATTAAGAGCTATCCGGCCAAGAAGGCAGTTCCAGAGGACTCGGATACGGATATGGTGAGCGGTTTTAGTATATATCACATTAACAGCCAAGGCTGTTAATTAATGTCCAGCAGTGGGAGTGGGACACTAAAGAGTTTCCCACTGCTGGACATTAATCTCAAAATTATATTGTGTTTGTCTTTCTACATGTAACCTATGTATGTTATTATATTATGTCGTGTTATGTTTAGTCCCAATACTTTTATTGTCCGTCCGACCTAAACATAATTATTTGATTAGTCTACTGCGTTCGTCTAGATGTAGATTCACTTTTTTTGTTGTGTATAAACATTTATTTTATTCTTATTGTCGTTCAATTTAAAGGAGGACGCCAGCGATAAGAATAATTCTAGAGTGAATAATTCGCGTCCGCAGTCGTCAGATGGCGCCAACGTCGTCAAGAGGATGTTCGGCGTGAGGAAAGTGAACGTCGCGTCCAAGTCCACCGCGAAATCCTCCATCACCTACGTCACAGACAGAGCCAACAGTACACCCGGGAAACTCGGTAAGTTTGGGTGTCTTAATGGCAACGACCTACCTCAATCTTAATGACCGAGAGAGTCACACAGAGTTGCGCATTTTGCACAGCGGTGGCCAAAATAACTCGCATTTTGCACAGCGTGGTGTGCAAAATAACAGAGTTTCACATTTTGCACACATCGATGTGCTAAATAACAGAGTTGCACGTTTTGCACAGCGGTGTCCAAAATAACAGTCACATTTTGCACAGCGCTGTGCAAAATAACAGTTGCACATTTTGCACAGCGGTGTCCAAAATAACAGTCACATTTTGCATATCGCTGTGCAAAATAGCAGAGTTGCACATTTTGCCCATCGCTGTGCAAAATAACAGTTGCACATTTTGCACAGCGGTGTGCAAAATAACAGTTTCACATTTTGCACATTTTACCCGTTTTCCCGTAGGAATGAAGCATTTTCCCGCATCTTCCCTATGTTCCCCAAGTAGCCTATGTTCATCACGGATAATGTCGGCTTCTAATGGTGAAAGAATTTTTCAAATGGGTCCACTAGTTTCGGAGCCTATTCAATACAAACAAACAAACAATCAAATCTTTCCTCTTTATAATATTAGTATAGATTGCGGTATACTTATGCGGATACCACACTGTGTATAGGCGCAGCGCTAGCGACAAGATCCAAAACGGGGCCCGACCAGGCCCCGAAGCCGGCGCCCGGTTCGCCGCAGACGAGAAGGGCCCCACAGAAACCGCCCAGCAACAGCGAACCCAGTGAAGTGAACAGAGGAGCGACTCAGTCGTCTCGCGCGCAGAGGATTCTTGCTGCGCAGGCGCAAGTCGTTCGCAGTAAGCCGACTACTACTACTGCTACGCCCAATAAGAAAAATCAACAGGAGCAGCGAGTCGGAGAAGAGAAGACTCTACTGAAGGAAGACCAACGCGTCGTCAAGTCTAAGGTAATAATAATAATAATAATAACAATATTTTATTTGTATAGTTCGTGTCGTGTAGCGAATAAAGACTTCTCGACAAATGTGCGCAGAACTCTATTCTTACGTGTTTGAGGGGACACAGGAGCGTGAGTGGCTGAGTCTACCAATAGCGTGTGCCGACACATTATTGGTAGACTCAGACGCTCTTCCCCTCGCGCACTGCGTTCGCGCGTCTCGTGTCTCTCGGGTACTGTCGCGTACAGATTGTTTTATCGTATTAGTAATAAGTAATGGTGAATGAATGCCTAAAAAAAAACGTTCTTCTTCTATATCGCACGATGATTTTGTGGAAGGAATATCAACACTGCCTGTAATGTTAAGTTAGTGAGGTGAAAAATTACGAAATAAGAAAAACAAATGTCATTTTCTTAGCAATTTTGTGCGCAATTGTACACAAGTGTCGCCTTTAAACCTTAATATAATAATTCACTTATAATTAAAAATTAAGTCAATTTGGCATTCAGGCGAATAGGGATTTAATCGATTTCAGATTCAGATTCAAATTCAGTCTATTTGTTATTCAGACGTATTCACATTTCAGGGAATTTGGGATTTGGTTGTAATGGACCGGAAGCTCGCAGACAACGTGTATGCAAAATTTCACGGTGATCGGGTCACTATAGTTTTTGCCGTGAAAGCGTCACAAACAAACAAACAAACTCACATTCACATTTTATAATATATTAGTAAGGATTATAGTAATGGACAAAGCTGGTGCCGGCGAATATTTTCTTTTTCAACGCGGACGAAGTCGCGGGCACCGGCTAGTGACTATCATCATCAATACTAATAATAAATCTGTAAGTGTATGTATGTTCCTCCATAACTCTTAAACGAATTAACTGATTTTCATGAAACTTGGTAGATAAACATGTAGACGTACGGGACACAGGATAGGTTACTTTTTTATTTTTCAACGCAGACGAAGTCGCCGGCGCCATCTAGTTATAAATAATGTAACAAAATGAATGCGTGTTTATTTGTTCAGAGTCATCATGGTCCTCCTGCTGGGACGGAGAACGAGGAGTCTAAGAAGACGCATCATCATCAGCTGACGATGATGAGCCCCGAACAAATGGACGAGGAAATGCTCAGCGACGAGGAGAGCCAATCGGAAATTGGCAGCATTTGTGACGTGAGTGAATTTAAAAACGTGTCAATTTTAACTCGACTCAACCCCTTAGCCGCCAGAGTCGGATTTATCCGACAATGATTTTCCGTGTCCATTTCGCGTGACAACGCTTAAAAAACCAAGCGGTTAAAGGGTTAACCTGAAGAAGATGTTTTAATATTTTTTTACCCGCTAAAAGGTTGTTGTGGCCCTTCTAGTTACTACGTTATGCGTACTACCAGTGAAAATATAAAATGTTGTGAACCCCTGAAAGTTTGTATACATCGACTCGGTTACCTATCTCGGAAATATAATATGTACGTGTAATAAAATGTTTTTAACCCCTGAATGTTTGTCTCCAGGAGATGCCTCTGTCGGACTCTGACGACACGGAGGACTGGTTCACGCTGGACATAAGGGCGGAGCGCGCCGGCGAATATTTGCCACTGTTGGGTGAGATTTCTATTTTTGTTACAATAATACATCATAATATTATTTGCATAAACATAATATTGCATAATTTACATAAACATAATATTCATAATTTGCAAAAACATAATATTCATAATTTACATAAACATATTTTTTTCATAATATACATAAACATAATATCTGCTGCCACCTCTGGGATGGTTCTGCCCGTTATCAATTGGCTGCACTGGACTCGATTGAAAGGCGAGCTAAAGAACTTATTGGCAACGACACTCTTGTGGAGTCTCAGCTTCAAAGCCTGCAGCATCGTCGTACAGTAGCATGCCTATCGGTTTTCTATCGTCTACACCACGGAGAATGTGCGTCCATCCTATGGGATCTGATCCGGCCAGAGCCGTTCCACTTGCGGAACACGAGGCGCGGGCGGGGGTTTCATCCCTTCGTGGTTGATGTTCCCCGGTCACGCACGAAGCGTTATAGTTCCACCTTCCTTGTCCGAACTGCTAAGGAGTGGAACTCATTGCCTGCGTCCGTGTTTCCCCAAAATTACAACCTCGGGGTCTTGAAGTCTAGGGTAAATGGGCACTTACTAGGTAAGCGTGGTCCATCTTTGGCCGCATCTGCACCTAACATCAAGTGAGATTGCGGCCAAGCGCTGCCTTGACTACATTAAAAAAAAAAAAAAAACATAAAATGTCACAATTTGCATAAACATAATGTTGCGTCTCCTCATCCCCCTCAGGTCCGGTAGCCCATCAGCTCCTGTTGGAGGAGAAGGCTCGTGTGACAACGAAATTAGCACAAATGCGGGAATCGCTCACGGAGGTCACGGAGAAATCGAGGGTACAAGCGAATCTGTTGAAAAATGCATCGACTACCCTCACACAACTCGAAGCTATAATTTCCTCGACCTGATTTACGATTTCAATTAAATGCTAATCAAATACAATTGCTTGTTTCTTTTCTAACCAATGACGCCCTACGTAAAAACGGGGGTGAAGTGGGCACTTTCTCGTACTCATAGATTTAGTATTATCATAGAGTAAATAGTTACTTAACCAGTAATAGACGGACAGACACGTAGAGACACAAAAAATGTCGAAAAAGTCTATGTCGAATACGATTATGAGTTTCTATTAAAAATCCGTCTAACTCAAAGGTCGCTGTCGTATCATGCACATGTTACATGGCGACATCTAGTGAGCAAAAAAAAGAAACCGCACGGATTCTTTTTTTTGCTCACTAGATTGTTGTTGGAGCGTGTTGTGCATAACCATTTGTATCCAGTGGTATCAACTTTGATACCGCCCGAACAGCACGGTTTCTTTAAGAATCGATCCACAAATACAAACTTGGCTATATTTACAAGTGACGTCTTGATTGGTATGGATGGTGCTTCTCAGGTTGATGTTGTCTACACTGATTTTGAAAAAGCTTTCGACCGTGTTGATCATGTATTGCTTCTAAAAAAGCTTGGTGAGTTGGGTATAAAGGGGAACCTTCACAGGTGGTTCGAATCTTATCTGCGAAATAGGTGTCAGGCGGTGGTCTTGGGTGGGTATCGTTCAAATTATGTTAAAATTCCATCGGGAGTGCCTCAGGGATCTATACTTGGGCCTTTACTCTACTCCTGTTATTTGTACGATATTTCGCTGTGTTTTCGATGTGCTAAATTCCTGATGTATGCGGATGACATAAAAATTTACAAGAAGATAAAGAACATTCGTGATTGTCGCGCCATACAGGATGATTTAGAAAGATTGAGTGTGTACTGTAATGAAAACAGAATTAATGTCAATGTCAATAAATGTTCCTTCATAACCTTCAGTCGGAAACTAAAGCCCATAAAATTTAATTACAGCATCAACAGTACAATTATCCAAGAGACAAAGCTGGTCAGTGACTTGGGTATTCTACTGGATTCTAAATTAACGTTTACAGGCCATATTGAAAAGATAACATCCAAAGCTTTTAAGAACCTTGGCTTCATTATGCGAGTGACTAAACCTTTCACAGACGTACACTGTTTGAAAATTCTCTACTGCACATACGTTAGGAGTCACCTTGAGTATTGTAGTAGCATATGGAATCCTCTGTATGTCTCGCATATACAAGGCATAGAGAAAATACAGCGAAAGTTTCTCAAACAAATGTGCTACCGCAGCTTTCGCACATATTCGGACTATAGGGATGCCTGTAGCATGTGCCGGGTGATGTCGCTTGAGGATAGACGTACTCTCCTTGATATGACGTTCTTGTACAAAATCTGCAATGGCATGGTTGACAGCATTTACCTGGTAAATAATACGCTGAATTTGTGGGCTCCAGCAGTCGGAACGAGGCGCTCGAAGCTTTTCAATTGTAGGTTCGTCCATAGTAATTATGCTCAAAATTCAGTGTTGCGCCGTCTTCAGAAGTCGTACAATGACAAATTTTCCTCGGCAGACTTGTTCTGTTCGTCGTTGTTGAAATTCAGGAATGGCATTGGCAACATTCTTACAGGCTAGCGTCTACGTTGACTATGTTTATGTTTACTTATGTTAAATTTTTAAGGCGGTGGCAGTTCTACGTAATATGTGTGTATGTATGTATGTATTATATTTAATATGTGATTTTTATAGCTTTATAGTTTGTTTAGTTTGTAGGGAATCGTATAATTTTGTATTATATTTTTTTTTGTATATAAATGTAAAATCCATAATTGGCTGTAGGGTGTGTTTTTTGTTTTTGTCGGTAATTTTTTTTGTTGAGAGCTGTGGATTTTGAATAAATGAATAAATAAATAAATAAATTCTATAAATATTTTACTGTTATATGACGACATCTAGTGAGTCATAAAGAAAGTAAAAATTGTGTCAATATGAATAACGTCATTTAACATCAAATTCGACATTACTAGCGACATCAAGTGAGCCATAAAGAAAATAGAGTCGGAAGTTTCATGTTTATAACTGAGCTCGCCTCTCTATTACTGGTTAAGTAACTATTTACTCTATGGTATTATGTAATGGACTTTTATATAAACACACTGTTTAGCAGAGTTACAATATATTTATTTACAAATTACTGTAGACAATGTACAAAACAAACTTTTCTTTCTTACTTCATTTCAAATGAGATGTGTACGGAGTGCAAAAAAGGTAAGTCAAGAATTATTTTTTTTATTATTTTTGTAATGTGATTTATTTATTCAGGTAGTTTATTATTATAAAATCGTATACATTGACCCATAAAAGAATTACTTATAACGTGGAGACGCGTTAGCAAACTTAAGGGCTTTGCTACATAGAACCAAAGCCGAAAAAATCGTATAAATACGATTTAAATCGTACTGTAATTTACACTTATAGTTTAATTACTTAATAGTTATTTTATATACTAGCTGGTGCCCGCGACTTCGTCCGCGTTGAACGATGAAAGGTACCCTATGTCCTTTCAGGTGTCCCAGATAACGTGTATGTAAAATTTAATGGTGATTGGTTCAGTAGTTTTTGCATGAAAGCGTAATAAACAAACAAATTCACATTTATAATATTAGTAAGGATATATATATTTATACATATATAAATTTATTAGATAAAAGGTTTGTTATTAGGATTTTTTTGAGGACATTACTATGATGACTCGGATCATGTGAAGTTTGCAGCAAGTGGGATCCTATTCTCATTTGAAACGCATAGTATATAATTTTATATTAACAGGGGCCCTAGACAAAGTAACTGTTAGCGACGTGCTCATTATTAGTTTTTGTTAGTTTTATTAGTACCTACATATTATGTAAATTGCTAATGTTAATTTTAAATGTGAGGGTAACTTCGCATTTCTTGAGGAGTTTATATAGTTTAAATTGTGTTATTATTAATAATGTGAGGGTAGGTACGTGCGACGCGGCGAAACAATAAAACCGATCGTAGGTTTTCTGAAGAGCCAGTGCCACAAACTACATAGAAGATACTAACGTATGCCAGTGCCTAACGTCTATCCGCGCTTGTCATTATAAATTCGGAAATAAAACAGTTTTTCCAAAAATAATCCCTGCGTACTTATTGAAGAACTGCGAGCACCCACAGTAACCAATCGAAAACGATAACGAAGTTCGAAAACAATAAAATGTATGGGATTGATATAAGCCTTCGCTAAATCACGTGATATTTCCCATACATTTTAACGATAACGAACTTCGTTATCGTTTTCGATTGTTACTTTGTACAATAGGCCAGTACAATTTTAAATAGATCTATTTCCAATATTATGTATGTTCCTCAACTCTCGAAGTTGTTGACGAATACATATACCTGGGACAAATAGTCCAGTTAGGTAGAGCCAACTTCGAGAGGGACGTCAATCGTCGAATCCAGCTCGGATGGGCAGCGTTCGGGAAGCTCCGAGACATCTTCTCTTCCAAAATTCCTCAGTGTCTTAAGACAAAAGTGTTCGACCAATGTGTGTTGCAAGTGATTACATATGGCGCTGAAACGTGGTCTCTAACTATGGGCCTCGTAAGGAAGCTCAATGTCGCTCAACGAGCTATGGAAAGGGCTATGCTCGGGGTTACACTGCAAGATCGAATCAAAAATGAGGAGATCCATAGACGTACGAAAGTTACCGACATAAGCCGTCGGATTAGTAAGTTGAAGTGGCAGTGGGCAGGGCACATAGTACGTGGAGGCCACGGACCAGCAAGCGCAGCGCACCTTGTGGACGTCCACCCACAAGGTGGACAGACGACCTAATAAGGGCCGCGGGTCGACGGTGGATCCAGTCTGCTTCTGACCGGTCCAATTGGAAAATTTTGGGGGAGGCCTATGTCCAGCAGTGGACGTCCTACGGCTGAGATGATGATGATGATGATGATGATGTATGTTCCGATAAGTCCTTTATGGCTAAACCAAAAACCTTAAATTATCCTACAGTCCTTTGGGAGCCACAAGGCAAAAGAATTTTGTTATCCTAGAATCTTATGGGAGCCAATCATATAAAACCTCAAGATATAGGTACTAAAGTGTAGTCTACTTGCAAAGATATTTTATTTCTATGGCTACATCCCACCCTGGGGGGCGTTCAAGTATTACGTAACGCAATTTTTGAAGATATTTGAACAAACCATCTAACCATTTTATTCTAAGGACGTTATGGATATAAAATTGCTATAAAATAAAATTTATAAAAATAAAATGGATATAAAAGGATATAAACTCCAATGCTGTTCACCAATGGATAGAGTAGAGTGGTTCTCGAGGAAGGATTTACAAAGTTACGCGGGCACCAGCTAGTTACATATAAAACAAAGTCGTCCGCAACGTCTGTCTGTTTGTTCGCGATAAATACAAGAATTACTCCACCGATTTTCATGCTGTTTTCACCAATGGATAGAGTGGTTCTCGAGGAAGGATTTAGTATGTAGTTTACAAAGTTACGCGGGCAGAGTCGCGGGTACCAGCTAGTTACATATAAAACAAAGTCATCCGCCGCGTCTATCTGTTTGTTTGCGATAAATACAAGAATTACTCTACCGATTCTCATGCTGTTTTCACCAATGGATAGAGTGGTTCTGGAGGAAATTTTTAGTATATAATTTACAAAGTTACGCGGGCACCAGCTAGTTACATATAAAACAAAGTCATCCGCCGCGTCTATCTGTTTGTTTGCGATAAATACAAGAATTACTCTACCGATTCTCATGCTGTTTTCACCAATGGATAGAGTGGTTCTCGAGGAAATTTTTAGTATATAATTTACAAAGTTACGCGGGCGAAGTCGCGGGCACCAGCTAGTTTAGAATTAATACTTGAACGTCCCCCTGACGACCAACGTCATCGATGACTCCAAACGCCTTGACTGTCAAAATTGATAATTTTCGTCGCCTAGAAACGGGCTTGTGTTATGTCAATATCGAGCGGTTGTGTTTGTTATTTTTTTATCTGTTATTAAAGTTAGATAAAGTGATAAAATTTATATTAAAATGAGTAAAACCAGTGTCACACAGATGTCCACTGTGTTCCAGTCGCGAATGCTGTTAGGTGACGACTGTAGATCTAGAAAAAGCGTCGTCCAAATGCGGGTACACGATTATTTGTATGGTATGTACAGTACAGTGCATAATTATAATATACTAGTTGTTGCACGCGACTTCGTCCGCGTAACTTTTATAAAATATAGCCTATGTCACTCGCTGATAATATAATATAGCTTCCCAAAAGTGAAAGAATTTTTCAAATGGGTCCACTAGTTTCGGAGCCTATTCAATACAAACAAACAAACAATCAAATCTTTCCTCTTTATAATATTAGTATAGATTATCGTCTTGGTCAAATCAAAATCTGCAGTAATAGTGCTTTTGGTATAGGTATTGTCAAAGAAAATTTTCCTGAAAATTTTATATGAAGATTTATTTAAAAAAGTAACTTTTTAAGGTCGACAGTCAGGTTGACGGTCCACTTCATGTCGAGGGGCCTCTACACCATGGCCCATGATGGACATACAGGCAATGTAAATTGTTTTGTCGAATTCTTCCCTCTAGAAACAGCTTTCCGAACCGGTGGTAGTGTGGGTGCTCGCAGTTCTTCAATAAGTACGCAGGGATTATTTTTGGAAAAACTGTTTTATTTCCGAATTTATAATAACAATGTTGTCGACACGTAACAGTAAGTAGTGGCGAGAGCGGTACGTGCGACGCGCGCGGATAGACTTTAGGCACTGGCTCTTCAGAAAACCTACGATCGGTTTTATTGTTTCGCCGCGTCGCACGTACCTACCCTCACATTATTAATAATAACACAATTTAAACTATATAAACTCCTCAAGAAATGTGAAGTTACCCTCACATTTAAAATTAACATTAGCAATTTACATAGTATGTAGGTAATAATAAAACTAACAAAACTAATAATGAGCACGTCGCTAACACGCCCCACCCCAGTGCTGGCTCAGCACTCATCGACCAAAGGGATTCTAGCGACGCGCGCCGCTGGCCGTCTCAAAATGCCGGACTTAGTTTTAACCTCCACCAGTCTGATCCGCCCATCCTTACCTGGGAATACTTGTTGTACCACTGCTTTCAGCCAGACGTTGCGTGGTGCTCCTGGATCTACAAGTAGCACTAGATCTCCTACCTGAAGTGGCGTCTGCTCTTGGTTCCACTTCCTTCTAGGAAGTAGTTCCGGTAGGTATTCCTTTACCCACCTCTGCCAATACATGTCAGCTAGCCTTTGGCCTATCCGACATTGCTTCCGAAGAAACAAGTCGGAATCGTCAAAGACCCCTAAAGCAGGTGAGTTAGGAGACGAATGGAGAAGAAAATGATTTGGTGTTAAAGCTTCCTCACTTCCCGGCTCAACTGAAACGTGCGTCAAGGGGCGGCTATTTACAATGTTCTCCACCTCCGCCATGAGGGTGCCGAGAACTTCTTCTTTAGGTGCGCGCTCTTTTAAAATAACGCTAAGACTCTTCTTAACGCTTCGGATTAAACGCTCCCAAGCCCCACCCCAATGGGGACTTGCTGGGGGGATGAATTTCCATCCTGATCCATTATTAATGGCGACATCACTAATCGCTCTGTTGTCAAGCTCCTGGATAGACTTTTTCAACTCGGCATCAGCTCCTCGTAGGTTCGTCCCATTATCCGAGTAGAAACACTCAGGCCATCCTCGTCGCGCTGTCATTCGACGTAGTGCCATAATAAGCGAGTCGGTAGTGAGGGAATGTACGATCTCCAGATGGACCGCCCTTATCGTCAGGCAGGTAAAAATGACCCCATATCTCTTTTGGCGCCCTCTCCCTACCATCACTTCCATGGGGCCGAACAGGTCTAGGCCGCAGTGCGTGAAGGGCCTCTGATGGTGTGCCATTCGACCTTGCGGTAGCTCGCCCATTATAGGAACATTTGGTTGCGCTTTGCGTATTCTGCAAGACATACATCTCGTGGCTACATGTTTAACCGTTGGCCTTATCCTAGTAATCGCATATTTTTGCTTGAGATTGTTAACTACTGTCTCTTGGTTGTCATGTGCAGCCTTGACATGGTAATGTCTCACGAGCAATCTGGTTATATGATGCCGTCCGTCTAAAATAATCGGGTTTTTCATATCAGCTGGAACACCGCGTGCAGCATTAATGCGACCACCACAGCGAAGAACTCCGTGCTCATCCAGGTAAGGCGTCCAGGTAAGAATTCGACTGTTCCGATCAAGGCTTACAGCCTTTCTAATCGCAGCTAGTTCTTCCCCGAAGCATTCTTCTTGTACCTGTCGAACCAGTAGAAGCTCGGCCTTCCGCATCAGCTCAGTGTCTCCTTGAATAAGTTTTCGGCATATGTTCACAAACTTCAGTACATAAAATGTGCTCCTCAACAGCCGCAACCACGAAGAGAAACGTCCAGGATCCGGGATAGGCAAACATATAGCAGGTGAGTTAATTAATAAATTAATGACCTCTGACCTTTCAGCTGCTACACCAGTTGCAGGACCGATAACCGTACGAGGCCAGGATGACTCATCACTTCGTAAAAATAAAGGTCCTCTTAACCATTCATTTTCAAAAACAGCGTTATCATAACTGTCACGTGTTCCAATGTCCGCAACATTTAATGCAGTAGGTACGTATCGCCATTCATTACTGCGAGTGAGCTCATCTATTTCTCCCAAGCGGTTGGCTACGAATGTTTTATAATTACGCGCATCATTGTAAATCCAGTGCAAGACAGTCGTAGAATCGCTCCAAAAGTAGCGGCGCTGCGCCACTATCCTATGTCCCTTTTCCAAACTGTTTGCTAGCCGCGCTGCTAGGACAGCTGACTGTAATTCTGCTCGCGGTACAGTTAACACAGGTTTAACTGGTGTAACTCTGCACTTGCTAGCTATAAAGGCGACGAATATTTTATTGTTGCATGTCCAACGCCAATAAGCCACTGCACACATCGCTTTCAATGACGAATCACAAAAAATATGCATCTGTAAATCATTATAATAAATCATAGCCGATAGCGCACGAGTAGACGTAGGCGCGTAGCGCGTAGGGCTTGAGGGGGCGGGTACCTCCGCTACGCTCGTAGAACCGTCGGCTATCGCTTGATTCTCTGTCGCACTCACTCTTATGGGGCTTAGATAACATCTAGGTATACGTACGTAGCGCATTTGTTTTAAAAGAATAAGCCATTGATTCCATTTATCGAAAATATTATTTGGAATATTTTCGTCCCAACCTATAGATAATTGCCAAAGAGATTGTAACATAATTTTTCCTTGTATGGTAAATGGTGACAAGAAGCCGAACACGTCGTATATTGACATAATTACTTGAAGCATGATCCTTTTCGTAGGTACTTGTTTACTATTAACAATATCGTTAGGTATGCGTTTGAGTGACAAGTCAAATCCAAACTCGTCTACGCCCGGGAACCAGATAAGACCAAGTGTTCGCTCACCTTCGTATTGCCGATCTAATTTGAACCTTAACGCCGCTGTACCTAAGGCTTCTTTTGGCATGCTGTCCAAGACCGTCTCGCTGTTGCTTATCCAGTTACAGATTTCGAAGCCGCCCTGTTTGTGAATAAAAGTTACATCTTTTACCATTTTAATCGCCGTGGCTTCGTCCGGAAAACTGTCCAAATAGTCGTCCATGTAGTGCTGCTCGCAGATAGCGGTAACAGCTGTCGGCATTGTAGACACAAATCGTTGTGCATTCCTATTTTTTATATATTGGGCCACGAATGGGGCACAATTCGCTCCGAAGACCAATGACGTCATCGCATAAGTTTTGACTGGTTGTTTACAGTCAGTCCTCCATAGAAACCTAAGTGCATCTTGATCCTCGGGTCTTATTTTGACTCTAAGAAACATGTCACGTATGTCCCCGGCCACAGCATATCTGTTCTCTCTAAATCGTACCATAATGCCGAACAGAGACGCGAGTAGGTCGGGTCCTTGAAGTAAGTAATGGTTTAAGGACGCGCCGTTACTTACTGCTGAACAATCGAAAACAAGACGCAGTTTTCTTTTGTTTGGATTGTCCACTCCAAAGTGTGGTAAATAGTAGATGCGCCGAGATGTAGATAACGGGTCGTTGACTTCCCTTGCAAAATTATTTTGAAATAAATGATTCACCCGATCCGTGTACCTTCTAGCATACTCACCGTCCGCTGCCATCTTCTTCTCGACTCCCTTTAACCTTTTTAAAGCGTTTAGGTAACTGTCAGGCATCGCGCTGTTCTCGTCTCGCCACGGCAGACCCACTTGCCACTTACCGTCAATAAAAGTCGCCGTGCGGTCCAACTGCGCTAAGGCACGGACATCATCGCCGCGTCGCACGTACCTACCCTCACATTATTAATAATAACACAATTTAAACTATATAAACTCCTCAAGAAATGTGAAGTTACCCTCACATTTAAAATTAACATTAGCAATTTACATAGTATGTAGGTAATAATAAAACTAACAAAACTAATAATGAGCACGTCGCTAACAGGTAGTTTGTAAAGAATGTTGACGAGGTCGAGGATAAATGTTTCTTAAAAACATACATCTAATAAATGATTTATTATTATTATTATAATTGCGAATGTGTAGAGGGCATAATCGTCTACAATTGCCCATGATCGGCGACGATTGCGCGTAATCAAACAAACAACAAAGGAAGTGCAGCCATGATTGTATTAAAGCGTGTCCATACGATTGCCAATCACTCAGTTCGTATTTGTATTGTCTCTACGGTATGCTGCGGGCGCGTGCTATTTTGTTATGGTTGTTGTTGTCCATCATGGCCCATAGTGTAGACAGCTGCGCAATCATGGCGGCAATCATTGCGCATTCTGTGATTGTCCATCGTGGTCCATAGTGTAGACAGATGCGCAATCATGGTGGCAATCATTGCGCATTCTGCGATTGTCCATCATGGCCCATGGCAATCATTGCT
Organism: Synanthedon vespiformis; assembly: GCA_918317495.1. Classification (NCBI taxonomy): domain Eukaryota; kingdom Metazoa; phylum Arthropoda; class Insecta; order Lepidoptera; family Sesiidae; genus Synanthedon; species Synanthedon vespiformis. The sequence continues at coordinate 3,199,119 of OU906974.1, forward strand.
TACTGGCCCCATTGAAAACTTTGAAAATGGAGCCTGCCGGGAACCGAACCCGGGTACCCTGAGACCGAGCCTAACTACTCATCCAAACCTCTTCTTTTTTACACTTAGAAGCTTATAATTAGGTTTCTTTTATAGATCCGGCCTGGATAATGACAGACGCTAGAGATCATGCAAGGGCTGCATTCAAAGCAGCTATGGCGTCTTCGCAACCAGTAAGTTGTTTCTGTCATTTGTGGTGCAATAATAGCATGTGTGCTGTTGATTTTCGGTGAGGGAGTGAGGAATACCAGAGTCCATTTCCCTATTGCTTTGAAATCTTTGAAAGCACACATTGTTAAGTATAAAGTTTTTTATTTATTTTTTTAGGTTATCCAACCAGTCTACAAATCAATGTTTTCAGAGATATCTATGTTTCCGCGGATGCGAGTTGGTAAGTTTTTCTTATTGTTATTTCATATTCATTCGTATCAAGCGATAATGTTACGCTAGTAATACTTACGTAAAATTTAGACGGATAACAGGCAATAATAGTCCAGTATTCCTCACCTGGATATTTTTTTTGATTAAGTACTTACTAACAGGCTGAAACTCCGAGAGTAGCTTCGTTTTGTCAAGACGTCCACCTTTTTCCTCTGCGAAAATTCACGATAGAGTAGGTATTTAAAGGAGTTACCAGCCATAAAAAACTTGCAAGCGTAGGACTGGGATAACGTACAGTCGGCCGCATAAGTCGATTATAGTTCGTGTAGCGAATAAAGACTTCTCGGCAAATGTGCGCAGAACTCTATTTTTAGGTGTTTGAGGGGGCAGAGGAGCGTGAGCGGCTGAGTCTACCAATAGCGTGTGCGTTATTGGTTATTGGTAGACTCAGACGCTCTTCCCCTCGCGCACTTAGTTCGCGCGTCTCGAGTCTCTTAGGTACTGTTGCGTACAGATTGTTTTATCATATTAGTAATACGTCATAGTAATAAATGCCTAAAAAAAACGTTCCTCTTCGACATCGCACGATGATTTAATGGAAGGAATATCAACACTGCCTGCGATGTTAAGTTAGTGTGGTGAAGAATTACGAAATAAGTAAAAAGAAATGCCATTTTCCTTAGCAATTTTGTGCGCAATTGTACACATGCGCCGATTCCCCCACAAGTGTCGCCTTCAAACCTTAATATAATAATTCACCTATAACACATTCATAAGTGCAAAACAACTAAACACTTAACGCGCCATAAGTCGTTGTCACGTTATAGAAAAAAATAAACTTCACTTACAAATGATCGTAAAAAGCTTCAGTAAGTAAGTAATTAAGTAAATAAGTTGAGTGTTCAATCGTTTTGCACTTATGCGGCCGACTGTACCACTCAATTTGTAGGACTAACATGCGGCCATTTTATTATACAAATGTTTATTATGCTGCAGACAAAAAATCAGATGGTCAGTAAACCCATTCCTCCCAAAAAACCTCTACCAATATATCACAATAAATAGGTCATAACAATTTTATTAATAGCCAGCTGATTTTTGCATTGCAAAGAATTCTGTGCGGTGTTTCAGTACTCCATCCGAACTGTCGTCTTCCCGGACACATGGACTTGTCCTACGACTCTTATGTACAAAACATGCACTACAGTCTAAGCGTACCATTAGAGAAGCCTTCTGGAGCGCATCTCTTCAAGTACACTGTCCAGTAAGTTCTATCTATCTTTTTATTTTTTTATATTAAGGTCGACAGACAGACTGACGGTCCACTTGATGGTAGGTGGCCACCGTCGCCTATAACACAAGCAACGCCATAAGTGCTACAAGTGCGCTGCTGACCATAGAAGGATAAGGGAGGGATGGGGTAATGCGCTCTGGCATCGCTTACTCACTCACCGAAACACAACAGCACATTCTTTAAGAGGGTGGTTACTGCCGCCAGACGGGCTGCCCAAATGGCTGCGAAACGCAGTGTGCCCAACTACTACTTTTCAAATCCAGACCGGAGTCAATTTTGAAAATTATATCCAAAGTTGACCCCGCCGGGAATCGAATTCGGGGCCCCTGAAACGCTAGGCAAGCACCCTTGCCACTCGTCCAACGGGCTCGTCAAAAATCTATCTATACTTTTGATAAAGGATATCAGTTTGAAGTTTTTATTTATAGCTTTTGTTCTTTTTGGAGGAGATTTTGATTTGTGTTCTCCCAATCCCACAGGCCCAATAGAGTGTTGGCTACGAGCACAGTGTCTCCAGAGCTGATAGTGCCCAAGGCTAAAGATGCACCCACAGTGCCTGGTAAACCAAAGAGCAGAGGAACACAGAGCCTTTACAGGTATGTATGAAGAAGTGATGTGCTCGATCGTTAAAAATGTAGATCCGCGGATACGGATACGGATACTTAATGTCGGCCTTCGTTCCTTGTCATATAAACTTAAAAAAAAGTATTAATTCAAAAGATATGATCCTTGAAAGTTTTAATGCAACTTTGAGGGTGAATAGGTCACTCTAGTGTACAAAAACTTAAAAATACTTTGCATACAAACATTGATTAGTTATTGAAGAGTTGAAATAAGTTTACACGAAATAGATGTATGCAGTGGTTTTGTCAAAAAGAGTATACGGCCAAGGGTCTGTTTGTGATTGGTATGAATGATTGCGCATCTCAGTCGAGTGCTCTTCCCGCGCTTTGTGTTGTGTGAGACAGAATCAATTTTAGTTACACGCACCGATGAGTTCGAGCCACCGACTTGTGTCATCTTAAGGAGTAAACTCGAAAAATACACAATTTAAGATCATTTCCAACATAACAGTCAACACATTGCATTACAGGGAATCCTCTGCACAAACTATACCATGGCAACCCGACGGTATATCTGCGCCCGAGTGTGAAAACAAACCAGAAGTCTTATTCCTAGACAAACTAGAATGGGGTAAGATGTTATATATACCTAACCTACCTAATAATAATAAGTTTTTAATGATTTATATTGTAATTTTTCTAGTCCATACTAATATTATAAAGAGGAAAGATTTGATTGTTTGTTTGTATTGAATAGGCTCCGAAACTAGTGGACCGATTTGAAAAATTCTTTTACCATTAGAAGCCGACATTATCCGTGATGAACATAGGCTACTTTTTACCGCGGGAAAACACTTCATTCCTACGGGAAATCTAAAATACAAGTAAATACCAGCGGCTCGGCCCGGGATACACTTGATAGCGCCATCTATCCAGAATCAGGTGAAGCGACTAACATGACAACTGCTTGGTGATATTTTTAGCGATCCACTCCATGAAGTCTCGTGCGCCAGCTAGTAAGTAAATAATACTCTAATGGGATCCTTTCATAATCACGAACAGTCCATTTCCGCCAACCGCTAAAGTTTTAATGCTATAGGTCGTGCAGCGAATGAAGACTTCTCGGCAAATGTGCGCGAATCCTATTTTTAGGTGTTTGAGGGGGCAGAGGAGCGTGAGCGGCTGAGTCTACCAATAGCGTGTGTTGACACGTTATTGGTAGACTCAGACGCTCTTCCCCCGCGCACTTAGTTCGCGCGTCTCGTGTCTCTCGGGTACTGTTGCGTACAGATTGTTTTATCGTATTAGTAAATACGTCATGGTGAATGAATGCCTAAAAAAAACGTTCTTCTTCTACATCGCACGATGATTTTGTGGAAGGAATATCAACACTGCCTGTAATGTTAAGTTAGTGAGGTGAAAAATTACGAAATAAGAAAAAAAAATGTCATTTTTCTTAGCAATTTTGTGCGCAATTGTACACATGCGCCGATTCCCCCACAAGTGTCGCCTTCAAACCTTAATATAGGTAGTAATTCACCCATACCAGCTTATTGTTAATGATTATTTCAGGACCTGGTCGTCCATATCGTAAAGGCGATCTACCAGCAGACTTTCATACGACTGAAATTATTAACAAGTAAGTTGACATTAAATTTGTTGGGAAGGTTTTCCTTTCATTTAACTTATCAAGTTTGTTAGAGAGATTTCATCCTTATAATTGACCCTAACGATCGATGCAATAAAAGTACCTAAAGGGTGTAACTTTTACAGATTTTAGCCGGTTCGATTCTCGGGTGTGACAAGCGAATATTCGAAAATCTTTGAATGCAGTTCTCTTTCTATTTAAAAATAAAGGAATGTGTTCTTTGAGTAAAACTTTCTATCTACAGTATTAAGAGTACTTTCCCTCCAGGGTCCTGATTCTGTATGCCAAATACGATTCCACACTCTTGGTCTTACTTTTTCAAAACACGTCTAATGTTTTGCCTTGTCGTGTCGTTGCATTCTTTTGTCTCTATTCTGATGCCCCAAGACAAATTATATATGGCACGTTATGATTTCATAGAATCCACAGTGTACTATTTTATTTATGACGTTTCTTGAAAAAGTAAGACAAGAGTGTGGAATCGTATTTGGCATACAGAATACAGGCCCAGGTGGCATTACAAAATTCCACCCTGTATATGTGTCGCAGTATAATAGAAAACAACGGAATTTCGCAAAAATCCTATTAAGATTGCAAAACATCGGATAATAGGAAACTAACAACGAATTTTGCAATTTTCCTAGCTACTTTCATGATCTTTGCGTAAATCCGACCAAATTTAGGTAAATTGCCACACTTCAATGAATTGCAATAATAAATAATGAATTTATGGTTCAGTAAGAAAAAAATATTAATAATTAGTAATAAAAAAAAGTCATAATAATATTTACCTATAATAAAACAGAAGGAACTGAATTTGTGATTTTACTAAGGTACGTATTTTGTAAAAAAAATTAATAAAAAAGTATTGTTGTCACTTCTTCACATTTCTATGCCTATGGTCATTTATGAAGAGAGATTTCTGACCAACCAGAACAGAGATGTATTATAGAGATATATAAATAAAATATATTTCTAATAAGGATGCGCCATGCCCGCGCGTGGACCTCCCTCGTCGAGAAGGGTGGATTTCCTCGGTGGATGAAGAAAACCGATGCGATCATAACAGACGTCGAAACCAAAGACTGGATATTTAGGGAGGCGGTAAGTGTTAACCAAACGGTCGCTGGTTCGAATCCCGCTAGGGGCAAATGTTTGTGTTGCCCCTACCCCTAAATCAAACAATGATTTTGAGAGTAGCTCTCATATTTTGTTAATCTTAGAATTAAATAAATCTTATCTTATTATTACTACTTCCCAACGTTGATACTGTCTGTCTGGGTTCCTTTTTTCTTTGGTCTCAAACGAAATCACCGCGAAAAAGTGTCCACTGGATTTTTTTATACGTGCCATCACTTTCTCTCGTCAAATTCTGATAAAAAGTTGAACAATGTAAATGTTGCATGACTGATTTGAACCTTAACATTCAAGTAATAATGGTTCAAGTCGTAACACGTGTGTATAAATTCTTAAGCAACTTTCTTGTTATAATTTTAAAATTAGCCAACAGATGGCGCCCTCGCGGCAAGTTAGCACGCGCTAACGTTAATCTCCTCAATTTGTAAGGCATGTAAATAAATCGTCATCGCCGCCGTCGCCGTCGCCGTCAAGCTAATTTGAAATATCACCCCAAGCTGTGAGTGCGGTGATATTCTCCTATGTCACTTTTAGTGAAGCTAGAGCTACCCAGAATCTAGTGTATCCTTTTATCAAAGCCTTTTCTTATTCCTTGGGTGCCTCTCGTCCATTTATTTCCCTATAAGTTTTTTTATAATGTCATTTAGCCAGTTCTAAATGTGATTAACAGGAGATCGATGAGCTGCAAGAGATACGACTGACATTGTTGCACAAACTGCAGTCCGAGCATCGCGACAAGTGCACCAATAAGACAGGCAAGAAACTTGCCAATCTTTGGGTGTTCAAGAAAACTGAGATGGAGAGGAAAGTGAGGAACATAAGGCACACGAGGGATCGAGGTGAGAAAATATTTATATGAATGATGTTGTTGTTGATGATAATAATGATGATAGATTAATGAAAGGGTAATTGATCAATAGAGTTACGCGAGTTGTCCGCGATCCACGAAGGCGGGGGTAAACTGCATGAGCTCATGCAACCCCTGAGCACACTCTCCGAACTACATCTTATAAAATGATGTTGTTGTTGTTGATGACGACGATGATGATGATGATGATAGATTAATGAAAGGGTAATTAATCGATAGAGAACTCCTGAAAACACTTCGAACTACATCTTATAAAAGATCTTATAGAATGATGATGATGATGATGATGATGATGATGATAATGATGATAGATTAATGAAAGGGCAATTAATCAATACAGTTACGCGAGTTGCCCGCGATACATGAAGGCGTGGGTAAACTGCATGAGCTCATGCAACCCCTGAGCACACTCTCCGAACTACATCTTATAAAATGATGTTGTTGTTGTTGATGACGACGATGATGATGATGATGATGATAGATTAATGAAAGGGTAATTAATCGATAGAGAACTCCTGAAAACACTTCGAACTACATCTTATAAAAGATCTTATAGAATGATGATGATGATGATGATGATGATGATGATAATGATGATAGATTAATGAAAGGGCAATTAATCAATACAGTTACGCGAGTTGCCCGCGATACATGAAGGCGTGGGTAAACTGCATGAGCTCATGCAACTCCTAAGCACACTCTCCGAACTACATCTTATAAAATGATGTTGTTGTTGTTGATGACGACGATGATGATGATGATGATAGATTAATGAAAGGGTAATTAATCGATAGAGAACTCCTGAAAACACTTCGAACTACATCTTATAAAAGATCTTATAGAATGATGATGATGATGATGATGATGATGATGATAATGATGATAGATTAATGAAAGGGCAATTAATCAATACAGTTACGCGAGTTGCCCGCGATACATGAAGGCGTGGGTAAACTGCATGAGCTCATGCAACTCCTAAGCACACTCTCCGAACTACATCTTATAAAATGATGTTGTAGCGACAGCATTTGTATAGCGTCAGCGGTTAGCAGTCCCAAGCCAAGCCGAGTGAGTCTGTGGCAGGCATCGCCAGTGTTAGACGCGCCACCAGTAGCGCCGTGTATTACTTAATTAAATCAGTATTAAATTGAGTCAGATAATATCATTTCTCTCACCCTCACGAAGACCTAACAATGTTGTTGATGATAGATTAATGAAAGGGTAATTGATCAATAGAGTTACGCAAGTTGTCCGCGATCCACGAAGGCGGGGGTAAACCGGGTTCAGTGCAGCGTATGCGCGCTGCGCGCGGAGGCGGCTTGGCTATTAAGGCGGCGAGCGATCCGACCTCGGACTTGCACGCGCCTTTAGCGAGACACGGCTTTCAAGCGCGCCGACACGCCACGATATCCTACGATCCTGGTCTATTGTGTGAGTTCTTTTTATTGTTTTAACTTGCCTGATCTGCATTAGGTATTTTTCAATGAAGAGGTCTCCATTTTAATTATAAATAAAATAAGTAAAAGAAAACCTTCCAGCCCCAACGACCGTTAGTTTCTCCATGACTTGCTCACTGCCACTTTTACTTACTGATCCGTGGAGCTATGTCGGTAACTTTCGTTCGTCTACGGATCTCCTCACACCAGATTAGATCTCGCAGAGTAACCCTGAGAATAGCCTCTCCATATAGCTCTAGCTCTATGAGCTATGTTGAGCTTTTTTTCGACGCACATAGTTAGAGACTACGTTTCAGCGCCATATCTCATCACTCGCCCAGAATATAACGTTAGTCACTGGCAACACACACTGGACATTTTTTTATAAATATAAAGGGTGTGCTGTGTAGAATGTGTGTAGAAAAAATAATGGGGTCTACAGTGCATTAATAATCCCCTACATCTCACTTTCAAATCCTAACCTCTAACTTAGCCTCCCATGGTCAGCATACGAAGATCACATGGAAGTGGCGGCGCCGCCCGCTTGGCTCAAGAGCTGCGGCCAGGACCTGGTGAGGACCTGTTCCGGTCACCACAGGCCCAAGGATCCGACGACGCTGTGCGAGCGCGAGACCAAGTGGAGCGAAAAGTTCCTTGAAAATCTGCACAATGACCTCAAAAGTGAGGAGATAAGTTTTAAATAATTATTATGGAGGGTAGAAGTGAGGAGCACCGACTCTATGTATTGGTCCCAGAATACCAGTATTAGTTTACTGGTTTTCACTTCTGTCGGCAGTCCTCATGACTGCCTCCGTTTGTTTTGACACCGACTGCCTCCGTTGAATAAATTAAAATGGCGCTACCATAGCATTGACGAGTAAATTAGACAAAGATAGATGTATATAAGATGTGCTACACTAGTGTCATTCGGGCCACTCTAAGAACCCTCATTTTATTGTTGGAGGGCATCATTTTTTCAGTTTGATTGTCATATATATGAGTCGGTACTACTTACATAAGTTACATACCTTACCACATACTGTAAATCTATAGAGGGTAGTTGTAAGGAGTACCGACTCGTATGACAATCAAACTGAAAAAATGGTCCTCTTCGACAATAAAATGAGGGTTCTAATAGCATCCATAATGGCACTAGTGTTCTATCTTCTATCTATTTATCTTTATATAATTTATACTCGACAATGTTACACTAGCGCCATTTTAATTTATTGGTTTTCTGGGATCATTTTATAATACATAGAGTCGGTCCTTCTTAGCTCCACCGTCCTTAAAAAATAAACTTTCGGAGGCAGTCATGAGGACTGCCGACAGAAGTGAAAACTTAAAACTGAGCGTCCAACGCACACACATATAATCGGGTATTATATTATATGCAATGTGTTGGCGTTATCGCGTATGTAGACAGCTGCGCGCGCATAACTGTGAGCATTAGCATGTTGCTGACGCGAACCGATACATTTTTTCCCTACCCAAAGTCGTATGACGCGGCTATAGAAGTTTTCACTTCAAAAAGATGACCATGAAATGTCATTAAAATATTTACACGTCAGAGGCTCGTCTCGGTGCTGCCACAATGACGGCCGGCCCCCTTCACGTGTTGAAGCCGAAACGCGTTGTGATCACTCCCAGACCTTCTACTCCTGAGGTGGAAGCGGTCCACGATGATGACGAAGCGTGTCACCAGTCTGCGCTGTTGCTGCAGAAGATCATCAGAGGGAGAGCGGTCCAAATGATTGTAAGTAATAAGCATCATCTATATTAGCGACAGGACGTCCACTGTTGGACATAATTTTCCCCCATAATTTTCCAATGGAACCAGTCGATCCTTGCCCCTTATCGGGTCGTCTGTCCATAATTTTCCAATAGGACCAATCGACCCTTGGCCCTTATCAGGTCGTCTGTCCATAATTTCCCAATAGCACTAGTCGACTTTAGCCCTTATCGGATCGTCTGTCCATAAAATTCCAATAGGACCAGTCGACCTTAGTCCTTATCGGGTCGTCTGTCCATAATTTCCCAATAGGACCAGTCGACCCTTGGCCCTTATCAGGTCGTCTGTCCATAATTTCCCAATAGCACTAGTCGACTTTAGCCCTTATCGGATCGTCTGTCCATAAAATCCCAATAGGACCAGTCGACCTTAGTCCTTATCGGGTCGTCTGTCCATAAATTCCCAATAGGACCAGTCGACCTTAGCCTTTAACGGATCGTCTGTCCACGAATTCCCAATAGTACCAGTCGACCTTAGTCCTTATCGGATCGTTTGTTCATAAATTCCCAATAGGACCAGTCGACCTTAGCCCTTAACGGGTCGTCTGTCCATAAATTCCCAATAGGACCAGTCGACCTTAGTCCTTATCGGGTCGTCTCTCTATATTTTCCCAATAGGAGCTGTCCACCCTTGGCCCTTATGAGATCGACTGTCCATAATTTCCCAATAGGACCAGTGGAAACTTGGCCCTTATCCGGGCGTCTGTCTATAAATTCCCAATAGGACCAGTCGACCTTAGCCCTTATCAGGTCGTCTGTCTATAAACTCCCAAAAGGATCAGTCGACCCTTGGCCCTTATGGGGTCGTCTGTCCATAATTTCCCAATAGGACCAGTCGACCCTTGTGGCCCTTATCAGGTCGTCTGTCGGTCTGTGTCTACCTTTTGAGTGGACATCCAAGCTGCGATTGTAAGTTACTGATTAAAAACCAAAAAATGACGACTTGCTTGATGCCTACCTCGTTGGGGCCTTGTAATAAATAAATAAGTAGCACCCCCGATTATTTTATGAAATTGTTTCCCCCAATAGATGTACGAAGGTCGCACAAGAGCCGCCGAATTGACACAAGAATTGAAGACCACACACGGTCTTCAGAAGGAGGACAAAATACGTATAGCTCTGGAGGAGGCCAAGTCCAGGGACTATCATGCCCACCAATCTGTTGCTGATCAGAAGGTAATATACCTGGGACATGGAATTTCCTAGGTTAGACTGGGTCCTAGGTAGACCCGGTTAATGGAATTTCCTAGTTAAATTTCTTGGGTGCACAGGACACTCTTGTATTTTTACCTCCAGCGCAAAAACGGGTTATAAGTTATCTGTCTATCTGTGTGGGGAAAAATGGATGGAGCGATTTTGATCCGGTTCGATTTTGCTTAAAAGCTAACGTGTTCTTAGCTATAATAATGTTTAGACGTTTGAAGACCACCAGTCCGATTTCCTAGTTGACGAAAAGATCTCACTAACTTCCACAAGTTCGATTGATGTGGTGGTATTTCCATAACATGGTATTTCTTTTCAAAGTTCTCGTGAATAGGCATCTTCTGAATGAGCTTACTTTTGACGAGCTCGTTGGACGGACGAGTGGCAGGAGTGCTTACCTAACGTTTCAGGGCCCCGGGTTCGATTCCCGGCGGGGTCAACTTTGGAAATTTTAATATAATTTTCAAAATTGACTCTGGTCTGGATTTTAAAAGTAGTGGTAGGGCACACTGTGTTTCGCAGTCATTTGGGCAGCCCGTCTGGCGACAGTAGCCACCACCTTACAGAATACCGCAGTGAAATAATAGCGTATGTGCTGTTGTGTTTCGGTGAGTGAGTAAGGGATGCCAGAGCCCATTACCCCATCCCTCCCTTATCCTTAATCCTTCTATGGTCGGCAGCGCACTTGTAGCACTTATGGCGCTGCTTGTGTTATAGGCGACGGTAGCCACCTACCATCAAGTGGATCGTCAGCCTGTCTGTCGACCTTAACATAAAAAAAAAAAAAGGTTGATGGCCAAGGGCAAACCCATCTCTAATTATAAAAAAAAAATGGTAACCTGAACTTGGTGTTGCCAAAGTGCTGACAAAACTATTTTTTTTCTTTTTTTTTGCAATAATTCAAAAGTTATATCAAAATAAAAATTAATTTTTGAATCCAATACCGAAGACCCGCCGACCGCTCCCGAACAAACCCGAGCGCGCGTGACGTCTAATGTATTCTAAAATAGCTTTAACATTATGACGTCACATCTATGGTGACCAATCTTAGCGCGTTCAGTCACGTGAGTTTTTTTTTTAATTTTATCAAATTTTAATTAACTTTAAATTAACTGATTTTTTTTTTTAGTTTTTCGCATTAAATATCAATATAAATACTAATAGTAAAGTTTTAAAATACATAAAAGAATCAATTTTTTTTTTCTAAAATACCAATTGGTCAGCCACGAAAAAGAAATAAAAAAGCTCATACAAACTATGTTTGCTTATCAGGAGAAGTGTATAATCGGTCTGGTTGACGAGGTGTGCGGCAGTGCAGTATCGGGAGCTCTCGACTTTCTCGAGAAGGAACTGCGAAGGCTCAAGGAAGAGAGGAGGCAGCACGCGTACATACTTATTGCAAGTGAGTGTTGTCACTTTGTCACACTGTTTGTCCCCCCACAACTTTGATACACTGCCTGTCCCCTCATAGCTTTGATACACTGTGTGTCCCCTTATCACTTTGACACGCTGTCTGTCCCCTCATAGCTTTGATACACTGTGTGTCCCCTTATAACATTAATACACTGTCTGTCCCCTCATAGCTTTGATACACTGTCTGTCCCCTTATAACATTAATACACTGTCTGTCCCCTCATAACTTTGATACACTGTGTGTCCCCTTATAACGTTAATACACTGTCTGTCCCCTCATAACTTTGATACACTGTGTGTCCCCTTATAACGTTAATACACTGTCTGTTCCCTCATAACTTTGATACACTCTGTGTGTCCCCTTATCACTTTGACACGCTGTGTGTCCCCTCACAACTTTGATACACTGTGTGTCCCTTTATAACGTTAATACACTGTCTGTTCCCTCATAACTTTGATACACTCTGTGTGTCCCCTTATCACTTTGACACGCTGTGTGTCCCCTCACAACTTTGATACACTGTGTGTCCCCTTATAACGTTAATACCCTGTCTGTACCCTTATCACTTTGACACACTGTCTGTCTCCTTATCACTTTGACACGCTGTCTGTCCCCTCATAACTTTGATACACTGCCTGTCCTCTCATAACTTTGATACACTGCCTGTCCCCTCATAACTGATACGCTGTGTGTCCCCTCATAACTGATACGCTGTGTGTCCCCTCATAACTGATACGCTGTGTGACCCCCTTATAACGTTAATACGTTAACCTCGGCACGATGCTCGAAGACCTCAACCGAGTTTCTCAAAGGGTGGGCCTTAAGATGATTATGGACAAGACGAAAGTTATGTCAAATGTCCATGTTGTGCCGATTGGTGCGACATATTTCACAAAATCATTTTTTCATAGTAGCGAAATTTCACATAGCGTTTTTTCATCTACCCCAGTAACAGTGGGGAACTCAACTCTCGAAGTTGTTGACGTGACGAATACATATACCTGGGACATATAGTCCAGTTAGGTAGAGCCAACTTCGAGAGGGAGGTCAATCGTCGAATCCAGCTCGGATGGGCAGCGTTCGGGAAGCTCCGAGACATCTTCTCGTCCAAAATTCCTCAGTGTCTCAAGACAAAAGTGTTCGACCAGTGATGACATAATTATGGCGCTGAAACGTGGTCTCTAACTATGGGTCGTAAATTAGGGTATAGCCTTTCATTCGTCATCTTATATAATGATTAAGTAATTTAAGTTTTTATTTTATAGTTCGCGAAAAAACTATGCGCGAAGCGGCTGAGGCTGGTCGCAGACAAAAGGAAGAGCGAAGGCGTCGCGAACACGACGAAATGTTTAAACAGGTGATGTCCATTCCAAATGTAGATACGTCTCGGCTTCGCACGGATGCAATTTTTTTGTATAGGTCGTGCAGCGAATAAAGACTTTTCGGCAAATGTGCGCAGTATCCTATTTTTAGGTCTGAGGGGTCAGAGGAAAGTGGGGGGGGCACGTAATTGGTAGACTCAGGCGCTCTTCCCCTCGCGCACTTCGTTCGCGCGTCTCGAGTCTCTTGGGTGCTGTTACGTACAGATTGTTTTATCGTATTAGTAATAAGTCATGGTGAATAAATGCCTAAAAAAACGTTATCCTTCGAAATCGCACGACAATTTTATGGAAGGAATATCAACACTGCCTGTAATGTTAAGTTAGTGAGGTGAAAAATTACGAAATAAGAAAAAAAAATGTCATTTTCCTTAGCAATTTTATGCGCAATTGTACACATGCGACGATTGCCCCCACAAGTGTCGCCTTCATTCAAACCTTAATATAGTAATTCACCTATATGTCCGGTATCCATATTTAATGACTGGCATTAGTTGTTTACTGTGGAACTGGATGGTGCTGTGTGAAATGTTTGAATATATTTATTTATTTAGGTATTTATCATCAGGTAATCGGGGTTACCCAGGAGACAATAGACGAATATCTTAAGGATATAGTCTTCGAAGGTGTGGATCTCGCAGTCGAGGAGGAGGCTGTTAGAAATGCTAAGTCTTCTGCAGACAAGATAGACCAGTCTTTGCTAACCTATGGGTCCATGTACGTGCTTATTGAATTCTAGCTTCAACCTACGTTTTATTATGTTGATTGACGAACCGTTATTGGTGGTTAGGGTGTTTGCCTAAAGCCTAGGGGCCCTAGTCAAAGTAACAATCGAAAACTAGGTTACACAGGCACGCGAGCTGATCAAAATTAATACTTGAACTATTACTTGAATTAATTATTCAAAATATTATAAAAGTAGCAAGCGGTACTACTTTTGTAACGGTTCCGTTAAAAAAAACTACCTAAAACGAATTTTCTCGAAGATAAGACCCTTAAAGATCGATTTCTAGATCTAAGAAACCCCAAACCCTAGATTTTGATCAAAAAGGTTAGAGCCGTTTGCGAGATCGTCGTGGCATACGATCTCGCAAGTAGCCGCTAGTATTTACTTTAATGTTAGATTTCCCGTATGAATGAAGCATTTTTCCGAGGTAAAAAGTAGCCTATGTTCATCACGGATAATGTCGGCTTCTAATGGTGAAAGAATTTTTCAAATCGGTCCACTAGTTTCGGAGCCTGTTCTATACAAACAAACAAACAATCAAATCTTTCCTCTTTATAATATTAGTAAGTATGGATATATAGATTGTGTAGATGACTCATTATCTATATGAAACTTCAGAGATATACTAAAATTAAAAAAATAAATTGAACGAACATTTGTGTGACAATTTTGATTTTCACACTGGGCTCTTAATACATATGTATGTATATGCAAATCTCCCTTTAAGGAGTAAACTCCAAAAATCCCAGGTCAACGGCAGAACAGAACGAGTTGGTGGCTGAACTGGTCCAGCAGTTCTTGATACCGGAGGCCCACAAGATGGCAGCAAGACACAGGATCTCGGAGACGCAAAGGGCCAAGCTGATGTCGGCCAGAGACGCCATATTCGGTGTGGTAGACGAAGCGGAAATTAAGGAGGGTAAGTTTGATTACGTTCATGTTTAATCTTTCTTCTATACTAATATTATAGAGAGGAAAGATTTGATTGTTTGTTTGTTTGTATTGGATAGGCTCCGAAACTAGTGGACCGATTTGAAAAATTCTTTTACCATTAGAAGCCGACATTATCCGTGATGAACATAGGCTACTTTTTACCGCGGGAAATACTTCATTCCTAGGGGAAATCTATACTAATATTATAAAGAGGAAAGATTTGATTGTTTGTTTGTATTGAATAGGCTCCGAAACTAGTGGACCGATTTGAAAAATTCTTTTACCATTAGAAGCCGACATTATCCGTGATGAACATAGGCTACTTTTTACCGCGGTAAAATACTTCATTTCTAGGGGAAATCTAAAATAAAAATAATCACTAGCGGCTTGGCCCGGGAGATAGCGCCATCTATGCAAAATACGGTAGATGGCGTTCTATACGGACGAAGTCGCGAGCACCAGCTAGTACAATATAAAACAGCTAAAAATATAAACATTATTACATAATATCGTCAATCGGTCCTTCAACTCTAACAGCTTGCACAAAGGCCTCCTCTAAAGATTTCCAAATTCTTCGATCTTTAATTAATCAGCTCCACAAAGGACCGGCTGCTTGTCTTATATCATCCTCCCAACGTTTAAACTGTTTAAATTTAAAAAAAATAAACAGTTTAAATTTATATATTTACCCACCTGCATTTATATATTTCCAGAGTATTGCATACGGTGCGGCCAACCGTTGGACGAGTTGTGTCGATGCAGAGTGTGTCCTCTTACGCAAGAACCGAAAGAGACGAAGCACAGAGACGACCCTCGATGGAAGTACACTATTGGTGAAGACTTTTATGTTTTATTATTATATTATTACACTAGCTATAATACAAGCGAAGCGAGCTGTAAATAAACTCTTGCAGGGTAGGATATAATTAATTCCTAGCTATTAATAAATAATTTGGCAACATTTTTTCTGCGTCAGGTCGTCCGAGACAGGAAAGGAAAGATATCGGCGAGCGATATCCTCCGGAGCATGAGTTTAGATGTATGCTCAATACACTGGTATATGAAGGTTTGTATTTTCTATTTTTTGTTTTAATTTTTGTATGCAATGAACATAAGCCTCCCCCATAATCTTCCAATAGGATATGTCGACCCTTGGCCCTTATAAGGTCGTCTGTTCATAATTTCCCAATAAGACGAGTAGACCATTGACCCTTATCAGGTCGTCTGTCCATAATTTCCCAATAGTACTAGTCGACGCTTGATTTTTATCAGGTCGTCTGTCCATATTTTTCCAATAGAACCAGTAGACTTGACCCTTATCAGGTCGTCTGTCCATAATTTCCCAATAGTACTAGTCGACGCTTGATTCTTATCAGGTCGTCTGTCCATATTTTTCCAATAGAACCAGTAGACTTGACCCTTATCAGGTCGTCTGTCCATAATTTCCCAATAGTACTAGTCGACGCTTGATTCTTATCAGGTCGTCTGTCCATAATTTCCCAATAGGACCAGTCGATCTTAGTCCTTATCAGGTCGTCTCTCCATAATTTCCCAATAGGACCAGTCGACGCATTATTCTTATCAGGTCGTCTGTTCATAATTTCCCAATAAGACGAGTAGACCATTGACCCTTATCAGTCAGTCTGTGGATAATTTCCCAATAGGACTAGACGACGCATGATTCTTATCAGTTAATCTGTGGATAATTTCCCAATAGGACCAGTCGGCGCATGACACTTATCAGGTCGTCTGTCCATAATTTCCCAATAGGACCAGTTGACCCTTTACACTTACTTACAATATTATAAAGAGGAAAGATTTGATATTGTTTGTTTGTATTGAATAGGCTCTGAAACTACTGGACCGATTTAAAAAATTCTTTTACCATAGAAGCCGACATTGTCCATGATGAACATAGGCTACTTTTTACCTTGGGAAAATGATTCATTCCTACAGTAAAACTGGTAATAGGACAACGGGTAGTAAGAATTATCCTTCTGCACTTATCTTTTTCACATAACTTCTAAACGGCTGAACTGATTGGGTTGAAATTTTATGTGGCTATTTCCATTGACAGACGGTTTCCTGGATGATTTAAAAATACAATTGAACCCGGTAGGTGGCGCTGCTGTCGGTGTGTCAACTACTAAACGGCTTGACCGATTGGGTTGAAATTTTGTATGTGTATTTCCATTCCATGGTTTCACGAATGTATAATTATTTTTTATATAGTTACGCGGACGAAGTCGCGTGCAACAGCTAGTTTCTTATAAATTGCTCGTTTCAGTGGTGTCCGGTACGCGCGAACGTCGCGCAGAAGAAGCGGCCGTAAGTAGAGATTGTTCGCTGCGCATTCGCGAACTAACAGAAGTCAAGTTAGACGCCAAGGACCTCATATCAGACAGTAAGTTTGACTATACATATACCGTCATCTATGTTTCTTGGAGTTTACCTACTCCTTAAGGTGATGATTCAGTCGGCGGCCCGAACTCATCGGTCCCATGTCTAAAATGCGTCCAGTCTCACACAGCACAAAGCGCGGGAAGAGCACTCGACTGAGATGCGCAATCATTCATACCAATCACAAACAGACCCTTGGCCGTATACTCTTTTTGACAAAACCACTGCATACATCTATTTCGTGTAAACTTATTTCAACTCTTCAATAACTAATCAATGTTTGTATGCAAAGTATTTTTAAGTTTTTGTACACTAGAGTGACCTATTCACCCTCAAAGTTGCATTAAAATTTGTGTTAAAATATGGATTTTTCAACTGTTATATTATCTTTTAAATTGATACTTTTTTTTTAAATTTTGAATGCATTAATAGTTTTAATTTATTGCTCTTATTTATAGGCCACACTCTACTGTATATCTGTCTCTGAAGTCTGGCGAAATGGACTCGAAAACAATTAATAATAATAATAATTTATTTATTTGTTGATCATAGTGTACATACATAATAGGTATTTTAATAAGTATTTGATCTATATGAGCTACCATTACTGGCATACAAAATCTTTATCTTAAATCTAATTTGTCTAAGTATTATCAATATCAAGTTATAATATTTAATGTCGGTCAGTGTAAATTATTCAATGTCGAGTAGGTATAGGTGAATTATTATATTAAGGTTTGAAGGCGACACTTGTGTGCATGTGTACAGTTGAGCACAAAATTGCTAAGGAAATTACATTTTTTTTCTTATTTCGCAATTCTTCACCTCACTAACTTAACATTACAGGCAGTGTTTTATATTCCTTCCACAAAATCATCGTGCGATGTCGAAGGACGTCGTTTTTTTAGGCATTTATTCACCGTGACGTATTTACTAATACGATAAAACAATCTGTACGCGACAGTACCCGAGAGACTCGAGACGCGCGAACGCAGTGCGCGAGGGGAAGAGCGTCTGAGTCTACCAATAACCAATAACGCACACGTTATTGGTAGACTCAGACGCTCTTCCTTTCGCGCGTCTCGAGTCCCTCGGGTACTGTCGCGTACAGATTGTTTTATCGTATTAGTAAATACGTCACGGTGAATAAATGCCTAAAAAAACGACGTCCTTCGACATCGCACGATGATTTAATGGATAACGTGTCGGCACACGCTATTGGTAGACTCAGCCGCTCACGCTCCTCTGCCCCCTCAAACACCTAAAAATAGAGTTCTGCGCACATTTGCCGAGAAGTCTTTATTCGCTACACGAACTATAAGTCATTAAATTTGCAGTACTAAATTTTGTCATTAAAGAAGTCATGAATTGTCGGATAAATCCGACTCTAGCAATCAAAGATGATCTTTCTAAAATGTAACTCTTTTCCACAGTAATTGAGGAAGTGATCGGCGCTTATCATCCTCCAGTGAAGAAGTTCGATTATCACTTCGTGATGCACAAAATGGTCGACGACGCTTTGGCCAGGACTGAACCTTTTGAAACGAGTCCGTGTAAGTGTTTTACGATACTAATCTATACTAATATTATAAAGAGGAAAGTTTTGATTGTTTGTTTGTTTGTATTGAATAGGCTCCGAAACTAGTGGACCGATTTGAAAAATTCTTTCACCATTAGAAGCCGACATTATCCTTGATGAACATAGGCTACTTTTTACCGCGGGAAAATGCTTCATTCCTACGGGAAATCTAAAATAAAAGTAAATACTAGCGGCTTGGCCCGGGAGATAGCGCCATCTATCCAAAATACGGTAGATGGCGTTTTATACTTTTCAACGTGGACGAAGTCGCGAGCACCAGCTAGTAGTTTACAAAGCTAAAAGTAGCATAGAATGAACGTTCACCTATTACTGTATACGGCCAACTCAAGATTTGCTGTCCTTATCTTTTGTATGGAATTGAGTGAAAGAGAAAGCGCTATATTAGTTCGTTTCAATCTAAATCGTTCAGTTCAAACTAAAACCGGTAACATGAGTTGCACACGTGAAAAACCTATCGAATGTAGTCATAAACTCATGGTAGTGCTACGAAGTAAACTAACGTAAGATTTCGATAGCAACTCATGGTAGTGCTACGAAGTAAACTAACGTAAGATTTCGATAGCAACTCATGGTAGTGCTACGAAGTAAACTAACGTAAGATTTCGATAGCAACTCATGGTAGTGCTACGAAGTAAACTAACGTAAGATTTCGATAGCAACTCATGGTAGTGCTACGAAGTAAACTAACGTAAGATTTCGATAGCAACTCATGGTAGTGCTACTGCTCAGGGGTCTTCGCATCTAAGTCACGATTTGGACATTGTCCTTCAGGTCCGAAGATTTTACCGTCAGAGATTCGTCGGCGCGCTGAAGAGGAAGCCGCCAAACTGGATCCCACTTGTCTCTGCGACCCCACAAAGGATCTCGAAGGCGTGCCCAATCTAGGTCAGTGCCTATTTATCCTGTATGTATCGGTATCTAATTATCTACTTCCTCAAGTAGGCTAGCTGTCATTTAAAGTCACCACAGTAACCGGGGACAATGGAGCTGATAAGTATACCTTTGTTTGTACGATAAAAGTCCCAAACATTGTAAAGAAAATAATTTAAAAAATTCGCCTATCGAACATTGAGTTATTATTACTACGTATAGAGAAGACATGGCAACCAAATTGTTTGCAACACGAGTTTGAGCCAGCCAACTCAAACCACTTTAGTCTAGTGTAGCGCTAAGGCGACGATACACTTATTGTGTTCTGTGGTCTGCATAAATTTAATTTAAATTAAATATGCCTACATGTGTGCTGAGGTGTTGTTTAAACAACTCAGTAATAAATACAAATAAAACCCAAGGAGTCACCTTTCACCTGTAAGTACACACTGTATATCGATATAACATGCAATTGAAAATTAAAGTAAAAATACACAGCGGCAGCCATGTTTCGGTAAAATTCATAGGCGTAAGCTTATTAGTCGCGAGAAACAACACTTTAAAAGCGATCTAGCGCTGCATGTTTGAATCGTATGGTTAGACGGTTAAGGATTGTTGGAGCTCTGCAGCGAAATTTAGTTTTGAATCTTAACCAAAAATAGAACACGACACGACTTTTGTTTGAGATGTCTTCTCTATACGTAGTAATAATAACTCAATGCTATCGAATGATGCAGTAAACAGAGTGCATAATTTTTTTTTTTTACTTTTACGTTAAAGTCGACAGACAGGCTTACGGTACAGTTGATGGTAGGCGGCTACCGTTACCTATAAGTAACACAAGCGACGCCATAAGTGCTACAAGTGCGCTGCCGACCATAGAAGGATAAGGGAGGGATATTATGCGGTAATGGGCTCTGACATCCCTTACTCACTCACCGAAACACAACAGCACATATTATGCTGTTATTTCACGGTGGTATTCTGTAAGGTGGGTGGTTACTGCCGCCAGACGGGCTGCCCAAGTGACTGCGAAACGCAGTGTGACCTACCACTACTTTTCAAAATCCAGACCAGAGTCAATTTTGGAAATTATATTAAAATTTCCAAAGTTGA
Source organism: Synanthedon vespiformis (assembly GCA_918317495.1). Lineage (NCBI taxonomy): Eukaryota > Metazoa > Arthropoda > Insecta > Lepidoptera > Sesiidae > Synanthedon > Synanthedon vespiformis. The sequence goes on from OU906974.1 coordinate 3,219,918, forward strand.
CCCCGCCGGGAATCGAACCCGGGGCCCCTTGTAATTCTTGTAATTTTCTCAGACTTTGTTTATTTTTTTGCGATTTTACATTTCTGTCTTGCGTTGCTTAAAATGTCGGATTTGATGTAAAATGATGAATAAAGAGTTTATTGTTATTATTATCCGTTTATCTATTTATTTACGCGGCGAGACGTTATGAAGAAGGAAGTTACTTGGGACTTCATTTCATTATATTGACCATCCCTTAAACTCAATATTTGGAATATAAATGTCTATTCAAATAGTGAAAACCGCATTAAAACCCCTTGGTTTTTTTTTTTAATTGTTTTCGAAGGATTTAGAAGGAGTTGGCTGATGGATAGGCAAGAAAAATAAAAAACACTATATCTTAAACTGAATCATAACATTTATTAAGAAATCTTACATAGCTATTATTACAAACAAGTGAATCTTATCCCTCGACTGTTCCCTTAGAACTTTTTATTGTAAAAATTACTAAGTATCTCATTGCGCTAACATATTTGATTGAAATACTTACCAGTAATATATCTTAAAACACATTAATTTTACATCTTAAGAAGTGTTATGTACATTTCAAGATGTATTTATGTACATCTTAGGATTTACATAATTACATCTTAAGATGTATATATATTTTACGTAAACCTTAAGATATAATTACGTAAATCTTAAGATGTAATTACATAAATCTTAAGATGTAATTATGTAAATCTTAAGATGTAATTATGTAAATCTTAAGATGTAATTATGTAAATCTTAAGATGTAATTATGTAAATCTTAAGATGTAATTATGCAAATCTTAAGATGTAATTATGCAAATCTTAAGATGTAATTACGTGAATCTTAAGATGTAATTATGTAAATCTTAAGATGTAATTATGTAAATCTTAAGATGTAATTACGTAAATCTTAAGATGTAATTATGTAAATTCTAAAATGTTATTATGTAAATCATAAAATGTTACGCGGGGCAGTGTGGGGGGAAAATTTTAACATTTCAAAGATTTTTGATATACTTTTTCTTAACATTATTCCTAAGTTTAGATTTAAATCTAAAAACATAAAAACATTATTTTAAAATAATGTTTTTTTTCGCGCATTTAAAAAAAAACGGAATCTGGAATCTGGCGGATGAGTATTAAATCGTATGTTACACTATTTGGTAGAAACTGACGAAAGCGTCATTATTAGTTTTCCACATTCGTCATTTCTGACCAAAGCGAACTAAATTTTCATAAATTTCGATTTATGACGAAAGCGGAATCTGACGAATGTGTACTAAATCGTCTTACGGCTGAAATGTTGTTATTATATGACTACAATCTTTCCAGCAATATTTGACGTCCAAAACTATCAACGTAGTAGTTCAAACAAAGCCACAAGGTGGACAGACGACCTGATGAGGGCCAAGGATCTCTAGGGGAAACTAGGCTGCTTCTGACCGCACCTATTGGAAAGGTTATGAGGGAGACCTATGTCCTAGTGGACTTCCAATGACTGAAGTGAATGAAAATAAAGTAAAATTGAAAGATCTTTCAATGAATCTAGAATAATTAGAATTCACTCGAAGTACAATTCCCGTATTTAAATGTAGGTAGGGATTTCATTGAATTTATCCTCACACCACCCCGCGAGAGCCATTAAAGAAATGTTTTTATATTAGGCCAGCCACACACGTCCGAGCCTATCATGCCAATCGTATTATGCCGATAATATAATGGCTGTCATTTTTGCATGACAAGTATGGCTGTCTTGCAGAATGCTGTACATCCCAATTTTCCAATATCCCCAAAGTCATGAATATTCATAATGGGGATAGTGGGAAAAAATCTTAAAATGTCCATCAATGGAAAAATTCATAATGGGCATGGTGGGAAAAAAAATCTCAAAATCTCCATTAACGAATTTTCATAATGAGGATAGTGGGAAAAAAATCTCAAAATCTCCATTAACGGATATTCATAATGAGGATAGTGGGGAAAATCTCAAAATCTCCATCAACGGATATTCATAATGGGCTTGGTGGGAAAAAACTTCTCAAAATCTCCATTAACGGATATTCATAATGAGGATAGTGGAAAAAAATCTCAAAATCTCCATTAACGGATATTCATAATGAAGATAGTGGAAAAAAATCTCAAAATCTCCATTAACGGATATTCATAATGAGGATAGTGGGACAAAATCTCAAAATCTCCATCAATGGAGATTCATAATGGGCATGGTGGGAAAAAACGTCTCAAAATCTCCTTCAATGGATATTCATAATGGGGATAGTGGGATGTACAAGCAGAATGACACCCATACACCATCCTATTGGCTCGATAGTGTATAACTGGCATTACAACACTAATTTCGTTCAATGGGAATCAGTCGTCTTTTGGAGTCAGAAATGTTTATGACGTCACTTCCTCCCCGGTCGCCTCGAAAAGTTTTACGTCATTTCCTAGTCCCTCTACGTCGACTTCGTTCTCAGTAGCGTTCAGCATGTTCAGCGTCACCTAAACATTCGAAGTGAACTTAAAACGAGTACCTACATCACATCATCAGTCTACTACAACTTTGGATTTTGCGTCACAAATGCCAAAGCGGCACATAAAAAGTACGCCTAAAACGAAATCTTGTCTTGCTTTTATGCGTCAATGGTAAAAGGTAGTAACGACCAACTCCTACTATTTATCTACTTCTCTTTTAACGTATTTGCTCCATCAGATCTTCTCCGATGATTTTGCCAGTGTCATTAGTAAAAATAGCAATTTGTATTATGTAATCAAAAGTAGCACATCCCGAGACTAGTCAGTCAAGTCAAGTCTATGATTTTTTCAGTTTTCCAAAACAGGTCGTCAAGTCCAAAGCAGTCAGGTCAAGTCCTACTATTTCTTTTAAACTCCCAATGTGTTGACGTAAAGTCACATTTTCCTCACATTTTCTTTGAACGACAGACGACAAGAGTTCATGCTCTACGCATAGGTCACTTTTATACGTTCCATAAATAAAGTTCGTAGTGTTTTGTATGGCGTGCGAAATCCATAGTTGTAGTACATTGATGAGTGCCGTCTTACAATTCGCGGCCAAGTCTTATGGAGTAACTGCACTCATTCAGTTTCATTTCCTTCTCGCCGGACAATTTTAATTACATATATACAGTTACGCTTTTATCAGTCGCGTATTTTTTATTATAATCTATCTATACTAATATTATTATAAAGAGGAAAGATTTGTTTGTTTGGTTGTTTGTTTGTATAGAATAGGCTCCGAAACTAGTGGACCGATTTGAAAAATACTTTTACCATCAGAAGCCGACATTATCCGCGATGAACATAGGATACTTTTTACCGTGGGAAAATGCTTCATTCCTACGGTAAATCTAAAATAAAAGTAAATGGTCCGGGAGCTATCCAAAATACGGTAGATGGCGTTTTATACTTTTCTACGCGGACGAAGTCGCGTGCTCGTATAAATATAATAAGAAAGACATTTATTGAGCTCAATTCATAGAAAACATCGGTTTTGCGTGGAGAATTGGAGATACGCGGCTAATAGATGAGGACCTGTGCAAGTGTAATCAAAATCGTCCAGCGAAATTCTTATGGAGCCGAATAACAAACATCTACATACATTTGAAGACGTGAGTGGATGAAGGTGGTATGTCGCAATTTCGAATAAATCGAGGTTAAAAGTTTTACTTTTAATTTTTGAGATAAGTCGCCACGGAACTGATTTTTGTACTAAATTATGACGCAAAGTTGTGTAAACAACCTAAAATATTAATGGTATGGTAGCAATTAAACACTTCTATTATTTAATTTAAAAAGAAATGAACATAGCTCCCTCTTCCATTGACAAAAGTAAACTTATGTGCACTCTTTGCTTTTTAAAATTAACTGTACTGTATAACACCTTTTTCAACTTTATATTTTCCAAAAATGTCTGTCTTAAATCGACAATCTAAGGTCTGTAATCATTCATATGGACATATTACTTTCATTAACGCAAAAAAAAAACGAAAAGAAAAACCCTAGAATGCGACATAACACCTTCATCCGTTCACGTCTTGATTTGATTTTGAATATTTCAAAAAACGAAAAAGTTACAAGCTGTCAAAGTGGAGCGCGCGATAGACGAGCGCTCAAAACACGCGTGACGTCACCAGTCGCCCGGCCGAATAGCGATCGCGTATTAGCTGACTCTTACGGGCGCTTTGTGACGTCACGCTCTATTATTTCGGCAGCTTGAATTAAACTTTGGCTGCTTGTAACTTTTGTAATATTAGATATTTTGAAATTATTCAAAAGGTGCTGTACTAAACATATTTACAGCAATATACAAAGTGTAACATTAGAATTTTTGAGTCTTCCTCATTGGCGTTTGCTAAAGACAAGGCCTTATTTTCCGTATATTTGACTTAACGAATTCAAATAAATTATTCATACATAAAACTTCGTACGGAGTACGGCTCGGCCGATAACAGACGCAATAATAATAATAAAAAAATCATTAGTGCATGCAATCCACAGCCGAGTGATATAAGCACAGACTTCTTAAACAGTTATTTAAAAAAAAATACTAAAAATTCAATAAAGCAGCTCCAATTTTAATAAAAGGATCATAAGAATGTGTACAGTAGACGGTATTTGATATGGCTCGTCGGGAAAAAGAGCGAGATGTGCGGCCAAGTTCGGCCATATTCGGTTTTGTAGAGCATTCTCCCTGACAAACATAAATAACGCTATACACAACCGAAATGAACCGAAAATCCCACTCTTGTTTCCGAAGTGTCATTGAATGCCGATTACTGTACAGTCAGGGTACGAAAACCTTTGTCAATTTTTAAATTCATTCCCTCATCAAGTAGTAGTAATACATAATCACTCGACATTATAAAACTCAGTATGTAACATTGTAAAACTCAGTATGTGACATTGTAAAACTCAGTATGTGACATTGTAAAACTCAGTATGTGACTTGTAAAACTCATTGACATTGTAAAACTCAGAATATGACATTGTAAAACTCAGTAGGTGTCATTGTAAAACTCAGTACGTGACATTGTAAAACTCGGTATGTTACATTGTAAAACTCAGTATTTGTTTACATGTCTCCATGACTTCACTTTATTAACTATAATTTTTTATTACGCCCGCATAGCCAATAGTCATTTAAATCTTATCCCCTTTTTAGTCACAGCCGGACTATCGATAGCGTTCGCGTTTTGCGTTTAAGAGGTCTGTGGATATAAGCAAAAATAAAATAAAATTCAAACTTCACTAACGAACGAAACAAAGCGGCAGCTACTGAAGTGACTATTTGGACAAAAATAAATGAAAAATAAAAAACCACAGCTACTAAAAAAAAAAAAATTCTAGCTAAAATAACCGGAGTAGTCAGTGAATGTTTGAACCTCGGCATTGTTGCCTAACCCGGCTTGGCTGAACGCGCTCAGCGGTGTCTGCTGGTATACCTGAGGTGTTGCCTGAGGAGGTGTCTTCGCTACTGGCCTGCTTACCTGCCGGGCCACCTCACTGCTCATACCGGCGTCCTCGAAAGCCTTCTTCTTGAGTGTGGCGCGGATTTGCGATCTAGAGTTTTTATGTTGTGTTGTGAGTTTGTAAAACCCAAAAATATTTCCCTCATCCGCCTAACGATGTGTTAAAATTGAGATCATTGGTGTTTAAAGCCTTATTATACCATATATATACAATTTTTCGGTCAATTTTAACATTTTTCCAGGTTAGCATTTCGCTTAATTCGCCGGGTTAGCTAATAAAATATAAAAGAATGTTTGTACACATACACTGTCCTCCCTTTTATATGTTGGCTCAGCTTGTTGAGGTCAACGGCGAATCTGTGCACACAGGATCGCATCATCTCTATTTCCTCGTCCGTCCACTTGCCGCTAGATCGAAATGGAAACTTCATTTATTAGATGTAAGTTTTTACAAAACATTTATCCTTGTCAACATTCTTTACAATTACAAACTACCACTGGTTCGGAAAGCTGTCTACTGTTTCTAGGGGGAAGAACTCGGCAAGAAACCCCCTAGTTGCTCTTTTTATAAACCATGTAATTATTTTACAAAATAAGATGAAACAATACATATATATATCAATCTATATTAACACAATATTCAACTATCAGTGTGATAACTCATTCATTGCCTACAAGTTCTCTACAATTGCATACCCCCAGGCTTAGAACTCATTACGTGAGTCCAAATTATTTATCGGTTTTTCTTCAAAAATACTAGGAATTAAGGTATTCATTCAAAAACCATAATGAAATATGGAGATATGCAATTCAAAAGCCGCGTCGCGAGTCTATTCTCCTCATTCGACTCACCACACGAGTTCAACATATTATACTGCGGGCCATTCATAATATGAGACTTGAAATTTTTGGTGCGGCAATGAATGTGTTAAGTTTCATCCAAATCCGTTTTTACAGGTTAAGGTAACAAGCACATCCATCCTCACAAATTTTCGCATTAGTCATCATCATCATCTCAGCCGTAGGACGTCCACTGCTGGACATAGGCCTCACCCAAAAATTTCCAATTGGACCGGTCAGAAGCAGCCTGGATCCACCGTTGACCCGCTGCCTTTATTAGATTGTCTGTCCGCCTTGACGGTGGACGTCCTCCAATGCGCTTGCCGGTCCGTGGCCTCCACTCGAGAACCTTCCGGCCCCAACAGCCGTCGGCTCTTCGTACTATGTGCCCTGCCCACTGCCATTTCAACTTACTGATCCGACGGCTTATGTCGGTAACTTTCGTACGTCTATGGATCTCCTCATTTCTGATTCGATCTCTCAGTGTAACCCCGAGCAAAGCTCTTTCCATTGCTCGTTGAGCGATATTGAGCTTCCTTATGAGGACCATAGTTAGAGACCACGTTTGGTCGAACACTTTTGCCTTTCGCATTAGTATTAGTAATTAATTAATTTGTATTAGTAAGTAATTAATTATTAATTATATTAATAGGAATTATTATCAAACACTAACCCCGGTTGCGCTTCTCCCAATGGATGCAACAAAATTGTCATCTCGGACAATTTATTAAACGCGACGCCAGCTTCGCGAAATATTTCTCCAACCTGATTAAAATATATAATAGGTTTAACTATTGGCAATTAATGTTACCTGTTATTGTTAACAATGTTGTATGTATAGTGAATTTATGATGTACACGTATATATTTACCTTTGCAGTTGAATTGTTAGTGTTCATTTTGTTAATTTGAAGACAAATACAAGGAAAAATTTGCCGCCTTGGTTTGTTTAATTAGAGTGATAATATAAATATTTATTTGTTTAAAAACAGACGGATGGTCTACGTCGTGATAAATGTATTAATATCGCATCAATTGAAGCACAATAATTGTAATTAATAACAAATTACATTGATAAACAACTGTGCGTGCATTTAGACCGAAACGAAAATAAATATTAAATAATAGCAATACAACAGAGCAATAAATATCGTATTGACAGTGACACAGATTAAATAAATTTGAATTTTCATTATTGTTCTGGATGGGCATCAACCACAGAAGGGTCACGATCACGAGGCTTTTTGTAAAAGTTATTAAATAGGTAATTTCTCTGTTTTACTTAGCGACAATGACTGCTGAAGAGAAAAAGAAGTTATTGCCGTCCGAAGTGAGGATTCTCGACGACTTGAGAAGGTGCAAATGTGACATCACGTCGTCGGACACTAGCATCAGATTTGGTCAGATTGTATTTATGTTTTTTTGTATTAATTAGTACTGTAGTCGAATAAGGGGTACTGAAGAAGTGACAAAGCATTAAAAAGTGTTTCAAAAATTGACCAGAATGGTGCTAGTGTAGCAAGCGAGTATTGTGAGGTTTTAATATATTGTAGTGATTTTATTGTATTGAGTGTTATAAAACTTTTTGTAATAATAAAATTATAATTTTGCAAAATTTGTGTAATGAAAAATTGTCCAAGCGGGTGCAAAATGAAAAATAAAGAAAATAATTCACCTGTCTTTCTTTAAAATTTACACTCTTGCTACACTAGCGCCACCCTTATTTAACGCCTTTCTACGAACACTTAGATACACAGAGATGGTTCTCTTTACCTCTATCCTCCTTGCTGGCAATAATCTTCGAATCTTGGATCGGTCGGCAGGCTTTATCTAAATGCCTCTGCTAAGCGACAGGCGAAAAATGGGAAAAAATTGTGCAATATCACACATCGTTTTTTTTTTAGCTACGTGATACGATTTAGTGTGATATTGCATAAATTTGTCACCTGTCGCTCAGCGCCTGGCACTTTGTGGCAGCGACCGTATAGGCGTATACGCAAGCATTGGTTCTGTGTGAAAGGGCCCTTATTCAAATCCGAAAAAATTGTTTTCAGAAAGTGAAGTATCTGACTCTGAAGTGACGACAGTTTTCACCGAACCTTCGACGGACCATTTGCGATAAACATGAACTTTATAAAGGGTTTTTTTTATTGAGTATATATATCCGCTAACTATTTACTACTTGTTTGCCTAATGTTATTTTTAAAGTCTAATTCGCGCCTAAATTTGGACATAGTAGGTGCCTAGTTATTCTAACTAAATCATGTTTTATTTTATTCAACACTTGTGTAAAAATATTTTATTTAAATTAATAAATGTGTGGAGCATACAATAATTGTAGTTTTATTATTAGCTACAAGCTGGTGACCACGACTTCATCTGCGTTAAAAATAAATAGCATAAGCAATATAACGCAAAAACGTAACGTAACATAAAAACATTTGCATGTATGTATGTTCCTCCAAAACTCTTACACTTAGACGAATTAACTGATTTTCATGAAACTGTTTAGATAAACATTTAGACGTACAGGACACAGGATAGCCTACTTTTTTCTTTTTCAACGCGGACGAAGTCGCGGGCGCCAGCTAGTATTTTATAAAGTCAGGCAGACGAAGTCGCGTGTGACAGCTAGTTTACAAATAAAACTATTTTTTTTCTATTAATATTTAATTCAAATTAAACAATTACAAAGTAGAGGCAGCAGAGTTTCTTTGGTGTTTAACATATTAAATAATATATTATTATAATAAGTTAATAAACTAATAGTTAGAACGTCATCATAATGAAAATAAGTTCCTAACTTGTGTTAGGAAGGCTCGCAAATGTTTACCTACATTATAAATAAAAAGATTAATTATTTAGAATAGAATAGAATAAATTTTATGTGCAGCAAAGGACATAAAATATAAAAACATACATACCTAGGTAACTTATAGAAAGACAAACACAAACGTCCTAACTCCCAACTCAGCATAATGCAGGTTGTAAAAACCTGCGCTGATGGTCTTCCGTTAGACGGGCAGGCTTATTATCAAAAAATGAGTCTGCTGAGCGACAGGCGAAAAATTTGTGCAATATCACACTAAATCGTATCACGTAGCTCATAACACTAGTGTGATTTGCACAAATTTTTCACATTTCTCGCCTGTCGCTCAGCAGACGCATTTACGTAATAAGCCTGCCGATGATGGGGTGATGGTAATATTTAACATGGTACTATTAAATTTGTTTTAAATACGAAAATGGCTTTCTATCGGCAGGCTTATTATCTAAATGCCTCTGCTGAACGACAGGCGAAAAATTGTGCAATATCACACTGAATCGTTAATTTTTACGCAAACCACACCTAGTGTTACGAGCTACGTGATACGATTTAGTGTGATATTGCAAAAAATTCACTCACTCGCCTGTCACTCAGCAGAGGCATTTAGATAAAGCCTGCCGGTCCCTCATAATTAAATATTTTTGTAAGGGTCGGGCGAGTCTTGTTCGCCATTTTTTTTTCATGTTAGGTTCAGGCTGACAGTCCACTTGATGGTAGGTGGCTACCGTCGTCTAAAACGCTACAAGTGCTTCAAGTTCTGCCAGACTGCCCAAATGACTGCGAAAAGCGTACTGCGAAGACAGTGTGCCCTCCCATTACTTAAATAAATATTTGTTCTTTAGTGGAGGTACATACTTCTATATTAAACTTTTAAATCTCTGCATTAAAAAAAAATGTGTAAAAATCGTGCAAACGTCGTCACAGCCAAGCGAAAAATAATATTGTGTTCGAAAAAAAGAGGTAAGTATAAAAAAAGAGTTACCTACAAACTTTAACTAGTGATGTGTTTGTTTTATGGATATAAAATTTAATTAATAATGATATTTAATTAAGTAACTTCAAGTTAATTATAAATAATTTTTTACGTCTTATATACAGTAGGTATAACAATTAAAATAAATTCACAAGTACAACTTTTCATATAAGTTTTCAAATTAAATAACTAAAGACCATTTTAAAACGAATTAGTTCATAACCAGTGTTTCTCAAAGGTGTCTACAATCCTATCTTTAGGGGCGGCTAAGAAAAAACTAAGAAGAATTAGGACTTAGGCAAAGTCTAGCTAGGCGGATTGATGTGTCAGGCTTTAATTAGTACCTCTATATACAGCGTGTTCAGAAAAACGCAGTAGTAAAAAATTATTTCTTTGACATTCAACACACTTGACTGTCCTAACCAAAATCAGATGAGTGAAGATAGCCATAGATAGGACTTAATAATGTAAAATAACATGACTCCTTAAAAATATTTAACGTTTATTATTATAATAATAAACATTTATTTTATTATGTATAACGGTTTCCGGCTTCGTTCAAAATGTAATTTTTTTTATACGAAAAATTACCTTTTTTTTCCGTGAATGAATTAAAATCCATTGAGGTAAAAAAAAATTCAAAACAGCGTATTAAAATCCAATACAATATATACAAGGTATTAAAATCCGTTGAGTGGTTTTGAAGTAGTTAGCGTAGAAACAGGCAGAGGCGAACAAATATATTTCTTTCTCCTATTGGGTGATAGACGAACTAAGTTTGAGAAGCAGTGGTTTAAACATTTTTTCATTAAATATTCTCATTATCGGACCCTTTAGCCGCCAGAGTCGGATTTATCTAACATTTATTTTCGCGTTCATTTCGCCAGACTCGGATATATACGACAAATTTCTCTACATGTATAATGTTTATTTTTAAATCATTGAGTTGCTTTCTCTTAAAATTAAAATAAATTTACGAGTCAGGCGTTAAGGGCACGACAACTCCTGCAAAACTAAGCAGTTAAAGGGTTTATTTTTATGAATATAACGTAATGTTAATACGGTAATTTAACTTTAAAATATATGTATACAATATATAAAATACATGTAATCAACTTATGCATATTCTTTAAAAGCAATAGAAATTTAAGTCTAATAAGTTTACAATATTATGTTGAATTATATTTAAAAAAAAAATACAATTATGATATATTATATGTTTGTAAATAGTGATTATAATGGTAAGTGGAATATAATTAATTTTTAATATTATATTAGGTACAATATCTTAATGGACAATTTAATACTGTAGGTAGGTATATATTTTTCTAAATAATAATAATAATAATAATATGAAAAAAATATATAAAATAAAATATTTATTTTAAGAAAATATTATATTTAATACACTTTTGGAAACTTGATGGTGATATGTCATTCCGAATAATGATGGACATATTAGTCACATCAAAAGTAATATATACTTTTGAATTTATAAGGAAAAATGGATTGTTTAATGGATAAGTATCAAAAAAAGTCTAAAAACAGATTGTTAAAAAAATAAAAATATCGTCCCTTGTTTACGAGACAAACTCGCAGCATCCAATAATAATGCAGCATTAAGTTTATTAATTAATAATTAAGTAGTTAATTAAAATTAATTAAGTTTTAATTAAGTAGACATATAATATGTTAGTTTAATTATTAATTAAATTAAATTTATTAAATGCTTAAAACAATAAATGCACACATTTATAAATTGTAAATTGACTTATGTTAGCTCGCCAAAGCGAAAACGGCGTAACATAAAATATGATATGCTATAACGGATATGATAGTTGGGTGTGGCGTCAGTGTGTGCGATATGTTACAGGCGTCCGCGTCGTTACAACTCTGAAGGCAACCATGTACGTATCTGAAACAAAATTGTTAGTCAGACTCTATTATATATTATCAAATCATTATTATTATTATCAAATCTGACTATACAGATAATTAATTAAGGGCCTCTTTCACCTTTCAAGATTTTTGAAGGATCCTATATTTTAAATAATTTTAATTTTTACTAGTTTGTATAGCAACGAACCTAGTTAGCGATAAGATAAATCGATATCTTGCTTGCTTTTGTAAATCTATACTAATATTATAAAGAGGAAAGATTTGATTGTTTGTTTGTTTGTATAGAATAGGCTCCGAAACTACTGAACCGATTTGAAAAATTCTTATACCATTAGAAGCCGACATTATCCCTGATGAACATAGGCTACTTTTTACCGCGGGAAAATGCTTCGTTCCTACGAGAAAACGGATAATTGGACAATGGGTAGTAAGAATTATCCTTTCGTACTTATCTTTTTCACATAGCTTCTAAACGGCTGAACCGATTGAGTTGAAATTTTATATGGCTATTTCGATGATTTCCTGGATGATTTAAAAATACAATTAGACCCGGTAGGTGGCGCTGCTGTCGGTATGTCAACTACTAAACGGCTTTAGTGAAATGTGGTTGAAATTTTGTATGTGTATTTCCATGGTTTCAAAAACACGAATGCATTATATTTTATAAAATTACGCGGACGAAGTCGCGTGCAACAGCTATTGAACATAAAACAGTGTACCTAATAATAACGTATGGAGAAAAATCTGACTTGTGTGACCTTAATACCAAATATTAGTAAAAATCTATCTTTAAAACTCACCTGTCATTGTAGTAAAACCTTCCACAGTGTGACATTCTTATGATTTCAGTGTCGGTCGTTGTCGTACCGGAGTCGAGGCCGCAGCCACGAACTGTTATTGACTCGCCTGTATCGTCTGCGTGAGATGAAAAAGAACATACTGTATTTCAATTTAATTACTCTGTGTTCTTGATTTTCTTACAAAAAAATGTACTGAATTTGTGTGTTGGCATTTGTAATTTAAATATAAATAATGTTAAATAGCTATAATAAAAACAGGTAACCAAATGAATGTATCCTCCTCAGAAAAAAAGTTCGATTAGAACGTTTTTTTTTTCTTGTTTGAATCGACCCTCATTCATATAGTTTGGCCCTTTTTTCTTCATGAAAAGTAATTTGAAACAACAATTCATGTCCCGAATTAGGAATTTTTTGCTAGGCGAGTCGCGCGTCAGTCGACTTTGGGAACCACTGCCACTGACACTCGCAGTACACATAATATGAGCGGGTATCGTCCCCGCTTGGCTACCCGCTCCGCTGACACCATGTTCATACCCAAAAGGCATTATGCGTTTACGAAATCCGCTCGTAAAATCCGCATCCGCGCTTACCTCACTATGTGACTAGTCATAGAATACCTACAATCCTGAGGCTGATCTCTGTATGATATTTTAGAATACACGTTCCTTATAAACACTTTAAAATAGCTGTGTCATTTCTATATAATATCTCATATTAAAATTAAACGTGAGAAAATATAACAATACCACAGTTATATTAGCACGACTGAGAATCACTCACCGAAAATCCCCGCAATCTTAATGCAGGAAGTAGCCGGGAATAACCCATCTCGGCCTTTCCTGCCGCCCATGCACGGCGACTCGAGAAGGTCCAGCGAGTGGTTGTTATGAAAAGGATCGTCGCAAGGCGGGAAGCGGCCGTTCATAGACACGCATTTGAAGCAGTCTATGCTGTGTACTGAAAATTGACCGCTCTAATGTAGCCTAAAGCTATATTCTATAATTACAGATGTGTAAGTACAAAATTTACTGGACCAATTTTGAAAATTCTCTCCATGTTTTCAAGGGAGCGATCTAGGGGGCTAACCCATTACTGCCCCGATATTGCCACCGAATTTACGGCCGTGTCTAAGCGCGGCCTGTAAGCGCGCGGATGACGTCTTATTATCTAAATGCAAGCATCCTTTATCAAAGTCTAAATTCCTCTGCTGAGCGACAGGCGAAAAATTTGTACAATATCACACTAAATCGTATTAGCTGGTAACACTAGTGTGGTTTGGGTAAAAATTAACGATTTAGTGTGATATTGCACAAATTTTTCGCCTGTCGCTCAGCAGAGGCATTTAGCCTGCTCGACGAGTTTAGAGTCGCGCGGTTTGCTGCCTCGTACAGTTAGGTAGTGCCCCTTATGCGGTTATCAAACCATTCAATTTGAACGTTTCCTATTTAGGAATCTAAGTAGTGAGCTCGTGAACACACTTACGCTAAATGGATTTCTAAATCGAAGATATAGAGTTGAAAATGGATAATAGAATCTAAATTGAATCCGATCTGTTCTTTCTGCGATCACACCTTTCGATTTCCTAAATTGGATACGTTCAAATTGAATGGTGTGATAGCCCCTTTAGAGGTAGACGCCTGGTTGGGATGAACACGCATCTACCATGGCAGCAGCAGATTCTTCTTCCAATAACCGGTTCTGATGCCCGTATTTCGTACGCGCTGTAGTTTGTTTTTTAAAAATCCCACAGAACATTTATCTAAGATAAAAAGTACCCTATACCTAGTTTAATTTTCAATCATCAATACATTGGGGAAAACCGCATTCAAATAGGTTAAGCCGTTTCTGAGATTAGCGTGCACAAACAGACATAAATTCTAAAAATATTGTTTTATAATAATATACCTCTAACAACATTATAATACTCACCGACTGATATAGAACAGAAAAGCAGTAGAGAAGTTATAACCAAAACATTTTTGTTTAAATCGATAATCTTGTTCATTTTTGTTTTGCAAGACCTGAAACAATATAACTTATTATTGTTTACAAAATTATTAGGAAGTTATATATTTAAGTTTTTTTTTAATCAAGGACGTAAGCACGGTGCGAGCCGATATTTTTTTTTCACAGGAAAATCGGAAATTTGGATTACTTTTTATACATACAATACATGCATGAAATTGGCAGGGCAACGACTGTCTAATGATTTAGATACATTTAACTACTGCGTAATGCTGCGTAATAAAAAAATTTGTTATCGCCGCAAAAAATAGGTTTAAGTAAGTTTTTAAAATATCAACCCTAAAAACAACGAGATAGAGTTGGAAATAAAGTGATAATTCTTTACCAAATTGTGATCTTAGAAAAGCTTTGTGTAGTTGTAAAATAAACCACTCTGTGTCAATGGAATAGGAGTCTTACTGTCTGACAAAAATTTCGATAGACTTCAAGAACTTATTATTAAATAAATTATTAAATATCAACCTTAATAACAATGTGATAGAGTTGGAAATAAAGTGATAATTCTTTACCAAAATGTGATCTTAGAAAAGCTTCGTGTAGTTGTAAAATAAACTACTCTGTGTCAATGGAATAGGAGTCTTACTGTTTTTGACAAAAATTTCGATAGACTTCATCAACTTATTATTAAATATCAACCTTAATAACAATGCGATAGAGTTGGAAATAAAGTGATAATTCTTTACCAAATTATGATCTTAGAAAAGCTTCGTGTAGTTGTAAAATAAACGACTCTATGTCAATGGAAAAGGGGTCTATTTCTCTTTGAAAAAAATTTCGATAGACTTCAAACTGTTTGTTCAAATGACGAGTCCATTGGTTGCGTAGAGTGCTTGCGTACGCGCTTTGACTCAGGGGTCCCGGGTTCGAATCCCGGCAGGGCCAACTTTGGAAATAAACTTTTCAATGTTTTTTTTTATTTAATTAAATTTAGACTACAGTCTGGATATGGCAAGTAGTAGCACACTGAGTTTCTAAGTTACACTCTTACAGAAGACCACCGTGCAACAACAGCATGTGTGCTGTTATGTTTCGATAAGTTGGGAATGTCAAAGCTTTTTAACTCTTTAGCCGCCTGTGTCGGATTTTTCCGACAATTATTTTCATGTCCATTTCGCCAGAGCCATTAAATTAAAGAGTTGCTTTCTCTTAAAAAAATAAATAAAAAAAATTACGAGTCAGGCGCTTTAGGGGCACGACAACTCTTACAAAACTAAGCGGTAAAATGGTTTCCCTAATCCTGGCAATAATTTTACAACATATTATCTTAAAAAGATATGTTTCATAAATTTACTAAATATTTAGTAGACACTTTTCATGATATTTTCAAATAAAGCTTCAATAATAAATATTTTAGTAAAAATGTATGAGAAA
The DNA here is from genome assembly GCA_918317495.1 of Synanthedon vespiformis. Classification (NCBI taxonomy): domain Eukaryota; kingdom Metazoa; phylum Arthropoda; class Insecta; order Lepidoptera; family Sesiidae; genus Synanthedon; species Synanthedon vespiformis. The sequence continues at coordinate 3,236,153 of OU906974.1, forward strand.
TTTAATATTAATCCAATAAAATTAATGAAACAAAAAGTTCAAAATACTGACCTTATAAAACGCCCTTCTATTGGGAGAGCCTTAACAGTTTGTAACCAAAGAGGGTGAATTACATTTACAAATTCTCCGCTGTCGACGTCAATCAATACATTATACTATTAAACAAACACAGATTACATTTTTAAACAGCCACATCCTTTTATAAATACCAAGTTTACAGAAAGATATTTATAGCACGAATGTAGTTTCGACTGTTCTGCTTACGAAAACCCTAAAAACGTATGCAATTTGTTTATATAAAAGTAATAAAATACGTATGAAAACCAACTTTGTTTTACTACATACACGTGATATAAAGCTTTGCTGAAAATATCGACTGAGGAGCTTTCCTGAAAATACGGTGTTGCCATTTTCAAATTTAATTGGGAGTTCCGCTTTCCGCCGTTTTCAGGTGAGTCGCTGTTGTCGTGCAACATAGAAACCATGGAGAATATAGATAAGGAGGAACAACTTGGGTGTTAAACTGAAAAAGTGAGATCACCAAACCAAACCAAACCGCGAAACATTTTTTATTTTATTTTTTTTGAGCCACACTCTCGCAAAGTTGGGCGAGGCGAGGCGAATACGTGAGTGGGGGTGGGCACCTCGCCTTACTTCGAACGAGTGACGTCATATGTCACATATGTCATACTTCGGTCAACTTTCTCGAATACTTCGTCGAGGAACTTCGCGAGAGTGTGGTGCCGGGGTAATGCTACTACTGCGCCGCTTAAATTGGGCGTATTCGATGGACACTTTCTCATTTATAGTTGGATTGGGCTTATAAATGAGACACGATACATGAAATGAATAATTAATTTCCAAAGTTAGCCTAGCGAGGAATCGAACCCTTCAAGTACCTTAACTACTTCACTATGGTCTCGTTCGTCCACTTAATTGTAGATGGCTAGGATAGGGTTTCAGATATTACTTGAGCCTCATGGGAACAGCAGAAAATCTGAGAACCTCTCTATCCATTGGTGCAAACAACATGAAAATCGGTGCAGTAGTTTTTGAGTTTATCGCGAACAGACAGACAGACGCGACAGAGGAGTTTTTTATATAATAACTGTAACATGTAAGGATAATTAAATAATAAACTGTAATTTTCATAAACATTTATTTTTTAAATTAATCTCATGTTAAAAGTTATACACTACTACTTTCAAACTTACAAACATTGACAATGAGTTTGTATTTCCCATTAAAATTAACAATGTTATATGGTTTATAAAGTTTAAAAATATAATCTTTCTTAAATCTAGCATTATTTAAACAGTTGGTGTTGTTTATTAAAATTAAATATTTCTCTTTATTTGAATCGTAGACATCAAGAATATATCTGCCATATTGAAAATTCACTTTCAAAATGGAGAATGTTAGGGAATCATATTTGGGTAATTCAAATTTGGAATTTTGAGCTAAATATCTTTCATGATGCCATAGAGATACATTTGCGTTTTGTTTTTTCAAAAGTTCATTCAGGCGGAATGCCATACCGTCCTTTTTGTATTTGATTCTCCTTACTTTTTCCAAATACATTGAATCGTGACTAGGCGTTGGTGATACATCTTTTATTTCTGTTTCTTTTGTTGATTCCAAACTGTTACTTATGGCGGATTGAACACTCGATATATCTAATAAGTTATCGCTCAGACAATCTGAGTTTGAACCAAATTTTTGAGTTGGTATGTCGCTAATAGTATTCTGCGTTGAATTTTCTGAACTGAAGCAACTATCGAAAAAGGATTTTTTATCTGATTTCAATTGTAAGTTTGTATTTTCAGCTAATTTATAATTGATATCTACATCTTCAGCGTTCTGTTCGGTTAATATGTCATCTCTACTTAAATTTTTGTGTTTTGTGACATTCTGGTGTTCGAATTTACTCAACAGTATTGGAGACTTGCTTCTTGAAAAGCCATTTTGTTCATTTTCAGAAGAAATTGGTTCAATAATTTTCTCTTTTGTTTGTTTATCTGGTTTTGGTCTTTTTTTTAGATCAAACAACATAGTACCATTGACATTGCTTAGGTTCAAGAAAATATTGGGTTTATTGGAGGACACGGAAAATTGCAAAATCGGCGATTTATTTGAATCACGTGTCTTTGATTTCTTACTAGATATTATGTGTGTATCAGATATTGTTACATTGAGACTTGAAAGTTTTTCAAATGTCATCTGATTACGCTTTCTCTTTCTTTTCTTATTAAAACTAGTATTGTTTCTACCAATGATTGCTGAATTTTCGTAATCACTTGCGTCGCTTGAAGACCAATTAATTATCTCAGTATTGTCCTGACTTGAGCCTTGAGAATTTAATAGATTGAACTTATTTAAAAATTCTTCGTTTTCTTTGTTCTGCATATTATCTATCTTATATTTAGTGTTTGTGAGTCCCGTATTTTTTTTATATTAGCTTCCACTCCACGTTCAATTCAACTAGCATCTAATTATATGTAATTGAAGTTAGGATATCTGATTCACTTTAAACATTTTACTTTTCCCTATGGTTCCTGCCATAAATATAATTTACTTGAATGTACTTCAAATTCCAACAGGGAGAAGTCACTCGACTTGGTTAAATTATATTGGTTTAATTTAAAAATACGTAAACAATTAACAATACAATATAATTAATTTTGAAGTCACAAACAAACAAAACAAACGGCCTCCCCTCCATGCCATAGAGTAACAGAGTAACCACAAGAGTAACTTTTTATAATATATGACTGACGGCGTTAACGTTACGACTGACGGCTTCTCGGCATCTCGGCCTCTAATCTTCTTTTTTTATTGACATTTGACATTGAGACGGAGTTTAAATTTATTAAATATACTATTATTTAATTTTTGTTAACGTAACTTAATTTATTGTTGTCAGAAAAAGATATGAATAATCACAAAATGCAGAGTTAAATGAGAGAATAAAATTAATTATTCTTCTGTGGCATAAACTTATTTTTAATACATTCTATCTCTTTTAGATTAATAGGGAAAGAAAAGGAAAGAAGATGATTGACGTGGCCTTGTATCTTGTGATGGTGGTGGTAGGTCAGTTTGTTTTTCGCGATATTGGTAAAAGGGCTATCACACCTTACAATTTGAAAGTTTCCAATTTAGGAAATCGAAAGGTGTGATCGCAGAAAGAACAGATCGGATTCAATTTAGAGAGTTCTAACTCTCTGTTTCCTTAAATTGAATACTGTGATCGCGGCGTTTCAATTTAGGAAGTTTAGGGATGTCCACTTAAAAAATACATCGATGTTTTTTGTCGATGCGATACAAAGAGGCTATGCATCGGTTAGAAACATTGATGTTTTCTCAAAATCGAGTACACTAGCTGCTGCCTGCGACTTCGCCCACGTAACGCGTGACACGTTAATATGCAAAATGGTTAATTATTTCGTTACCTTTTTAAAATAAAAATTGAAACATAAATAACATAGGTCATTTTTTTTTTTTATTAGAGATGGGTTTGCTCTTGGCCAACAACCAGCTGGGTAGCAAGGGAGAGGCCTAAGATGTAGCGAGCTCACCCAGAAGATGCCTATATTTATATTTTATAACGTTACGAGGACGAAGTCGGGCACTAAAATAACTACTTAAATGAAGAAATACCTATTTAAATGAAATAGGTAATAAAATAATATACTAAATAAATAGGTAACACAATCAAGATTCTTGATTGCAATTGATTTCGTTAAAATACCAGTAACTCGTTATATACCTAACTAGTAATTTCCTAAAGTTTTATTGTTCATAAAGTTGTCAATTTTATTTGTAGAATCTAGAAAGAGAACCGACAAACGTTGCCGCCTTATGACAGTGCAAATGAATTTAGACCTTAAGTCGTAGTATGTATGTATGTATGTATGTATGTATGTGTGTGTGTGTGTGTGTTTGTATGTATGTATGTATGTATGTATGTATGCATGTATGTATGTATGTTCCTCCATAACTCTTAAACGAATTAACTGACTTTCACGAAACTTTGGTAGATAAACATTTAGACGTACAGGACACCAGCTAGTTTTGTAAATAAATGAAGATTCTAATACCGACCTTTGTGCGCAGCAATAGTGTTCAATGTTGCTTGCTTGCGCTGCTATTTTACTAATAAATATTATGTAGGTATATAAAAAGTCGTCATTAGTCAAGATCAAAAGAGTGAGCTTTCTGTACGGAAACATTTCAAATACCAATTCATTCATTGTTATAGGTTTATGATTTTTATAAATAATACACCAATCTCTGACTTATAAATAAAGCTAACTTAGTTACAGTAACTACATACATATTTAATACGATATATCGATACAAAGCGAAGTATCGGGCATCCCTACTGCGTTCACAAGTGTTGCCACATTTGTGGAGGCAAAAATCCGTACCGCCTTTCACTGTTTCCTAAATTGAATTCGATGTAGGAAATGCTTATCGCACTATTCAATTTGAACGTTTTCTATTTAGGAATCTAAGTAGAGAGCTCGTGATCACACTACGCTAAATTGATTTCTAAATCGAAGATTTAAAGTTGAAAATGGATAAACTCTAAATTGAATCCAATCTGTTCTAACTGCGATCACACCTTTCGATTTACTAAACTGTAACATCGAAGTTTTATGACTGTTGCGGAAGCGGCAGCTCTGAACTCTACCTATTCTCTACTTTGTACTAATTCAATTAAATAGAAATGCCACAATAAAAGTTATAAAGTTTTTTAATATTTTCTAAAATATATGAAACTACAAGAGCAAAATTTGTTTGAAATTCTTTAGAATTTAATTATACCGAGTGAAGTATTACTTATAAATCGTATATCGATTTGTAGATATCAAAAATTTGTATAATCCATACTATCCATACTTACTAATATTATAAATGCGAAACCTTTTCACGCCTTAACTACTCAACCGAATTTTGCATACACAATACACGTTGTCAGGGATACAGGAAAGGACATAGGGTACCTTTCTTCAAAAAAAAGTACTGTTCCTGAGTAATCGTCTAAAAATATAAATAATAGGGCGCTACCGTCGTCACAGTAATAACGATGTCAGGCGTTATTACTCATATATTTTCTTTTTCAACGCGGATGAAGTCGCGGGCACCAGCTAGTAATATAATATTTGGTTTAAACTTAAAAAAATAAAATCAATAACTATTTGTAAATATAATTATTCATCTTAGATATAAAATCAAAATCAAAATTTAATTCATAACAAGGCTTATTTATCATTTAGTCATTTATAGGTATGACATGCATGCTAAAAATCTGTAATGTATACCGAGAAATCCGTATTCTGGCAACACTCTTCGATTTAGAAATCTGTTTAGCGTAGTGTGATCACGAGCTCTCTACTCAGATTCCTAAATAGGAAATGTTCAAATTGTAAGGTGTGATAGCCCTTTAACACTGTTTGCTTTGCTTGTTGACTTGACTGAACTTTTTCCTTCATCATACATAACCTTTATTATTACGCTAACTTCACAACGGTGTGCTCTCAAAACAAAATAGAATACAGACGTGCGCTTTCGTCAGCTATACATTGTTTATCGATAATATCGGAAAATTTTCTTGTGAGAATCTGAATAGATTCTCATTTGAGGTTGTGAAAAAAATTTCTTAAGTGTTTTCGCGGTTAACCAACTCCTAGTTTTATTCATCGCCGCAATGGAAGTCGAGAATATCGCTTCCGATTCGGAAAACGTGGCGATGACTGAAAATGCGAAGCCGGTTTCCGATGGAGGCGCCGGTGACGCCGCGACGTCCCATCCGGAGCGTCTCAAGCGTAAAAACAAGAAATATTCCCGAACTAACAGCAAGGAGGGTGTATCTACTGCGGTTACTCCGCTACCTAAATATCGGAGCTGGAAAAATAGCCGCCGACCACGCAATGGTCATGGCCGAGGCTTGCCTAAAAAAGGTCGGTGCAGTACCTAGAGATTCTTTTTTCAATTTTTAGCTCATATTCTCCACAGGCAATTACAAAAAATACCGGCATTCCCCTAAGAAAGTTCTAGAAAACGTCTAGAGTGAATAGAGTTGCGTTCGACATATTTGTTTATGTACTACGCAGCAAGCAAATTGGCAACGGACCGGCCGTCACGTAACCGCCCAATATGTATAATAAAACAATATACCTAAGCATGCGCTATACAAAATTCGAGCGTCGCTTTGGCGAAGGTCAAATAAAATACGACGCAATTTCAAAAAAGCGCTTGTATGTCTAAAATTTTTATTTATAAAATATTTATAAATCCTAGGTCACAAAGTTGAATGACTTGTTACGCAACGGTTTGTAAACAACTTTCAACATCAACCAAGGCTATTTAGGTCATGTTTGTCTCGGCGTATTTTAAATTTAGAATCAAAACCGACCATAGATTTTATAATTATGATGATACAATTGAATTTCTATAATATTTGTGATAGGTAAACGGAACATTATGATAATAAAATTATGATGCCCGTATTTTGACGCAACTTGTTTTGTAGTTTGTAGGTCAAGGTCAATATTGTTTCGATAGCTTCACAACAAATGAAGGGTTTTGTTCGTCAATGCTCATAATAATGCTATTTGTTTTTACTGGCTAGGATAATTTAGGTTAAGTCGTGTAAACAATATTTTATTTACCTCAATTTACCTACTTAAATTAATAATGAATATTTTAAACACGATTTCGTAAAATCGCATTTGTCAGGAAAGCATAGTGAGTTTGATAAATATTTTTTGTTTTGTTTCGTTTGAGAATTCTTATTTGATTTTGACAAGCCCATTGGATGAGTTGTTAGGACAGTTAAGGTGCTTTCCTGAACGCTCCACTCAGGGGTCTCGGGTTCGATTCCCGGCAGGGGCACCTTCGGAAATAAGCTTTTAAATGTTCAAGGGGTTTAATTTAAACGTCAATCAATCGATGTTTCTGCTGAATATTCGGGTATATCGTGCTCCGAAAATCATTCTTTCGAGGTTACATTAATTAATGTTTTGTGCATTATGTATAAACTTTCCCTGATAAGTTGTCTCTGAAAAACTGTCAGTGAAAATTAGTTGTGTGATTTAGGACGAGTTAGTAACTTAAATCATCATCAATCAATACTAATAATAAATCTAAGTGTATGTATGTATGTATGTATGTATGTTCCTCCATAACTCTTAAATGAATTAACTGATTTTCATGAAACTTGGTAGATAAACATTTAGACGTACAGGATCCAGGATAAGCTACTTTTCTCTTTTTCAACGGCGCCAGCTAGTCTATACTAATATTATTAAGAGGAAAGATTTGATTGTTTGTTTGTATAGAATAGGCTCCGAAACTACTGGACCGATTTGAAAAATTCTTTTAGCATTAGAAGCCGACATTATCCCTGATGAACATAGGATACTTATTACCGCGAGAAAATGCTTCATTCCTATGGGAAAATGGGTAATAGGACAACAGTTAGTAAGAATTATTATCCATCTTTTTCACATATATCTTCTAAATGGTTGAACCGATTGGGTTGAAATATTATATGGCTATTTCGATGGTTTCCTGGATGATTTAAAAATACAATTGGACCCGGTAGGTGGCGCTGCTGTCGGTTTGTCAACTACAAAACAGATTGACCGATTGGGTTGAAATTTTGTATGTGTATTTCCATGGTTTCACAGACACGGATGTATAATATTTTATAAAGTTACGCGGACGAAGTCGCGTGCAACAGCTAGTACCTACTATGTAAAGATGAAATAAGTGCAAAGTATATATTTTGTGGTAAAATAATAATCCTATATTATATCAAAACAACTGTTATCTTTTTATTTTATATTATTGTAGGTGTGGTAAGGTCTTGAGCAATATAATGTACCTAATGTAGCTAATCAATTTATTCCGATTCAACACAACTCTTGATAAGATAAGGTACTTACATGTTTTTAGGTTTTTTTTTTTTTTGTTATTTTTAGATTGTGATAATATCTAATCTTCAAATCCATGTTTTGCTTTGCCGAAGATTACTAGCCGTTGGCCCAATGTCTATAATTTCCAACATTACAATTATTAAAACCCCGTATAAAAAGTATAGTATACATACTAGGTTTTGCCGACGACTTGGTCCTCCGTCCGGTAGCTATCAAACTTCACAGGATTACCCGCTGGACTAATCTGAAGATTGTCTGAAAATAAAGCTACATATGTTCGAAATTTCAGCTTCCTAAACATAGTAGTTTTGGCTGTCCATTGATAATGCCAGTGGGGACAAATGATTTTGTAAAAGATTATTTTGCTAATAAATATACCTGAAGATATTTGTTGAATATCTTCAGGTGGCGCTGGAGGTAAAGGCGTGTGGGGTGCTCCCGGGTCGGAACTCCTCGAGGAGTATGTGGAGGATGCCAACGACCCCAACTATGACTCGGAAGCGGTGGCCAACGGGGATATTGAATTCAAGCAGGTCATCGTCGAGGCTGATCCCGAAGAGATTGTGGTAAGTCAAAGTTTCTCGTGTGTTTTTTCATATCTATATATTATTTTTAACATTTTGTTTAAAATAATATGTAGGTCAAAGTATGTGTGTGTGTGTGTCTGTGGCATCATAGACACACACACACTGTCTGTGGCATTTTTTAAAGCTGACATGATGGAGATTTTTCATAACTATAATAATTTATGAACGCAAAATAAAACTACTGTAGGTAGGTATTGCAAAAAAAAAAAATAACTAAGATTTTCAAATCCCATTTGGATGTTTCTCGATTTAGTGTGTGAATTAGAAATAATTATTTTTTATTTAAGGTTGAAATAAATAATCGCATAAATTTTGCATACACGTTGTCTGGGACACCAGAAAGGACATAGGGTTCTGGACCTTTCATCCAGAAAAAAGGACAATTCCCGAGAGATCATATAAAAACATAAATAATTGGGGGCCACTGTCGCATGGCGGCGCCATCGTCGTCACAGCGATATGAGATGACATTACATTGACATGAGAATTGAGATTTTGGTTTTACAATATTCGTGAAAGTCCAGGGAAGGTTTAAATGGTGGCAAACATAATTAATGAGTAATGGAAAATACTAAAAACGACAACTTAATTTTCCAATATAAAATGTTCCTAGCTTTGAAACATTATTGATGTCTTTTGTCTAAAATTGTCACTTGGTTGTCAAATATTTATAGGTGCGTTCAGGTCCGATCTCTAAGACAGATTTTTATGAAATTTTATTCGGTAGGTAAATGATAGTTGCAAAACAACGTTTGCCCGGGTCAAGCAAGCATATATTTTCTTTTTCAACGCGAACGAATTCCCACGCACCCACTAGTTTTATATAAAATTCATAATTCACTAGTGTAGGTATACTATGTAATCACTTTTATAAAGTGTAAATAAATAGGTAAATGAAATACAAACGTGTCTCGTATTGGCTCTTTGGCCACGTATCGAATAGTTTCGTTTTTACCTACCAATACGACGCCTGGCCTTGACGATACGATAGACCCGGCGTGTTTATAAGATAGCGTTATAAAAATACAACACACTCCCAGCAGACACGTGTCGGGTTATTCCCGTCGTCGAGTTTCTTTACTTAAAATGGGTTGTAGTGTAGGGTTGTAGATAATTATTAAAAACTAGCTGGTGCTCGCGACTTCGTCCGCGTAGAAAAGTATCTAAACGCCATCTACCGTATTTTGGATAGATGGCGCTATGTCCCGGGCCAAGCCGCTAGTATTTACTTTTATTTTAGATTTCCCGTAGGAATGAAGCATTTTCCCGCGGTAAAAAGTAGCCTATGTTCATCACGGATAATGTCGGCTTCTAATGGTAAAAGATTTTTTCAAATTGGTCCAGTAGTTTCAGAGCCTATTCTATACAAACAAACAATGAAATCCTTCCTCTTTATAATATTAAGTATAGATAGAAGGGGGCGTTTTGTTTACAAAATCATAATTATTTACTGAATTTGATGAGCCCATTGGTGGTTAGGCACAAAAAAATCACTCCCTCAAATCAGATTGACTTTTGTACGTACAGTCGATCTAGATACTCTTTGGTGGGTCCATCGATGCCTCGGACCCACAAATCACCGATGATAGTGGAATCCCCGGGGGTTAGGGGGTGGGGGGGGGGGGTCTAGTGGGGTTTGTGGCGGGGGACGTTTATGCTTGTCTTTCTATATGTTATCTATGTATGTTGTTATAATGTCCTTTGCTGCAAATAAAACATTATTCTATTCTATTTCCGGTGATAAGTCACTATACCGGACAAGGGAGCGTTCAAGTATTTTCGATCTTGTTTGACACCCACCCTCACCGATACTCCCCCATGGTTACGTAACAACCAGTGACCATTTCTACCAATTAGGGGGGATTCCCCTCCCACCCCCTGTAACTGTAACGCATCGTAACATTTTACAAGACTACAAGAGCATTACGATCGTTTAAAAATATCTATAAAATAAATTGTTTCAGAATAGCGTCGCGCAAAATGTATTAATCGAAATGCGTTTGTTTTTTTTTGCACTTGTTTAAATAATTTTCATTCTGTTATCGCAGTTTATCGGTTTGTTTTTCTTCACATATAAATATATCGCTTGATGAAACGCTAAAGGCATTATGTGTTAAACAAACTAAATTATATTAAAATTATAAACTACGTTACCTACCTACATATAAGTTTGTATGAAAATTCAATTTGAGTCTAGTTTCAAGGAACGAGTTTATTTCGACCCATTTTCGGATCGAAACGTGACCTTACGTATATTTTGCAACACAAATGACAAGTAGAATGAAGCAAAACGAAATATATTATTATTATGATGTATAATGTAATGTAATGTGACAAACATGAAGAATTCATTCAAGTAATGCAAATTTAGCCTTTATTTATTTGCCTAATAGAGTGTAAAATTGAATAGAATGTGTTGGTCAAACTTTATCTCGATTTTGCATATGAAAAAAGGTTCTCAAATGTTTACGAATTAATAAAGATTATTCAAATTAAAATTCAAAATATTTATTTTATTTATTTTATTTATTTATTTATTTACAACATACATGGTACATCATTACAGGAGTAGTCCTAATGCAATGTATATGTTCTTAAATTATAAAAATTTACAAAATATTTTTTTTTAAATAAACCTATATACACATTCAAACTAATAATTATTTAACTATATAATTATTTAACTATAACATAGTACAAAGAGTCCCACCCTAGTGAATTCATTAAATGTGCAATGGAACAGGTCAATTAATTTTGTTATTTTATTTAAGTTGCGCAAGGCTCGTGTCAGAGGAGCCTTGCCAAGCAAATCTGTTCTTGCGCACGGTATGGCGAAAAGTTGTGGTTTCCGTCTCCTCCATACAAACTTGTCGGGAACGCACAATCCTATTTTATTTAATAATTCAGAATTGTATGTTCGTCCTCTCACCAGCTTAAAAATATATGAGGCAAGCGCAAGATCCCGTCTTACTCTCAGTTCATTATAGCCAACCATTCCTAGTATAAACAAAGTAGGATACTTTAATGGGTAATGCGGATAAACTCCATAATACCGCCAATATATATATCTTATAAATTTATTTTGTATGCGTTCTAATAATAAATTGTATTTAATTTCATGTGGAGCCCATATTACCGCATTACATTCCAGATAACTCCTCACCAGGGAATTGTATAAGGTTATGATTGTCTTAACATTCTTAAAGCCACAAGCCGCTCGAAGAACAAAACCTAGTTTACCAAATGATTTTTTGCAACAATTTGTAATGTGATCTTTAAATGACAAATTATTGTTCAATTTAACACCTAAATCTTTAACATCTTGTGTTCGAACCATCGGCGATCCATTAACCTCATAATTAAAGACAATAGGTGTTTTCCTTCTTGTAAACGATATGGTTACACACTTGGAAGAATTAAACTCTAAAAGATTGTTCTTGCTCCATGCCACTACTTTATTAATATCATTTTGTAGAGCATCACAGTCTGCTAGCGTATGTACAGCGAGTGATAGCTTAAGGTCATCCGCAAATAGAAGGCATTTCGATTCCTTAACCACAAATGGCAAATCATTTACAAATAATATAAACAGAAGAGGCCCTAGATTGGTACCTTGACTTACTCCCGACCTTGTGAAATATGAATTTGATGTATAACCATCATATTCCACATATTGTTTCCTGTTCTTCATGTAGCTTGCAAAAAATCTTAATAAGTGTGGAGTGAAACCCACTGCTGCCAATTTCTTTAGCAATATATCGTTATCAACTAGGTCAAAAGCCTTTTTAAAATCAAAATAAGCGGCATCGACCTGTCCCCCACTGTCAACTTCAGGAATCACTTCAGACATGTAGTCGAGGAGGTTGCTAGTCGTGCTCCTCGCGGGACGAAAACCATGTTGTGCGTCCGAAAGCTGTGGATTTATTTGTACAATTATTTTTTCGTGTATGGCAGATTCCAACACTTTGGCCAAGGTCGACAGCACTGCTACGGGTCTGTATCCCTCAACTTGACATCCTAAATTACCCTTAGGCACGGGGACAACCTTAGTAATTTTCCACCTTTCGGGAAAAACCGACGTTTTTAAACATATATTGTAGATATGTAACAATGGTTTGGATAGGACAAGACGACAATCTCTAATAATATATGGTGGAAAGCCATCTGGGCCTGATGATCTCTTCGGCTTGAGCCGCTGCAAGGCGTAAAGTACATCGCGAATTTGTAAACCCTCTAAATGTACACGTGCAGCTGCGTTGTCACCTCCTGCTGAAATCATCGCTTCATTCACGCTTAAAGTTGCCTGTTCTTTTCTATAAACTGAATGGAAGTAGTCAGCAAACTCATTTACACACTGTTCCCCAAACAAAACCTTTCCATCTTTTAAAATCTTAGTTCGGTTTACATTGCCCTTTTTTGATCTTATATAATTCCAGAAAGATTTAGGATCTTCAATTAAGCGATTTTCAACTTGACTTTGATGTTCCTCGTGAGCTAATTTTATAAGCTTTTTAACTCTCGCCCTACTTTGAGAAAATATATCATAATCACTTTTAGATTTACTAACTTTATATCTTTTATGGCGAGTTGCTTTCAGTTTCAATTCTCGTATTATCTCCCTAGTGTACCATTCAGGATAAATATGCTTAGTTTTAGAATAATCAATTTTTTTTCTAGAAACATAACGATCCATAACGTTATTAATTGTATCATAGAAAAAATTCAGACTTTCTTCTAAATCTAAGTCATATATTTGTGTCCAGTCTATAGCCCCTATAGCATCATATAATAGTAAAAAATTTGCTTTGTTAAAATTCCATGCTGTACGTACATAATCTGAGTTCATGTTGGTTTCCTTCTGAACAGTGGCTTCTTTATCAGTGGAGGTACCCAAATCCATTCGCACCTCGATTTGAAGTGGAGGATGATGTGCGTCCACCGATACTAACCCTTCGTCAGCCTCGCACACAATGACCGATTTGTCTTCACCTAAATTACTTAGTACTAAATCTAATAGTCGTTTGTTGCAATTGCCCACTCCATTACACTGAATGAATCCACAATATGTTACAAGATATTCATAATAAATACGTACAATATTAGAACTTGAATATAAATTAAAATCTCCTAATACTACAATTTTGCTATATTTAATACAATATTGTTCAATTATTCTAAATAATATCATATATTCTTCATCACTACTATTAGGTGGTATATAAGCAACACATATACAAAATAAAAATCTCTCATTCAAATAAATCTTTGCAGTTATTAATTCAAACACACGGCAACTGATGTTGATTTCTTTCGGAATGATAATTGGTCGTAACTCAAAGCGCGATGTAGCCATGAGACAAACACCACCTTGTTTTCGTCCATCTTCACGATCACATCGTAAAATTTTGTATCCTGGCGGGATTATTTCAGCATTTTCAATAGATCGAGTGCAGCCTGTTTCCGTAATGGCAAATAAATCTGAATTGGAACAAGCTACGGCCATTGAAAATTCATCTAATTTTGTTCTAAGACCTCTTACGTTCTGGTAAAATATTTCAATTGATTTATTTATTTTTCTTTGGTTTCTCGGTATAGCGGCGAAACCACACCCATTCACAAAACTCAATGTTTATAGGCCAATTCTCAGATAAACATAATATTCTATAATGTTTTTCAGGAACACCTATAATGAAGGAAGCATAATCCCTTTCTGTCTTGTGCGTGATTTTATCTACCTTCATTTGTACTTCAGAACCACATATGTTTTTTACATGGTTTTCAACAATTTCTATAGTAGTTTCCTTCTTTAATCGCCATATGTGTAAAAATTTCTTACGTTCTGCACCTTGTAAATCTGTTATAGAAGTGTTATCACCTCTTTTAACTTCACTGCTAGAATGTTTGTTGTGCTTATGTTTTACTACACTCCAATTTTCATAATTTTGAGACACAAACTTCACATTTTCATTCATATTTGTTGAATTTTCTTTATTATTTGTATCATTATTTGTGATTAGGTTTGTTGTCAATCTAGGTGAAGTTGTAGGTATCATGGCTACATTTTCATTCTCAAGGCTATCACATGATATGACAGCACCCTTATCAATATGACACATACTCGACGAATTCATGGTCATGTTCACTTTGGCAGATTCATCACTTTCAAGTAATGTTTTGTGTGTGTTATTAGTTTGCTTCACAACCTTCGCATATGATACTGTGGGTATGTTGATTACTCGGTGTGTAATATTTGGATTACCTTGGATTTTAATAAGAGATTCCAAATGTTGATTTTTTTCTGTAAGAACTTTTATGCATTTTTCCAGCTCATCAACTTTATTTGCCTTTTCTTGTGTTACCATTATATTGATTTTCAGTTCACGTAATTCAATTTCTGTATTTATGAATCTATTTTGAAGTTGTTCAAATTTTTGAATCTGATTATCAAGCTTAGATGAAGTTTCTAATCGAAACATCCGGATCTCCTCCATGATCTGATCAGTCTGTATTACTCTTTGACTAGATATTTCGCTTTGGTTGTACCTTCCTCGTACTTTATTTACATAGCAAGCTTTAGTAAATGTTTCATTGAGTTGACATACTTCTCGAATGGGTGTATCTGAATTATCACCTTTCGGAAAATTATATCTACATTCTGGACATACCCATTTACTTTTTTCTTCCTCTGATAATTTCTTAAATTGTTCATCCGTAATTGATAAACACTTAAAATGATATATCTTTTTACATGTTTCTTGAGAACATTCCATAAATAAAATATCATAAATCATTGCATTGCATCCATTACATATTATATCCATTATCACTACAAAATATATTATTTAAAATTAAATAATTTTACTAAATTTTATTTGCAGTTGACGTCTTGACAGTTGACAAGACATTCTCACCCAGGTCTTCATCAGTTCTAGACTTAAAATTCATGTTCTCTAGTGGTTTATGATCCGAATAAACTGTAAATGATTTACCTATTAACCAATATTGCCAGTATTGCACTGCTTCTTTAATAGCTAAACATTCTAAGTATATGGCTTTCTTTTTCTTTTGAGCTTCATTTAGTTTCTTAGAGAAGTATGCTCTCTAAGAAATAATTTATATGCTGAATATGATTGGTTGTACATAAGTTGTTTTAAATTTTAATAGACAATGTCCACATATTCAACCGACAAGCGCTGTGCAAATCTAAAAAGCAGACAGTAATTAAATACTAATTGTATTTTTTCAAAATTTTCTAACATCGACGAGATATGAATGAAGCCACCGACTTTTTTGTCGGCCTATGCCTGGGCCACGAAATGAGCGTTGTTTTCGTGGCCCAGGGGTTAGGTGTCTAGAGCTCTTTATGTTGCGTTTACATCCTTGGCAAATCTCGACAAGTGTCCATAAACACAAGCGTGTGAACGGGGTGTTTGGCTTGGCTTGCGTGGGCTTGTAACGTTCCAGGCTAATGTCGGTTTTTGAACACAGATCAAAAGAAGCGCTTACGGCGTATTTACACGTTGGCGCGTGTTTAGTGGCGCCAAACGCAATAGCTGACACAACTTCAACGTCCACCATGTTTGCCTGTGAACACACTAACGCACAGTGAACACACAAGCGTGTAAATGTCATCCAAGCGTTTGTCCATGTTTGGAGCTTGTAGACGTTCGCCAAGCCACGGCAAGCGTGTAAACGTAGCATTAGGCAACAAGCAACAGTCGCTATTCCATATACAAATGTTAAAAAAGTCTAAACGGAAAATGTGTGTGGCGTCAGTTTTGTTTGACACAGTTTGAGCACCGCTGAACGGTGTCGTCGACCCCTCTCTGTGTCGCATACATACGGCCAAATGGGAATAACGAGTCGCGCCAAACTGCATATAAAATGTATGCACATAACGTCGAATGCATTTTGATATCTATATAATATATACTAGCCACACGCTCCCGGCGTCACCCGGGTTCGAAATATAAATTATCCTATCTTTTAAGTTGGACCAAATTACACATAGTTACGAAGTTTTATCAAAATCGGTTCAGTAGTTTAGGAGTTAATTGGCGTCAAAGCCCATTCCCCTGTTCCTTTTTTATCCGTAATCCTTCTACCGTCTTAAAAAAAGCACCTATGGCGTTGCTTTTTTTAATTTAAGGTCTACAGACAAGACATGCTGACGGTCCACTTGATGGTAAATAGTTACCGTCAGCATGTCTTCAGACCATTAACACAAAAATAAAATTGCAAATATTTTTTGGTCAAAATTGCAAGGTCTATATTGCTTCAGTATCCCATCGACTGTTATTGACCCGCTCGTCATGCTATTATTATGCATCTTATGCGTCGTGCAGTTGACGCATGAATGCAAAGAGTGAATACGATTACTGAATCGTGTTCTCAAATGCGTTTGTAAAGCAAAAACTAGACTCTGCACGCGTCTCCGTTCGCCTCACATCCACAACTAGGCTGTTGACACAACTAGGTCCGCGTGACTTTGTAAAATACAGCCTATGTAACTTGCTGTTAGATGTATGTGGCTTTCTATGGGTGAAAGAACTTTCAAAAACGGTCTATTAGTTTTATAATATTAGTATAGCTAGCATATGTTACACGCAGGTAGCTTTCCATATTTTAATGCAGTTTTTACTAATAGAAAGAGCGTCACATAAACGAAGGTACATAAAACATGAAATATTGTCATTTAATTTACAGCGTAAGACTGAACCGATCGTGTTGGAGTATTTCGAACATGGCGACACCAACGCCGTGGTCGAAGATCTGCTTGAATTCATCACAGCCAAACGGAGTTATTTGGTGAGTTGTTTTTTTTTTGTGTTATTTATTATTATAAACAACTTTAAAAGGACAATCCCTTCCATAATTTCCCAATAGGTCGAGACAACCCTTGGCCCTTATCAGGTTGTCTTCCATAATTTTCCAATAGGTCCAGATGATCCTTGGCCCTTATCAGGTCGTCTGTCCATAACTTTCCAATAGATCCAGATGATCCTTGGCCCTTATCAGGTCGTCTGTCCATAACTTTCCAATAGATCCAGACGACCCTTGGCCCTTATCAGGTCGTCTGTCCATAACTTTCCAATAGCTCCAGACGACCCTTGGCCCTTATCAGGTCGTCTGTCCATAACTTTCCAATAGCTCCAGACGACCCTTGATCCTCATCAGGTCGTCTGTCCATAATTTCCAATTGGACCAGTTGACTCTCGACACTTATCAAGTCGTCTGTCCATAATTTCCAGTTGGACCAGTTGACTCTCGACGCTTATCAGGTCATCTGTCCATAATTTCCCAATAAGTCTAGACGACCCTTGATCCTCATCAGGTCGTCTGTCCATAATATCCCAATACGTCTAGGCGACCCTTGATCCTCATCAGGTCGTCTGTCCATAATTTCCAATAGGACCAGTTGACTCTCGACACTTAAAAGGTCGTTGGTCCACCTCGCTGGTGATGACCTTAGGTCAATGATGACAATATTTTTTCATCGTTACAGGTATGTGAAACAATAATAGAAATAGCATTGGACCACAAACCGTCCCATTGCGAGATGGCCTCGGTGCTCATATCCGATCTCTATGGTAGAGTGTTCTCGGCGAAGGATATTGGATATGGTAAGTAATTAAATTATTATATTTTATAGCAATATAATTATTTATGAGTAACATAATGAAATTTTTGAAGCGTATTTTGACATGTCTTGATAGCACAACAAGGTATATTGAATGCATATACATACCGCCGTGATATTCCGTTTTAGACGGAATCGAAGTGTGCCACTTTTGAATTTTCTATTTTTAGGTGTTTGAGGGGGCAGAGGAGCGTGAGCGGCTGAGTCTACCAATAGCGTGTGTCGGCACGTTATTGGTAGATTCAGACGCTCTTCCCCTCGCGCACTTCGTTCGCGCGTCTCGAGTCTCTTGGGTACTGTTGCGTACAGATTGTTTTATCGCATTAGTAATACGTCATGGTGAATAAATGCTTAAAAAAACGTTCCTCTTCGACATCGCACGATGATTTTATGGAAGGAATATCAACACCGCCTGTAATGTTAAGTTAAGTGAGGTGAAGAATTGCGAAATAAGAAAAAAAATGTAATTTCCTCAGCAATTTTGTGCGCAACTGTACACATGCACACAAGTGTCGCCTTCAAACCTTAATATAACAATTCAGGTATATGTGCAATGTGTTGGTGTGATCGCGTACGTATCCGATACATTTTTTCCCCACCCAAAGTCGTATAACGCTGCCATAGAAGTTTTCACTTCATAAAGAAATCTCTTGTTGTCCAGCGTTCGAAAGGCTACTGGACAAGTTGCCCGATTTAATATTGGACACGCCCGACGCGGCGATGCTGATGGGCAACTTCTTGGCCCGTTGCGTAGCCGACGATTGTCTGCCGCCGAGGTTCGTCCAGATCCAGAACTCGGCCGAGCTGAACCCGCCCGCCAGGTGAGTGATCGTTTCACCGTTTCACCTCTTTGTGAAACCGTTCACCGTTTAATGTGATACGTTCGTCTGAAAATGTCCAACGTTTCAGACAAGCCGTACACCGAGCGGAGACTCTGCTCTCGATGAAGCACGGACTCGTGAGACTTGACAACATTTGGGGAGTCGGAGGAGGAATTAGGTGAGTTCTCTCTCTCATCTAGGACCGCTGACAAATTACTTAACAATTAATAAAATAAGCCTCTGTCGCTGCGCAATTTAAAATGCAGATCTATCGGTTTCTCCAACAGCTTGTCCTTCGACAAAAAACCTCCTCAAATCTCTGTCTCTTGCAATTGAAGGCGTGAGTGGATGAAGGCAGTATGTCGCATAATTCCAATTTTGAATAAATCGAGGGGTTAAAGTTTTACTTTTAATTTTTGAGCTAAAAGTCGCCACGGAACTGATTTTTGTACTAAATTATGTTGAAAAGTTGTGTAAACAACCTAAAATATTAATGGTACAATAGCAATTAAACATTTCTATCGTTTAATTTAATAAAAAAGTGAACACAGCTCCCACTTCCATTGATAAAAGTAAACTTTTCTGCACTCTTTGCCTTTTAAAATTAACCGTACATAAGTAACACCCATTTAATTTTCCAAAAATGTCTTAAATCGACTATCTTAAAGTCTGTCTAATCTATCTAATCATTCATATGGACATAATATTACTTTTATCGACACAAAAAAAAAGAAAAAACCCAATAACGCCTGAATTGTATTTATAATGTTTATGTATGTATGTATGTACAAAAAAAAAGTACTTAATCTATTTAGTATATCAACTGTCTGGTGTCCATAATACAAAAAGCATTAGTTGCTGTGTGGAACTAAACGGTACTGTTTGGAACTAAACAGCCCAGTGTGGAACTAGACGGTGCTGTGTGTAATGTGTGTCATGTTTATTTATTTATTTTATTTTATTCATTCTGGACCGCAAACTATTTTGAGCTCAATTTTTCCAAAATTTTATTGACTAAACTAGTTGGTGTCCGCGACTTTGTCCGCGTTCTCTATTAGCCTATAAACCTTCCTCGATAAATGGACTATCCAACACACAAGTGGGATTAAGGATAAGGAAAAATTACTGTGGAGCTCAAATGAGTATTTTTTTAATTTAATTTTTTTTTTTTAATTTCAGGCCAGTGAAGTTCCTAATTCGTCAAATACAATTGCTACTCAAGGAGTACCTGACGTCTGGCGACCTCGCCGAGGCCATGAGGTGTGTGAGGGAACTCGAGGTGCCTCATTTCCACCACGAGTTGGTCTACGAGGTGAGTCGATGAGTTGAATGATTCTTTTTTTTTAACAAAAAAGAAATTAAAAAATAAAAGACTTCAAGCCGTCGTCGTCTCGCGGAAGCCACTGTCAGAACAGGACCAAAAAATTGAAATGGAACCACACGGGAAGCTTTCAAATAAATAAAAAAAAGAATCATCAAAATCGTTTCACCCAATCGAAAGTTATGAGGTAACAAACATTTAAAAAAAAATACAGTCAAATTGATGAGAGGCTTTTTGGAGGTAGGTTGAAAAGAGAATTTGTAATCTTCACTTACATAATTATTATAAAGAAAATCGTAAACGTAAATTACAACTGGTCTGTAATAATTATTTGTTTCATATTCCAGACGGTGATATTGGCCGTTGAGACTGTAAACTCTTCGGTGGAGGAGCAGCTCTGCACTTTCCTTGCGGAGCTCAGGCGCAGTGTGATTGTCACCCCGGACCAAATGGATCGGGTGAGTGTTTATAAAAGAATATACATATACAGAAAACGATTTATACTCACAAACCCAAGATATAATTTAACAATATTATGATACAAAAATCTTGTCCGATTAAACTCACATTAAATCGTTAAACTTATATTAAATCGTTGAACTCGCATCAAACCGATAAAGTCCCATTAAATCGTTGAACTCACATTAAATTGTTAAACGCCCATTAAATTATTAAACTTATGTTAAATCGTTGAACTCACATCAAACCGTTAAACTCACATTAAATCGTTAAACTGCCATTAGTCCATTAAACTCCTAATCAACTCACATTAAATCGTTAAACTGCCACTAGTCCATTAAACTCCTAATCAACTCCCAAAATTAAATTAAAACTCCCATTAAACTTAGCAACTTAAATTAATTATATTAAATTGTTAAACACCCATTAGACCGTTAAACTCCTAATCAACTCTCATTAAAATGTTAAACGCCCTTTAGACCGTTAAACTCCTAATTAACTTCCATTAAATTGTTAAACTGCCACTAGACCGTTAAACTCCTAATCAACTCCCATTAGACAGTTAAACTCCTAATTAACTCCCATTAAATTGTTAAACTCCCATTAAACCGTTAAACTCACATTAAATCGTTAAACTGCCATTAGTCCATTAAACTCCTAATCAACTCCCATTAAACCGTTAAACTCACATTAAATCGTTAAACTGCCACTAGTCCATTAAACTCCTAATTAACGCCCAAAATTAAATTAATACTTAGCAACTTAAATTATTTATATTAAATTGTTAAAGTCCCATTAAAATAAAAACTAACGCCGGACCAAAGTGTTACAGCAACAAAAAGCTACGTATATAGTTTATTTCCTGGACGACGAATTCGGAGGCGGATCGCTATTACAATTGATATAATTTTGGTTTCAGGGCTTCGTTCGCGTGCTGGAGGACATGTCGGACATTGTGTTGGACGTTCCGCTCGCTTACATAATGCTCGACAGGTTCCTTGAACGCTGTCAGAACAAGTTCAGACTCGGGGACGATGTCCTCAAGAGAGTGCCGACCAGGTGACGATCTAGACTCCTCCCTTTTGACAAAAGGATACACTAGACTCGTGTGTTGCTTCACCGTTGATAGTGGCACAGTAGAATATCACAGAAGCTCACCACAGCTCGGGGTGATATTTCAAATTAGTTAAACGATTTGAATCGATTTGAATTATTGCCAAATGTTAAGGTTCAAATAGGTCATGCAATATTAATTTACATTATTCATCTTTTTATTATCAGAAATTAATTATAGAGAGAAAGTGATGAACACTTTGCAGTTTGCACTTTGTGTTTGAGACCCTGAATCTAGTGCATCCTTTATCTATAATATAAATTAATAGAGTATAATATGAATGACATCATCATCATCAGCAGCGGCAGTAGGAAGTCCACTGCTGGACATAAGTAGTCCACATTATCAATCAATAGTAATAATAAATCTGTAAGTGTAGTAGGTATTGTAAAGGACTTCTCGCCAAATGTGCGCAGAACTCTATTTTTAGGTGTTTGAGGGGCCAGAGGAGCGTGAGCGGCTGAGTCTACCAATAGCGTGTGCCGACACGTTATTGTATTGGTAGACTCAGACGCTCTTCCTCTCGCGCACTGCGTTCGCGCGTCTCGAGTCTCTCGGGTACTGTTGCGTACAGATTGTTTTATCGTATTAGTAAATACGTCATGGTGAATAAATGCCTAAAATAAACGCTCTCCTTAGACATCGCACGATGATTTTATGTAAGGAATATCAACACTGCTTGTAATGTCAAGTTAGTGAGGTGAAAATTACGAAATAAGAAAGCAATTTTGTGCACAATTGTACACATGCGCCGATTCCCCCACAAGTGTGAAGGAGAACGTTTTTTGTAGGCATTTATTTACTAATACGATAAAACAATCTGTACGCGACAGTACCCGAGAGACTAGAGACGCGCGAACGCAGTGCGCGAGGGGAAGAGCGTCTGAGTCTACCAATAACGTGTCGGCACAAGTTATTGGTAGACTCAGCCGTGTGGTCCCATTTCAATTTGGCCCAGTTCACACCATCGAGCAGCTCGGCCTGTTTGCCAAAGGCCCTGTCCCTTTCACGAGAAAAAAGCTATTTATTAAAACAATGTGTTACATTATTTTCAGAGGCCGGAAACGTTACGTCTCCGAAGGCGACGGTGGCGCCATCAAGGATCACGCACTTAAACTGCGTGAGTAGTGCACACGCGCACGCAAACAATACACACACTGACACACACACACACACACACACAAACACAACACGCATACACAAACACACACACAACACACATGCATACAAATATAGATGGTACAGTGAAGAGTTATGTTATTATTTATTTATATACATACATAAAGTGTAATGTAAATTGTGTTTTGCAAAGGAAATCAGTTTGCGGACGTTTAAAGATTGTGTAGATAATTTGACAGTTACCCTCACAAGTTTTTTTTTTTTATTTCCACCTACCTCCATATTTTTTTTTACATTCAACGAAAATATTGACACGATAACAGTCAAACAAAAAATAGGAACACCTAAAATATAACCTCAAACAGTTCGCAAACACGGTTCACTTTGCTTGCAACAGTGTATAGATGCATTTATTTTTTAAATAAATGAATTTTTTAACATAAAATATTATGTCTAAATATTAGAGTTGCATTTAAGCATTAACGAGTTTATTGTAGAGCTATTTTCTAATGGAGTTTATATTCCGTTGTTTAAAAGGGTGGAAAGGGTGTGGGGCGGAGGGTAGTATGCGAATATAGAAAGAAATAAATTTACAAAAAAAGTCGAGGGTAGTTCGATTGCGATGCAGATTGGATAATATTAACAGTATAAAAAAGACTGCACTTATTTTATGCTACGTTACACGTTTCGAGCCTAACGTCCAATCGTCATGAAACGTTTGGCTTGATCAAGCCATTTATTTGATGGGTTTATGGGTGTCTATTGCATGACAAGTGGTTGTCATGTACAAGCCTATCGTCCAATCGGCATGAAACGTTTGGCTTGATCAAGCCATTTATTTGATGGGTTTATGGGTGTCTATTGCATGACAAGTGGTTGTCATGTACAAGCCTATCGTCCAATCGGCATGAAACGTTTGGCTTGATCAAGCCATTTATTTGATGGGTTTATGGGTGTCTATTGCATGACAAGTGGTTGTCATGTACAAGTCTATCGTCCAATCGGCATGAAACGATTCGCTTGAACTGATATGTAGGTGTCATTTTACATCCATACACAAATTACAACCTCGGGGGTCTTGAAGTCTAGGGTAAATGGGCATTTAGTAGGTAAGCGTGGTCCATCTTTGGCCGCATCTGCACCTAACATCAAGTGAGATCGTGGCCAAGCGCTGCCTTGATTACATAAAAAAAATTAAAAAAAATAAAAATACATGTACAACCTATCGTCTAATCGTCATGAAACGTTTGGCTTGGTCATGAGTCGTTTGGTTTGGCCATATTTATTTGATATCGATTTATGGGTGTATATTGCGTGACAATTCCATGGTTGTCGTGCAAAATGACACCCACAAATTTCGAGCTGGCATACAAATGACAATCAAGTACGCGCGTACATATCAAACGATGTATACGTGTCTTTTTGTGGCATAATGTGTGCATATGACCGGTAAAGCGAAAATTTCTCACAGTATCGCCTCGCTCCCACCTTTTCCCCCCCATATGAATACTATTGTGCGTATATATGTATTGACTGTTTAATATAATAATAACAATATATATATATATAATCCATTTTAAAACGTGTATCTAGTGAAGCAATAAGATATAACTGTAACTATTGACTAAATGACTAGTGTCAGCCTTACGCGATCAAGTATACCGTCCAATCGGCATGACACCTAATAATTGTCATGCAAAATGACAAAATGTCGTAACATGCCGTTTGGACGATAGGCTTCATCGTGTATTGAGCCTGCTTAATGGCAGTCATACACGATTAAGTCTATCGTCCAAAAGGCATGAAACATTTGGCTTCATTAAGCCAATTTGACTGTATTTTGGGTGTCATTTTGCACAACAGTCTTAGTTGTCATGCAAAATGACGAAATGTCGTAACATGCCGTTTGGACGATAGGCTTGATCGTTTATGGAGCCAGCATAATGGCAGCCATACACCATCAAGTCTATCGTCCAAAAGGCTTGAAACATTTGGCTTCATTAAGCCAATTTGACGTGTGTTTTGGGTGTCATTTTTCATGACAGCCATAATTGTCATGCATGCATAATGCATTGGCTTACTGTATTACTGCGTAAGGGCAAGGATAACGCTCCTTGCAAATGGCGCCGACACGTTGGTGTCAATATCGGAAAGTGGCACCAAGGACAGCTTAGTCACAGAGACGATCGCATTGACGTTACGTTCGTACGAGTTCTAATGTTTTCTAACAGATGGCGCCTACTGTTTGTCTACTTCTTCTTCTCTTTTAATGTCTTGGCTCCATCAGATCTTCTCCGATGATTTTGCCAGTGTCATTAGTAAAAATAGCAATTTGTAATAATTAAAAATCAAAAGTAGCAGATCCCGAGACTAGTCAGTCAAGTCTTTAATTTTTCTTAGTTTTCCAAAATGGTCCGTCAAGTCCAAAGCAGTCGGGTCAAGTTCATACTTCTTCTTCTTCTTTACGTATAATGGCATTTCGGCTCATTTTGGGAATGGCCTTTATCTGTCAATGTCATGTCATTTGCCGGTGTCATTATTAAAAATAGCAATTTGTAATAGCCTTTTTTTTAAATAAAAAAAGCTTTTTTTGAAATCAAAAATCGTAAGTAGCAGATTCCGAATCTAGTCAGTCAAGTCAAGTCAAGTCTATAATTTGTCCTAGCTTTCCAAAACAGCTCAGTCAAGTCCAAAGCAGTCAGGTCAAGTCTACTGTTTGTCTATAAGAAGTGAGTTTGGACCGTTGCGTTGGACGTGTCCTTACTTTGAAAATCATTGGCAAAATGACAAAGTGTCGTAACATGCCGATTGGACGACAAGGCTTGATCGTGTACGGCTAGCATAAGATTTTGATTTTTCATATTCTATCATTGTGTAAATATGTAAGTGATTTGCGATTAATTTTTAACGTGTTTTCAAATTGCCATATAAATTTTCAAACTTAATTAACAATTAAAGAACTTTAATAGCAAAAATTCAACCCCCTGTATATGTATATGAAATATATCGATTAGCAAAAATAGCATTTGATTCGTTCGTTTATATATTTTATGAATGATGACTCGAAACAATTTAAATCCTAGACATTTGATTTGATTTGTCTAACTAAAGATTAGATTTGAAGTGACTAGAAAAAAAAAATGACGTCACAATTTTTTTGCAAAGACACTTCATGAATGTTATTATTTATTCAAAAAATTCGTTTTTGAATTTTTACATCAATTCTATTCATAAATTTTATTATTATAGTAATGTTTAATGTACTATTAGCACTATTGAAAGTACAATAATAATGTTATTATTCCATTGACAAGAATATATTTCGAGTCTTGAGTCTGTGCTTGTGTTTGTTTGTGTGTAGCGCAGAGACAGAGTGTGTCAACGGACAATGTTATCTTTTTTTTTTTAATTTTTAATTAAATTTAAAAAAAATAATTATTGATGGCTTTTTGAATTGATTGCGTTCAAAAGAAGGCGTCTAGAGAAATCTAGGGCCATTTTCAAAGATATCTCTTTCCAGTAGTGGAAAATAATAACTGGAATTTTGTTTTTTCAAGACTAATTTTTGTCATATAAATAGATACAAGCAAATTTGTTAGGTACACGAAGGGCGCGAGTTATCTAAAGCCACTTTGAAAGACCTCCTTTATAAAATAATAAATACATTTTTCCTTAAAGACTAAATTTTGTCATATTAATAAAATTATTCATTAATTTTTGTCATATAAATAGATGACAAACAAATTTGTTAGGTACGAAGCGCGCGAGTTAACTCGCGAGTTGTGTAGAGCTATTTTAAACTGTGTAGTTGAAAAATTAAATATATATCTTTTCAAAAAGCCACCGATAAAATCGCTCCTTTGCTGCAATAGGATCATTAAAAAAATAAATGAAAAAAAAAAAACTTAAAACTGAACGTGACAGTCACGCGACTTCATTGCTTTTTTACCATTCCAAAATGTTCCCAACTTTAAAAAAAAATGTGCCCAACCTTCTAGACACCGAGCATGACGCGACTTTTTCACTATTCCAAAATTGGGCACATTTTGGGGCACGCGATTTCATTGCTTTTTCACCATCCCAAAATGTTCCCAACCTTCAAAAAAAATGTGCCCAACCTTCCAAACACCGAGCATGACGCGACTTTTTCACTATTCCAAAATTGGGCGCATTTTGAGGCACGCGATTTCATTGCTTTTTCACCATCCCAAAATGTTCCCAACTTTAAAAAAAAAATGTGCCCAACCTTCCAAAAAAAAAAACTTCAACATAAAAACTCACCGAGCATGACGCGACTTTTTCACTATCCCAAAATGTGCCCAGGTGCCTAGAGAAGTTTTCACTTCGAAAAACATTAAGAAAAACTACTCCAGTGTAATAAACAGTGAATTTAATGACAAAAAATTCGATATACTTTTAATGATGCTGTTGCCGCAAATGAAAAGCGGATAGCCTATGTAATAGAAATGCTCTATTTTTTAAGTTTTGTATACTTACTACCTTTCAAATACATAAATAGATTTGCGCCTAAAAGTTTCATTAACTTTTCGCGTCCACTGACGTCACATCGACGCCATATTGGATGACGTCATAGTTTAGGTGTTTTTAATTTTTTCTATTGCCTACGTCACTTGCAGAGTATTACAAGAGTATTTTCTTTTCCCTAAAGTAATTCAACTAGAGGTCCATAGAGCTAATAAAAAAAAATAACGCCTAGAAATATTTTTGTAACGCTCAGTAAGTAGAGAGAGAGAAGGAGAGAGAGAGAGAGAGAGAGCGGAGACAGTTATTTTCTTTCTTGTGTTAATTAAGATTACGCGACATTAAAAGATTATTAAAATATGTTTGGTTGTTTTATTCGATTGCCAAAAATGTAGATGACCACTTACAGCTTCAGGCGCCAGAGTCGGATTTTTCCGACAATTATTTCGCCAGACGGATATCCGGATTTCATATGTCATTTAAAACCGACCGAACGTTTAAAAGTGTGACTTTACGTCAACACTATTAGAGTTCAAAATAAATATTAAAAGACGGTCGTTACTACATTTTGCGATTGATTCAGTCATGATTTCGCTTTAGGCGTACTTAACATGTGCCGCTTTGGCATTTGTCACGCAAATTCCATACTTGTAGTACTTCGATGATTATTATTAGTATACAGGATGTCCCAAGACTATGCGACATGAAGGGAAAGTACCTTAAATATCGCAGATAGGATATTTTGCTAAAAGAAGATTTTATGTTATTTTTAAAAGTTAGTAAAACTGCATTCAAAGATTTTCTAAAAATTACTTGCTTAGTCCGAGAATCGAACCGACATAAATGTGAAAAAAAATAATCACACGTATTTTTATGAAGCAATTCGAAAGAATGGACAAAAAGTAATATTGACTCAATATTACTTTTTGTCGCAACCCGCCTCAAGGATTGATCTTATCTATGTTTTCGCGTAATAGTATAATCTCGATTGCGAGAAAAGTCTACAGCGCCATCTGGTGAAAGGGAGGAGAACTAACGATAACCGCTGTCACATTTAAAGTGGAAGTTAGCGGGTTAATATATGACTGAGCCACACTGAAGCGAAGCGTGCAAGTCTTCAGCTAGTCTATACTAATATTATAAAGAGGAAAGATTTGATTGTTTGTTTGTTTGTATTGAATAGGCTCCGAAACTAGTGGACCGATTTGAAAAATTCTTTTACCATTAGAAGCCGACATTATCCGTGATGAACATAGGCTACTTTTTACCGCGGGAAAATGCTTCATTCCTACGGGAAAACGGGTAATAGGACCACGGGTAGTAAGAATTATCCTTCCGTACTTATCTTTTCCCCATAACTTCTAAACGGCTGAACCGATTGGGTTGAAATTTTATATTTCCAAAATACGGTAGATGGCGTTTTATACTTTTTTACACGGACGAAGTCGCGAGCACCGGCTAGTATTTTTATAAAATACTAAGGGCCTTTTTCACCATCTGTCAAGTAGGCTAACTGTCATGGGGATTATGGAGATGATATACCTTTGTTTGTACGGTAAAAGTCCCAAATATTGAAAAAAATCGCCTATCGAAGGATGCACTAAACAGAGTGCATAATTTAATAAAACATAAAATTATTTCTAAAACTAACTAATCTACACTTTACTTGTGGTTGGTGAAAGAGACTCTTAACTTGCTTATTTTAAACTAAAAAATAAAATACAAAAATATTTATCTAAAATTTTATGTAATCACAATTTAACAATGTATAAAATATCATAATACAAAGCCACTAACGTCCGTTTTTCTACGCTTATAACAATCTTAAATGTCTTCTTATTTCAATTAAATACTTTTTAAGAGAAGGCCACTCAATTATTTAAAAGAAATACAAGTAGAGAAATTCGTTGAATATTTCGGATAATTAGTCGGATAAATCCGACTCCGGTGGCTAAAGGACTTGTCGAGGGATAGAGCTCTAAAGAGACATAATATGAAAAGATTGTTTAGTATAGAAAAATTGAAAAAATATATAATAAAAAATGGTCCCATAATATTATTATGTACTTAAATAAAAAATATTTGAAAAAGCCTTATACATTCAACCTTAGGTTGTAGCCTAGTGCGTTAAAGTTAAGGCTGGTTTACGTGGGCTTAGTAGTAGCTAAGTACTTAGTACTTGTCACTTAGTAAATAAGATCGATTTCTATTCACAAACACTAAGACTAATCTCACAGTTTACACATTGGGACTTAGTATTAGTGACAAGTACCAAGCACTTAGCTACTAAACCCGTGTAAAGCAGCCCTTACAGGCAGTAGGATCGCAGCCTTAGTTTTTATGGTCACTGTAGTCGGTAGAAAAAATTATTAGCGTCTCTTTCACAAATCGCTGCTTACAAACTAAAGGGCCATAAAACAAAAAATCCAAAAAGGTTTTTATTGCAAAAATACAATCACAGTCCTTCATTTTGTATGTTGCAAAAAGACTCATGGTTGTAAGATTCGCTTCTATCGATGTATAATATGCATATATTCGGTACATATCTAATAAGAAAAGAAATAGACAAAAATAATTTAATTTTTTTTCCATTAGCTCCTGTAAATATTTTAATTTTGATTTGTGACCCTTTAGTTTCTAAGGAGCGAAATGTCAAGCACTAAACCGAGTGAATAATTTAATAAAACAGAAAATTATTTCTAAAAGTAACTAATCAACACTTTACTTGTAGTTGGTGAAAGAGGCGCTTACTGTAAAAATATTATCTACTCGTTAGCTATCAAGTTATTTGTTAACTTGTTCTGTAACTGATTCATCAATCTACTACAACTATTAAAAATTACATAACTATAATTATGCGTATTGGTGGAACATAAACTCTGTAATTTAAAACCAACCAAACATCTGTAATTTAAAGAAAATGTGCCTTTACATCAACACCAAAGATATTTGATTGGTATCGCTGCACTCTACTAGATACAGCCACCGTACTTGACAAATTTCGGCATACCTGAGCTAGTCACACTGCAAACTGTCTGTGATGTGTAAGTGCGGAATGTTTTATTAAATTTTGAGCATAATAAAATGGCAATTTGCGTAGTGAAATTGTGTAAAAATATAATTGAACTGCGTAAAGAGTGATAAATAGTGACGATGTTTTACATACACTACATTAAAAAGTTGGTGCATTAACTGAGCTACCGTATTGGTTTTAGGTAGGGCCGTATCTAGTCGAGCTTAGCGAGACCAATCATTTATCTACGGTCAACACATTGGAGTTTAAAATCTAAATAGTAGAAGTTGGTCCGCCATGATTCCGTTTTAGGCGTACTTTTATCTGCCTCTTTGGCATTTGTGACTCAAAATCCAAAATTGTAGTAGATTAATGAACCGATTATTATAGCAAAGCTTATTTTTTTTCTTTTCTATAGCAAATTGGCGTGATAATAAATATATTGCTAAGTTATTCCTTTCTTCGCTATGTCAAATTTGTCCTACTCTCCTTTCCATATAAAGCCGCTTAATCTAAAAGTGCCGCTCATATCCCAATTGAATATCCTTTCTCCGGGTGCGGAACCTCCGGCACCAGCCACAACTATTAACGGCATAAAATGCTCGGCAGCTCCTCTCGGATGAGCTTCATAAGACCCCGGATGCTGTCTCCATGAAGCTAAACCTTTACGCCTCTCATTCTCATCCTCGGCAGTGCACACATTGTTTAAATATTCATCAAAATTCTCATTGACAACTTTCCCGTTATGTCTAGAGTACATAAATTCCCTCATATTATGATAAGACATTCCCGATCCGAAGACAGCAACGCCTTCTTTCCTGAACTCTTTCAATGCTTGTCCGAGTTTATAGTGTTCTTCGGCATTTTGAGAGCTAAGTACAGATATTTGAACTATAGGTATATTGGCAGAAGGATTTATAAGCATCATAGGCACAAAAACTCCATGGTCCCAACCTCTTTTCGGGTCTAATTTGGAGTCTATACCTGACTTTTTGAGTTTCTCGTGAATACGCCGAGCCAATTCAGGATCGCCTTGAGCGTCATACTTGTACTTGTATGTTTCCGGTGGGAAACCGTAATAATCGAAGTATAAATTGTGTTTTTCACTAGACGATATAGTCACCTTGGTTTCCTCCCAATGAGCGGTTACGAGAACTATAGCTTTTATGTCATCCAAATTGATATGTTTCTTGACATCTTCACTTAGGAATTCTGTCAGTTCCCTGTGATCCTTGTCGCCTAGAAGCGGCATTGGGCCTCCGCCGTGATTCACGAAGAGCGCTGGGGCCAAAACAGCCATCTTTTTCACACCACTATTTAAATATTTAATAATATTGACGGACAGAAACGACATAGACACTATGAACACAACATGAACGATAATCGAAAATGTGTTTAGGATTAGCATGGAATATTATTTTCGCGTTAATATTCATGAATAATACTGTTTTGTGCTGAATCACGATGATTGATTGTAATGAAATTTATAAAGTTTCATTGTACGTAAACAAAGTTGGGTCAAGGCAAGCTTGGGTCAGCTGACTGCCACAACCCAACCACAACAGAGCAACTAAACTTAAATGCTTTCCTATGTCATTTTATTAAAGTACTCTGCGCTGTAATGTACAGAGCTGATCAGCTGATTGGATAGTGAAATGCGGTGAAATGACTTGATATTTTGCTACAACTACATTGGACATTTTGGGGGTAGGTAGACACTTTGAAAAACAGTAGACATTTTGATACAGTGGACTTAACGCCACTGAACCCCACATAGGGTTATCTAGTTCTATTATGGTTACAACTTATAACAGTGATATCAAGGATTTCTTATATACTTTTAAAATGAAACAATTTTCATTTGTACAACATATATTATTATTACACTAGCAATTTCTCAAACACATGGAATTAATTGCAAATTCACCGGACCGGACAACCTGTGAAAGAAGAACACATATTTTATATAGGTTTTTAAAATCTTCATTTGCTACAGTCACAGTCGAAGGACTAGTGAAGGAATAAAGAAATAGGCTTTGGCATCCCTTACTTACTCAGTGAAACACAACAGCACACATGCTAATATTTCATTATGGTCTTCTGTAAGAGGGAAAAATCTTAGAATAATAAAGTTACTTTAAGACTTACATGAAATGAGAAAAGAATCAATAGCTTCTTTTCTTAATTTTGTATCTGCGGTCGCAGCGACGACATCTTTTGAACGCACCGGAACGTGAGCGGCAGCGCCACAGATAACTGTTAAAGGGCATACTATTCCATTACTATTCTGAGATACAAGCGTCAAAAAAGTGTAGAATTATAAAAGTGGCAATACTGCAATGTTGTGCCGTTCTATTCATATACTCCGTATACTCCGTATACTCAAAAACTACTGGACCAATTTTAAAAATTCTGTCATCTATAGAAAGCTGCATATCAACGAGTAGCGCAAGCTATATTTCATAAAGTTATGCGGGCGAAATCGCGTGCAACAGCTAGTAACAATATTTATAATACATTTTTTTGCACCAAAAAGCTCCTTAATAATTGTGATGCATTGGTAATAATAATAATAATATTTTTTTAACATGGCAACACAAACTTATCAAACTCTACCCCGCTGCGGGCCACCATCACACTCTCGCGAAGTTGAGCGAGGCGAGGCGAATACGTGAGTGTGGCGGGCACCTCGCCTTACTTCGAACGAGTGTTTAATGTCATATTTCATACTTCGGTCAACTTTCCCGAATACTTCGTCGAAGAACATCGCAAGAGTGTGGTGTGGTGGCGGGGTTAGATTTTATACACCAAAAAGTCCCTCAATGAAAGTGATGCATTGGAAAATTGTACAATTAATAAAGACTTGGTGTACACACCGAGGCTTTCCAGGTCTACGTCCCCTCGCCCTGCTTCTACGCCGACAACGCCTGCGCACACCGCCGCATCGACGGCACTTGCGTTGCGGGACACGGTACCTCCGATCTCTGGATCTACAACGCTTGAACCTGCCACTGCGACTCCGACAGCGTCTAACGACACGATATTGTCAAAGTGAAACTTTTATTGCATCGCCTCAAATTTTTTCGTCCATCTATCGCAGGTCGCATTACAGTTAAGCCGAGGCTCGACCTTGAAATTAACGGACAGAAACGAGCTGAGCGAGTTTGAGTTTGAGTTTTTGAAGCGAGAAATAGTTAAAATGATAATGTCAGCCCGCTCCGCTAGACTCTTTCGCGGTCGAGCCTCATCTATGAAATTTACCGTTTCGAGTTAAGCGGGCTCATTAATGACCTCGCTCATTTCGCGGTCGAGCCCAGGCTTCAGGGTTGCAGGACATAATATAGCCAGGCCCTCTTCGGCCGCCTACGAAACCAACGCTACGTTACAACAGTTACGTGACAAGATTTGTTTTTCTTGCTACGAAACCAAGTTACGTGACAAGATTTTTTTTCTTTCTACGAAATAGCCAATACGAATAGCAATAGCAATAGCAATAGCCTGTGTAAGTGTTGACGAAATACAAAAATGGGTTTTGTTTTTCCCTTTCCGACAAATGCAAAGTGTCAGAAACCGATTTCGTAGGCGGTCACACGTAACTAGTTTCGTAGCAAGATAATAGAAAGAGAAACACAAACGGGGACGGGGGATGCCACCAACTGGCTCCAACTCGGCATAATGCAGGTTACAAAAACCTTAGAGCTGATGGTCTTCCGTTAGAGCCGATGACAATTCTCCAAACAAGCGGCAACATTTTTCTTAAAAGACCATGACCTACTAGGCCTACCTTACGGAAAAGGTAAATAAAGCCACCTTAAAGGTAAGTATCACGGTATTCTCTAAATGTTGGTCAGAGATATTTTATATAATCAATAATTACAATAGATATTCATTACCTTCTAAATCCACACAAACTTCAAAATACTTTTACCATTTAATTTTTTAAATTCCTTTTTGCACTCGTAGAAGTTAAGAATTGGGAAGTAAGTAATTCACTCCCAATGGATTTATCATAAAAGAAAGAGTGGGAAGACTTACGTTCTGCACATTCTGAAAATTAATTAATTAAACTTAGACAGGGTCTCATTTTGTTGCTTTTCCCATTATAACGGGGAATCCCCGCAAATTGCCAGCGCGCCTTGCCGCCATTTTGATGACGTAATCTCATGACACACTCACTCACGTCACGGTACGTGCTAACGAATGGTACACGTAATAGTGTCCTACCGAAGCTTCGGCTTCGGTCACCTTCGGCCAATAAAACCCGGTTGAAGCCGAAGTTTTCTCTGAAGATTCTTAAACACATAAATAAATGTTATAATTTACATTATTTATTGTGGCTTGTATTGTAGTCAATCTTGAACAAAATTTCTTAGAGCTTATAATATTGTGGCGATAGCCAAAGATTCAAAACACTAGTTTTTAGTTGCGGATGTCGTCACGTGAACGTTAAGGTACACTAGCGTAGAATGATTATTACTCCGCTGTTTTATGTTTAATTTACAAAAGTAAGCATGAAACCGATTTATCTTGTCGTTAACTAGGTTCCTTTCAAACAAATTTAAAAAAAAGTTAATTTAAAAGATATTATCCTTGAAAAATTCATATTTTAACACAAGTTTTAATGCAACTTTGACGGTGAATATGTCACTTTAGTGTACAAAAACTCCAAAATACTTTGCCTACAAACATTGAGTTAGTTATTCAAGAGTTGAAATAAGTTTACACGAAATAGATGTATGCAGTGGTTTTGTCAAAAAGAGTATACGGCCAAGGGTCTGTTTGTGATTGGTATGAGTGATTGTGCATCTCAGTCGAGTGCTCTTCCT
This sequence comes from Synanthedon vespiformis, assembly GCA_918317495.1. Classification (NCBI taxonomy): domain Eukaryota; kingdom Metazoa; phylum Arthropoda; class Insecta; order Lepidoptera; family Sesiidae; genus Synanthedon; species Synanthedon vespiformis. The sequence goes on from OU906974.1 coordinate 3,271,481, forward strand.
GCGCATTGTGCTATATGAGACAGAATTAATTTTAGCTACACGCACCCATGAGTTTGAGCCGCCTACTTGTCATCTTAAGCCTTCGGCTTCTTCTTCGGCCGAGGTTTTGGCGAAAGTAAATCTTTTTCGATAGCCTAACACTAGTTTTTAGTTGCGGATGTCGTCACGTAAACGTTAATGTGACATTGTGGTAACTGCTAAACAGCAATTTGCGGGGATTGTATGACGTAACATCAGTAACAGGTAAAAGTATTGATACTTACTTCCGTCTTCGGCGGCATCTGCCCATTTTGAAGCTGAAATATTTAGTTATTTTATTAATAAACTAGCTGGTGTTCGCGACTTCGTCCGCGTAGAAAAGTATAAAACGCCATCTACCGTATTTTGGATAGATGGCGCTATCTCTCGGGCCAAGCCGCTAGTATTTACTTTTATTTTAGATTTCCCGTAGGAATGAAGCATTTTCCCGCGGTAAAAAGTAGCATATGTTCATCACGGATAATGCGGCTTCTAATGGTAAAAGAATATTTCAAATCGGTCCAGTAGTTTCGGAGCTTATTCTATACAAACAAACAAACAATCAAATCTTTCCTCTTTATAATATTAGTATAGAACTGGTTAAGTAACTATTTTCTCTATGGTATAGATGAACAATAAAACTGATGTAAGCATATCCAGTGAGTCTAACATTAGGCAATAGGCATTAGGCGTTAGATAAGGCTAGACTAGGCACAGTTCTTATGCGAATAAATCACGTTAGGACCGGCCCAAATTGGAGAGGAAGGCACGCAAAGTATTACCGAAACTTCTCTCATTGCATTTTGTACCTTAAGAGCTTTTGATACAATTTAAATTTCGTTGTATGTATGGCATGCTACCGAATTCCGCCAATGAATTTGTATGGCACCTATATTAAAAGCGATTTAAAGTAAGTATAAAATTCTATGATAAAAAGTAGAATATCACCGCACTCACACAGGTTGGGGTGATATTTCAAATTAGTTGCACGAAGTCGTCCTTAATTAAGGTGAACACATTATACGACTTGAACCAATATTACTAAACCAAGACGTGAGTGGATGAAGGTGTTATGTCGCATTTTTGGTTTTTTCGTTTATTTTTTTGCGTTGATGAAGGTAATATGAATGATTACAGACCTTAAGTTTGTCGATTTAAGACATTTTTGGAAAATCAAAAGTTTAGAAAGATGTTGTGTACAGTTAATTTTAAAAAGCAAAAAGTGTAGAAAAGTTTACTTTTGTCAATGGAAAAGGGAGCTAATATGTTCATTTTTTTAAATTAAATAATAAAAGCTAATTTAATTGCTATCATACCATTAATATTTTAGGTTGTTTACACAACTTTGCATCACAATTTGGTACAAAAATCAGTTCCGTGGCGACTTATATCAAAAAATAAAAGTAAAACAAACCTCGATTTATCATCTTTTTGTCAGAATTTGACGAGAGCAAGTGATAGCATGTATAAAAAAATCCAGTGGACACTTTTACGCAGTGATTTTGTTTGAGACCCTGAATCTAGTGTAACTAGACCTTTATCAAAGGTAATATTTAATATACTTTGCCGTGCCGTCCTCCAATGTGCGCTGGCCCTTATTTGAATTTATTTTAGATTTTTAAAAATTTCATCCGTGTCTATTATACTTATAATACTAATCATATATAATAATGCTTCCCGCGCCACTTTGAAAATTATATACTAAAACCACTCTATCCATTGGTGAAAACAGCATGAAAATCGGTACAGTAGTTTTTGAGTTTATTGCGAACAGACACACACACAGACAGACGCAGCGCAGGACTTTGATTTATAAGTAAGGATTTCAATTATTGGACTTACCGTTGGTTCCAAATTTACGTTTTTCGAAATCTAATATTGTTCATTTGGTATTTTTAATGTGTAAATTTATATAATTTTTGAAGAAACTCATAAAAAACATAAATATATAAAATTTTAATTGTCCAAAATGAAGTGCATTATTTCACTGACATTATTAAATGAGTAATTTTGTTTTATAAAATAATAACAGGTCTTATTGTAGTCCTAGACAACTATGGAGGTTTTAACTCTTATATTTTATACTAGCTGTTGCATGCGACTTCGTCCGCGTTTCTATATGAAATATATCCTAGATTACTCGCTGATAATGTATCTTTCTATAGGTGAAAGAATTTTTAAAATCGGTCCAGTAGTTTTTGAGTTTCCGTTCATTATAAACAAAAATACAAATATTTTCCTCATAGATACTCATACCTCATTGGTCTCGCTACACTTGACTAGATACGGCCCTACCTAAAAGCAATAACTACGTGAATGCGGCAACTTTTTATTGTTTGTGTGTAAAACAACGTCACTATTTATCACTTTTTACGCAGTTTAATTATATTTTTACACAGTTTCACTACGCAAATTGGCATTTTATCATGACCTAAATTTAATAAAACTTTCGGCACGTACACATCATAGACAGTTTGCAGTGTGACTAGCTCGGGTACGCCGAATTCGGCGTACTAAAAGTTGCCACATTTATCAAGTACGGCGGCTGTATCTAGTCGAGCGCAGCGAGACCAATCAAATATCTCTGCTTTTCCCTTTGAAAAATCCGTGATGAAGATAGGCTGCTTTTTACCTTGGGAAAATGCTTCATTCCTACGGGAAATCTAAAATAAAAGTAAATACTAGCGGCTTGGCCCGGGAGATAGCGCCATCTTTAGATACCAAAATATCCAGAATCAGGTGAAGCGACTAACATGACAACTGCTAGGTGATATTTTTAGCGATCCGCTCCACGGTAGATAGATGGCGTTATCAAGTGTTATAATTTTATACTTTCCAACGCGGACGAAGTCGCGAGCACCAGCTAGTCTATACTAATATTATAAAGAGGAAAGATTTGAGTGTTTGTTTGTTTGTATAGAATAGGCTCCGAAACTAGTGGACCCATTTGAAAAATTCTTTTACCATTAGAAGCCGACATTATCCGTGATGAACATAGGCTACTTTTTTGCTTGGGAATATGCTTCATTCCTATGGGAAAACGGGTAATAGGACAACGGGTAGTAAGAATTATCCTTCCGTACTTATTTCCATGGTTTCACAGACACGAATGTATTATATTTTATAAACTTACGCAGACAAAGTCGAGTGCAACAGCTAGTATTTTAGAAAGTTATGCTGACTAGCATCACTTGTAAGGTAGTTTACAAATAAAACCAGAATTACTATTTATTAACATTTCTTTATTTATTGTTTAAAATTTATTTTATATCCCTTTGTGTCTGGATCTTGTTCCATTTGAAAGTTATCTGTGGACAACCCGAAAGGTTTCAATATCATATTGCCTAGGTCTTTTAGCTTGCCCATCATTTCGGTCTTCAGCTTTTCATTTTGGGCCTCAATCAATGGAGGCAATCTTTCTAGGGCCTTTGTGGCGACCGTATCCAGAGGATCCAGTTCCAATATTCTTTTGTAGTCCGCAAGACATTCGTCCAGTTTGTCTGTGCGTTCGTATGACGTTGCTCGTCTGAATGACAAAAAGAAACATGTCAGTCGTGAGTGGATGAAGGTGCTATGTCGCATTTCTGGGTTTATTTTTTCCGTTGATGAATGAAGGTAATACGTCCATATGAATGATTACAGATTTTAAAAAGTTGAAAAAGGTGTTACGTACAGTTAATTTTAAAGAGCAAAGAGTGCAGAAAGTTTACTTTTGTCAATGAAAGAGGGAGCTATGTTCACTTTTTTTTAATTAAATGATAGAAGTGTTTAATTGCTATCACACCATTAATATTTTAGGTTGTTTACACGACTTTGTATCATAATTTAGCACAAAAATCAGTTCCGTGGTGACTTACTTATCTCAAAAATTAAAAGTAAAACTTTAACCTCGATTCAAATTGGAATTATGCGACATACCACCTTCATTCACTCACGTCTTTAATTGTATGATATTTAAGTTTCTTGACATTAGTCAATTGTCGCCAATGATCGCAACAAATACAAGACAATATAATATAATGACACTGACACACAATGAAAATAATAAATTCATAATGACAAGACCATTGAAAACGTTTGATGTTTATATGAAACTATTTTATGGTCAGAGTGTGTATATGATATTGACCCTTGTTATCATATCTAGTAAGTTTACTTTCAAATGCAGTTTTTTTTTCTTTTTTTTATGTATTCAAGGCAGCGCTTGGCCGCGATCTCACTTGATGTTAGGTGCAGATGCGGCCAAAGATGGACCACGCTTACCTAGTAAGTGCCCATTTACCCTAGACTTGAAGACCCCGAGGTTGTAATTTTGGGGAAACACGGACGCAGGCAATGAGTTCCACTCCTTAGCAGTTCGGACAAGGAAGGTGGAACTATAACGCTTCGTGCGTGACCGGGGAACATCAACCACGAAGGGATGAAACCCCCGCCCGCGCCCCGTGTTCCGCAAGTGGAACGGCTCTGGCCGGATCAGATCCCATAGGATGGACGCACATTCTCCGTGGTGTAGACGATAGAAAACCGATAGGCATGCTACTGTACGACGATGCTGCAGGCTTTGAAGCTGAGACTCCACAAGAGTGTCGTTGCCAATAAGTTCTTTAGCTCGCCTTTCAATCGAGTCCAGTGCAGCCAATTGATAACGGGCAGAACCATCCCAGAGGTGGCAGCAGTACTCCATGCAGGATCGGACTTGTGCTCTGCATAAGTGGAGAAGCTGTCTCGCAGTGAAGTACCGCCTAACCTTGGAAAGGATTCCCAATTTTTTGGCAGCTGTTTTGGCAATGGACTCGATATGCTTGCCAAAGTTTAGATCGTTAGTAAGGTCTACACCAAGGAGTTGTAGGTGGTCTGCGATTGGAACGGTCACTCCCCGGAATGACGGGTTCAGATCAAATGGACTCCGTTTCGCTGAAAAAAGACACGCTTGAGTTTTGATCAAAGGTGTATTATGATATTGGCTAAGTAACTAAATCTCATTATGAACCAAGAAGTAGGCACTAATTCGGGTAAATGGCGTTTATTGCATACAATTAAACTTCACTGAGGGTGTAGCTCACAGAGCGTGAAGGAGCGAGTTCAGTGTTTTTTCCCATAGCAAAAGTGCCCAACGCACCTAAAAGTATCAAAAGGGTCCAACGCACCTAAAGATACCAAAAATGCCCAACGCGCCTAAAGATATCAAGTTCCCAACGCGCCCAAAGACCCTAAAATAAGATACCAATAGTGCCCAACACATCTAAAAGTATCAAAAGGGCCCAACGCACCTAAAGATACCAAAAGTGCCCAACGCGCCTGAAGATACTAAGTTCCCAACGCGCCCAAAGCACCTAAAATAAGATACCAAAAGTGCCCAACTCACCTAAAAGTATCAAAAGGGCCCAATGCACCTAAAGATACCAAAAGTGCCCAACGCGCCTAAATATATCAAGTTCCCAACGCGCCCAAAGCACCTAAAATAAGATACCAATAGTGCCCAACACATCTAAAAGTATCAAAAGGGCCCAACGCACCTAAAGATACCAAAAGTGCCCAACGCGCCTAAATATATCAAGTTCCCAACGCGCCCAAAGCACCTAAAATAAGATACCAAAAGTGCCCAACACATCAAAAGAGCCTAAATTGCCTAAAGAACTTTTCAGGATCGAAACTGGTCTATTCGTTTACGAGCTGAAATTTCACAGACAGACACAAATACACATGTCAAACTTACAACATCCCGTTTTTGCGTCGGGCGTTTTATTAAAAAATACATATGTAATTATATTCACCTGTGATAGGCCTTGATGTACTTGTCGTCGAGCTCTATAGCTTTCGTTGCGTCTTTAATGGCGTCCGTATACTTTTCGAGGTGTATTTTGGCTGCGCTCCTGTTGCAGTAGAGCACCGAACGCTGTTGACTGTACTCCAACGGACATATCTTGAGGGCTACAAGTGAAGAAAGAGTGGAAAGAAAGACAGAAAACCTTTGGAGGTTTCAAGGTCTGAAGACGGGCTCGTTGACGGTCCACTTGATGGTAAGTGGCCACCGTCGCCTATACCTACTGCCGAACTAAGCACAGAAGCGACAGGTATCTAAATGAAAGCGAGTTTAGAAATTTAGAGATAAACTTGATGTACTTAATGTAAAAACTTTTTAACAATAAATAAAACCGCCGAAAAAACTGAAAAGCATAAAATAATCTTATTATTTTACCTAAGTAATTTTGAGTTACGTAATTTTTGCTTGTTTGGCGCCGACTCAAAATTACTTGGGTAAAATAATAAGATTATTTTATATTTTTTTTGTGGCTATAATCTACTATTTACTACATGCTTAATTTTTAATTGTCCCACCCTTAGGGTAAGATTTTTATTTACTACTACTCTGTAAAAAGTTATGCTAAAATGCGTCCTGTCTCACACAGCACAAAGCGCGGGAAGAGCACTCGACTGAGATGCGCAATCATTCATACCAATCACAAACAGACCCTTGGCCGTATACTCTTTTTGACAAAACCACTGCATACATCTATTTCGTTTAAAGTTATTTCAACTCTTCAATAACTAACTCAACGTTTGTAGGCAAAGTATTTTGGAGTTTTTGTACACTAGAGTGACATATTCACTGTCAAAGTTGCATTAAAACTTGTGTAAAAATATGGATTTTTCAAGGATCATATCTTTTAAATTAATACTTTTATTTTTATTTTGAATCTATACAAACCTAGTTAATAACAAGATAAATCGGTATCACGCTTACTTTTGTAAATCTATGCTAATATTATAAAGAGGAAAGATTTGATTGTTTGTTTGTTCGTTTGTACTTCGGAAAATACTTCATTACTAAGGGAAATCTAAAATAAAGGTAAATACTAGCGGCTTGGCCCGGGAGTTAGCGCCATCTATCCAAAATACGGTAGATGGCGTTTTATACTTTTCTACGCGGATGTAGTTGCGAGCACCAGCTAGTATTATATAAAAATAAAGCGCTCTATAAAGGAGGACTGTTTTTTGTCACTGGTAGTATGATAAGGGTATGACATAAAAATCAAATTTACGATTTTTTTTGAGATACATATTACCTAGTGCTTTTGTGCTTGTGTTTCTTGCTTTGGACTAAACATAAAATGATTTAGTAATGTGCCCAAAGTTTAGTTAATCACTCTCTAAGTGCTAACACATACCTTCAGTATATTTACATTTACTCGTTCCATAGTCTGCTTCACCGAAGGCTTGATTGCCAATTTTCTTAAGTTCTTCAGCCCTCTCTTTCCTCTGAACCTTTTCCTCGTCAGTGAGGACCACTTCGTCGTCCTTGAGTGCTACCTCGTCTATTGAATCTGTGCTATCCGAGTCTGAATCATAATTTTTTCCATCATCATCATCAAACTCCTCGTTGTTTTCTAATTTTGTTTTACTCTGATTTGAGGCTTTACCTGTAAATCATAGAGCAGTTGAAATTTATGGGAAGTACATAATTTACGACAAAAAGAATAGTATCCTGAGTTTCTTCTCGGGATCGTAGTCTTGGCTTTTTTTCTGAAACCCTGGTAAATCTAAATTCAATAATGACGATCCCAAGAGTTTCTTGTAGAAACCTAATTGATAAATAAATATTTTGATTTTGATTTTGATTTTCCTTTGAAATTGATTACGTTACGAACCCAACAATTTAAAGCTCTCATCTTTGAAAAATTCTTTTACCATTAGAAGCCGACATTATCCGTGATGAACATAGGCTACTTTTTAACACGGGAAAATGCTTCATTCCTACAGGAAATGTAAAATTAAAGTAAATACTAGCGGCTTGGCCCGAGAGATAGCGCCATCTATCCAAAATACGGTAGATGGCGTTTTATACTTTTCTACGCCTGCGAAGTCGTTAGTCGCGAGCACCAGCTAGTACTGAATATAATCCAAATGCGCCATAATGCCCCTAAGGCTACATCTCGACCGAAATGGGTTTACTCTTGGCGAACAACCAACTGTGTAGCGAAGATGAGGCCTATGATGGAGACACAGAAGATTCCTATTCACTCGAAACTTTGAAAGGTTTGGGTTATAATATATTAAAAGTAATAGAAACACTCACTTGAATCCTCTGCTTCTGCTCTATTTTCAGGTACAACGTTTGCTTCCGAGTTGTCTTTAGTATCAGTCTGAGATTGGTCGTCGTTTGGAAAAATTTCAAACTGTTCGGTCAACTCCTTTATTATTTCCTCGTTGGAAACTGGGTTATTCGTAACTCTAAGCCTTTCCGACATTCTAAGTCTTTTGTTTATGTATGTACTTTTATGAACTTCTAAAACAATCTGACTTTAAAACTTAATTTTTAATTACAAAATATTAATTACTACAATGTATAAATTATATGAAAATTTAAAATGACTTTTCTTGCTATAGAAAAATATTAATAACAAATTAATATTTATAAAATTATTGAATGAAGATTTTTTTCTTTCTTTGATCTTTCCGTTCGTATGTATTCTTTAGCAGAATATGACATTTGTCATTTGGTAACTGGACATTGACATTTAGAAGGTCATTGATTTTAACTTTTTAAATTATTTTCAAGGCTTAAATACGAATAAATGTAATAATAATAATAATAAATCATTTATTAAACGTAAGTTTTTACAAAACATTTATCTTCGTCAACATTCTTTACAAACTACCACCGATTCGGAAAGCTGTTTCTAGGGGGAAGAACTCGGCAAGAAACCCCCTAGTTGCTCTTTTAAAAATAAATTACAAAGTAATACGTAACAATACATAGCAATCTACTATTTTGACTCCAAGGACAGTCATCATTTATATAATCTAATATCCTATAATAACCCTTTTTGCACAGGGTTTTCTTAATATAAACTTTAAATTTATTTATAGATAATTGTTGTATATTAGCTGGAAGCCTGTTGTAGAAGCGCACACATTCAATGTTATTATATTCAATGTTAAATTAAATCTAATGACTCATTGGACTGTTTTTAAACTTATAAGACATACAAATTATGTACAGATACTTTTAACATGTATATTAGCCGAACAAAGCAATATTTAATAACATTTTTGTTTTTACCCAAATAAAGATTAATCATAATGAAACCTAGCTACCTAAACATTAAAAAAAATTCGTTGTGATTTGACACTGACATACATTACATTCCATTTTACGGTATATAAATAAAATCTTGCAGAAAGATTTGATAGCGTAGGTAATTAAATAAATATTTAAGTGACAAAACAGGATTACGCAACATTATACAATACGTTATATTAATTTCTTCTCTTGTAACTGGTTAGGTAATTTCCATGAATGAAGGGCAAACAAAGGTAAACTTTTAATTTAACATACGGCATAAATTCCAACATTTTAACGTGAAACGGAACTGTTAACCTAAAATATTTTTTCATTTCAATTTTCAAGATCTATCCGATCTAATTCAAATCATGAAATATTGAATGATTTTTACATAAATCTCGAACACGGCCTGCATTTTTATATGTAAAAAAATACATTTTAAACGTACACAGTGACTCGGTGTTATCGACTCAGTGATAATACCTCAAAATGTCCTACAGAAACTTCGTAAAAACTTTCTCAAACTTACGTACGCAGTTTATATGTAAAAGTAGCGTTTTAGGAACGACTTTTACCAACTATAGAGCAATACGACCTTTATCTACGTCCAAATTGGCATTAAAAGAGGAAAAGTAAGTTTAAACAGAATATATTTATGCTTATAAATAGTATTTTATGTCATCTCGTTTCTCCTAATCTTTACTCCCAAATTGATTTGACCCTGATATCAAAAGATAAGTCAAATGTTTGATCAGAAAGAAAATAGGTACATTATTATTACTTTACAGTTACAATGAATAATATTCTTTTTATATTCCTTTCATTACATAATCTAAGTTTATATGCAAATGACCAATAGTATCTAATGCCTACTTAAAGTAAGTATATAATCTACTAGCTGCTGCCCGCGACTTCGTCCGCGTAACCTTGTAAATTGTATAATAAAACCTTCCTCGAGAACGACTCTGGTGGTGAAGACAGCATGAAAATCGGTGCAGTAGTTTTTGAGTTTATCGCAAACAGACAGACGCGGCGGAGGATTTATTTTATAATATGTAAAGATACTAATATTATAAAGAGGAAAGATTTGATTGTTTGTTTGTTTGCTACTGGAACTATTGGAGATTTGAAAAAATCTTTCACTTTTGGGAATGCGAATAACATGGGCTATCTATACTAATATTATAAAGAGGAAAGAATTGATTGAGGCTCCGAAACTAGTGGACAGATTTGAAAAATTCTTTTACCATTAGAAGCTGACATTACCCGTGATGGACATAGGCTACTTTTTACCTTGGGGAAATGCTTCATTCCTACAGGAAAACGGGTAATAGGACAACGGGTAGTAAGAATTATCCTTCCGTACTTATCTTTTTCACATAACTTCTAAACGGCTGAACCGATTGGGTTGAAATTTTATATGGGTACTTCGATGGTTTCCTGGATAATTTAAAAATACAATTGGAGCCGGCAGGTGGCGCTGCTGTCGGTATGTCATGTCAACTACTAAACGACTTGGAAGACCGAATGGGTTTACATTTTGTATGTGTATTTCCATTCCATGGTTTCACAGACACGAATGTATTATATTTTATAAAGTTACGCGGACGAAGTCGCGTGCTGTTGCACGCTGGTGTTATATATTTTTTTCTTTTCAGAGTAAAAGTGACATTTGTCCTGTTTGACGGTAAAAGATTAGAAACAGAAGCGACAGTAGGAGATACGCTTTTGGACGTTGTGGTCAACAACGACCTGAACATAGAAGGGTTTGGCGCCTGCGAGGGCACATTGACATGCTCTACATGCCACGTTATACTAAAACCCGAGGATTTTAAGAGGTAACAAGTGACTTTTTATAATATACTAGTTGGTGCTCGCGTCTTCGTCTGCGTTGAAAAGTATAAAACCATTTACTGTGGAATATCACCAAGCAGTTGTCATGTTAGTCGTTTCACCCATCGACATAATATATCTCTGCGAGGTTTCACCTGATTTGGATAGATGGCGCTATCTCCCGGGCCAAGCCACTAGTGTTTACTTTTATTTTAGATTTCCCGCAGGAATGAAGCATTTTCCCGCAGTAAAAAGTAGCCTATGTTAATCACGGATAATGTCGGCTTCTAATTGTAAAAGAATTTTTCAAATTGGTCCACTAGTTTCGGTGCCTATTCTATACAAACAAACAATCAAATGTCAAACAGAAACAAGCATAGACTTCAACCAAATAAAACTCGTCTCCACAGGGTTAGCAACTCCTTTATGGGACAATGTGTGCGCTTCTACAACAGGCTTCCAGCTAATATACAACAATTATCTATGAATAAATTTAAAGTTTATATTAAGAAAACCCTGTGCAAAAAGGGTTATTATAGGATATTAGATTATATAAATGATGACTGTCCTTGGAGTCAAATATAGTTGATTATTGTGTTATGTAGATTGCTATGTATTGTTACGTATTACTTTGTAATTTATTTATGAAAAGAGCAACTAGGGGGTTTCTTGCCGAGTTCTTCCCCCTAGAAACAGCTTTCCGAACCGGTGGTAGCTTGTAAAGATTGTTGACGAAGATAAATGTTTTGTAAAAACTTACGTCGAATAAATGATTTATTTATTATTATTATATTTATAAATCTTTCCTCTTTATAATATTAGTATAGATGTAATATTATAAATAAAATAATATTCAACAGAATACCAGAAGAAGCCACCGATGAAGAAAGGGACATGTTGGATCTAGCTTACGGACTAACAGACACATCCCGTTTGGGATGCCAAATCACTATGACCAAGGACTTGGATGGACTCGAAGTTAAAGTACCAGAAACCATCAACGATGTGAGAAGTTGATAACGGTCCACCTTGACAGCTATTTCAATCAGTTCGGTACACTGGCCTGTAATATACACTATTTTTCGGTGAATTTCAACAATTTCCTAAGCATTTTCAACATTTTTCTAAGCAATTTCAACAATTTCCTAAGCAATTTCAGCATTTTTCTAAGCAATTTCAACAATTTCCTAAGCAATTTCAACATTTTTATAAGCAATTTCAACATTTTTCTAAGCAATTTCAACAATTTCCTAAGCAATTTCAGCATTTTTCTAAGCAATTTCAACAATTTCCTAAGCAATTTCAACATTTTTATAAGCAAATTCAACAATTTTCTAAGCAATTTCAACATTTTTATAAGCAAATTCAACAATTTCCTAAGCAATTTCAGCATTTTTATAAGCAATTTCAACAATTTCCTAAGCAATTTCAGCATTTTTCTAAGCAATTTCAACAATTTCCTAAGCAATTTCAACATTTTTATAAGCAAATTCAACAATTTCCTAAGCAATTTCAGCATTTTTATAAGCAATTTCAGCATTTTTATAAGCAATTTCAACAATTTCCTAAGCAATTTCAGCATTTTTCTAAGCAATTTCAACAATTTCCTAAGCAATTTCAACATTTTTATAAGCAAATTCAACAATTTTCTAAGCAATTTCAACATTTTTATAAGCAAATTCAACATTTTCCCCAAGCATTTTCAATATTTTCCTAAGCAAATTCCCAAGGAAAATTTTGAAATTGCTTGGAAAAATGTTGAAATTGACCGAAAAATTGTATATAACAGGTCAGTGTTTCGGTATAACTATGTTTAGTCGGAGGTAGTGTCCGACCGAAGCTTTAGCTTTAGCTTCGGTCACCTTCAGCCAAAAAAATCACCTTCAGTGAATGCCGAAGGTTTAAATTTGTAAATTATTCACTAAAACTTTCCTCGATAACCACTCTATACATTGGTGAAAATAACATGAAAATCGGTGCACTAGTTTTTGAGTTTATCGCGAACAGACAGACGCAGCGGAGGACTTTGTCTTATAATATTTAAGAATTAATTAATTGTAGCTTGTAGCCAATTTTGAACAAAATATCTTAGAGATTAAAAGCCTTCGGAATCTTCGGCTTTGGCCAGAAATTGACGTTCGGTCGGACACAAATAATTTGTATATTTGGGGGTAGAATTAAAATTTAACTAAGTAGTTTTAAATATATGACAGTTAAGATTTTTTTAGATATATTGTTTTTAAATATTTAAGTTAAATAAATATATTTTTTATGAAGTATAAGGGAGTTTTTTTTTTCTTTTTCCTCGGTAAAAAAGGCGTGCTCATAACACTAGTGAGGTTTGCGTAAAATATTAACGATTTAATGTGATTTGATAACAAGCCTGTCGCCCATCATATAACTTATAACAGACAGACAAACAGCAGGGTTAGCCCTTATAAGAAATTATAAGAAAATTTCTTGTGTCTTGTGATAAGAAATATCTTATAAGAAATGCAGTTGCTGTGATTGCTATACGAGACCGTACACATCACAAGATATTTTTTCTTATGTCTGATAAGACACGCGCCTTTGTCGGCTGTTCTTATCTAATGTTCGTGTCTGACAATGTGCAAACGCACTTACTTTCACATTTAAAATATTAGTAAGTATAAGGAAGTAACGATAGCTTCGATAGTATATACAGGGTGTTCCAAGACTATGCGACATGAAGGGAAAGTACCTTAAATATCGTAGATAGGATATTTTGCTGAAAGATTTTATGTTTTTTTTAAAAGTCTAATTAAAGTAAAAGTAATTTTTAGACTTTAAAAAAAAACTTCAAATCTTCTTTAATTAATTGCTTCGTCTGCGAATCGAACCGACTTAAATGTGGAAAAAAAAATCACACGTATTATTATGATGCCAATCGAAGGAATGAACAAAAAATAATAATTCTTCTCAAGTAACATAGTATGTTAAAAGAAAAGACTAACTTAAAATGTCTGATTCAAATTTCAAGAATATTAAGTATTTATTGCCGACGACGACTTAATTTTTAGAAACTCTTTGAATTTAGTATTACTAACTTTTAATAAACTATTTTTAACAAAAAAACTGACTTTAAAGTCTTCAAACCGTTTTCTCATGGATGCCATTGTCAGAACTAGACCAAATTGAAATGGGACCACACGGGAAGCATAAAAAAGAAAATATATTTGCCTTGAAAATCCGTCCAGTCTTTGAAATTTGCCTATAAAAAATATTTTAATACCATCATTTTATATTCACGTCATGCCTAATCATTAAAATTTTAATTAAAGACATTTTTATGGTGATTTTTTTTATTACAATTGACTTTCTAGTTTCGTAAGCAAGATTGCAATGGAGATGAAGTTTTACATTTTTTTTCTAACGATATCTTTAACGACATTCTCTTGTTGGTCAAGTGAGTATAGTATAGACTTGTATTTATTTAAGCTTTTTTAAAGTGAAAACTATCCTATCTACGTTATTTAAGGTACTTTCCCTTCATGTCGCATAGTTTTTGGACGTCCTGTATATATTCAAATCGATAAGGTGATACAATACAAGTCAGCTTTCCTCCATGCATACGTAGAATGATTATTACTCCGCTGTTTTCTGTTTAATTTACAAAAGTAAGCATGATACCGATTTATCTTATCGTTAATTAGGTTCGTTTGCATACAAACTTAAAAAAGTGTTAATTTAAAAGATAATATGATCCTTGAAAATCCATATTTCAATACAAGTTTTAATGCAACTTTGAGGGTGAATAGGTCACTCTAGTGTACAAAAACTCCCAAAATACTTTGCATACAAACATCGATTAATTATTCAAGAGTTGAAATAACTTTACACAAAATAGATGTATGCAATAGTTTTGTCAAAAAAAGTATACGGCCAAGGATCTGTTTGTGATTGGTATGAATGATTGTGCATCTTAGTCGAGTGCTCTTCCCGCGCTTTGTGCTGTGTGAGACAGGACGCATTTTAGCCGTGAGACCGATGAGTTCGGGCCGCCGACTTGTTTCACTTTAAGTAGTAAACTCCAAAACTTGCCGAAACTTGGACCGCGTTTTTTCACTACTATTGCACGCTAAATATTTTTCTTCTAGAAATCACCTCGAGAATTCTGCCTAGACCTAATCATCGGGGACATCATATTGTAAATTGGCTTTCGCCTCGTATGGGCAGCGATCGACAAGTGTTCAGGCAAATATTTTCAAATCACATGAATTATCATGGCCGAAAGAACATCGATAGAACTGGAGATCCATTGGAAAACCTTTTCGACAAAAACGGAATGTACTTTTTGAAAAAGAAAAAGGATTCGAGCCTAAAATGGTACTATAAGCTTGTAAAAACTTTGAGTCTATTGAACGAGTACGACAGGCGAATCCTAATCGAATTATTAACTAGATACTTCGACAAGCGCGACTTGAAAAACTTGGAAGATATACAGAAAGAAATAGAGAAAGATAAAAAATTGTCTAAACCCCAAACTATGTATGAGTTTTCGCAGTTGGTTATATAAATAAAATATTATACAATTACGAGGTATTTTCATTGAATTAATAAGGTTAAATGCTTGCTTTGATCTATACTAATACTAGGCGACGTCTGCAACTTCGTCTGTGTTGAAAATAATATCTATACTATAGTTGGTTTCTTGTAACGAACTAATATAGCGCTTTCTCTTTCACTCAATCCCATACAAAAGACAAGGACAACAAATCTTGAGTAACGTATACAAAGGGCGTATACAATAATAGGTGAACGTTCATTCTACGCTACTTTTAACTTTGTAAACTATAATAAAATATTAATAGTATAGGTCGTGCAGCGAATAAGGACTTCTCGGCAAATGTGCGCAGAACTCTATTTTTAGGTGTTTGAGGGGGCAGAGGAGCGTGAGCGGCTGAGTCTACCAATAACTTGTGCCGACACGTCATTGGTAGACTCAGACGCTCTTCCCCTCGCGCACTTCGTTCGCGTGTCTCGAGTCTCTCGGGTACTGTTGCGTACAGATTATTTTATCGTATTAGTAAATACGTCATGGTGAATGAATGCCTAAAAAAAACGTTCTTACGATTTAATGGAAGGAATATCAACACTGCCTGTAATGTTTTAAGTTAGTGAGGTGAAAAATACGAAATAAGAAAAACAAATTTCATTTTCCTTAGCAATTTTGTGCGCAATTGTACACATCGTCGATTCCCCCACAAGTGTCGCCTAAAAACCTTAATATAATAATTCACCTATAATACCTCTATGCGTACTTACCCACAACCTTACACTTTTTATTTTGTATAAATAATAATAAATGTGTAGGGGTCGGTCATGGAGTAATTTACTTTGTTTTCAGAAATATCGTGTATATAGGCTCTATACATGATACTGAAACTAAATTTACCATTTTTACAATTAATATGTTCCTCCATAACTCTTAAACGAATTAACTGATTTCCATGAAACTTGGTAGATAAACATGTAGACGTACAGGACACAAGATAGGCTACCTATTTTCTATTTCAACGCGGACGAAATCGCGGCTAGTAAATAAATAAAAACGTCTTCCAATAAAACTGTACAACACAATTTCCCATCATTTTTTATTTCAACATTTTATTCTTCAATATTATGTTCCCACACATCCACGACACCGTACAACCCCAACTCTTATTAATAAAACACAGTTTATATATAGATAATATATCAATTTGAAAACATAATATAATAATATAATATCACCCATACCGATACAAAAAAAAAAAAATTACTAAAACTTACATTCACAAGTAAAAAGACAAAATTGTAAAAAAAAATACCCAACGATAGATGACGATGTTCACAAAAAAATTATAAATAACATTACAACATCATCTTGTCTATTACTAAAACAGTCTACAGGATGTTCCAAAACTATGCGACATGAAGGGAAATTACCTTAAATGTCGTAGTTAAGATATTTTACTGAAAGAAGACTTTGTTATTTTTAAAAGTAAGTAAAACTGCATTCAAAGATTTTCTAAAAACACGTCGTCGTCGGCAATAAATAATATACTTGAAATTTGAATCAAACATTTTACTTTATTCCTTTCTTTTAAGACACCATGTTACTTGAGTAGAATTATTACTTTTTGTCCATTCTTTCCAAAAAAATACGGGTGATTTTTTTTTCACATTTAATCCGGTTCGATTCTCAGACGAAGCAAGTGATTTTTAGAAAATCTTTGAATGCACTATTACTATCTTTTAAAAGCAACATAAAGTCTTCCTTCAGCAAAATATCTCATCTACGATATTTAAGGTAATTTCCCTTCATGTCGCATAGTCTTGGGACAGCCTGTATACTAATAATAATCATCGAAGTACTACAAGTATGGAATTTGCGTGACAAATGCCAAAGCGGCACATGTCAAGTACGCCTAAAGCGGAATCATGACTGAGTCAATCGCAAAATGTAGTAACGACCGTCTTCTATTATTTATTTTTAAACTCTAATAGTGTTGACGTAAAGTCACGTTTTTATTAAACGACAGACGTTCGGTCGGTTTTAAATGACATATGAAAGAGTTGATACTCTAAAGCCGGCGCCAGATACAGTCAAATGTTTGAACAAAGACTTTGAACTACTTTGCTGACACATTTGAACACACGTTTTGTTCTACTTGCCAGACATGCTTTTCAGACACGTTCGCTTCACATTATTCAAATAGATAATAAAAAAGATGAACGACGATTTTATGGACGATTTTACTCTATTATTTAAGTCTACAAAAAATTAAGCTAAAAAGTCTCTATTTTTTTATTATTAAGCTAAAAAAAGAGTTATTATGCCAATAACTCCAATGGACTTTGTGCAAGTGTAGCAGGCTACGCACTGTTTAAACTTTGAACGCTTTGATGTGCGCTCCAAAAACCGACATCTAATGGCAAAGTGCAAATGTGTAATCAAATTTGAATAAATACCCAAATACCCGCGCCTCACAAGTATTCAAATATTGTTGCTATGTCTGGCGCCGGCTTAACCGACACCCAATGGCAAAGTACAAATCAACTTTGAATAAATACCCGCGCCTCACAAGTATTCAAATAAGTGTTCAAATATTGTTGCTATATCTGGCGCCGGCTTAACCGACACCCAATGGCAAAGTACAAATCAACTTTGAATAAATACCCGCGCCTCACAAGTATTCAAATAAGTGTTCAAATATTGTTGCTATGTCTGGCGCCGGCTTAACGGAAATGTCACTTTTAAATGTTCCATAAAGTTTCTAATAGTGTTTTTGTATGGCGTGCGAAATCTATACTTGTAGTACATTGATGATAATAATATATTATATTATACTAATATATAAAACTTACAAGTTTTTTCTTGTCAAAAAAATTGCTTTTCACTGAATGTGCATATTATAAAGTACAAGTTAAAAGGTACTTTAAAAAAAATCTTCCAAACGGCTGGACCGATTTCGGTGGAACTTTGTCTTTATTTTATAAGGAATAATAACATATAGGCTACTTTGATTTTGAAAAAAATTAAATAATAATGTAATAAGCGCGTGTTCAGAACCGACATTTTCATAATTAGTCTGTATTTATTTAATTTAAAATGTTAAAAAAAAATTTTTTTTTTTTAATTCATTTTTTTTTATCAAATTGAACCCAAAAAGACATAATATAAATATACATTCACCGTGTATTAAAAAATATTATTAAACCTACAAAAAAAAAACATTTGTGCATATTATCAAAAAACAATTCAAGACGCGAGTGGATGAAGGTGGTATGTCACATAATTCCAATTTCGAATAAGTCGAGGTTAAAGTTTTACTTTTAATTTTTGAGCTAAAAGTCGCCACGGAACTGATTTTTGTACTAAATTATGATGAAAAGTTGTGTAAACAACCTAAATATTAATGGTACAATAGCAATTAAACACTTCTATCGTTTAATTTTAAAAAAAGTGAACACAGCTCCCACTTCCATTGACAAAAGTAAACTTTTCTGCACTCTTTGCCTTTTAAAATTAACCGTACATAACACCCATTTAATTTTCCAAAAATGTCTTAAATCGACTATCTTAAAGTCTGTTTAATCTATCTAATCTTTCATATGGACATAATATTACTTTTATCAACGCAAAAAAAAAAAAAACGAAAAATCCCAAAAATGCGACATACCACCTTCATCCACTCATCACGTCTTCAATTATATTGATCGATTGTCTAAATAAATATAAACTAAAATTTCTCAAAATATAGAACAAGACAGAAAGCGTTCTTTTTATTTTTATTTTTTTAATTTTCCTTTTTAAGTTTATTCTTGATTAATTAAGAAAACTTTTTTTTCACGCAAATAAAAAAAAATACAATGTTAAGTCTGTTTTGTTCTGTATTCTGTTTTTAAAAAATTCTAAACCGATTCAAAATTCGAATGTACACAGACTAATAAAACCTCTTTTTTTTACTCTGTTCGCAATAATTTATTACTTGCTCGTGTGTTTAATTTTAATAAAGACTTGGCTTAAAAGTCCAGATACCAGGCCGTAAAATTTATAAAAAAAAAACAAAACCATTATCAGCTGTAAAGTATGCTGTACACGTAAGATTCATTTTAAATAAATATTTCAATTTTTTTTTTTTTCAAAATAAAACTATTTTTTTTAAATAAATTTATACAAAAAAAAAAATCTAAACTATAACTACCCACTTCGAATGAGTCGATATGTTGTAATAAATAATATTTTTTAGTGATCTCTCCATTGTGTGACTGTGGAGGGTAGTATTGAATCTGAGAAGGCGGTATTTCTGTTTTTTTTTGCGAGTACCCTCAAGTTTACAAAAAAAAAAGGATAAAATTTTAGGAATGATATAATTTAAAATACACTCTAAATTAATTAATTCGATATATTATATATGTATACATAAATGCATACAACATGAACAGCTTCTTCGCTCTCGTCTCGTCGCTGGCAAGGGGAGAAAGACAATTAATTGTAACTAAGAAGGTTTCTTTGAACTATCTACTGGCATGCTTAAACAACTGTGACGTCACGTGACAGGTTGCGTTGTGGAACAATGGCCGAACTAAATAGTTTGTTCTAGGCCAAATTGGTTCATCGTAGAGGTAGAATTTCGTAGCAAGCGTCAATAGCGTCACCGACGCTCAGTCAGTAACGCGACGTCAATAGCCGGATGGATGCACACCAAACGATTCCACATTTTGGATCGCCGATCCTGCGATCCGCGTTAAAGGCGCGTGGAGCATGGATCACGGATCACGGATCGTGCTCGCATCGTCGGCTTGAATTTGTTGCGATCCTGCCGCGCCGCTCCAGCCGATCCACTGCGATCCAAAGAGCCCCCAGTTGATCTCTCGCTCGCTACGCAGTCACACGTGGAGCGAATTGCCGTAACATTAAAAGATTTATATATATATTTTCCTTTTCTATAGCGAAGTTCAGGAAACGCTTGTAAGATTTGCTATTACATTCTCAATTAGTGGCTGCTCGTAACACTTTTTTTCATTGTATTCTTTTAAAGTGTCGATTTGTACCACCGACCGCTTGTAGTAAATATTTGTATTAGTCTATGGTAATATAGATGTTATTGTTTCTATTTTTTGTAAACTGAGTTGTGTGTGACTGTCTTTGCTTTAAATAAAATATTTAAAAAAATAAACGGAAAAGACGTTACTGGGTGAAAACTTTACTTTATATATAAAAACCGGTTATAGAATATCGCACTCAGCTTTAGAAATAATTAGTTGATGATGGAGTTGAATCGCACGCTCCACACACAACCGTCTACACCACGCGCACCGAGAGACTGAGGTTTGTGTCACCTTTGTGCTCGACCAAAACTCAACAACAAACGGATCGCTCGCGGCATGGAGCGGGCGCTCCTGCCGCGCACTGCTCCTGTGGATCGCGCTCCAGCCGCGCGCGATCAGAGCGCGGTGGTTCATTTGGTGTGGATCCGGCCGTTAGCGTCAATGACACGACTTCACAGCGTCACCAACGGTGTCTGACGCGACTTCAATAGCGTCAATGACACAGTCAGTGACGCGGCGTCGATAGCGTCAATGACGCTCAGTCAGTGACGCATCACCGACTCAATTCTATGCATAAAAAAGTTGTCCTTGAATACCAGCAGTTAATTAAGTTGACACTAGTGTAGCATTGTCGGGTAAATTAGACAAAAATAGATAGATAGAAGTAGTGGAAATAGACAAACAGAGACAGACAGAAGACATGCTACACTATAGCGCCATTGTGGCCACTTTTATTAGAGGACCGTAGGACTCTTCACCTCTACCCTCCGTAGTGGTTTTTACGCAACAAACGTCACCGTGACATCTGTCAAATTCAAATCTCTTTGCCGTCAGCGAAGCGTCCATTCCATTCAGGCACATTATTGTTACTCTTTCTTTACTTTATGTATGTAAATGTTTTCTCTTTATTTTTTTTTAATGAATTATATAATTATATATTTTATATAATAGGCGATTGTTGCGCGATTGTGCGTTTCTTGCGACAAATCGCTCACCTGTCTGTGCGATTGTCGCACGACTCCTGTTTCACGTTTTCCTTGTTATTATCGAACTGTAACAGGCATCCCACCGCTCCGAAGTATCTGTAAAAAAAGCATTCTTTTTATTGTTACGATCGACAGACTGGCTAACGGTACGCTTGACGGTAGGTGACTACCGTCACCAATATATATAACACAAGCAATACTACAGGTGTTGCGAGTGCAAGTGCACTTAAGTGGAACGGCTTTAATTAGAGGGGTTTGATGCACTACAATTGTACCTTTAAAATGGGTTTGATACACTACAAAACCCTTTAAAATGGGTTTCTTTCGGGGTTTCTTCTCAGGATCGTCATCTTGGCTTCTTTTCCGAAACCCTAGTAAATTTAAATTTATAATTACGATCATAAGAGTTTCTTGTAGAAACCTAATTGATAAATAAATATTTTGGTTTCAT
Source organism: Synanthedon vespiformis (assembly GCA_918317495.1). Taxonomy (NCBI): domain Eukaryota; kingdom Metazoa; phylum Arthropoda; class Insecta; order Lepidoptera; family Sesiidae; genus Synanthedon; species Synanthedon vespiformis. Next base: position 3,293,394 of record OU906974.1, read on the forward strand.
TTGATTTGATACAATTGTAGCTTCAAGATGGGTTTGTTACACTACAATTGTACCTTTAAAATGGGTTTGTTACACTACAATTGTGGCCTCAAGATGGGTTCGGTACACTACAAGCCTCAAGAGGGGTTTGGTGAACTACAATTGTACCTTTAAAATGGGTTTGTTACACTACAATTGTGGCCTCAAGATGGGTTCGGTACACTACAAGCCTCAAGAGGGGTTTGGTGAACTACAATTGTACCTTTAAAATGGGTTTGTTACACTACAATTGTGGCCTCAAGATGGGTTCGGTACACTACAAGCCTCAAGAGGGGTTTGGTGAACTACAATTGTACCTTTAAAATGGGTTTGTTACACTACAATTGTGGCCTCAAGATGGGTTCGGTACACTACAAGCCTCAAGAGAGGTTTGGTGAACTACAATTGTAGCCCAAAGGTGCGTTTGGTGCACTACAAAATTGTGGCCTCAAGAGGGATTTGGTTTCCTTACAATTATAGCCTCAAGATGGGTCTGGTGCACTACAATTGTGGCACTACAAATGTGGCCTCAAGAGGGATTTGGTTTCCTTACAATTATAGCCTCAAGATGGGCCTGGTGCACTTCAATTGTGGCCTCGAGATGGATTTGATAGACTACAAGCCTCAAGAGGGGTTTGGTGCACTACAATTGTAGCTCCAAGATGAGTCGTGTGCACTATAATTGTACCTTTAAAATGGGTTTGTTACACTGCAATTGTAGCTTCAATATGGGTTTGGTGCAGTACAATAATTGTACCAGTATAAAATGGACAACTCACCCTTCGTGTTCGAGGAATAAGGCTTTCAAGGCACCACCGGACCAGTAAGACATCGCGTACGAGAGCAGCTTCATAGATAGAGGATTAACTCGGAGGAAGTTACCGCAAAACACCACCTGAAAATACATTTTTACATATGAGGTGGACTCCTATCTCCTCCCTCCCCAATCTCCTCTCTCAAATCAACTTCAGAGTGCCGCGGTGCACCACGCGATCTTCTTAAGATACTATTGTAAGTATGTTTTTAATAAAATGGTCAGAGGCGTTAAACTCATCATCATCAGCATCATCATCACCTAAGCCGCAGGACGTCCACTGCTGGACATAGGCCAACAATTTGTCAATAGGACCTTTGGTCCTTATCAGGTCTCCTGTCCATTATTTTTAGGTGTTTGAGGGGCCAGAGGAGCGTGAGCGGCTGAGTCTACCAATACGTGTGCCGACACGTTATTGGTAGACTCAGACGCTCTTCCCCTCGCGCACTGCGTTCGCACGTCTCGTGTTTCTCTCGGGTACTGTTGCGTACAGATTGTTTTATCGCATTAGTAATACGTCATGCTGAATGAATGCCTAAAAAACGTTCTCCTTAGACATCGCACGACGATTAATGGAAGGAATATCAACACTGCCTGTAATGTTAAGTTAGTGAGGTTAAAAATTACCAAATAAGAAAAGCAATTTTGTGCGCAATTGTACACATGCGCCGATTGCCCCACAAGTGTCTCCTTCGAACCTTAATATAATAATTCACCTATGTTATATTTTATAGAGTTACGTGCAACAGCTAGTAATATATATGAATGAAAGTTGTTCATACCCGTTCAACACTCTCGTTGGAGGCGCAGAGGCGCGCTATGGAGCCAATGTTGTTTGTGATCGTGACAAGCGTCGCCCTCGCTAGGTCCTCGCGGGAAATCTTAGCGCGTCGCTCAGCTGAGCACATCTGAGCGAAGCTGAGGAAATAAAATTAGGCGTGACACGTTAGGCATTTTTTTGTTTTAAACCATTTTAAAACACAAGTCTAAATTACATCAATTAGGACACCGACCTGCTGGCGACCAGGTCACCGGGCAGCCCGAACCTGGCGTAGTCGCCACCGTAGATGTCCCTCACTAGTTTGTCGACAGTAGTGTTGTCCCCGGACGCGGCCAACGATATCGCCTCCTCGAAACTGGAACATCCCGTCAGGAGGCAGCACAGGCCCAGGAATGTGCCTCCGCCGAGACTTTTGCGGAATACAAAATTCAATTTAACATTTATAAGGTCAATAAAATTATTTTTGTTTCGTTTTCTTCTATGTTTTTGCTTTTTAAAAGGCTCTTAAAAGGCCAGATGAAAGACAAGTATATTCTTTAAATGGCCACAGACGTGACCCCCTTAAGCGGCCACAAAAATGATAAATTCCCTGTTTTAAGAGGCCACAGAAACGACAAGTTACCCTTCAAAAAGCCACAGAAATGACAAATTCCCCCTTTAAGATGCCACAAAATAACAAAATCCCCCTTTAAAAGGCAACGGAAACGACAAATTCCCTCCTTTAAAAGGCCACAGAAGTGACAAGTTCCCTCCCTTTAAAAAGGCCCTGTGAAACACCGAACAGAGTTGGACTCACCTCGTACCGCTCACCCTGTAGTAGTCGTTGGGAGCGTTCACCACCAACACGGAGACTCCGCTTCCAATGTTCACCAGCAGAAAGGGATAGGGGTTCGAGAAGTCGTACGGCTTCCTCACGTACTGGCTCAGGGCCGACTCCGAATATGGGGGCTGAAAATTTCATTGCGAAACGATCTCACTTTTAAAAATCAAAAATCAAAATCAAAATATTTATTTATCAATTAGGTTTCTACAAGAAACTCTTTTGATCGTCATTATAAATTTAAATTTACCAGAGTTTCGGAAAAAAAACCAAGATGACGATCCTGAGAAGAAACCCCGAAAGAAACTCAGGATACTATTCTTTTTGTCATCATTAAAATGTAAAATAGTACAATACACATTACTTAATATTAACAAACTTAAAGTATATATATACAAATTATAGTTTTACAATACAAAACATAGTACGAACTCCGAATAGCTTAAATCCAGGCTTCTTTGTCGCTCAAATAATCAGTGATTTTATAATAGCCTTTCGAGAGGAGTTTAGTTTTAATGACACATTTAAATTTATTTATAGATAAGGCTCTGATTATTTGAAGCAGTTTATTATAAAACCGGACACTTTGACCCATAAAAGAATTACTTATCTTATGTAGTCGTGTTTTATGAAGATTTAAATCACTTTTGGACCTAGTATTGATATTGTGTACATCACATTTTTTATTAAATTGACTAATATTTTTGTGCACATAAATTAAATTTTCATAAATATATTGACATGCAACAGTCAAAATCTTTATTTCTTTGAACTTTTCTCTGAGGGAAGACTGCGGATCTAGTTGATAGATGGCTCTAATGGCCCTTTTTTGTAAAATAAAAATAGTATTTATGTCCGCAGCGCTACCCCAAAGAAGAATCCCATAACACATTATACTGTGGAAATAACTAAAATAGACAATCCTAGCTGTATCTACGTCTGTTAGGCGTCTAATCTGCTTAACTGCATAAGCCGCAGAGCTAAGCCTTTTACTTAGTTTCTCAATATGTGGACCCCATTGTAATTTAGAATCTATGGTAATACCTAAAAATACGGTCGATTCCACGGGTTCCAATTTTTCACTACCCAAAATCACATTCGTTCCAATATTTTTAACATTAGGGGTACTGAATTTAACAAGTTTAGTTTTGGTGGCATTTAAAAGAAGATTATTTACACTAAACCAATGTACTATGTTAGAAAGTGCATAATTTACCTCATTATAGCATCCAATCCAACATTAAAGCATTATTTTAGAATCACCCGACACCGTGACACACACAATTGACAATTGACGACACGTTTGCGGTTTGCTCTAGTTGGCTAGTGACCCTAGCCAGATGTTGACCAAACGGACGCTTGGTCGAATCCCGCTAGGGGCAAATGTTTGTGTGTCAACATTTTACCTTTGTACCTGAGTCGTGGATGTTTTAGAAAGAAAGAAAGAAAGGAAGAATTTTATTCGCTCAACACAAAGACACAAACATAATACAATTAATAATAAGGTGTATTTATAATATGTATGTATTTACAAAAAAAAAGTAATGTATGTATCAAGTTATCAACTGTCTGGTGTCCATAATACAAGCATTAGTTGTTTACTGTGGAACTAAATAGTGCTGTGTGGAACTAAACGGTGCTGTGTGGAACTAGATGGGGCTGCGTGGAATGTGTCAAGATATTTATTTATTATTTACTTGTGCCTGTGCCGTTCGTCTTACGTGATTATTGCTTTATTGATTGTGGCTTTTTTTTTATTAGAGATGGGTTTGCTCTTAGCCAGCATTTATAGCCAGCATATTATGACAGGGCGAGCTCACCCAGAAGATGCCTCTATTCGAGAGAACTTTGAAAAGTTTTGAGCTATATGAGCTCAGGAGTTCCAAACGTTGACAGTGCGCGTGCGCATCATAAAGTATATTTTACAGCGCTTAGACCGTAAAGAGGGATTTCGACAAGATGAAGATGGTAACCAGTCGTACGTCTGTATGTGTGTATGTATATAGTTACCTTATCGCTTTGTTGTATGTGAGGCGGTAGTTCGTTGGGTGGCGCCCAATAGTAGCACTCGTGCGGATTCATCGAATCCACGAACAACAGACCACCAATCAAACAGTCCAACTCGTCCAATTTCGCTAGACGCATGTTCACTTCCTTCAAGAGAAATAAAGAAGAGAATTGTATTAGTACATTACCCCCATGTGACATTTGGTATTGTAGAGGTATTGATTACATTACCCCTGTTGACATTTGCTATTGTAGAGGTATTGATTATCTTACCCCCATGTTGGTTGACATTTGAGATTGTAGATATGTTGATTACATTACCCCATGTTAACATTTGGGATTGTAGAGACATTGATTACCTTACCCCCATGTGACATTTGGGATATGTTGATCACATTACCCCGTGTTAACATTTGCGATTGTGAATACATTGATTAATTTACCCCCATGCTGACACTTGGAATTACCTTACCCCCGGGTGGACGTCTGGAATTGTAGAGATGTTGATTACCTTAACCAGTGTAGACATTTGGTATTGTAGAGATGATGATCACCTTACCCCATGCAGACATTTGTGGTTGTAGATTATGTTGGATCACCTTACCCCTATGTATTGCATAGCTTACCTTAATAAAGTCCTCTTCGAACTTGAAAGCCCCGCCGCCGGTGGCGTAAATGGTGTTAACCAAAGCGGCCATTCCCTTGGAACGAGCCAATTGTAGGAAAGCCCCCACTTCCGTTGTGGGAAACCTTATGAAGTGCAGTGTACCCCTGCGACCGCGAATCTTCACATTGTCCATCTACAAACGAAGCCGTATATTTGAGACTAGAGAGTTATTCTCATTCAATTGCAAATTTAAACTTAACCCTTTAACCGACAAAGCCATATATTTGAGACTAGAGAGTTATTTTTGTTGTTGTTATTGTTGTTGTTAGAGTTATAGAGCTTGGTTTTGTAGGAGTTGTCGTGCCCCTAGGGCCTGACTCATATTTTTTTTAATAAACATTAAACAAGTAGATTTATCCGACAATTATTTTCGTGCCCATTTCGCCGGAGTCGAATATGATACGACAAATTCGTCTACTCGTATACTGTTTATTTTTTAAAAAAATACGAGTCAGGCCCTAGGAGCACGACGACTCCTACAAAACCAAGCGGTTGAAGGGTTAACACGATTTCAATGGACTATTATGGTCAACTTTGGGCCTGCATTCACAAAGTGACTAAGGTACAACAATAATTTCAGAATTCCGAACTGAAGTGGCTCGAAGGACTTAAAATATTCACCTGTAAATGCACGTCTCGCCTCCCGGTCTTCCCGTAGGCCGAATTCCTCGTGAGATATCGCCTGATATTCTTCAGAACCTCGGTCTCCTTGTCCAGTTCTCGTCTATTGGTCTCTCGTGGTTCGAAGTAGACCAGCTTGGTCAGTGTACCGCCTATGTCCATTCCGAACCACGGCATGGCTGTCGGATTCATTTTTTATTTTATTTTATATATAATATCCTTGCAAGGTTAGACATATAAAAAAATATAGATATGTACATATTTATATAAACACTAGCTGGTGCCCGCGACTTCGTACGCGATGATAAATTAAAATTATAAAAGCGATTACAACCCTTGACAACTTGTTGCTATAACACGTTGGCCAGGCGTTAGTTACAGTTTTATATTTTAGATGATAATCCCTCGGGAACATTACTCTTTTCTTGGATGAATAAGTATCCTATGTCCTTTCTGGTGTCCCAGACAACGTGTATGCAAAATTTCATCGTGATCGGTTCAGTAGTTTTGTCGTGAAAGCGAGACAGACAGACAGAGTTACTTTCGCATTTATAATATTAAAAGTAAGAATATTAATACACATTATACGTAAATATACACACATATAAAAACACATAACGTGTGATTGTGTGCGCAATTGAAAGTCCTTTAACTTATGAAAGTAAAGGAATCATTCACTAGCACATTGAAGGGTGAAAGGTACGTTATCGACAGAAGTAAACTAACGTAAGATTTCGATAGCAACTCGTCGTAGTGCTACTAGACTACTACGTTCGTCAACTAGGACTAGGAAATCGCGACTTATGGTCTTCAAACGCCTGAGAATAAATGGATCTTCATAAATTATAGCTAAGAATTCATCTCTATCATGTCATCTTTCAGACAAACACAAAAAACCTGATCAAAATCTGTCCAGACATACACACACACACGTGTCGAACTTATAACACCCCGTTTTCGCGTAGGGCGTTGAAAATTGACTTACGTGGCGTAATATTGTCCGGGGGCGGTGTTTCGGCCATTTGTGCGCAATTATCCATATTCAAAACAGATGACGTCTTGTAAGGTACGCGTCGTGTCCTCTTCAGTAACTTGCTCCTGTTTTAAAAACAGGTGCTGGTTAAAAACTGGTGTTCGCGACTTCGTCCGCGTAGAAAAGTATAAAACGCCATCTACCGTATTTTGGATATACGGCGCTATCTTCCGGACCAAGCCGCTAGTGTTTACTTTTATTTTAGATTTCCCGTAGGAATGAGGCATTTTCCCGCGGTAAAAAGTATCCTATATTCATCACGGATAATGTCGGCTTCTAATGGTAAAAGAATTTTTCAAATCGGTCCAGTAGTTTCGGAGCCTATTCTATACAAACAAACAAACAAATCTTTCCTCTTTATAATATTAGTATAGATTAGGTTTCTACAAGAAACTCTTATGATCGTTATTATAAATTTAAATTTACCAGGGTTTCGGAAAAAAGCCAAGATGACGATCCTGAGAAGATATTAGTATTGATAGCCTACTAGCTGGCGCCCGCGACTTCGTCCGCGTTGGAGCAATAGTTAGTTACAGTGCTCACCTAAGAATTGTCCTTGGTAATGCGGCTGCTAGCGGCCTAGGGCGCCTGTCACGGCCGCAAGCCGCTAGACACCCTTCACAACGGTGTAGACGCATCTGAAAATAAGATTGCAAGTTGTCAATCAAAGAAATCCTTATGAGTCGTACCTTTTCTTTTATGTTAAGGCGACGCAGCGACAAACAATTCAAGACGCGAGTGGATGAAGGCGTTATGTCGCATTTTTGGTTTTTTTTTGCGTTGATGAAGGTAATATATCCATACGAATGTTTACAGACCTTAAGATCGTCGATTTAAGACATTTTTGGAATATAAAAAGTTGAAAAAGGTGTTATGTACAGTTAATTTTAAAAAGCAAAGAGTCCAGTTACATTTGTTAATGGACGAGAGATCTATGTTCACTTTTTTTAAATTGAATTAATACTAGTGTTTACTGGCTATCATACACACAATTTTTCATCATAATTTAGTACAAAAAACAGTTCCGTGGCGACTTATCTCAAAAATTCAGTGTAAAACTTTAACCTCGATTTATTCGAAATTGGAATAATGCGACATATCACCTTCGTCCACTCACGTCTTCAATTAATCTAAAATCTGAGGAGAGACTCGGGGCTGTGATTCCATGTATAAACGAGAGCGCGCTTGCTTGTGTCGTAACTCGTAAGGTAGTATGCGACAATACGATTTTTATCGTTTAAATAAAAAAAAACTATAATGTATTTTAATAAATCCAACCGATAAATTAAAGTGTATGTTTATACTAATGTACATAGAAAATTTGGAGGTATAAATTGGTCCCGTTTGGCTGTAAAATGTAAATCTGTGTTTTAAAAGAGGTTTCTTTGAATTCTTTTTCTATCTTATAAAAGTTTATCAATCGTGAAATCCAACCGTAAAAATGAAGTTAATAACATGAACAAACAGATTACCAAACATCACTTTCATATGTTTTGTCATTGCTGAGAAAAATCTAAATCTATGCCACCAAAATTTCCAATGCGTCGTCTTAAGATCGGCAAACAGGCTGGCGGTCCACTTGATTATAGGTGGCACTTTATCCCATACAAATTACAGACACTTATGTACCATTTTGAAGCCGTTTGCGTATTTTTAATCCATAGATAAGTATAATAGTGTCTTATTCACGTTTTATTTATTCTATTTGTTGTTGTCTTAGGGACTGTTTTAAGTTTATTTGTGCCCGCTTGAGTTTTGAAACATGAAGAAATGTGTACTTGCACTCCACAGCCTACAGCGCCAAATGGCGATTTTCAAATAGGCATAAAAATAATTGGACAGCGGCCTATCCTAACCTCTGACGCCCCGACGCAAAACCGGGGTGTTTGAAGTTGTGTGTGTGTGTGTGTGTGTGTGTGTGTGTGTGTGGTTGTGTCTGTTTGTGGCATCGTAGCTCCCAAACTGATGGAACAATTTTGATCCCTTTTTTTCTCGATCGGTATCGTTCCTAACTTATCTTACATAGTGGTGGCGTTGCTTGTGTTAAAGGCGACGGTTGCCACATACCATCAAGTGTACCATCACCCTGACTTAACAGCCGACCTTAACATAACAAGAAGCAAGTAATACGCGTATTTTTTTAAACCGTCTGTTTTTTAAAATAAATAATGTCACACTTCGACAAAACATTGACGGAACTCTTATCAATGTGAACACGCCTTTATCTCTTCAACGTAGAGTTGAAATTGATCTGTCGACGCGTGATCAAATTAAATACAATGGCTGGTGGTGGGGCTTCGCGTCGTGATAGCGTTTAATTGTTTTTATTCATCAATGTCAAATGTCAAGAGTCCACCGTGTGCATTGTGAGTGTTGATGTGATGATACTGTATTGGATCTAGGGTTCGATTGCGGGAGAAACCTTGGAAAATATTTTTTTAAATCTAGATTTAGTCTTAACTTCCGAGACTTTAACTTTAACTTTAACCGCTTGGTTTTGTAGATTTTTGTATACTTACTAATATTATAAAGAGGAAAAATTTGTTTGTTTGTTTGTTTGTTTGTGTAGACTAGGCTCCGAAACTAGTGGACCGATATGAAAAATTCTTTTACCATTAGAAGCCGACATTATCCGTGATGAACATAGGCTACTCTTTACTGCGGGAAAATGCTTCATTCCTACGGGAAATCTATACTAATATTATAAAGAGGAAAGATTTGATTGTTTATTTGTTTGTATTGAATAGGCTCCGAAACTAGTGGACCGATTTGAAAAATTATTTTACCATTAGAAGCCGACATTATCCGTGATGAACATAGGATACTTTTTACCGAGGGAAAATGCTTCATTCCTAAGGGAAAACGGGTAATAGGACAACGGGTAGTAAGAATTATCTTTCCGTACTTATCTTTTCCCCATAACTTCTAAACGGCTGAACTGATTGGGTTGAAATTTTATATGGCTATTTCGATGGTTTAATGGATGATTTAAAAATACAATTGGACCCGGTAGGTGGCGCTGCTGTCGGTATATCTGTCAACTACTAAACGGCTTGAACGATTGGGTTTACATTTTGTATGTGTATTTCCATTCCATGGTTTCACAGACACGAATGTATTATTATGTTCTATAAAGTTACGCGGACGCAGTCGCGTGCAACAGCTAGTAGTGAATATATAGACGGAACCCATACAATATAAAAGCCGGATCTCGATTAGCCAACATTACATTGTTATCTTGGACAATAAACACGCCATTTTTTTTGAGCACCTTGATCCAATTTAAATTGCTAATAAAATGTATGACGATTAGCCACAAATAGATATACCGCTTATCACCATGTCACAACACACAGTGTACGAGTGACAGATTATCCTTTTTTACTATGTGGCAAGTGGAAACAACGAAATATGGGAATACTTATTTACTTGCACACCAAAAAAATTTAAATATAACCACAAAATCCCCCGTCGCGTCTGTCCGTCCGTATGTATGATGATCTCGAAAAGTACTACATTGATTTTTGTGCGATTTTTAACTATCGACAGAGTGATGCCCGAGGAAAATCTATGCCCTTACTAACATTATAAATGCGAATGTGAGTTTGTTTGTTTGTTATGCTTTCACGCAAAAACTACTAAAGCGATCACCATGAAATTTTGCACACACGTTGTCTGCGACATAGGGTATCTTTCATCCAGGAAAAAGTAATGTTCCCGAGGGATTATCTAAAATATAAAAGTGTAATTAACGCCTGGCCAACGTGTTATAGCAACAAGTTGTCAAGGGTTGTAATCGCTTTTATATTTTTAATTTATCATCGCGTTCTCAATTCGACGCGTATATTTTTTTTTATGTATGATTACGCATAACTTTTTACAGAGTGGTCCGATTTTGATAATTCTTTTTTTTATTTGAAAGGGTGTACCCCCAAGGTATCGTGTTTATAGTCTACTGAAAACTAAATTGAAGATTGTTACGACTCTTTTTCTGTATATATGTAAGTATGTTTTTCCTCCATAACTCTTAAACGAATTAACTGATTCTCATGAAACTTGGTAGATAAACATTTAGACGTACAGAACACAGGATAGATTACTTTTTCTTTTTCAACGCGGACGAAGTCGCGGGCACCAGCTAGTTATAAATAACATCCGTCAATGGACCTTTTTTGGTCCCATTTTAATTTGGAAAAAAAATTCCAACCCTAAGGTTAGGAAAACAGGGGATGATTGATTGTTCACTCACTGATTGTAGCGTATATTTGACACTAGCGATCCCCTCCCGTATTTGCACGGGTGCAATTTTGCACGACAGAGCGTCGCGTTGGTGCGAAACAGCTTGAATTTTCGCGGGCGTAGTTTTTATTTTGCGATAACCCCTAAGATATTAATTTAAATTGTATGATGTAAAGCCGCTAGTTTTTTTTTTTTTTTTATTAGAGATGGGTTTGCTCTTGGCCAACAACCAGCTTGGTAGCAAGGGAGAGGCCTAAGATGGAGCGAGCTCACCCAGAAGATGCCAATTCACTCGAACTTTGAAACGATTAGGGTTATATGAGCTCGGAAACACAGACGCAGACAGGGAGTTCCAAACCTTGGGAAATTAATAAATTTACTTTTATTTTAGATTTCCCGTAGGAATGAAGCATTTTCCCGCGGTAAAAAGTATCCTATGTTCATCACGGATAATGTCGGCTTCTAATGGTAAAATAATTTTACAAATCGGTCCACTAGTTTCGGAGCATATTCTATACAAACAAACAAACAAACAAATCTTTCTTCTTTATAATATTAGTATAAAGTAACAACTTTTATTTTTATAATATTAGTAAGTATCTAATATTTATATAAGAATATATTACTTCATAGACATAAAAAGCCAATTTAAACAAATGATTATCACCAACCTGATGTATTGTTATGACACCTGTATGTTCCGTCATATTATTATCTAAAAATAAATTATTAAGTACCACTAATATCACAGACTAGAGAAAATTACAAAAAAAAAGAAAAAGGAAAACATCAATCACACTGTATCACTGATCATCGTCGATGTCCAAATCGAACATTCTCGAGAGTCTTTCCAATAAACACCCCAAAATGTAATCGAAGATCTTATAAAAGAATATATTGTAATAGATTAATATCCAAGCGAGCTCGATAAGAAATCTCAAATCGAGCATCGAGCGCGACCTAAACACGACCGCTTGCGACGAAAGGCGCGTTGCAAATGACAATAGTTGACGTTGACGTTCTGAATACGAACGAAAAAAGGGTTCGCCGATTGATAAGGTGAGGTTAGAAGTTAGAGCACTTTACGCGGAAACTGCACGTTATTATCAATAGCGAAATAACCTCTGCGTCTGCGACATAAAATATGCGTGCGATGGTATCGTTGCGGTATTATCTAGTAATTTGAAGAAAATCATACCGGATATTATAATTATGCTAAGTAGACAGCAATCTTTGAGAGACAATATAAATCCTTACCTACTCGTACATATTATAAAATAAAAAAAAATCCTTCGCCGCGTCTGTCTGTTCGCGATAAACTCAATTTTTTTGTTTGCGATAATTTTGTATAGAACTTTTGTGGTTAAAAGCTTAAAATGATTAATAACACCGCGTAAGCCCTTTGTTTTGTTAGAGTAAAATCGTGTAAGTATTGAAAATGACCCCTTATCATACTTAAAACCTAATTTAAAAAATATCATAACTTACCCATATATATATGTACATACATACATTAATATTTTCATAATGCATGTATATACTAATATTATAAAGAGGAAAGATTTAACTGTTTGTTTGTTTGTTTGTATAGAATAGGCTCCGAAACTACTGGACCGATTTGAAAAAATCTTTTACCATTAGAAGTTGACATTATCTGTGATGAACATAGGCTACTTTTTACCGCAGGAAAATGCTTCATTCCTACGGGAAATCTAAAATAAAAGTAAATACTAGCAGCTTGGCCCGGGAGATAGCGCCATCTATCCAAAATACGGTAGATGGCGTTTTATACTTTTCTACGCGGACGAAGTCGCGAGCACCAGCTAGTATTGTATAAAATGTTAATGTAAAACAGTTTTTTGTCTCTCCTGAAAACTAAGGAAATCTGACTTGTGCGCTATTGTTAGCTAAGCGACGATATCGTGGTATTGATATCAGCCGTTTTGATCTCTTTGACCTGTTCTTTGTACGTATGCAACGTGAAGAGTATAAGTAATCTGTGGAACTTTCTTTCATGTACGGGATGCACATAAACCTAAGATAACCTTCAACGGTCTGCTTGCGTGTATTATCTCAATATAATAATAATAACAGCCTCGACCAACACCTCAAGAGGCTCTCACTATAGAAGGCTGGATCAAGGGACCAATACAGAAGGCGGTAGTAATACTTAGTCAATCTGGTCAGACTTGCAAATATATGCGCATATAAGTGCATTGACGTATTCGCCAGAATCTATTTTTCAATGCATGATTTAAACGTATACATAAATGATGGAACTTTAAAGGTTATTGAGTGCTTCTCTAGGAAAATCAAATTTTCTGAGAGCTATTGCACAATAAGAAAACAAGCCGTTGCACGCGAATTCGTCCGCGTAACTTTATAAAATACAGCCCATGTTACTCGTTGATAATGTAGCTTTATATGGGTGAAAGAATTTTTAAAATCGGTCCAGTGTCTTTGTATCTTACATAGACATAAGAAAATCTTAAAAATTCTTTCACCCATTCTAATGTATCCCGAGATTAGTATTTCTACATACAAACAAACATACAAAATCCGCTTCCTATGCCTTTTTATTGCATTAAAAATATTCGCACTTATAACAAGATGACAATAGATTAATAATTATTATAGAAAAGTTTAATATTCTGTAGTGGCCCCACTATGCTGCCCAGGGGAACCCCAAGCTTAATGATTAAGAATATGTACCTAACCTACATATTTCATTACTTTCCTTCTAGTATTATACAAAACGTAATATCTATACTCAAAATTATGTTATTTGTGAAATGAATTCCGGTTTCTCATATCCGATTATAGATAAAAATTCATGATATAAGATATCAAATGCTTAATCATTTCTGGCAAATTGTTCAAGCGTAAGTTTAATCGATAAGACTGACGTGATAATGGAAAAAATAAAAAAATAAAAAATCTCAGTAAACATTTGTACATATGTAAGTTATCCATCTTTGGACACGCTTGTCGAATATGTGTTATTTTTTTTTTGTATTTTTTTTTTCTTGTTTTTATTTCTGATTGTGTCCCAAAAATCAATAAGATATAAAAATATTAAAACAACACGTTCTTATCAGATTAAGACGAAAATGTTTGTCATTATTTTTTTCCGATTCACTATGCAAATCGGACGATGTGTGATAACAATGATTAGATGATTGGTGTTAATTTGATTAGCGTGCATTGGAGGTGTGTCTGTGACGTGCGAGAGTTTGTAAATATTTTGTACCTACACGAAAATCGCAAACTGTCAAGGGGTTGAGACATTCCCGATTTTTTTGTCCTGGGTCCCTTCCCAATCCCTGTCTGTAGTCGGCAGAGCCCACTTGAAGCGCCTGGGGCGTTGCTTGTGTTACTGTAGGCGACGGTAGCCAGTAGCCACATTTTTCTTACCTTCTAAATCAAGCAACAATCGAGCAGGGATATAATCAAAGTACCTACTAAAATTATTGGGGGGTTATCAACGAAATCGGTTTGTCCACGTGCGAGTCATGTTTTAATAGCAATCATACATATTAGTGATGTGCCGAATCGTTAAAAATATAGATCCGCGGATACGGATACGGATCAACTTTCTTATTCAATCGGTGTCGGTGTGCGTGACCTTGAAGCGATAGTTGACAATCATAAAGGCGCCAAATGTTTGATTTTATGGAATAAAAAAACAATCTGAATGGATTTTAATAGTTTTGTATTGCTACCTAATCAACCATGTGTAGAATTTCAGCTATGAATTAAAATTTAATAAGGGAAAAAATCCGTAAAAAATCTGCCAACGCCAATAACTCTTTTTAACAAAAAGAAACCGACTTATAACCGTTTTCTCATTGTCAGAGCTGGACCAAATTGAAATGGGACCACACGGGACCAGCACCAGCTTTTAAATAAAAAAAGAATCATTAAAATCGTTTCACCCAGTCGAAAGTCATGAGGTATGATTTTACAGACATTTAAAGTTCTCTTAAATATCGAGATCTCTACGCGTGACGTCACATTCCAACGGTCGCGTCGGTTCGCTCCAATATGGGAACGCGCGAACTGACCGAGAGAGCGTTTCATTATGACGTCACTGCACCGAGCGCAGGCCCGTGACATCCGCGTAGCGATCTCATTTTTAAAACGCCATATCTCAGAGACTTCTGAGATATGGCTGAGACTTTTGAATGAGATCGCGATGTTTAGTCAAACAATGTTCAAAATATTTTTTTTCACAGGTATTTATTATTTTCAATAGAGAATACGAGGAGTTAAAAATTAAAATTAGTGAACATTCTCCATTGAGAACTTCCTTCTTTTTTGGAAATTGGTTGAAAAGTCGCGATATCCGCGGATACGGATACGGATATCCGGCACATCACTAATACATACACATTATACATATTGTTACACTCATTCGGCGACATTGAATATGTCGACCTTAAACTTGGTAACCTCCGCACGTTATTGACATTAAACCCGTTTGACCGCTACGTACGCCTTACAAGGTGGACAAAGTCAGATGGATATATTATAATACAACACAGTGGCCTAATCATGGCCTAATAAAGTGTTTCACATACATACATGATAGCAGAGTGTTCGGAGTAGTATAAATAATTATGTTTTAGAGTAATGAGAATACTAGCGACCTGCTGTTGGCTTCGCACGTGTGCAATTTTTTTCCATCTATATCTATATAGGGTAAAATGACCTAATGTTGGCACCCGTCCAATTTATTGGCACCCTAAACATTTCACTAAAAAATAAGAAAACCATTCCATAAACTGTGTTCCCACAAAAAATAAATAAATCTTAGGTTTATGAGAATTATTAGCTAACGCTATAAACAGTCAAATGATTTAAAAATTGTCAAACTTTCAAATTTTATTTGAGTTGAACAATAAATAAATAGGTCGAAAGGTGCCAATAAATGGTCGTATTTCTTAAAGTGCCAATAATTGGGTATTTTCCCCTATATATATAAAATTCTCGTGTCACAGTGTTTGTAACCAAACTTGTCCGAAACGGCTTGAATTATTTTTATGAGTTATTTTTTGTATATTCGGTTCGATAGGTCTGAGAATAGACAGACTATCTTTTATATTCCTATGGCAAAACAACGATTGCCGGGTCAGCTAGTAATATGTGTATAAAAATGTTGTGTTGGTTTGTATATATGTGTCATTATAAACTCGAAAACTAGTGTTGAAAACTTGAAATTTTTACACAATAAATGCAATCCGCTTCAAGGATTGATCATGTCTATTTTTCTCGCGTAAATATAATCTCGATCGCGAGTGAAATTGCCTTTTTTACGGCGCCATCTGCCGAAAGCGAGGAGAACTAACTCGGCAAAGAGAAGCGCTGTCACATTTAAAGTGGAAGTTAGCCGAGCTAATATAGTCTATACTAATATTATAAATAGGAAAGGTTTGTTTGTATTGAATAGGCTCCGAAACTACTGAACCGATTTGAAAAATTCTTTTACCATTAGAAGCCGACATTATCTGTGATGAACATAGGCTACTTTTTACCGCGGGAAAATGCTTCATTCCTACGGGAAATCTAAAATAAAAGTAAACACTAGCGGCTTGGCCCGGGAGATAGCGCCGTCTATCCAAAATACGGTAGATGGCGTTTTATACTTTTCTACGCGGACGAAGTCGCGAGAACCAGCTAGTTTACTATAAAAATGTTTCTCGTTTAACGCTCTTTTTTTATTAGTAAAAACTGGATGAAAGATGAAACTAGATGCCTATCTACGAATGATAAATAAATATCTTCTAGTTGCACAGTAACTAATGCTTGTATTATGAATACCAGACAGTTGACGATTTTCTAAATACATACATACATATACATATTATAAACACAAAATATCCTTACAAGCCGCAAGAAATCTCCGGCATACACCGATGCACATTTCAAATGGTCTAGGACGCACAAGGATGGGATACCTGGAAAGGGATGGGACAAATATAGATATAGAAGTGGGTTCGATGAATTCAGAGAGAATATGTCACGCGGAACTTAAATTAAAAAACTTGATTTGTTGAATAGATACAGGTGAATTATTATATTAAGGTTTGAATGAAGGCGACACTTGTGGGGGCAATCGGCGCATGTGTACAATTGCGCACAAAATTGCTAAGGAAAATGACATTTCTTTTTTCTTATTTCGTAATTTTTCACCTCACTAACTTAACATTACAGGCAGTGTTGATATTCCTTCCATTAAATCGTCGTGCGATGTCTAAGAAGAACGTTTTTTTAGGCATTTATTCACCATGACGTATTACTAATACGATAAAACAATCTGTACGCAACAGTACCCGAGAGACTCGAGACGCGCGAACGCAGTGCGCGAGGGGAAGAGCGTCTGAGTCTACCAATAACGTGTCGGCACACGTTATTGGTAGACTCAGCCGCTCACGCTCCTCTGCCCCCTCAAACACCTAAAAATAGAATTCTGCGCACATTTGCCGAGAAGTCTTTATTCGCTATACGAACTATACTACTTGAAATTTTTTGTAAAGGGCACAATTTGAGTAGCATTAATCAAGCAAGGAATGAAATTGACACAAGATACTCGTAACATTTACTCGCCAATTAGCGTTACTTGAAATCAACACTTTACTTGTTTCTTTCACCAACAACAAGTAAAATGTTGATTAGTTACTTTCAGTAATAGTTTTATGTTTTATTAAATTATGCACTGTTTTACTGTATTATTCGATAAGCGTCAACACTTTACTTGTAGCTGGTGAAAGACGCCCTTATTCAATTTATGACTAGTACTAAAACAATTCTTACCTAACACCATATCGATTGCCAGCGTTTCCCACAACACTTAGAGATATACATAATATAGTTTATGTACTATATTCTATCTATAATATTAATTAGCTCTGTGTCACCGGACACTTGTCATGCTTTGTATGTCTGAAAAAAAAAAAAACAAAAAAAAATCAGCAGCAAGCCCTATAATACTAGCAGACCCCTATTATACATTATTATAGGGGCTCTATAAATTTTATAATATATATATCATACTAGCTGTTGCCCGCGACTTCGTCCGCGTTGAAAAAGAAAAAAGTAGCCTTGCCTGTGTCTGTACATCTAAATAATTTTTTTTTTATGTTAAGGTCGACAGACAGACTGACGGTCCACTTGATGGTAGGTGGCTACCGTCGCCTATAACACAAGCAACGCCATAAGTGGCACAAGTGCGCTGCCGACTCAAGAGAGACGTAGAGGGACAGAGCGTAGAGGGCTCTGGCATCCCTTACTCACTCATCGAAACACAACAGCACCTATGCTGTTATTTCACGGTAGTATTCTGTAAGGTGGTGGTTACTGCCGTCCAAATAACCACTACTGAATTTCAGTATATAAGTTCAGAGATATTGCGCCATCTACACAATATCACTGAAACTAGAATATGTTACGTAATAACACATATTCGCGAACATAGATGGTGCTGATATTAATTCGTTATGAAATGTGGTTTTTTTTTTTACTATGTATTTTATAAATAAAACAACTAAATAAATCTTTACAATGAATTACAATAGTGCTAAAAGTGAATACACTAGACTAGGTAAATAAATTGGCTTTTAAACTACACTTATCTGATAAGATTCAATTCAAAACATTATGTAAAGAGGAATCTCATAGACTAAGGATTATTAGCGCAGACCTCCAATTAGGTTAATTACTCTATGTGGCAATAAAGTCTAGTGCACACTGTGGTGCGTGGTGCGTTTTAAAATTGGCATCAGTTTAAACACTTTAAAAACCGCTTTATTATAATGAAATTTATTATTATAATAAGGCTGACTGCCTCAGGGTTAAGGATAGGGGATAGGGGATAAGGGATAAGGGATAAGGGCAAGGAGATAAGCTATTATTTTAAAAATGTAAGATTCCATCATAAGACACCGACAATTATGAATGGCAAATTACCTCCATTCAACTAAAGCATAGAATATTACAGAAGCAGTCTTCAGTCTTTGGCGTAATTGCCTTTATCAATAAAGGCAATTACGCCAAAGATTACGCCCGGTTTATTGCAAGTAGCGAGTGTAGATTTGAATCTACACTCGCTAATTGCAATAAACCGGGCCACCCGCTACTTCTACTTTGGAACTCTGATTAGGTTTTCTTAAAAAGTATTAAAACTTACAACTATCAAAGTTATACCTACAGAAAATGCGTTTCATGACGATTGGGTATAACTTTCTGTATACCCAATCGTATAGTTATAGTTTTTGAGAAAATAGAATCAGAGTTCCAAGGTAGCGAGTTGCCCGGTTTATTTGCCGTCGAGTGTATAAATTTCCCACCTAAGAACATGATTTGTCCTTTCTACACATAACTTATTCTATGACATCTTGATTTCTTTGAGATAACATTGTAACCTCAATAGGTTGATTTAAATCTATTTATAATAATACTAACAATAAAACACAATTGTTGTTTGTTAAATGTGTTTGAGTGTTTGTTAAGTTACTGAGATTTTTCTTTCATAATATTTAACTAGTTGACCCTGTGAACTTATACTTATACTGCTTAAGAATAAAAAACCCGTTCCATACAAATTTTCTTAAGGATAACTTTTTTGTGAACGTTTCCATTGTTGTAATAGTTAATCCGCTATTAGGGGAGTGGACAAATTAAAAAAAAATCAAAGATTATAACCATCTGTTTTGATCTTTTAGCCGCCAGTCGGATATATATCCAACAATTACTTTTGTGTCCATTTCACCAGCCATATATATAATACAAGTTCCAGCTACTTGTATAATGTTTATTTTTAAATCATCTCAGCCGCAGGACGTCCACTGCTGGACATAGGCCTCCCCCAAAAATTTCCAATTGGACCGGTCAGAAGCAGCCTGGATCCACCGTCGACCTGCGGCCCTTATTAGGTCGTCTGTCCACCTTGTGGGTGGACGTCCTACGCTGCGCTTTAATTAATTTTTAAATCATTGCGTTGCTTTCTCTTAAAAAACGAATTACGAGTCAAGCTTTAAGGGCACAACATCTCCTACAAAACCAACCCTTTAATTAACCGCTTGGTTTGTATGAGTTGTCGTGTCTCTAGCGCCTGACTCGTAAATTATTTTTATTTTATTTTTAAAGAGAAAGCAACTCAATGATTGAAAATTAACATTAACTATACAGGTAGAGAAATTTGTTGTATATATCCGGCTCTGGCGAAATGGACACGAAATTAATTGTCAAATAAATCCGACTCTGGTGGCTAAAGAGTTAAGGGTTACAGCTCTTGGACCGAAAAAGAGGAATTTCGACAAGATAAGGATGGTAACCAGTTTAAACAGTTATCCGTCTGAATGTCCGATTCAGACGTATAATTGGTTGACTTAGCCAGCTACCATCAAGTGGACAGTCAGCCTGATGACCTTAATATCTTAAGTTATTAAAAAAATACAAGTGACAAAGCAGTTTTTTTATTGCGGATGTAATTTAAGGGGTTACGGTAAATATAAGATCTTTGATGAGATAATAAAATAACAAATTTAGATAAGAATATAAAATAACATTGAGGGTTTCGAGAGATAATATTCAACTGTAATTGTTATTTATATGGTTTAAATTATAAATTGACAAATTCTAACACAGTTATAGAAGGTCATAAGTATTACAAAGTCCGAACAACATGTTCGCATAACTGTTTTTCAAGCAAAGTAGACCGCGGCCTACTACTGCTTTAATTTTGCGAAATTATCTTCAAATTGGTTGTTGTTAAATTATGATATTTTAGACTCTTACCAATTAAAGTATCACATATCGTATTTTCATCTAAAAAGATCACAATATTTTAATATAATTTAAAATAGATAAAAACGAACAAATATAAAATTAATTTCAATGCAATAAGCAATAATCAACACGCAACTCAACTCAACTGACAAGTTGACAACTGAAAGTTGTATAGCAGAATATAGTCTGTGTTGATATCACCCCCATCACCCCCATCTTGCCTCCATCACGTTGCAGCAGCTAGGGTTGCAGAGTAAAAATAGTCTTTAACTTTGACAGAATATCAAAATATGTTAACCCGGTACACACTCTCGCGAAGTTCCTCGACGAAGTATTCCGGAAAGTTGACCGAAGTGTGTAATATGACGTTATTAAGCACTCGTTCTACTAAGTAAGGCGAGAAGGCGAGGTGCCCGCCACACTCAAGTATTCGCTTCGCCTCGCCCAACTTCGCGAAAGTGTGATGCTGAAACAAAAAAACCAAGACACAAGTGCTGTCAGTATATATTATAAGTTACTCTATGAGAGCTGTGCTGTGGTCTGTGGTGCTTCTAAACCATCCTTTTTGCTTTTAACAATAGAAATTGTGCGACATCGCCATTGTATCATTGTAAAAGAATCGAAAATTCGTTTATTAATAATTTTAACGACCTTTTACCAATTTTTCATCACACGCTTATTTCTATTCTCATTGTTTATAAAGTTTATATCCTTATTTTAAAATGACTTTACCGGAGAATCGTATCCCGGAGGAGAAGCTCCCACAATGCTGGTCCGACGACATTAGAATGAATGCGCTTTTCGCACCGTTCCGTTTGAGGACAGCTAATCCTGAATCTTGGGAGATGAAGATGAAGTTCTGGTCGGACATGTTGAGGCAATGGTGTAGACACAAAAGAGATCCTATATTGTCAGCGGCCGACGCAAAATTTGCTTTTCAGAGGAAAGGACGAACTCCCGTTTGCGTCGATATAGTTGTGGAAGAAATGATTCGGTGAGTTTACTTTTTATAAATGATATTTCATTTCTTTTAAGCTTCCTAAGTTTCCCGTAATGTGATGTAATACAATGAATACAAACACCTTTTGTTTGTAGCTTTTCGGAAGCTAAAAAAAGACTTGCTAAAAATATCCGCGTTGCATTGTACGTCGAGACATGTGTATTTGGTATGTCTGAAATTTTTTTGTTCCTCATTTTTTTTCAAGTTTAATCTCTTCTAATATTATATTACGAAATTTACGAATCTTGTAACATTTGTATTTGTACTTTGTTATTGAATCTTGAATCTTGTTGAAATCGTAAGCGTTCCTATTTTACTATATAAAGCAAAACAATATAAATACAAAGGAAGTATTTAAAATAGATTACCCAAAATGACACTTTTGATGATAATTTTGTTGAAGTATTGTATTGTATCGGCTACACTCGACCACTCGTTGCATATCGAGTGCTGACACTGCATAAATATCACATTTTGATATCACGAGAATACCAAATGTTGAGATTAGTTGATATCAGCCATATCGAGTTTGAATCAGCTTCCAGATTTATTATTAGTATTGATTTATCAATTTCAATTCTTCTCCAGGAACGGTGAAATGTGTATGCTGTCGAAATATCAACAAATCCTCCACAACGGCCCTGAGGGCTGGATGCGATGGGGCGCCAGGCTCGCCTTCAAGCCGGCGGCTTTCGCTTTGACTGCGGTGAGCTCTCTGCTACCGGCGCGTCAGGCTATCGACGGAGACGGACTGCCGAAAGCGAGCATAGATCCAACACAGAGATTCGTGCTTGAATCTGCAGTACAGGTTCGTTTTTCGACAGACTTCCAAAAAAGGAGGAAAGTATCAATTCTACTGTATTTGACAGCTGGTGCGTCCCGTGTGGTCCCATTTCAATTTGGTCCAGTTCTGACAATGGCATCCATGTGAAAAAGTCACGGAAAAAGTTTGAAGTCGGTTTTTTTGTGTTAAAAAAAGTTATTTATAAAACACTTCATAAAATACTAGCTGTTGCACGCGACTTGATCCATGTTACTCGCTGATAATGTAGCTTTCTATAGGTTCTATAGTTTTTTTCTTTATCCTTACATATTATAAAACAAACTCCTCCCCCGCGTCTGTTTGTTCACGGTGATAAACTTACAAACTACTGCACCGAGTTTCAATGCTGTTTTCACCAATGGATGGAGTGGTTCTCGAGGAAGGTTTTATTATATAACTAGCTGTTGCCCTATGACTTCGCCCGCTTAACTTTGTAAATTATATACTAAAACCTTCATCGAGAACTGCTCTATCCGTTGGTGAAAACAGCATGAAAATCGGTGCAGTAGTCTTTGAGTTTATCGCGAACAAACAGACGCGGCGGAGGACTTTGTTATAATATGTAAAAATAAATCATAACTTAAATCAAATTACAAATTAAGAAATGTATTGCTAATTAATGAAATAAATTGAATTTTCATTCTTCAACTGACTAATGTATAGCAACAGTGGATTTAAGACAGTCAAGTCTGTAATTAATATTCATTTATTGTTCTAGGAACAAGCGATGGCATTTCTAGAAAAGTACCCGTCCGGTATAGAGAGACTGGGCACTATCGAAGAGCTCATGAGGATCACAGCCTGGCAGGGCTCCAGGGAGACGTTTGAAGTGATCCTAGGCTATTTGGTGTCTCAAGCGATGGCTGTCAAGAAAGGGGATGTCGTTAAATTGGGTAAGATTCATCTTCATCATCATCATCATCATCATCATTAAATCATCATCATTAGATGACATCTGTCCATAATTTCCCATTAGGTACAGTCGACCCTTGGCCTTTATCAGGTCGTCTGTCCATAATTTCCCATAAGGACCAGTCGACCCTTGGCCTTTATCAGGTTGTTCAGTTATATTTCATGGAATTTTTCTTCACTGTTTCGTAACCAGTTATTAATCAAGCCAATTTTAACACCAGATCTGCAACTACGTTTCATAACCAGTTTTAATCGCGAAAATTTTAACACCAGATCTGCAACTACGTTTCATAACCAGTTATTAATCTAGCAAATTTTAACCAGATCTGCAACTACGTTTCATAACCAGTTATTAATCGACTAAATTTTAACCAGAACTACGTTTCATAATCAGTTATTATTAATCAAGCAAATTTGAACACCAGATCTGCAACTACGTTTCATAACCAGTTATTAATCGACTAAATTTTAACCAGAACTACGTTTCATAATCAGTTATTATTAATCAAGCAAATTTGAACACCAGATCTGCAACTACGTTTCATAACCAGTTATTAATCGACTAAATTTTAACCAGAACTACGTTTCATAATCAGTTATTATTAATCAAGCAAATTTGAACACCGGATCAGCAACTATGTTTCGTAACTACCCTTCGGCCTCTCGGGTAAATTGAATGTTTCTCTTCAACAGCCGAACCCAGTAAGAAGGTATCTTCGGTGACCGAATCCGACGAAGCTCTAGTGAAATTGTTGTCGACCGAGACGCGACTGGAGAACGAGGCGACGCGATTGTCGCGCGACATTGTCGCGACAGAGGCAGACGCCAAAGCCGCCCTGCAACTCGGAAACAGACTCGCTGTGAGTGTTTATTATTTTATTTATTTAATAACTGGTGTCTCCCTCCGTCAGCTTTTACAAGATCTCTGATCTGCGTCAGAGAAACCCTAGCCAATCTCTTTATAACATTACATAAAATTACATTTTTTACATGAAATAACTCTAAAAACAAATTAGGGATAAGGGAGGGATGGGTTTAATGGGCTCTGGCATCCCTTACTCACTCACCGAAACACAACAGCACATATGCTGTTATTTCTCTCGTACGGTGGTATCTCGTAAGGTGGTGGTTACTGCCGCCAGACGGGCCGCCCAAATGACTGCGAAACGCGGTGTGCCCTACAACTATAGGTCGAGTAGCGAATAAAGACTTCTCGGCAAATGTGCGCCAAGAACTCTGTTTTTAGGTGTTTGAGGGGACAGAGGAGCGTGAGCGGCTGAGTCTACCAATAGCGTGTGCCGACACGTTATTGGTAGACTCAGACGCTGTTCCCCTCGCGCACTGCGTTCGCGCGTCTCGACTCTCTTGGGTACTGTTGCGTACAGATTGTTTTATCGTATTAGTAATACGTCATGGTGAATAAATGCCTGAAAAAGACGTTCTTCTTCGACATCGCACGATGATTTAATGGAAGGAATATCGACACTGCTTGTAATGTTAAGTTAGTGAGGTGAAAAATTACGAAATAAGAAAAAGAAACCATTTCCTTAGCAATTTTGTGCGCAATTGTACACATGCGCCGATTGCCCCCACAAGTTTCGCCTTCAAACCTTAATAATAGATTATTATACTAATGCTCCTCTTGATATCGATGATGTGAGATATTGACGTGGTCTTGTTTTGGTGGCAGGCGAAAAATCACTTGCGCAAGAAACACAAGTTGCAACAGCGCACCGAACAGATCCACAGCACACTGGAGAACGTTCAGCACTTGCTTCATCAGTTGAGACAAGCGGACACAAACACGGTCATCCTGGACACTTACAAGTGAGTCGATCAATCAATCAAATCAATACGACTGTATTACGATGCTCCAATAGGATAAATACTCATTCGCGACTCATTGAGTAGAGTTGCATACTCAGATACTCACACTCGTCACTCGCGACAGAGTTGCATACTCATACTCGTGACTCACGAAAAAGTTGCATACTCTTTAGCGACTGTATACTGTATTATTATTATGTTAGCGTCTGCTATTTATGTAGAGTGTAGACTGAAGTTGATTAAAAAGTTGATTGCCCTGTGACGTTTCAAAAAAGGTGTTATTCCGTTTATCCACTCTAATGGGGATACTCGGAAACGCATGTCTTAGAATACACCCTAGTCAGGGTGGATAAAGGGAATTTATTTTTGATTAATATTCCGCTTTTTCACCTTAGATACAGTTCAACAGAAAAGCGGTAATAATTTTCAATATTACTTGGAGTATTTTTTTTTTGTAAAAATAGCTCTCCACCACAAAGGAGTATGGGCAAATCAGTAATTTAGTCGACACTAATGTTTTGAGAATTTTTATTTGTAGATAGATTTTATAATTTGTAGTTTTTGTCGTTTTTTGTTAATCCGAGATATTGCACATCAACTAAAAGTTATGGAATGCATCTAGAAAATGTCCTACATTTTAGTTCGCCATTAAGTAGACATCATTGTCTGTCTTGAACGTCGATCGACTGTCTTCTAACGCTGTTGATCTGTTGTCTGTTGATTTTAGTAAACGCATTTTTTTTCTGTACTACAACTGTGTTTGTCACAAACTTAATATTTTTCAATTATGACTAGTAATTTTACGATGTTTGACTTTAATTAATTTAATTTTTAATTTTTTTAAATTTTGGAACTTCATTTAACAAATTTATATCTTGAGAACAGACATTGCCATGTATTTGTAAATAGTCGCGCACAGGATCAAGTGAACTGACTTGACTACATAGTTAAATGCCACGATAAGAGTTATATCAATAGTGGATATGACTGTACTCCGTGTTTATCCACCCTGGCTAGGGTGGTTTCTCGGTCATGCGTTTCAGAGGTGAATTATTTGGAGTGGATAAACGGAATAACCGGTGTTCATTCGTTCAGATTCATTCAGTGGGATGGTATTGAAAGTGTATCAGTCAGTTGAACGAACGTCCCCTAGAATACAGGTCGCGTAGTGTGCAATACGCCATAACAAATGTATACATGTGCCTATTCGACTAGTCGCTTGTATCGAAGGACCAAACTGTTGAAGCCCTCTTAAATGCGTCTTAATTGAAAACCAAACGTCTCCAGGAGCAGTTCGGAGGCAATGAAACGTGGTATGAAAGAGGAAGGGCTCTCGGAAGACGCCGTTCTCGACACTATGGACGAATTGAAAGAGGTCAGTCGGTGTTGTGTTTATAAATTTATATTTATATTTATATAGATTGTACAAGGCCATATATTATTATTATGTAGTTCCAGTTAGGCAACACTTGGCGGATCACTGATGCCGCCGCAATGATGACCCTCATTAGTCGCCAGAGTCGGATTTATCCGACAATAATTTATTTTCGTGTCCATTTCGCCGGAGTTGACATTCGCGTGCGCGCAATTGGGATTTTGAAAAAAAAAAAAAATTGATTTTTTTATGTATTTTAAAACTTTATTATTCTTAAGTATGGGAGAACCAATCACATGGCAGCAGCGTATTAACCGTCGTCGTGTTACACGGGTTTTTATTTTTCAACGCGGACGAAGTCGCGTACAGCAGCCAGTCTTGAATACAACCTAAATCTCTCTTTTTTTTCTCCCACTTAGGTGTTACAAAATTACAACGACATTGAGAAAGCACTGGCCGGTTCCACTGACGATTTGGACGCCGAGGAATTGGAACAGGAGCTGAGGGATTTGCTCTCGGGTGCCGGAGGTGCCTCGCCTTCCGGTGGAACACCAGCCAAGGACGAAAACAAGAGGGGCGAGGGTGAGTTTCGTTTTGAGACTTTTTTGTTGTGGCAATTGTGGCGTATTTTGGATAAATGACGCTATCACCCGAGCCAAGCCGCTAGTGTTTACTTTTATTTTAGATTTCCCGTAGGAATGAAGCATTTTCCCGCGGTAAAAAGTAGCCTATGTTCATCACGGATAATGTCGGCTTCTAATGGTGAAAGAATTTTTCAAATCGGTCCACTAGTTTCGGAGCTTATTCAATAAAAACAAACAATCAAATCTGTCCTCTTTATAATATTAGTATATAGATAAGCCTGCCGGTTAATTGAGTTTCTACTGTGTTTCAATTTAAATGACCACTCTCGTCTCACTTGCAATTTGTGAACACAGTACCAAACCTTCCAACGCCCCCAAGAGAGAAACCGGAGAGCAGATCGCCGGATTTCTTTTTCGACGGAGAACAGAGGATGATCGAGGAGCTGAACAAGCTCAGCGTCGATGACTCGAGTCCAAGGGACAAGGGCAGGAGAGTCGAGAGGCCGGTCGCCGTTGGCGTCGAAGGTGAGACACATTATACACATGCGTACATATAGGACGAATAAAGACTTCTCGGCAAATGTGCGCAGAACTCTATTTTTAGGTGTTCGAAGGGGCAGAGGAGCGTGAGCGGCTGAGTCTACCAATAGCGTGTGTCGGCACGTTATTGTATTGGTAGACTCAGACGCTCATCCCCTCGCGCGCTGCGTCCGCGCGTCTCGTGTCTCTCGGGTACTGTTGCGTACAATTTGTTTTATCGTATTAGTATAGGGTTTTTTTTTTAATCTTGGAAGTGTTTTTTATGGTGTTTTAAAGCTAAATTAGTTAGGAATGGTTGTTAGCTTTATAAAAATATAGTTTTTATGTCTAGGAAATCCATTCACAATTAATTTTATAAACATTACATTGTGTTTTATAACACATTTTGAAATGAACCAGAGTCATAAACATTACAAAATCTAACCTATTTTGTTACCAATCGTACTGCTACAGCCAGTATTACGGGTGGGCTCGCTCCGCTGCGCTCCGCTCGCATTAATTTTCATAACATTCCGGAACCTAACCTAACCTATTTGTTTCCAGTGCAAGTAAGTATTGTAACACATTTTGTAATAAGCGCACAATTGTTATGTTATTATGTTTTAAAATGTTTATAAAAATAATTGTGAATGGATTTCCTAGGCATAAGAACTATATTTTAATAAAATTAACAAGCATTCTTAACTTATTTAGTTTAATGTAAAAAACGGTTACAAGATTCAAAAGCCAACTCTAGTATAGTTCGTGTAGCGAATAAAGACTTCTCGGCAAATGTGCTCTATTGCAGAACTCTATTTTTAGGTGTTTGAGGGGACAGAGGAGCGTGAACGGCTGAGTCTACCAATAGCGTGTGCCGACACGTTATTGTATTGGTAGACTCAGACGCTCTTCCCCTCGCGCACTGCGTTCGCGCGTCTCGAGTCTCTCGGGTATTGTTGCGTACAGATTGTTTTATCGTATTAGTAAATACGTCATGACGAATGAATGCCTAAAAAAACGTTGTCCTTCGACATCGCACGATGTTTTAATGGAAGGAATATCAACACTGCCTGTAATGTTTTAAGTTAATGAAGTGAAAAATTACCAAATAAGAAAATAAAATGTCTTTTACTTAGCAATTTTATGCGCAATTGTACACATGCGCCCACAAGTGTCGCCTTCAAACCTTAATATAATAATTCACCTATACAAGAAAAACATAAATCAGCAAAAAAGTCTTCTTTGCATAGTCAAATTCACTTACCAGTTTCGTTTAATTGTTGCGCTATTTCACCCCATTTCTGGTCCTGTTTGTTTCTATTGCTATGGTCGGAACGTGTCTAGTGGTCATAGAGACACGGATTACATTACATTGAACAAGTTTGATGATTTTTATACATATTTAGATCTAGATCGTCCGACATTTAACTTTTATAATAAATACACGACCACGTCTAAACAAAATGGCGGCTGAGTTGCGGCACGACGCCCCTTCGCGACGCTTTAAATTTGTGCCTTTAAGCAAAGCAATTTTTTAAGTAATTTTTTTCGAAATTTCAGTAAAAGAACCGCAAGCAAGAAAACAGAGTCAGCTCTGGTATCCGCCGTCCAATCAGTGTTTGCATCCGACCACCACTTGGGACAACAACAACGGATACGGAGAGTTGAGACAAGACGATAGAATACATCCAGGTATTTGTGTATACCAACGACAACTTCCAAAAACGACAACTTTAAACTTTAAAAAAATGGCATTCTCCAAAATATTATACACTAGCAGGCGCCCGCGACTTCGTCCGCATTGAAAAAGAAAAAAAATAGCCTATTCTGTGTCCCGTACGTATAAATGTTCATCTACCAAGTTTAACATGAAAAATCAGTTAATTCGTTTAAGAGTTATGGAGGAACATATATACATACAATACAATACCTACACTTAGCTGTTGCACGCGAGTTTGTCTGCGTAAATTTAATAAAATATTGCCTATGTCACTCGCTAATAATGTATTCTCTATAGAATATTTTCATATAGCTAGATTTGGTCGCTGACGTTATTATAATATTATATCGTTGGCATTTTTGTTTCAGGTCAACCTTTAAATATTGACTTCACTAAACCACCAACGTTGTACTCGGACGAGTTCGCCGTCAAAGATCACAAGCTGTCGTCCGGCGTTTGGCTCTACAACGCCGACAACAACAACCTAAGGCAGTCGCACTTTGAAAGGTGACAAATTTATTATTATGTCTCCTCTAGCCGTGTTTCAGTGCTCTCCTAGAGGTCAGTACTGAATATACGCACTCGGCGTACTGCTGTAGTGCTGACCGTACGCACGCGTATTGCTACCGCGGACGGTCGTGCGTATCGTCAGGAGAGCGTGTGGCATAGGTCGCCGGCGCACGGTACACCGGCTCACCAGCGTCCGCTGTGTTTACGCGTGTACCGATATCGTTCATCTGGAACTTATGTGCTCAGCTGCATGCTAAATGGAACAATGAGAGCGCGCGTGAGAAACACTGGTTGCGGGCGTACGCTTCATATACGCTCATGTGCCGGATATCCGAGGGAGAAGAAAGAGCCGTGTCCGTTACTTTTTGGGACGAGCCCGTTCGTTGGACGAGTGGCAAGGGTGCTTGCAAGGTTCGATTCACGGCGGGGTCTACTTTGGAAATTTTAATGTAATTTTTAAAATTGACTGGCCTGGACTTGAAAAGTAGTGGTAAGGCACAGGTACGCGTTTGCGTGTGATGTTGTGTTTCGGTGAGTGAGTAAGGGATGAATGCCAGAGCCCATTAATTAATCCCCCATCCCTCCCTTATCCCTTTAATCCTTAATCCTTTTATGGTCGGCAGCGCAATCAAACGTAGTATGAGTTAGTTTGAGTTATATGAGCACACGGAAAGCGTAAAGAAATGAGTAGAGATGTAGGTGTCTTTTTCGAAAAAACAAAAACGGAGGAGGTACTCAATTCGATGTGTATATATTTTTTTTTAATGTATGATCACGCATAACTTTTGACAGGGTGGTCCGATTTTGATAATTCTTTTTTTATTTGAAAGGGTGCACCCCCAAGGGGGTCCCATTTTAATTTGGAAAATAAATTCCAACCCTAAGGGTAGGAAAACAGGGAATGATTCATTGTTCACTCACCGATTGTAGCGTATAACCACGCATAACTTTTTACAGAGTAGTCCGATTTGGATAATTCTTTTTTTAATGGATAGGTTATACCTCGAAGTTGGTCTCATATAAATTTGGAAAAAAAAAACCTACCCTAAGGGTGGGAAAATTAAAAATTAAACATGTAGTAAATATTAGATTATAGCCACAAAAAAAATATAAAATAAAACTTTTTAACAAAAAATAAAACCGCCGAAAAAACTGAAAAACAAAATAATCTTATTTTTCCGGCGCCGCTTAAAAATATCTTATAGTCGGCGCCAAACAAGCAAAAATTACTTAAAGAGTGATGCGCGGCGGTGACTCAAAATTACTTTGGTTTTAATTTGTTAATTTCTTCTTCTATCGTTACAGTCCAGATAAGTCGAGTGTCCAATCAACGGACAGCAGACCGTTCCAAATGGCACCGGGCGGTGAGAGGAAACACACTCACCAGTCGTGGCCAACGGACGAGGAGCCCTCCACCGAGGACCTCGAGAGGAGACTCAGAAACTTGAGAGGTTTCAACTTATAATAGTGACATTGCGGTGTGTTTTAAAAGTGTTAAGTGTTTTAAGTGATTTTTAAAGTGTTTATAAACAAGTGTCTCAGAACATAGGTGAGTGTTTTATATATAAATAATTATTTTAAAAGGCAAGTTTCATAATGGCTCAAAAAAATTTTTTTTTTCAAATTAATTAATTAATAAAAGTTTGAAAAAATATTAAGCGACTAATAAACAAATAAATAATTATGTAGTCAAAAATAGTAAAAAAAAAAAAACAATAATAAATTATATTTTCATACATTTTCATTTCGTTGTTAATAGGTTAGGTATGAAAAATCGTCTAAGACTTTGTCTCACTAGAGCTTATAAAATATGTATAAAACACACTACTTTTTGTTTTTTTCGAAAAGACTCAGTAGTTGTGATTTTACAGACATTTAAATTTCTCTTAAATGTCGAGCGCTCTAACAGGCGCTGGGCGCCCGCGTGACGTCACATTCCAACGGTCGCGTCGGTACGCGACCGAGACCGTTGGATTATGACGTCACCGCACCGAGCGCAGGCCCGTGTGACATCCCGCGTCGCGATCTATTTTTTTTTTAAAACGCCATATCTCAGAAACTAAAAGATGTATCAAAACATTTTTTTCACAGGTATTTATTATTTTCAATAGAGAATAATAATATGTAGAGTTCAAAATTAAATTAATTTTTTTCTGTCTGTACCGACTGATCAATAAAATGTTGATTTGTGGAATTCTTAAGTTCTTCTGTCTGTATATACAGACTGACTAATCTGAATTTTCTTTTTTTGAAAATCTAATACATCTTCAATTAACATTATTATTGTTGTTCATATTTATGTTGGCGACAGTATTATTCCCTATCTATGTGTATGATTATTTGTAAGTTATCATTATTTCTTGATTGGTAGTTCAAATTCAATAATCTGTAACAATAAACAGACCGGTATTTGACATATTCTGCATTCATTACATATTAAAATAGTGACACCAAAAACTGAGGAATGTATCCAGGTGATGGAACATACTCCGAAGGCGAAGTGATTACTTCGATTTTGCGGATATCTTTTCCCAATATTTCCAAAAACCCTATCAGCTGGTAACTGGGAATACGAGTTCAATTTTGTTTATTGATTTATTATCCAATATCCATAGACAGCACATAGCCATTGAGCTGTTTTTATTTTGACCTCCACATCCATCTGCCAATAGACGGATGTGAGTGAGATTTGTCAGGTCGCTTTTGTTTAATCTGTCATAAACGGTAGATGCTATTTCATTCGCACCTTTTGCAAATTCATCCTCGGTTCAGATATGTATCTTTATTTAACGTGTCTTTGGATGATCCCAGAATTACTGAAAAATTATACAGATAAGCTGTCTACTAACTATAGTAACATCTTTGATCCGGAACTTTAGGCAAGACTAAGTTTTTCTGGCAATCAAAAGAAAATGTTTGCCATTCCTTCGTTTTTTTTTTCTGAGTAGATTAAAGAATGCTCTGTGTATTCTTTTTTCTGTCATGAGCTGTACTTTTAACGATGGGTCGTTTTCTATTTTAAGTTTCTCACTCAATTCTATGTATTTTGAACATCGGTTTGGGCTCCCGAAACCGAGATTAAAATCTGTGTTGAAGATTAACCTGAAGTACGATGATTTTACAGTATGGTCGGGGTTTCGTGCCTTATAAAAGTTGTATAATTTATTAAATATTTATTTACGTTGCGTCGAACTTCGGCAATAATGTGATTCGATACATTTCAATGATTCAACACGTCGCTGGTCGAAAGGTCGAAGGTCGTCGATAGCGTCGATGTGGCGACAAGGTGTGCTTGGACGTAGATTAAACGGGTTGCCTCCGCCATCCGGATACTTTTGGTATACACCTCTTCCGTAAGGCTTTCCTCGCAATGCAAGCATAGACTTCTACACCAGTCAGAGGGGATCGGCCTCGCCTTCGCCTGCTGACCTTTGGTATACACCTCTTACCTTTGGTCCACCTTTGGTATAACAAAATTCTTTTATTTTTGACACATGTGACTTAAATGTTTCTATGAAACGTTCCGCAGCTCCATTAGTAGCTGGGTGATAAGGTGGTGAAAAGGTGTGTTTCAAATTTATGATCTCGCAATATGTTTTAAATTGTAGACTTGTAAATGTTGGTCCATTGTCGGTTACCAAATGTACCGGATACCCAAACCGTGAGAATACCTTCTTAAATATTTCTATTGTTTTTGTTGTCACTATGTTTGACATTTCATATATTTCAGCCCATTTGGAGTAACTGTCAATTATAACTAAATACATCTTGTTAAATAATGGTCCTAAGAAATCAGCATGTATACGGTACCATACTGATGGTGGTGATGGCCATGGTTTTAGCTGACATTTTTGAGGGTTTTTAGCATTTTTCAAGCATATTAAACAACTTTTTGTTATATTTTCTATGTCTATGTCTAGTTTTGGCCACCAGAAGAAAGAACGTGCCAGCTGTTTCATACGAACCGTTCCAAAATGACTTTTATGCAGCTCTTCCGAAACTGGTTCTCTTAATTTTTCTTGTAATTGCTTTTTATATAAGCTATAAATCCATGAACGTCCTGTAATGCTTATTTCTGTGTCCGTATCAGACTCATGTTCACTATTTTCAGTAATTTCTTCTGTTTCTGAACTAGATGACAATGACATTAGTTGACGTTTAACGTAAACAATAGTGAAGTTCTCGAGGTCACTGATCACTTGACGTTGTCAAGATGGCGGACTAACACTTAGATAATGCGTTAACTTCACTTTGATGCTATCTTTTATCTTGGAATTTTTGCAATTTTCTATTTTCTCGTCGCCAATTATTGTATCTTAAATTAAATCGCCAGATTAATTAACTAAAAGATTTATTGAGCACACGTTATACAACCGACTGACACATTCCCAGAGGGGGGAGGAAGAGAGACACACACCCGAGTGACAGCTGCAATGTTGCCAGCAGTATTAATACATAAAAATTGTTCAGTGGTGCTTGGTGTAGTAGAAACCGATGCATTAAACCTCGCAATGCAAGCAAAGAGTTCTGCACCAGTCAGAGGGGATCGGTTTCGTCTTCGCCTGCTGACCTTACACCTCTTCCCTAAGGCTTTCCTCGCAATGCAAGCATAGACTTCTACACCAGTCAGAGGGAAATGGCCTCGCTTTCTCCTGCTGACCTTTGGTATACACCTCTTTTCCCTAAGGCTTTCCTCGCAATGCAAGCATAGACTTCTACACCAGTCAGAGGGAAATGGCCTCGCTTTCTCCTGCTGACCTTTGGTATACACCTCTTCCCCAAGGCTTTCCTCGCAATGCAAGCATAGACTTCTACACCAGTCAGAGGGAAATGGCCTCGCTTTCTCCTGCTGACCTTTGGTATACACCTCTTCCCCAAGGCTTTCCTCGCAGTGCAAGCATAGACTTCTACACCAGTCTAGAGGGGATCGGCCTCGCCTTCGCCTGCTGACCTTTGGTATACACCTCTTCCCTAAGGCTTTCCTCGCAATACAAGCATAGACTTCTACACCAGTCAGAGGGGATCGGCCTCGCCTTCGCCTGCTGACCTTTGGTATCTAGAGGGGATCGGCCTCGCCTTCGCCTGCTGACCTTTGGTATACACCTCTTCCCTAAGGCTTTCCTCGCAATACAAGCATAGACTTCTACACCAGTCAGAGGGGATCGGCCTCGCCTTCGCCTGCTGACATTTGGTATACACCTCTTCCCTAAGGCTTTCCTCGCAATACAAGCATAGACTTCTACACCAGTCAGAGGGGATCGGCCTCGCCTTCGCCTGCTGACCTTTGGTATACACCTCTTCCCTAAGGCTTTCCTCGCAATACAAGCATAGACTTCTACACCAGTCACAGGGGATCGGCCTCGCCTTCGCCTGCTGACCTTTGGTATACACCTCTTACCTAAGGCTTTCCTCTCTATGCAAGCAAAGCGTTCTGCACCAGTCGGAGGGGATTGGCCTCGCCTTCGCCCGCTGTACGTCGTCGGTATTTGAAATATATTGACGCTTTTGCAGCGTTAATTACTTCGGTGCTTTCCTTTAAAAAAAAAAGTAAAAATAAAAAGTAAGATAATTTGAAATGGGACACTAATTTACATCAACATTTACATCAATGTTGACTGACATGTTACAACCATAATACATCTTATGAATTATTTTAATCCGAGATCTGAATAGGAATTATCATTAGAACATTTTTATTTTATATTTTTAGGAACTTAAACGAACGACCTTTAATATAAAACATAATCATAATCAGTTTAAAATTACGACTCCCAAAAAATCACAATTTGTGGCGACACATTTTTTGGGAACAATCAACGCAAATTGGATTTTCACATTGTAAAGTCATGTGAAATGTTTTGCGCTTTTTGGTGTTTCTTTGTGTATATTTCTATGGACTGTTGACAGTTGTTATCCATAGTTATTAATCGGCGTTGAGAATCGTTTAGACGTTTACCACCAGCAAAGCTTTGCGACAACGTCATTAAATTTATCGACGACCGTTGCTGTCAATCAGACATCCTCAATCAGACTTCTTGAATGAGAAGCAAACGTCAAATTGCTAAATAATTTCATTGGTATGTGAACATACCGATCTTTCATGCATTTTGAATGATTCCTAAAGGCATGACACACTGAATTATTTATATCATTGTGTAAGTTTTCCCAATTTTTATCAACTTTGTTGAGTTTGATAGCGTCACAAATATATTTGAGAGCTGACATGGTTTTACCTTTTGTAATAAGCTTTCTACCTTTTACAGGGTAACGTGTATCAGTAGTGAGCTTTTGCATGTGATTGCAAAATCTACGCAAACGTGATTTCGTTTATTTTCAACTTATAACCTTCACTTATATGATTCTCCCAGAGTACCCTCGATATATTATTATGGTGTATGGCCCAAGTTGCAATTAACCGAATTGTAGGGCCTCCCTTCACTTGGCTCGCACATCTTTCTTTTTTTTTTTTTTTTGACGAGGAGAAATCCTTTTATTGATCCCCTACCGCTGGCTAATCGGTAGGTGTATGTGGGGGTCGACCAGTATTTCCGATTGCGCACGTGCAGGCGGAACTGGCCCCTACCCACTAAAACTCCCCGGTGCCTCCTTGCCCATTAAGTGAAGGGTGGACGGGCTCTGCCAAGGCACCTGCTCCGACCCACACCCCTCGGGCGGCCTAGCCATAGCTGGCTAGGCTGACGCCAACGGGGGATTGCCCGGAGACACCCGAGCAATCCCCAGATGGGGGGGACCCGTGCAGGCACACGCAGCTGGCCAGCTGCGTGCGCGGGTCCCCTAGGGCATTTGAAGACGGACTAAAGCCCGCCTTCTCCTGCCCTGCCATCTGCTTGAATTTGGGAGGACTCAATGACACCAATGGTGTCCATTGGCTCCTCCCTTTCGGCATGGGTAGCCCCTGACAAGGCTGACGGTGGTGCCGCTACGAGGCGGCCCTTGACTACTGGGGGGGAGCATTTGATGCCCCCCATGCGGTGGTTGGCCGGGAGGCCTGCGTCCGCGCAGACCCCGCAATTGTAGGCCGCCTCACAATCGAAAGCCGAATGCCCGTCCGCTCCGCAGCGGAAGCAGAGTCCGCTACGGTCCTTTCGTGACGGGCAGGTGACCCTCGGGTGGCCGAGCCCCATGCACTTGAAGCAGCGCATGGGGCGCTGCTCCAACAGTTGGATGGAGGCCTGGCTCGCACATCTAGAATCCCATGTCGTGTTGTAACTAAATATAGATTTGCGCTGCCTCATTTAAGGCTGTGATTTATAAACACTTTCAGTAGTGGGCGACATTTTACAATCTACATGTTATAGGTACAATGTCGTTTCTCTTTAAAAAAATCGATTTCCGATTCGATTCGAATCGATTCTTGTTCAAATCGAGCATTAAGAGATCGATTTTCGATTAATCGCGTCAATTTCAAACATGCCTAATATTTGATGACCATTTATCGCGAATACAAGTAATTGGATAGAAGTTATTGAATTAATAAACATCACATCACGTCTATATTCCTTCGAAAGAATAGGTAGAGGTGGGGATTGAACTCAGGATCTTTTGTTCAGCAGCAGTATGTTGGAAGTATTGGAATCTAATACTGGCTGATTAAAAATATAGTAGTTTTTAAATAGAGAAAATTATTTTATTTCTCTCAATGGCTCTCAATAAAAAACAGGTGTAACTTCTCAATGTGTATTTTCGATTATCAGAAACATAGAACAAAGAAGCAGTTTTTGGGCTTGGAATATGTACGAATTGAGGACCATATAATTAAGACATTGTTGGTAAAAATAAGTGAACCTAACACAATGAAGGATTTCTGCCATGGAAACTACAAAAAATATAAACTATTCAACATTTTATTGTGTCAAGAAATAAAAAAAATCTTAGCAACTTGTTTCTTTTCATTATATAATAATAAATCATTTATTAGACATAAGTTTTTACAAAACATTTATCTTCGTCAACATTCTTTACAAACTACCACCGGTTTTGAAAGCTGTGGCTTTCCGGACCGGAAAAGAAACCCCTTAGTTGCTCTTTTCATAAATAAATTACAAAGTAATACATAACAATACATAGCAATCTACATAACACAATAATCAACTATATTTGACTCCAAGGACAGTCATCATTTATATAATCTAATATCCTATAATATCAAAATTCAAATTCAAATTCAAAATCATTTATTTACAAGTACACGGGTTAATAAACCAGTTCTTATTGGCTTGAATATGATATGTCGCCTCATGCACTTCCATGTCTGGCGTGTAATCGCTTTTTGCACAGGGTTTTCTTAATATAAACTTTAATAGATAATTGTTGTATATTAGCTGGAAGCCCGTTGTAGAACATTGTACCATAAAAGAGTTGCTAACCCTGTGGAGACGAGTTTTATTCAGTTGAAGCCTATGCTTGTTTCTAGTGTAGGAGGCAGTTTGGTGGTAGGAAATCGATGTTATATGATACAGAAATAATACTCACATCAACAGTAGACACTCCAGTTACAATCAGTTACAGTTACAAAATTCCAGTCACATCATGCGTAAGCCTCTTATTAGGGATTCAATGCTAATGTCATTAATTGCTTTTAGCTCAGCTACTCCAACTCTCAAATCTACTACCAAATCCCAAAAGATATCTCAAAATCGAGAGGTCGGTAGTCGGTACGTCTTTTCAAAGATGGCCACCGTCCTTACTTTTTTATCGCCTCTCCAGCAACGCCCCACCTCGAGCACGTGTGTCTTTTTTTCAACCATAGACCAGCGCAACCGCTCTCTTTTACTTTCGCGGATATGCCAAAGATTCAGATAAAGTACTCTTTAACTCTTAATTAAATTGACGAAACCTAACACTAGTATTCTATGAACTATGAACATCACTACTTCTACTGAAAGTGCTAATATTTTTGTGAGCAAACAATTTTCAAAAATGTATTGTGATGCTACAGTAAGTACATTACATTAGTACTCAATTCATCAATCCTTCTTCCAAGAAACGGAATATTTCATTCCATGCCTTTTGTTAAAGAACTTTTTTATCTTTAAAAGTGTCCAATGATTTGTCCCATAGGCATGGTCTTGTTTCAACGAGTTCCGGTAAAGTTACTACTGTTCCGTCATTTTAATAGGTAACATTTGACAATTCATCAAAATTCAACAACGTAACCTTCTAACGGCGGGCATAAAATAATATATTTTTTCGTTTTGTGAATAGAACTGCACAAATGCTTAACTTTTTTCAATTACGATTACATATTTATTGTAATAATGACCGATACGAGTAATTTTAAGATTTGCTTTCACTAATAAACCATTCTAAACATAATAAACAATTTCTCATCTAAAGAACTGAACGTCGTTACAATGTTGCGTCAGTTAACCCTTTTTCTTTTTAAACACTAGGGATGTTACTCTAAAAATCGAAAGCTGATAAGTAGAATTGAATGCAATGATTACTTGTGAAGAAATATCACCATAAATTAATAACCACGTTGTTAATTTAATAATAAAACATAATTATATTTATTATTCTTTTAACTAACTATAAAAATAATGGGACAGAGATTCGCCTGATGATTTTTAAAATTCACATATGTTTGAAGTCCGTATAGATTAATTCACTTTAATCGATGTTTTTAAGCAGGTCACCTCACTATGAAGATAAAACTGACAGACGTCAAATGTTAAAATGACCTATTAAAATGACGGAACTTTACATCGTATTTAAATTTTGCTTGTACAGTCGGGGTAAGAAAAGGGTACGTCACCTTTAAGTCGATATTTGCTTGCACCAGGGCAATTGTCAGTCATGCCAAAACTTCATTTTAAAACGTCTGTCAGTATTCTGATTAGTGCTTAAGTTTTAAAAGGTACTAAGAGAAGAGTCTACAACTTCGATAAAGGAATGAATTTGAAAACGGACGAACGCTTTCGTACCCCGACTTTACCGACCCGGCAAGTAAGCTACCTAACAGGGTAGTTTCTAGAAAATTGTAATTTTTTGTCTATCTACAGGACATAATAATGAGTCATTTGTGGAACTTGCCTTTAAATTGTACTTACAATAATTATGTTTGACTGTGCCATAGTGAAAATGTATTTTTTATAGATTCATGAATGAATGGTTGAATAATCTAGCTAGATCGGGGCTTGCGTTTAATCTTTTGAATTAAAAAAATTGCAGAGATCTCTCAGAGATTTACCCAGTCTGAGGTTAGTCCTCGTCTTATGTAGTCCATAAAAAATATATATAATTGTAACATTTTCAATGACTCCTGAGAGATATATTGAAATGGAGTATGTGATTTGAGAATTCAAGTAACATTCAGGAGGTATACTACTATCCTAAGTCCATTTAAAAAAATATATGATGACATTGGAATTAAGTATTCTACGCTCTATTCACTGGTATAATATACCCTTTAAAGCCATATATCAAAGAAAACAAAAAAGATTCACTTTTGATTGCGAGTTTCGATTGAGTATAAATGTGGCAAGTCCAACACGTTAAGTACATGATACCACTCAGACGTTTATGCGGGTTGCAGACCAAGAGCTATAAGCTAAGTTTGTTTAGCTTAGCTCGCATAGCTGACGCAGTTTTCCATACTTGCGTGCAGACCGCAAACTATGCGAACTAAGCTATGTGAGCTAACTAAAATACGCGAAGTTAAGTTAGTTGTGTATGCCGATGCGCAGCTATGTAAGCTAACTAAAATATGCGAAGTTAAGTTAGTTGTGTATGCCGATGCGCAGCTATGTAAGCTAACTAAAATATGCGAAGTTAAGTTAGTTGTGTATGCCGATGCGCAGCTACACGAGCTAAGCTAAGCCCCTCCCGCCTTCCCCGCACGCCCTTCGCCAGTGCTGTCCAGTGTCCTTTGTCGTACGCTCGGTCGTTTTGTAGCTAATATGGAGCAATTCATTGAAATTGTTAAACAATTTCCTGTACCATGGAACACACAGTGAAGGGACTATCACAACTTTATAAAAAATTTAATTTTTCTTAAATAATAATAAGTCAGTATTAATCTTCGTTTTCTATGTATAACATATTCATCATCGGAACTTTCTTCATCGATTATATTCATGGCGAGCGTCGTCCGTCTAATCAAAATGAACTTCGCAACACTGTCTGAGCTTTGGCTTAGCTCTTGGTGTGCACGCCATTTATTTCTAGCTTAGCTTAGCCTAGGTTGGTTAGTTTAGCTTTGGCATTAGCTTAGTTTTCGGTCTGCAACCGGCATAATCGTGCGTTCTTAATATTTTGCTAAATGCGACTTTGGAAAGTTTGCTTCCCACGAGTATATAAAGAAAATATGTTTTGATCTCTGCTTTGGACAGCCCTGATTTAGTTACCAGCAGGGATCTGAGCTGAGGTGTTGTGATATAAAAGTAATAATTAATTTTAAATTATGTTCAATAGCTACAGTTCGGGTAAGGTAACGTATAGAAAATAAGGTTGCAGCAACTACAATAAATATATCAATAATTAAAATAAAAAAAATATGAACGATTAGTTCAAAAATGTGAAAATACATTTTTTCAAATTTTTATTTTTTTAGCTTCGCAAGTTGTCATGTCCTTGTTTTAAAGGATATGTGTGCAGACTTGTGACAACCCTGATAATTTTTTTCAATTGATTAGGTAATGTTTGAACAAAAAAGTATTAGGTTCTCGGTAGGTAATATTAAAGTTTGAGTGTGTCGATTAAAACAATTTTTTTTTATTATAGCACTATCTATATATTTAAGAATTAATGATATCATATTATTATTATTATGTAAATGTAATTAATTTTTTATTAAAAAAAAATTAATAAATTTAATAAAAAAAACACAGTCACTAAATATTATGTTAAGTGAGAAATAGGTTGTAAAATAAAAAAAAGTCGGTCAAAATAATAATTTGTTTAATAAGTATGGAAATGGTTTTATCGTAATGTGAGAAAGGCTGGTCCAAATATTATGTCGATGGAAAAGGGTAGATTTATTGTACATATAATAATGTATAGTCTATTTTAACGTAGGACTTTTAAAGTAGGTAGATAGTTACGAATGAATTTAAGAAATATATCGAAAAAAAGAAAAGAAAAAATATAAAAAAAAATCGCTATTATTGGTTCTCCTTTTTATCGTGTAAATTTTTTGCATTATAAATAAGATAAAAAAAATTTGAAACGATGTAAATATTATTTGTTGTGCCAAAATTTTTTGTTTTATCGAAAAACTGAACCATACTGTATTTTTTTTTTAAATTTAATTTTAAGACATAATGCTAGCTAGCTGTACACTTATCACGCGTATCGTCCAAATAATTGGCATGATACAATTGGTTTGAACAAGGTAAGAAGCGTCATCCACAAAGATTATTTTTTAGTCATATCATATAAATAAAAAAAAAAACTCTAAATGTGTTGCTAGGCACAAACGGTTGGACCAAATCGGTCGGTTTGAGCAACTCGCTAATACACGACACCAAGCTGATCCCACCAAATACAAAACCAGAGTTCCATGAATATTTTTGCTTAGCTGTGCAGATGTTTTTGAATCATTCCAAATGATGTGAAAGTTTCCCACCAAGTGTACCCTGCGTCTCACCTGCGTTTTGAAAGTCTAACCATTTGAAACTCTGACAGCAACACGTTGCTCGTATTATAAGCGACGGTTGCCACCTACCACCGAGTGGACCACCAGCCTGTCGTTACTCCGTGTTTTATTTGGTTTTTATTTATTTATTTACACTACTACTAACAGTACTACAGTTTCGTGCAATGCCACTGCGCACAGTGTAAGGGGTCGCAAATTATTATATTCGCAAAACATTACATTCGAAAACTTGAGGAGCCTGCCTTTATAAGGGCATCCCCAACTTCTCTAACGCCCTCGTTGCCGTCAAGATGGGGTTTAAAATTAGTTGCCGGACATTCTTTGTCCGGGACACCGATGGAATGTTCCACACCTTGTTTATCAGGGATTCCGCGAGCCATCGAACGTTGTTATAACGCGAATTGAGGGGGTCCAACGCCGGCTCGAAGTTGTAGTCCGGCTCGTTGATGGACAGATGAGCCAACATCTGGCGAGGCTCGTCAACCAACACTGACATGAGCTGTGCCAACTTCAATGCCGGGGTCAAGTCCTCCCGCGATGCTACCACGCTTGAGAAGTGGTCGATGAAACTCGTTCACTCTTCCATGGCACCGCTGTAGGCCAGTAGTTGGATAGTTGGCAGCCGTGCAGCCATGTCCGGTCGCGTGTGTGCGGCTAATTTCACCGCATCATCCAGTTGGATCCAGTGTAATCCGCCTCATGGCGTCCTTTTCAACCGCCTCCGGTTTAAGGGCCACCACTACGACCGGTTTCTTAGGCTACTTAGGGAGCTTGGAGGCACTCACTTTTCCGGCTGTCGGGGCTGGAGTGACGAGGACGTGCTTTTTGCGCCGGACTACTTCAGTCCAGGTTTCAGCGGTTCCACGGCAGTTTTACAGTTTTGGCTGGACCCACCTCCAGTCCCACTTACATGACGACGCAAGGTCAATGCCTTCTTTTTAGTTTTGAACTTCCAATCCGCCCACACCTTTAATATACATACTTCAGTAAATAAGTAT
Organism: Synanthedon vespiformis; assembly: GCA_918317495.1. Classification (NCBI taxonomy): domain Eukaryota; kingdom Metazoa; phylum Arthropoda; class Insecta; order Lepidoptera; family Sesiidae; genus Synanthedon; species Synanthedon vespiformis. The sequence goes on from OU906974.1 coordinate 3,337,067, forward strand.
AATTTAAGATGTAATTATATTTAAGATGCATGCAACGCACTATTCGCGTGCTGTCCGCCCTTTGGTTTCACCAGAAATATGACAAAGTATCTTTTCAACTTTTGATGGAATTATATGGAAGGAAATTTAATATGCATAGGATGTACAATTGTATACCTATGTTTTAAAGAGTACAAAATTTTACAATAATTTTCTCCTTTTCGAAGTGATTGAAGTTGAGTTCGTATCATCAAAATTTTCGTTGATATGGACTGTTTCAATACAATTCTCGCTTTCACAAAAGTTTTCGAATCCCATTCCACTATCGGTCTCATCACTATGAGCATCTTCCTCGCATTCATCATCTGATATCGCAGAGACTTCACTTATTTTCTAAATTTTAACACGCGCGCTCGCGTGTAAAATCTAAAACTAAATAAAAATATATCTAAAAAATTGGGCGCCCGAGGCACGGTACCGAGGATGCTGGCAGCATTTCCTCGCTGAATTGCAATGCTAATGCGTTGACGAGGAAGCTGCCAGCTCGTCGGTCACCAGTGGTGTTGGTAATCCTTGTTGGTAAAACTTTTAAAATTTGGCGAGCGCTGGGACCCCATGGACCAAGGGTCTCGATCTCGACTCCGAACGGCAGAAAAGTGTATCCGGAACCGAGACCTCGGTATTTCGCGGTCTTTAATTTTTCGGCCGCTTTAGCAGCCGCACCTACTTCCCTATTCGTTCCGTGGATGTGGGAAGGAGCCAGTGTGTCCATGCAAGTAGCGTCCCACACTAAAACCCTTCCCACACTCCAGGAATCAGGGACATGCCGTCGTCCCTGGCTACGCCAGTTGTTTTTTTTTTTCTGGCATGAAAGCCCGTGGTGACCCAATTCGTCAACCTCGTTCCCACAGGCGCACCTGTGTGGAGCACAGATACGAACCCCTAGATGAAGACACGTGGCCAGACGAAGGGTGTCTGGCTCGAGGAACGTGCCAGTGTTTGGCGACGGCTAGGCCCGGAGCCAATCTCCGGACTCCCTTGCCTGTTCTGAGCCTGTGCTTTGACTTAGAAGAACTAAAACTATATGTTACAGGTTGTTTATAGTATTTTTTTATTCCTCGTATCATGAATACTAGGGCATGGTCAGCTAATTTCCTTTGCATGGCTTCGCCATTATAGACGAAAAAATCGGAAGTTATATAATTTCTCTGATTATGATCAAAGCTGGAGGCTAATAGATATTTCATCAAATAATAAAATACACAGCTTTTCATCTGCTTTCATTTTCTAGACTCGTTTTTTTTAAAGTTCAAAAAGATTTTTATCTATCCCGGCTTTCAAATTCGCTCGTGCTATCAATCTAGACAGTGTCATCGTCGGTGAATAATAATCTTTTTGAACATCAAAACGTAGCCTCTTCTTTGCAGCTGGTATATTTTCAGAATCACCAGTGGATGGATTTAAAACCGACATCGAAACATCTTCTCTGATGTAAATTGGAGAAGATATTGGTAGAGGATTAGCCATTAATTCGGCTAACAATTATTTATATTATATAACAATTATTATAAATTATTAATAATTAATATAACAATTATTAATAATACATGAACAAAGCTAAAATGTTTAAACTAGATAGGGCTTAATAAATAAATAGTCTTATTTTCTGACAACTTAGAGCTTTTTTCAATCTGGTTGAATAATTTTATTGTTTTTCTTCTTGATTTGTAGCTTGGTAATAGTTGTCATTAATAATTTATTGTCAGCAAACTCTTTTTGGAGCAATTTTGGATTCTCATTCGGTAGTTTGTCTGCTTGGGCTGCAGGTTCAAGATTCAAGGCTTGAATTGTTATTCAGTTTCCTGTGTATTATTTCAGATTCTTCCCAAATATTGTTTTTGTATTCTTTTATTTGTTCTCTCAGATACCAACTCGTCTTTAAGCTTCTTCAGAGCAAATTGAAGATGGGAAGGATCGCTTGAATAGTGGACGGTACTTTTCCCGTAGTAAGGTGGATAAGCCCAAACTGGTCTAACTTTATTTTCTTCACTTTTAGTTATATGCGAGCGGGCAAAAGCGGCGCAATCATGAAGTGGAAACACCCTTTTATCATTCCGACCAATTTTATACCAGTAATAATCAATCTGGTTTTGGTACATTTTTAGAATATCTCCCTTCTTCTTACCAGGATGCGTCTGTATATAAGGAATTCCTGGTGAAGTGTTTCGCGGAAGGTGGGTGATACCTTCAATCAACGATAATGGTTTAATTTTATCATTAATGTTTAGCTCGAGCTTCAATGCTTCGAGAGCTTTTTGGTACCCCGAGAAAGTGGGTCGTCCCTGAACTTTCTGACCAAATTTTAAAACGCCAGCCCAGATTGAATCGGGCTTTAGGATGGAACGGCGCTGAGTTTGTAAAACTCTATCAGCTTCATTTTTAAGACCATGCTCACACAAAGCCATGTTTTAAATGAAACTGAAGGCTTTTCAAGTTTAAATGAAAAACCTCTTCCACTAGGTAGCAGGCATCCACGGTATACCGTAGGAATTTTCTTATCCAAGGTTAACCTCGGGTACTCGAACGATGTTATGTCCATAGTTTTATAACGGGGATTTACTTTCGTGCTAATCTTAGCCATTTTGTAATTATATCAAAGGTATGTCACAACTTCATTAGTTAATGTCCTCTTTCTATAACCAGTGAAAGAAGGCCTACCTATAGCCATAGGATCGACGTTTCCTAGGTTTTTTGTTGTGAGGAGCGCTTGTGCTGTCTTAGAGACCAGTCTAAACTTTATAGTTTAGATGTGGACATGTGCATGAAGTGGGCGTTGGTTCGTATCCCACTTCTGACACCATCTTCTATTTTGGCGTGGTGGGGTTCTTCTTTATTATTAAAAGTCTTATTCCATTGAGCTTCATTTATTTTAATATGTTTACGACAAGTTTTGCTGTGCATCGATTCACCCGAGTCCACATACCATTTTTCACTTTCTATTGTTACAGAAGCTGCAACATAGCCTTTTTCTTCATTTTTGTTTGAAGTTTTCTTCTGTGTCAGACAATATATGCTTAAGTGTCCATACTTATTGCAATTGAAAGACCTCGGCCTCGGCTTCTTCTTAAATGTGTAAAAAAAGCAGTTTCGGAAATCTGAATATCTTGCAGTAGTTTTGTATTAATTTGTTGCGTTGGTTCCATTTTCTTTAAGTCTGTACGGCGGCGCCACAATTCGCAATTCGCAAAGGTGATCTGACAGATTGTCTTCCTTCCCCTGGAGCCCTATGCCAGGGGGAATCAATATTTTGTGTGTGTGCCCCGGTGCCTGAGTCTACAAACTCTACTGAATGATTCACGGTTTTATGGACGTAACCTCAGATCATACAAACAAGGGAGATTTGTCACCTCCTCGTCTTTTCTTTGAATCCTAGTGTCGCCGGAAAAAATACAACTACATAAGCAAACAAGTAATAATGCTTGTTTCACACACATCTAAAGAATTTGTAAAACCAATCATAAACCGGCACACATCGAAAAGACCTCTACTAATGGTGCGCACTCATTGTCCCTTTTCGCGTAAATACGCACTACTACATTGATACAATGGGTGCTTATGGTAGTTAAGGAAATTGTCGATAATTTGTTATCGATACTTTAGTTAAATTTGTACTTAAATAAAAAATGCGTAAAATCATGTGAAAATGCAAAGGACATTAAGTGTGAAATAAAACAATTCACTTTGAAAAACATATTGTTTAATGTTATGTTAGCTAATGTGATTAGAAATGCCACAACTTATTAGCCTTTATTGGCCAGTAAAATGCAAATATTTATTTAATACTTGCCGCTTTGACAATTTAGGCGTTGCGTTTTTTGTTAAATAATGTAATCGCACATTAATATATTTTTCCATCACCGCTTTTATTAGCATTATTAAATGATTGTTCATTGGAGATTGGCTGTATTGATGAAAATTAATTGATTCAAAAAGATTAATTCCAATAAAATGCGGTAAGGACTTTGACATTAACTCCTGGCCAATATTTTTTGATGAAATTTTTAATTTATTGTCAGACAGAATGTGTGACTTTATTACAACTTCCATCCGCTTACATATAGTAATGACGTCATTTGACGGATATATAAGTCCACCTTTATCCTTCAATTTTATGAATCTGAGATGCCTGTCGTCAGTTGTATTTGCCATCAAAGCACTGCAGCATGTGTCACATTTCAATAATTTCAGCAAGCGATGAACTACGAATCCTGCGATATATGATACTACTTGACTACTGAATTCAGTGACATCTTGTACAAGTATACTAATTTCTTCATCAAATGTGGCTTGCTCATATAATAAAGCCATAACATCCTCATCATCGCTTTCGTCTAATTTTGATGGTTCAATTGTCAGATTAATATTCTTGACAGCTGAGGAACAGGCTAAAATAGAAACCTCCTCAAGAGATTTACAATTTCCCTGGTCTAAATCTCTAAGCTCCGACTTCACCAACAGCTTTTTGTAAATAGCTTGAAATTGTCGGGCTGTTGGGTTGGTGCTGCATCCACCATGGGCCCTTATATGTCCAAACATAAGCTCCAAGTCGTCTTGGCTGATCTTGTAAACTGGAATGTACTTCAGTTTCAGCTCTCTTTCAACGAGTTGTACATAAAGTTCTATTGTGTTCATTCATGTTATATTGTGTTTCATTCATGTAAAAATGTGTTTTGTACAAATAAAAGATTATTATTATTATTATATAAGTGCTTGCAGGCTCTGTATACAAATTATAAAACCAACGAACCCAGTTTTTCTTGCAGAATTAATAAGCTTAGTGCCATTTGGAAGCTTTATAGATGTTAGATATTGTTTCGTTTTTTCTAAAAGTTCAAATACTTTGTCTTTGTTTCCTGGGCAAATTGGTTTTTTATAATGCAGTTGAGCCATATGCCTTGAGTTCAACACGTCAAACAAATTATTGACAGTTTTTAAGTATTCGACGGTACCATCCACATCATGAAAGCCATCCATTTGTAGATCACAACAAAAACTCAGGGCATCCGCGACACTATTGCTAAATAATTGTGATGCCAAGCGAACTTTCATTTTTTGGTTCTTGAAATAAATGTGACCTTTTCGTAGTTTATTCGCTAGGTGTAGTTTTTCATTTTCCTGAATATTATTTAAATTTTCTAAATGACTCCATTTTATGTACCTATTTGAAGAATCCATAAAACATCCATATCCTTCGAAAGCATTCCTGAGTAACTTTAGCATATGGCATGGGTCGAGAAAGATATGCACAGGTTGACCAGTAACGGAGTGTTTAAAATTACTTTTTATGTTGTCGACATCAAAAGAATAACCAAGTTGTTTAGCCATAGTGATGTTGGATGGACAGCCGTCGAAAGTCAATGAGGTTACTTGGATACCTGTATCTTCAAGTAATTCCAAACATTGTTGGACAAGGCTGGCCCGCTGTTCCCCTGTGACACCGTCGACAAAAAAGTATCCAACCGGTATTTTCCAAGCCCCATTTATGGCGCTGACTAAAAATACGAGAACTTCTTTGGCTTCGGGTAAACTATCTCCGTGCTTTGCTGAATTTGACATATCAACATACCCGTGCATTTTTTTCCCGTCCCACTCCACACGCTGTCTTATGGCCATTTCGTCAAGAACCAAATTGCACAACAATTTGTGTTTAATGCCAGCAGATTTAAGTTTTATTGCTTTAAGAGATTCTTGCGTGAACCCAGGCTGAGCTTGGATGGATTGGTACCACTTTTTTATAGTTCGGATGTGAGGCAATGCTGTTTTAAATTTGTTTCTTACATACATGTACGCCTTTGGTGAGTAAAAATGAAGAGTACACGCAAAAACTCTTAAGGCAGGAGAATATTTCTTTTTTGTGATTTGACCTGATGAAACATTTTCATCGTAACGCTGCACAAGGTCCGTTACTCCAAGGTTTTCTAAATGTGTTACTTGATCAGCACCAATGTACTTGTTTTCTTTGAGCTTTTGTAGAATATCTTTTAAATTGTTGATTTTTTTACTATAGCGGCTGGCCTTTTTTTGAAGGGTTTTAATTTGTGTTTTTTGTCTTTTTATAATTTTTTCTTTTATAGAAATCACTTCTCGTAATTTACGCTTTCGAGGCGTTTCGTGTATTTCATTTTGCTCCTGTAACAAAAATAATTTTAATAATGAAACGAAAGCAAAATTTTCTAAACGAATAATGGAGATGACTGTGTGTACCCAAATTAAGAAAGTTATTGTATGTTTATTAAATCAAAATTTTCAATTTTAAGTTTGAACATAAAAAGATACTTAAAGAATTGATGAAAAAAAATTAAAGTACGATAAAACCATGACTCCAACTATCTAAATCTCTATACCCCTCAACTGGTTCAGTAGATAAGTCAAGAACAGAAAGGCGTAATTTCTAAATTAAATTAATTGAGTAACCTTCTTATTTGAGTAAGTACCTGAAATAACTAGCTGTGACTTACCAAAACATCGTTTCTGTCACAAAATAAGTCTGTTTCTGTTGGGACGCTTGAGACATCAGTCAAATGTTGCTTCATTTCATCATCTGTTTTTATCTCATAATAAGCGCTCACTTTGGATGTTGAAGGTTCCATATAATTCTGTCAACAAAGTTAGTAGGTACATTATCATACACAATACACACGTATTTTAAAAGCCGCTGTGAACTGTATCGAAATTCAGTCTCTAGATTATATTTTCATTGAAAGAAAACTTAATTGAATAGCAGATTGCATGATAAACCAGTTTGTAGTTTGTATATAGTTTTATTCTTTTTTATGGCCCTCAGTGTCAAATTACATGATCGTATCAATAGGCATCAACTTACCGTCAACACCATACGTAATTTCAATGTTGGGATCGAATCTTGAAAAAGGCGACGAACTTTCTTATAAGGTTGAAAGCATTTTGGATCAAAGTGAGACGAGCATATTGTACTAGTTTTGGTCGGAAACCAATTCGGACCTCTTCCTGTAGCATTTATCCATTTCTCTTTTGTTTCTGGATTCTTTGGAAAGCTAAAATTTTTGAACAAAAGCAATATATTAATTCATCAGCACATAAAATTTAGTACACATACTTACTTAACCAATAAGTATTTCAAGTAATAAGAAATACAAACAAAGCAAAATAATAATTACATAAATTGTATTTATACTTAAAATAAAATAAATGCAGTATACAAATAAAACTATCGACACGTGGAGAGTTAGCTGTGGTACATCACTAACTCACGATCGTCAGCAGGTACGAAAAATTTTAGGACCACAAAAAATGTTTTCATGTTTTATATATAAAATACATTAATATTTTAATACTTACATGTGAAATGAGATGCCATCTTTCACATAATTCACATTGGAGCTTGTATTTTTACAAACAAGCACGGAACAACACGGCATTTTAACGAAATTCAAGACGCACTACAGTTCGAAAGTGTGGCGTTCGACTGATAAACGACTGATGGCATTAGCTTGCATCAAGCCCGTTTTACGCCAGATGCGTTCGCATGCGCCACGCCCCTACGCCATATCTCCCTTGTTTGTATGATCTGAGGACGTAACCATGAGCGTCAAAATTGACGTACCCCTTCCAGTGATCCTTATGGATTTCTGTGCCAATTAAGACGTGTTTTGTTATCAAAGAGAACAAAGTTCCTTCATCTGTTTTGTTGTCTGAGCATATTTCGAACCGATAAGTTTCAGATTCCGAAGATCCACGAACGTTCCACCACGCGTCCTCTTTCGCATTTTCGACGACCTATTTAAACCTAAAAATGTAACTCGCACAAACTTTCGTGCAATCATTGCGCAGTCTTTAATATTAACACTAAACTTAATATTGCGCAATGTAGGGGTGTCACCTTGAGGAATATTTAAAAAAAATATATCATTCTCTAGTTTTACACTTAGCAACACATTTAGATTATTTCTTTTTTTTTACTTTATATAGATAGATGTAAAATTGCGTACATGCGTAGGAGAGTTCAATCTTTGCCTAACTAAAGCCTATGCGAGAATAAAAAATGTATAATATACATATTAGGTTAACTGTGACGACAACTTGTATTTGATTGTAAACAAATTGGTAGTGTAAACAATAGTGTAAAAAAATATTAAAATTGCTTTGTGCCTTATGTTAATTAATTAAATAGCAATAAGGGTGTTAATTGTTAAGATCTGAAATACCAACTATTGTTTAATTAATGTATATATGATTATTATGTATTTTTTGTTTGTGAATTTTTGAAGTGAAGTTGGGCGTTTTTGAGATGGGAAAAAACCATTGAACTCGCGACACTGTTACCGTAACCGACACCACTGTTGACAATTTATAAAAGAACACAGTAATTTCAAATAAATATAGAAAACGGCCAGTGATATTTCCAAAAAGGTCGTCAATATTTTCAGATTAGATTCAAAAAATACACTAAGCTTTTTTTTTTTTTTACTTCTGACGTGCAGTCCAACAACTGACATGTATTTTTTTTAGAGACGGTTCGTAGAGTAACCAAGGACCACTCGCCTTGAGCCGGCGAGTTGTCATGTTTGTTTTTTACCTAAATATTTCACTAGACAACTCGCTCGCGCCAGTTTAACTGTATTGTTTGAAATTGTATACTTGTTTTGGCGCATAACATACATTGTTTCGTAACATGACTTTAATTATATAAAATATTTTGTTAGTGGAGACTCATCTTTAGGGTAAAATAAAAATATATCAGTCTATATTTGCGATGTATAATTACGATGTAGTAAATTATGTTCTATGACCGAAATGTTATTTGTATATTGGATGTATGTTTTATTGTTTATCAATGTCTCGATGATTTGTTGAATTTATAATATTATAATATAGTTTTTTAATGAATGACATATATATATATATATATATATATATATATATGTGTGTGTACCATAATGCTGTAATTAACTTGATAATATGACAGCATAATAATGTAAATTTGAATGAAAATCAATTTTTATATACCAAGATAAAAAAAATGCGTAATGCGAAAGAGTAGGCACAGGACTGTAGTATATATATGTCATTATGACGCGGTCGTCGCGTGGCAACGCGTCGTCGTCTGGCAACGCGTCGTCACGTGGCAACGCGTCGTCAAGTGTCGACCGCGTCGCTCTACGAATGCCAATAAAGTAAACTTATTATTATTTTTTATAACTATAACATTTAAAAAATGTCAAACCGTCTCTAATCCACTTAAATAATAAATTAATTTAAGACAATACCATTGTATGTTACTGCCTTTATAATTTTTTCTGTCTAGTTGTTCTGTTTAATTCAATTACCAATTAACCGACTTTATTTGTACAGTGTATATACAATATTGTGTATAAATATGTGTACATTTTTATGTTTATTAAAATACGTACGCCCACCAAAAGTTTCTTTTATTTTTAATTGATTTTTAACCTATTCCGAGACGGAAAGTTTCATTTAATAACAAGCTGTTGCACTTGCACGTGATTTCGTTCGCGTAACTTTTTTATAAAATGTAGCCCATTAGCCGGTGCCCGCGACTTCGTCCGCGTTGAACGATGAAAGGTACCCTATGTCCTTTCTGTTGTGCAGACAACGTGTATGCAAAATTTCATGGCGATCGGTTCATTAGTTTTTGCGTGAAAGAGTATAACAAACATCCATACATCCATACAAACTTTCGCATTTATAATATTAGTACGGATAATACGGATGTTACTCGCTGATAGGTGAAAGAATTTTTAAAATTGGTCGACTATGAAGTTTTTGAGGTTATTCATAAACAATGAATAAATATTTTATCACCTTAAGGGGTGCGGACGAAGTCGCGAGCAAAAGCTAGTAGATTTTTTTTATATGAAGCTCAGGTTCAGGTCTACTTGACAGGTAAGTGGCTACCGTCGCCTATAACCAGAGCCGACTGCTATTGTTCTTAAACAATAGCAGTCGGCTCTGTTATAACACAAGCAACGCCATAAGTGCAGCAAGTGCGCTGCCGACTTTAGTAGGAATACTCACTGAGACACAAGCACATGTGCTGTTATTTCACGATTGTCTGTAAAGTTCTTACCTACTGCAGTATGCCCTGCCACCTCTTTCCAAATTAAGACCAGAGACAACTTTGAAATGTTTATGTCCAAACTTTGTACCGCTGGGAATCTAATCTAGGACCCATGAGACAGCGCTGCCGAGGCAAGCATCCTAACCACTGATCCAACAGGCTCCTCAAAATATGTAAGTAAAAAGGTAATATTTTAATATGCAACTAACTGGGACTGAATGGGATTTAAAATAAAGAACTACACAACGTGTACCAAGTGGCAGTTTCACAGGCGCCCGACGCAAAAACGGTGGTTATAATTTTTTTTTTTAATAAATTTGGATTTTTTTTTTATTAAGAGACTAGCTGGGTGCTCGCGACTTCGTCCGCGTAGAAAAGTATAAAACGCCATCTACCGTATTTTGGATAGATGGCGCTATCTCTCGGGCCAAGCCGCTAGTATTAACTTTTATTTTACATTTCCCGTAGGAATGAAGCATTTTCCCGCGGTAAAAAGTAGCCTATGTTCATCACGGATAATGTCGGCTTCTAATGGTAAAAGAATTTTTCAAATCGGTCCACTAGTTTCGGAGCCTATTCTATACAAACAAACAAATAATCAAATCTTTCCACTTTATAATATTAGTATAGGTTATAGATAACTTTGTTCTTGGTCAACAACCAACTTACCTAAAAAATGCCTATATTTACTCGAAATTTGAAAAGATTTGGGTTAAATGAGCTCATGAGTTCCAAACCTTGCCAGTGCCGTGCGCACGCGCATCATGAAGGATGATTTAAAACGCTTGGTCCTACAAAGCTACAATTGATTTGGACAAGATGAGACCGTACGTCTGTCTATATGTCCGATCTCCGATATAAGTAGTTGTTTATTAAGAAGTTTTTTATAGCCCTTGCTAAAAATATTGTATTAATTACGCCATTAAATCTAATGGCGCAATTCGTGTGGAAATATTAAATAATTTATTCAAATTGCATTTCAAAGTTTGGCTACTTAACATGCCTATCATGACTGATTAATCAAGGAAACTTGTTTATCTTGTAATGTCAATATTAGATTTTTTTTGTAAATATTTTTATATTCAGGAAACTACTTATTGGAGAGATTAATAAACTTAGTACATTCATACATTAATTAGTTGTAATTAAAAATGAAATTAATGTAGGAAAATGTGTAATCATCAATACTATATAATAAAATTATATGTAAGTGTATGTATTGTATTGTATGTATGTATGTTCCTCCATCACTCTTACCCCGGCGCCAGATACAGTCAAATGTTTGAACAAAGACTTTGAGATACTTTGCTCACACATTTGAACACTTGTTTGTTGTACTTGCCAGACATGCTTTGCAACACGTTCGCTTCACAGTATTCAAATAGATAACACACAAGATGGACGATGACTTTATCTCTATTATTATATTTCTATTATTTAAGTCTACAAAAAATTAAGCTAAAAGTCTGTATTTTTTATTATTAAGCTAAGCTAAGTCGGTATTTTTTTTATTATTAAGCTAAAAAAGAGTTATTATGAAAATAACTCCAGTGGACTTTGCGCAAGTGTAGCAGGCTACGCACTGTTTGAACTTTGAACGCTTTGATGTGCGCTCCAAAAACCGACACCGAATGGCAAAGTGCAAAGTGGCAAGTCATACTTAGAATAAATACCCACATAGCCGTGCCACACAAGTGTTCAAATAAGTGATCACATAAGTGTACAAATGTTGTTGCTATGTCTGGCGCCGGCTTTATGATTTTCATGAAACTTGGTAGATAAACATTTAGACGTACAGGACACAGGAGCTACTTTTTTCTTTTTTTTTCAACGCGGACGAAATCGCAGACACCGGCTAGTAAATTATAAAGTTGCCCGGACGAAGTCGCGTGCAAAAGCAAGTTTGTGATTACTTTGGGTTACATTAATTAATTACCTAATATAAAAAAAATACAGCCCATAAATAATTTTTAAAATGAAGTAAGTACCTACCTAGTTTTTGAGTTTATAAAAAAATTACTTAAAAAATTCAATACACTAATAATAAATCTGTAAGTGTAGGTACTGTATGTATGTTCCTCCATAACTCTTAAACTAATAATTTGTAATTGATTTTCATGGAACTTGGTAGATAAAGCTTTTTCTTTTTCAACGCGTACGAAGTCGCGGGCGCCAGCTAGTAAGTAATATTATATTAGTGTAGATAAGTAAGTAGGTATATTGTATATTTAGATACCTAAAAAATATACATTTCATACAAAAAAATCATGTCATCGAAATCGAATGTTTTGAAATGTTTAATGTGATTATGATTAAAATTGTTCAAGGCAATTTCGAATTCCTTTCCCAAGAATTTTATTGGTGATGGTTTGATGGCTTTTGTTTTATCGCGACCCAAATACTTAGTTGTTGTGAAATGACAGATATTTGTCAAATGTCGTACCTATTGTAATGAATGAGTCATGACTCATGAGTCATGAGTGAACGGAAGCAAGATGCAATGTACAGCCTACACTTAGAAAGGGCACATACCTAGGTTTTTTTACGTGGGAGTAACCCCCTTAGGGTGGATTGTTTGGGGTGGATAAACGGAATAATCGGGATAAACCAGCGAGCCCTGATCCTCACTGATATTTATATAAAAAGAGATAAAGAGAGATGATTTGTATTTTTGTATGTTTTTAACGAATTAAACTCAAAAACTACTGGACATTTTTAAATATTCTTTCACCTATAGAAAGCTACATTATCAGCGAATAAATAAATAAAATAAAGAAGCCTTTATTGCTGTTTTCTTTACATGCAAACTTAAAAATTATAATGCCTAAAACTAAATACACTTTAAAATATTTTTATTAATTAACTAAATCGGCAAACGGTTGTCATTCAGCTTGTCTCTCGACATAGGCCTCCTCTAAAGATTTCCATTTAGTCCTGTCCTTTGCTGTACTAGTCCACGTAGGTCCAGCCACTTTCAAGAAATCATCTTCCCATCTTCCAAACGTGTCGTCATAATATATCAATAATTGACCTACCTGCGGCTTTACTTGTGTTAACAGAGACGATAACCACCATCAAGTAGACAATCTGCCTATATGGTTTGCTCATGGCTAACAACCAACTGTGTAGCGAAGATGAGGCCTATAATAGAGCGAGCACAGCCAGAAGATACCTATTCACTCGAACTTTGAAAATATTTTGGTTATATGGCACGTAATTTTTGACGGTATTGCCTTAAGTATAAATAAAATTATCTAACATTACAAAGTGTCAATCGAAAAATGGTTATCATATCATATATCATACCTATATGACGCGTGTGAAAGGTGTTAGACCTGTATAAAAACGCATCTTTATCGTTCCGCATAACTTATTGCTTAATATATAAGTACCTAACTTGATCTATAGGTCGTAGTTCAGTGTATTGTGTTCATCACGTTTTGTGCTAGTAAATGTTTAGAAGGCTCCATGAACAGGTTGTTCTTTGCCAAAAAAAAAAACAGTTGACAGTGACATTTGTTTTTTTTTTTATTTTAACGAGGCAAAGATATTAAATTTTGTGTGATCCTCTTTTCATAATTTTTATACTTTTTTGATATTAGGTAGAGGTACTGTCCGAAAAAATATAATTTAATTAAAAAAAAAATGAGTTATTCAATGGTTTTAATAATGGTGAGTATTTTTTTATATTTTTTATACTATAGTAGGATGTAATAGGAGCCATTGATTTTATTTTATTTTACATACAATAACTATACATTGTACACATATGTATTATACACATATACACAATACTTACATACAAGAAAAACATAAATATCAGCAAATATTCCACTAAATTACTAAAACATTTAAAAAAAATTTAAGTCATTAGTTTATAATCTTAATTATAGATTATATGATAGACTAGCTGGTGCCCGCGACTCCGTCCGCGTTCTCTATAGCCTATATAGCCTTCCCTCGATAAATGGACTAGAGAACACAAAAATATTTTTTCAATTCGTACCAGTAGTTCCTGAGATTAGCGACCACCAAACAAACAAACTCTTGAGCACACAAAATCTATTTTGGTATAGATTTATTCCAAAGATTTGTGCTTTGCATTGTGATTTAATTTATTTTGGGAATTTTAATAAATTCAATAAATTCGAGAATTATTTAAATTTATACAAAATAGATTGTTCGATTTTCATACCTACTTATTTGTTTTTTTTTTTTTTGTAAATTATTATACCTACTAATATTATAAAAATGGGAAAGTTTGTGAGGATGTATCATGTATGGATGTTTGTTACGCTTTCACGCAAAAACTAGTGAACCGATCACCATGAAATTTTGCATACACGTTGTCTGGGACACCAGAAATGACATAGGGTACTTTTTATCCAAAAAAAAATTACTGTTCCCGAGGGATCATCTAAAATAAAACATATTACAATATATTCCTAACGCCTAGCTAAATTATTATAGCAACAATGCATCGAGCCGTTATATTATTAATTATCACATACATTTTTTCAGGTGTTATAATTTATTTTTCATTTTTCATACTAATATTACAAATGCGAAAGTTTGTATGGATGTTTGTTACGCTTTCACGCAAAAACTACTGAACCGATCATCATTAAATTTTGCATTCACGTTGTCAAGGATACAGGAAAGGACATAGGGTACCTTTCATCGTTCAACGCGGACGAAGTCGCGGGCACCAGCTAGTTAGTCTATACTTAATATTATAAAGAGAAAGATATGATTGTTTGTTTGTATTGAATAGGCTCCGTAACTAGTGGACCGATTTGAAAAATTCTTTTACCATTCAAAGCCGACATTATTCGTGATGAACATAGGCTACTTTTTACCGCGGGAAAATGCTTCATTTCTACGGGAAATCTAAAATAAAAGTAAATACTAGCGGCTTGGCCCTTGAGATAGCGCCATCTATCCAAAATACGGTCCGCGTAGAAAATACTTTTCTACGCGGACGAAGTCGCGAGCACCAGCTAGTGGTATATAATTTTCATCCGTGCGAAGCCGGGAACAGGCCGCTAGTGAAACATAATTATCAGCTATTGATATGCAAATATGACTCTAAATAACTAAATAGCATTGTTTATTTATACTAATAAATATTGATATAATTATGCGAATTCCTTAAATATTAAGTATATTAATAAATGGATAGCGAGTCTGCTCAATGCTCAATGTCAACGCGAAAAACATTAATAAAATAAATATTAAAATGTAAATATGAACGTTGTTAGACATTTTTCGGCCTCATTAACCTCTCACCTGAAGTATATATGTACCTTCATCATTCAATGTCATAATTTACTTATTACAGAAGTTGTGTGATACTAGCTGATGCCCACGACTTCGTCCTGGTTGAAAAATACAATAATATAGTTCGTGTAGCGAATAAAGACTTCTCGGCAAATGTGCGCAGAATTCTATTTTCAGGTGTTTGAGGGGGCAGAGGAGCGCGAGCGGCTGAGTCTACCAATAACGTGTGCCGACACATTATTGGTAGACTCAGACGCTCTTCCCCTCCCGCACTGCGTTCGCGCGTCTCGACTCTCTTGGGTACTGTTGCGTACGGGTGTTTTATCGTATTAGTAATACGTCATGGTGAATAAATGCCTAAAAAAACGTTCTCCTTAGACATCGCACGACGATTTAATGGAAGGATTATAAACACTGCCTGTAATGTTAAGTTAGTGAGGTGAAAAATTACGAAATAAAAAAAATGTCATTTTCCTTAGCCGTGTGCCGTGTGCCGATTCCCCCACAAGTGTCGCCTTCGAACCTTAATATAATAATTCAGGTATATGTCATTTCATTTTATACAGGTCGTCCCAAGACTATGCGACATGAAGGGAAATTACCTTAAATATCGTAGATAGGATATTTTGCTGAAAGAAGACTACGTTTATTTTTAAAAGTTAGTAGGTAATACTGCATTCAAAGATTTTCTAAAAATTACATGCTTTGTCTGGGAATCAAACCAACTTAAATGTGATCTTCTCGTCCAAAATTTCTCAGTGTCTCAAGACAAAAGTGTTCGACCAATGTGTGTTGCCAGTGATGACATATGGCGCTGAAACGTGGTCTCTAACTATGGGCCTCGTAAGGAAGCTGAATGTCGCTCAACGAGCTATGGAAAGGGCTATGCTCGGGGTTACACTGCGAGATCGAATCAGAAATGAGGAGATCCGTAGACGTACGAAAGTTACCGACATAAGCCGTCGGATCAGTAAGTTGAAGTGGCAGTGGGCAGGGCACATAGTACGTGGAGGCCATGGATCAGCAAGCGCAGCGTAGGACGTCCACCCACAAGGTGGACAGACGACCTAATAAGGGCCGCGGGTCCACGGTGGATTCAAGCTGCTTCTGACCGGTCCAATTGGAAAATTTTGGGGGAGGCCTATGTCCAGCAGTGGACGTCCTACGGCTGAGATGATGATGATGATAAATGTGAAAAGAATAATAAAAATACCCAGATCATACACTAGATTCCGGGTTGCTACACTAAAAGTTGCATAGTGGAATATCACATCACTCACAGCTTGGGTTGATATTTCTCGCCATAACTTTCGACTGGGTGAAACGATTTTGATGATTCTATCTTTATTTGAAAGCTTGTGCTTCCCTTGTGGTCCCATTTCAATTTGGTCCAGTTTTGACAATGGGACATTCATGAGAAAACGGTTTGAAGTCGGTTTTTTTTTGTTAAAAAGAGTTATTGTCTTTACCATTAGAACAAGGTGACCCTTCTTTCTTTTGCTTCATCTACGTTCTTACGGAATCCTCGTGAACATTTAATGCAAACATTGCAAAAGTGAAAGGAAATAATATTAACGCGTTTACGAAAATACAGTTTTTGTTAAGTTGACACACATTTTTAACAAAACGCTAAGTGTAGTGGCGTCCTCATTATTTTGGAGTCATCGTGAAGGTCAATACGGTTTGCTATCTTGACGTTATGTATGGAGTTTAAAAAAAAATCCCACTAATCCTATACTTTTATTATTATTATTTATTAAAGACTAGCTGGCACTTTCGACTTTGTCCGAACTTTATAAAATACTAGCTGTTGTACGCGACTTCTTACGCGTAACTTTATAAAATATAAGTAATACATAAGTAATATCGTGTCTGTGAAACCATGGAATGGAAATACACATACAAAATTTTAACCCAATCGGTCAAGCCGTTTAGTAGTTGACATACCGACAGCAGCGCCACCTACCGAGTCCAATTGTATTTTTAAATCATCCAGGAAACCATCGAAATAGCCATATAAAATTTCAACCCAATCGGTTCAGCCGTTTAGAAGTTATGCGAAAAAAGATAAGTAAGGAAGATAATTCTTACTACCCGTTTACCCGTAGGAATGAAGCATTTTCCCGCGGTAAAAGGTAGCTTATGTTCATCACGGATAATGTCGGCTTCTAATGGTAAAAGAATTTTTCAAATCGGTCCACTAGTTTCGGAGCCTAGTCTACACAAACAAACAATCAAATCTTTCCTCTTTATAATATTAGTATATATACTAGCTGGCGCCAGCGACTTCGTCCGCGTTAACTACCAAGTTTCTAAACTAAAGTAACTCACATTTCTTGTGATTGACAATTTAATGCCGCGTGGCCCTTAACCTTAAAACATGATTACAGGTAATCGTTTCTATAAATCATGACGTCACATTATAATAAGTAGTAGTAGTCACCACAGAGCCAAGTCACCCGCTACTAGAGACGGCATGCAGGGTTCACATTGAAGGGTGAATGGTTCGTTACCTATCGACAGAAGTAAACTAACGTAAGATTTCGATAGCAACTCATGGTAGTGCTACTGTCATCGAAACGCGCCATGAGTTGAGTTGCGCCCAGCGCAATTGGGCCACACGACATACGAATATAATTCAAGACGTGAGTGGATGAAGGCGTTATGTCGCATTTTTGGGTTTTTTCGTTTTTTTTTGCGTTGATGAAGGTAAATATCCATACGAATGTTTACAGACCTTAAGATAGTCGATTTAAGACATTTTTGGAATATAAAAAGTTGAAAAAAGGCGTTATGTACAGTTAATTTTAAAAAGCAAAGAGTCCAGTTACATTTGTTAATGGACGAGAGAGCTATGTTCACTTTTTTTTAATTGAATTAATACTAGTGTTTACTGGCTATCATAATACCATTAATATTTTAGGTTGTATCCACAACTTTTCATCATAATTTAGTACAAAAAACAGTTTCGTGGCGACTTATCTCAAAAATTCAGTGTAAAACTTTAACCTCGATTTATTCGAAATTGGAATAATGCGACATATCACCTTCATCTACTCACGTCTTATCAATGCCGTCTCCAGTAGCGGGCGTCGCAGCAATTCTTTGCTCTGTGGTATTAACTAGTAACTAATGTGTTCCATGTTTGAATTACGGATGCGATGCGAACTCGACATTTTGGCGGGAACGCTTGACATCTATCTAAATGTCAAACATCTCGCCGCCAATTGATCTTGAATCATAACGGCATTATGCAAGAAATATTTGCTTGCGCGATGTTTAATTGGAGTTTAACAAATACATATTTATTTTTACGCAATAATATTTAGACTAGCGTTTGCTCGTGGCCTCGTCCGCGTATCTTTTTAATTATAGTCTCCTAGCTCCGCGACTTCATTGTTTGGTCCAATTTAAAAGATAGGGTAATTTTTATTTTAAACCCGGGCTATGCTGGGAGCGTGTAGCTAGTCTATACTAATATTATAAAGAAGAAAGATTTGATTGTTTGTTTGTATTGAATAGGCTCCGAAACTAGTGGACCGATTTGAAAAATTCTTTTACCATTAGAAGCCGACATTATCCGTGATGAACATAGGATACTTTTTACCATGGGAAAATGCTTCATTCCTTCGGGAAATCTAAAATAAAAGTAAAACTAGTGGACCGATTTGAAAAATTATTTTACCATTAGAAGCCGACATTATCCGTGATGAACATAGGCTACTTTTTACCGCGAGAAAATGCTTCATTCCTACGGAAAATCTAAAATAAAAGTAAATATTGGCGGCTTGGCCCGGGATACACTTGATGGCGTCATCTATCGGATTTGGGTGGAACTGCTTGGTGATATTTATAGCGATTAGCTCCACGGTATCTTGATCGATGGCGTTCTCAAGTGTTACAATTTTATATATTTCAACGCGGACGAAGTCGCGAGCACCAGCTAGTGTTTTATAAAGTTACGCGGACGAAGTCGCGTGCAACAGCCAGTTATTAAATAAGTATTTAACAACCAACGATTGTTACAGTTATCGGCGCTACTAACAGTGACCTTGGGTCAGAGAAACGAGGCCATTATAAGGAATGATTTCGAAGGACCACACCCGGACGGTTCTTACAAATGGGCTCTGCAAACAGGTGAGTCGAATGGGATATTCAAAATTCAAAATATTTATTTAACAATAAGAGCGCTACCTCACCGGGTACCCACTGACGTAGGTTGGCTACCCACTGTCGCCAAACTGAGTGGCCAGTGACGTCTTGTCTTGGCTACCGTCTGTCAGTCAGTTCTGTCAGTTTTCGTATAGAGCAGAGCACGGACGGGGAGACTTTTTTCTTCGCGTGCCAATATTTACTAACGAAATATGTATATGGCGGGCCCAGTTATTGTTGCATTTTTGGTTGTATTATTTACTGTAATAAAAATATTGATAGGTATTTTCTGAAACACTAATTTATTGTGCAATATTACAAAAAAAACTATAAGAAAGAAATTGAAAATTGCAATTTTCCGGGGAGGGGGCATTCGCATTTCGCAAAAGTTGTTGTTTTATCTCCGCGCACTTCCAATGAGAATGAAATTTCTAACAATACTAAAACTTCACTTGATTTTTGTTTGATGGTCACGGGCCGGATTTTAACGCGTCACGGGCCGGAGATGGCCCGCGGGCCGTAGTTTCCCCATCCCTGGTATAGAGAAGTGACGCTTTTGTATTTCAACAATGAACCTACGGTATCGAAAGTCATTCTTTTTACTATAAAATCACACAAAATTTAAACATTTTAAATTTGGAACACGCGTGGCCATCGGTTTTGGTTTGGTTTGGACACTGAGTGAGTGAGACGCAGTTTACTCGCATACATTTTACTGGCGACGATGTCATCGCGTCGCCAAAGTCTGCAGTCTCCACTCAGAGCGCCGACGTTCGTGGCCACGCTTCCAAGCCGTCGCCAAGTGCGTTATCTGTCATATAGGTGAATTATTATATTACGGTTTGAAGGCGACACTTGTGGGGGCATTCGGGGCATGTGTACAATTGCGCACAAAATTGCTAAGGAAAATGACTAAGACGGAAAGAGTGAGCTCACTCTTCCCAACGATGACACATTTTCGGTCGCCTCGAGTAAGGCAAGGGCGCATCTGTGATTTAAATCTTTGCCTGCCGTACGTCTGAATGTATGAAGTAATATTACTTAATTTATTTCAACAGAGGGTGGCATATATCATGAGCAACGTGGTTCCCTACAGAGAGGACCTTCAGAGCCAAGTTTGCTGGTAGAGGGACAATACCAATACACTGCACCGGACGGACAGGTAACAATTTAAAATCGACAGTGTCACAGATTACTCTTGTACAAATTTTAACCAACATGCTTCAAATAAGGACCACTGACTGGCACTGGTGTACTGAATTACCTGTAATATACCTGAATTATTATATTAAGGTTTGAAGGCGACACTTGTGGGGGAATCGGAGCATGTGTACAATTGCGCACAAAATTGCTTTTCTTATTTCGTAATTTTTCACCTCACTAACTTAACATTACAGGCAGTGTTGATATTCCTTCCATTAAATCATCGTGCGATGTCGAAGAAGAACGTTTTTTTAGGCATTTATTCACCATGACGTATTACTAATACGATAAAACAATCTGTACGCAACAGTACCCGAGAGACACGAGACGCGCGAACGCAGTGCGCGAGGGGAAGAGCGTCTGAGTCTACCAATGACGTGTCGACTCACGCTATTGGTAGACTCAGCCGCTCACGCTCCTCTGCCCCCTCAAACACCTAAAAATATAATTCTGCGCACATTTGCCGAGAAGTCTTATTCGCTACACGAACTATACTAATACTATAAAACAATCTGTACGCAACAGTACCTGAGAGACTCGAGACGCGCGAACGAAGTGCGCGAGGGGAAGAGCGTCTGAGTCTACCAATAACGTGTCGGCACACGCTATTGGTAGACTCAGCCGCTCACGCTCCTCTGCCCCCTCAAACACCTAAAAATATAATTCTGCGCACATTTGCCGAGAAGTCTTATTCGCTACACGAACTATACTAATACTATAAAACAATCTGTACGCAACAGTACCTGAGAGACTCGAGACGCGCGAACGAAGTGCGCGAGGGGAAGAGCGTCTGAGTCTACCAATAACGTGTCGGCACACGCTATTGGTAGACTCAGCCGCTCACGCTCCTCTGCCCCCTCAAACACCTAAAAATATAATTCTGCGCACATTTGCCGAGAAGTCTTATTCGCTACACGAACTATACTAATACTATAAAACAATCTGTACGCAACAGTACCTGAGAGACTCGAGACGCGCGAACGAAGTGCGCGAGGGGAAGAGCGTCTGAGTCTACCAATAACGTGTCGGCACACGCTATTGGTAGACTCAGCCGCTCACGCTCCTCTGCCCCCTCAAACACCTAAAAATATAATTCTGCGCACATTTGCCGAGAAGTCTTATTCGCTACACGAACTATACTAATACTATAAAACAATCTGTACGCAACAGTACCTGAGAGACTCGAGACGCGCGAACGCAGTGCGCGAGGGGAAGAGCGTCTGAGTCTACCAATACAATAACGTGCCGACACACGCTATTGGTAGACTCAGCCGCTCACGCTCATCTGCCCCCTCAAACACCTAAAAATATAATTCTGCGCACATTTGCCGAGAAGTCTTATTCGCTACACGAACTATACTAATACGATAAAACAATCTGTACGCAACAGTACCCGAGAGACTCGAGACGCGCGAACGCAATGCGCGAGGGGAAGAGCGTCTGAGTCTACCAATACAATAACGTGCCGACACACGTTATTGATAGACTCAGCCGCTCACGCTCCTCTGCCGCCTCGAACACCTAAAAATAGAGTTCTTGGCGCACACTTGTCGAGAAGTCTTTATTCGCTGCACGATGTATACTAACACTATGAAATATTTCTCGTGCAGGTAATAAACTTGATATACAAGGCAGACGAGAACGGATTTCAACCTTCCGGAGCTCACCTGCCAACTCCACCGCCAATACCAGAGGCTATACAAAGAGCATTAGATTACTTAGCGTCGTTACCACCATCCAGAGATTACCAGTGATTTTAGAAATAATAAAATGATAGTTTACAATGTGTTTTTTTATTTATTTCTATGCAAAACCTTCGGAGAGTGTGTTCAGGAGCTGCATGAGATAAGCTCATACCGCCTTCCAAAGATTTAAATCACAGATGCGCCCATGCCATACTTGAGGCGGCCGAAAATGTGTCATCGTTTAGTTGGACAGTTTTCAGAAGCACAGGGCGCATCTGTGATTTAAATCTTTGCCGCCTACCCCTTTCTTCCATTGGACATACAAAAGTACATGAAGATAATGGTTATTATCCTCATGTATATTTGTAATGATTAAACTCAAAAACTGGTGGATTTATTTCGAAAATTCTTTCACCTATAGAAAGCTACATTGTTAACGAGTAACATAAGCTATCTATACTAATATTATAAAGAGGAAAGATTTGATTGTTTGTTTGTTTGTATAGAATAGGCTCCGAAACTACTGGACCGATTTGAAAAATTCTTTCACCATTAGAAGCCTACATTATCCGTGATGAACATAGGCTACTTTTTACCGCGGGAAAATGCTTCATTCCTACGGGAAATCTAAAATTAAAGTAAATACTAGCGGCTTGGCGCGGGATACACTTGACAGCGCCATCTATCCAGAATCAGATGAAGCGACTAACATGACAACTGCTTGGTGATATTTTTAGCGATCCGCTACGGTAGATGGCGTTTTATACTATTCAACGCGGACGAAGTCGCGAGCACCAGCTAGTATTTTATAAAGTTACGGGTATGAAGTCGCGTGCAAAAGCCAGTAATGAATAAAACCA
Organism: Synanthedon vespiformis; assembly: GCA_918317495.1. NCBI lineage: Eukaryota > Metazoa > Arthropoda > Insecta > Lepidoptera > Sesiidae > Synanthedon > Synanthedon vespiformis. The sequence goes on from OU906974.1 coordinate 3,360,343, forward strand.
AATTAATTAACAAGACAAAAAATATATTTCAATAAAATTACGTACATTTGTTATATCTCTTATTTAAATATAAAATAATAAAGATTTCTTTCTTAGTCTTAAGGATATTTAAAGACTCGATTAAGAGGACTTAACCGAACATCACAGAAGAAAATATATATTTTTTACATATTTACACAATCAACACAAAAATCCTTGTCGCGTCAAAAAATAGGATTACTCCTACTTTATCCCTGTGACGTGTATAAAAATCTATATATTATAGTATAATAATAAAAAAACCGGATTTTTCTAAAACTCCTAGTACCTAGATATGACAAATATGCAAATTGCAAAATATGGCCGCTCAAATTCTTTCTATTTAAAATAATCTTATTTTCTTTGTTAAAATATAATAATATATATGTCGTGGGCAGATCGTAAAGTATGAAATCAAAAATCTTTCACCATAAAGTCAAAAATAGGTCCCACGAGGAGCGGAGCGAAGCAAAGCGAGGAGCGTGTTAGGTTTACATGGAAATAAATTTGGGGAGCGAAGTGAGGCGACCCTTTCAGTTTTAACAGAAATATGATCTGCCAAGGCATATCATGATATGCCCAATTCTACGATGTGCCGACGACATATACATTGTTACTAGCTTTTATTTGGTCTTTAATCATGGCTATTATTGTAAACGATTTTTCTAACTGTTAATAAACATTTTTTTTTATGGCCGACTCATGATTTTTTAGCCGAAAATGGCGGAAAGCGAAAACGACAATGAAGGTTCGGCTTTAGTCTTGTTTTAGGCCGAAAACAAAGCCGAAATCAAAAATATGGTCGAATCATATTTGTTTGGCCGAAAATGAAAGAGAAGCTTTGGCTAGTCTTATTTATGCCGAAAACGAAGCCAAAAACAAAAATATGGCCGAATCATGATTTTTTTGGCCAAAACCGAAAGAGAAGCTTTGGCTTTAGTCTTATTTTTGGCCGAAAACGAAGCTTAAAACAAAAATATGGCCGAATCGTGATTTTTTTTCTCAGAAAATGGCCGAAAACGAAGATACAGTCACTAATTTTATTAACAATTACTGAATAAATTGGTAACTTCGGAGAAGACTTGTTAAGACTCGATTAAGAGAAGACTTCTTAACCAACAATTCAATCACACGGTTATTTGATTTTTACATATTATTATAATATGTACAATCGGGCCAAAAACATCCAAAAACACTATTTTATCCCTGTTATGTGTATAAAAATCTATATTAAAAAAATATCATCAAGATATCAAACAATGCTCAACAAAATTTTTATTACATTTACATAATTATTATACAGTATAATAAAGCTTTGTAAAAAATAATTACAAATTAACATGTACTTGTACACCTAAAGCTATATATAAATAAAGCTCTCAATCTGTCTGACATTCTGTCAAACTTAGATCTCGTCAGTTGTCATTTACCAGAAATAGGTTCTACTGTGTCTTTGTAAATTTGATTGGGATTGTCTATGGGCAACATTTTCTCCTCTTCTTTGGTTGGCGGTGATTTTTCATCTGGAAATAATTAACATATTATCAATTAATATTGAGGCAAGGATTTAGCGAAAAAAGACTAGTTACTTTGACTTTTGTCAATGTCAAAGTCAAAGACTTTTGTGTAAAATAAAAATATATATAGTGCATAATAATCATTACATATTATAAAACAAAGTCCTCAGCCGCGTCTGTCTGTATGTCTGTTCGCGATAAACTCAAAAACTAGTGCACCGATTTTCGGCCGAAAACGAAGACGAAGTTTCGGCTCTAGTCTTATTTTCAGCCAAAAACGAAGACGAAGCTTCGTCTTATTTTCAGCCAAAAACGAAAACGAAAACTTCGGCTCTAGTCTTATTTTCAGCCAAAAACGAAAACGAAAACTTCGGCTCTAGTCTTATTTTCAGCCAAAAACGAAAACGAAAACTTCGGCTCTAGTCTTATTTTCAGCCAAAAACGAAAACGAAAACTTCGGCTCTAGTCTTATTTTCAGCCAAAAACGAAGACGAAGTTTCGGCTCTAGTCTTATTTTCGGCCGAAAACGTAAAATATGGACGACTCGTGAATTTTGGCTGAAAATGAAAACGAAGCTTCGGTCACTATTAAATAGAAATAGAAGTATGGAAACAGAACTGTAAACTCACCGTTGGTTCTCTTCTTGAAGACAAAGACGAAGAAAGCCGCGTGCGAGACGGAGGCTAGTACAGCGGTGGCTGCCAAGGCGCGGAACGATTGACGACCGCCCAAATACGAATACAACTGTCCTCCCACAAGAGAGCCTAGCGCGAATCCTACAAAAATACGCATCTCGTAATAGTCCAGTATTCCTCTAAAGGATTTTTTTTCTGATTACCAACAGGCTGAATCTTCGTGAGTAGCTTTAGTTTGCCGAGACGAACAACTTTTTCCTCTGCGAAAATTCTCGATAGGAGTTAGTTAGCAGCCGTAAAAAGTTAAGAATGCTTGTTAATTTTATTAAAATATAGTTTTTATGCCTAGGAAACCCAATCACAATTATTTTTATAAACATTTTAAAACATAATAACATAACAATTGTGCGCTTATTACAAAATGTGTTACAATACTTACTTGCACTGGAAACAAATAGGTTAGGTTAGGTTCCGGAACGTTATGAAAATTAATGCGAGCCCACCCGTAATACTGATTGTAGCAGTACGATTGGTAACAAAATAGGTTAGATTTTGTAATGTTTATGACTCTGGTTCATTTCAAAATGTGTTATAAAACATAATGTAATGTTTATAAAATTAATTTTGAATGGATTTCCTAGACATAAAAACTATATTTTTATAAAGCTAACAACCATTCCTAACTAATTTAGCTTTAAAACACCATAAAAAACACTTACAGGATTCAAAAAAAAATCCCGAGGAAAAAGTTGTTCGTCTCTGCAAACTGAAGCTACTCACGAAGTATTAGGGGGTGTCACTGAGGGTGTCGCTCTCGCTCACAGAGCGGCATGACCAAGTCGCTTCGTTTCGTTGGCCTCGCTTTAAACATCACATTGTTCCCTACACCACTCACCCACTCCATCGTCCATCCCCGCGACTATCCCCTGCACTGTGGCCGAATATCCCTCGGGAGCCACTCGAGCCGCGTAACCGACTATTGTCGCGTAGCACAACGCGTACGTTGGCCCTTGCATTAATGACTGGAAAAAAAGTACCCTCCAATACTAGCTGTTGCACGCGACTTGGTCCGCGCAACTTTATAAAATATAACACATTCGTGTCTGTGAAACCATGGAATGGAAATACACATACAAAATGTAAACCCAATTGGTCTTCCAAGTCGTTTAGTAGTTGACATGACATACCGACAGCAGCGCCACCTAGCGGGTCCAATTGTATTTTTAAATCATCCAAAAAAACCATCCAAATATAGTCATATAAAATTTCAACCCAATCGGTTCAGCCGTTTAGAAGTTATATGTGAAAAAGATAAGTACGGAAAGATAATTCTTACTACCCGTTGTCCTATTACCCGTTTTCCCGTAGGAATGAAGCATTTTCCCAAAGTGAAAAGTAGCCTATGTTCATCACGGATAATGTCGGCTTCTAATGGTAAAAGAATTTTTCAAATCGGTCCACTAGTTTCGGAACCTATTCTATACAAACAAACAAACAAACAAACAATCAAATCTTTCCTCTTTATAATATTATATTACCTCTATAAACACCAAATGCCACGGATGTTGTATAAATGATATGAGAAGTAGACGCACTCCGTAACAGAACAAGCTGAATGTCATTGTGGTACCGTAACCGAATCGCTTCAAGATTTTACCTGTAAATAAATATAAGCTTTTATGAAAGAAAATGAGAAAACTGTCAGTCGTAAGATTGCACGTCGCAAGCACATACATACGCACGCACGCACGCACACACGTACGCACTTACGCACACGCACGCACACAAGAACGCACTCACGCGCTTAGATACTCACGCCCGTACGCACACGCATGCACAGAGGCACTTAAGCATTTACGCACACGCACGCAAGAAGTACGCATCACGCGCTTAGGCATCCACATCCGTACGCACACGCATGCACAGACGCATTTACGCACACAAGTACGCATCACGCGCTTAGGCAATCACGGCCGTACGCACACGCACGCACAGACGCACTTACGCACATGCACGCACACAAGACTGCACGCAAGCACGCACACAAGTACGCACTCACGCGCTTAGGCACTCACGCCAATACGCACAAGCACTCACTGTTGAACAGTTGCTAAGCGACAGTAGTTGTTATTGAATGTAGTAGACAATCAACCATTTTTCGAAATAAATATTACTTTTACTTGACTGCATCTCTGATTTAACCAAGTGGTTATGGGCCCAGAACGCCAAATTTTCAGTCACCAGATTGACTGGGCTTGAGGATTACTCATCATGGAAATTCGCAATTAAAATGTTACTAATTCGAGAAAAAATGTTGCAAATTTACGTCAACGCTACCTAAAGCTGATGATTTTGCGGAAGTTGAGAAGGATCAAGAGGCATTTACCATTTTATTATGCCTACATTTGGAACCTCATCTCTACCCGTACGTACAGAATTTAACGTATGCTAAGAAAGTGTGGGATGCGCTAGACGGAATTTTTGAGGATAAAGGTATAAATAGACGAATAACTCTCACGCCCGTACGCACGTGCACGCACAGAGGCACTTACGCATTCACGCACGTACACAAGACTGCACGCAAGCACGCACTTTCACACACAGAGACACACACGCCTCCTTTTACGCCAAGTACTCCTTTTATCATGAAACAAACTGTAAAGGCTAGGTTCCCACAAAGCGAGACCCTTGAGTATATTTTATACTAAACTTAAACCCAGCTTAACTCTCCCTCTCTCTCTCTGTCTCATACACTCTCTCTGTGTGTCTCTCCCTCGAGGAATTAACTCACCAGAAAAGTAGAAAAACACCAGTTCCCCGATAAAACTCTGTCCCGCGACCACAACGCCTTCTATCAACTTTATCCTACCCATTTGACCTGTCTCCTCGGCTAACTCCTCGAGGAACCTACAAATTTAAAACACATCTGCTCTTGTGAAATTAAAATCTGTATTGGACTTTGAGTTTAAAGTTAATTTAAGGGTGGGTTGCACCGTAGTAGGCTTGGTTATTGTTACGGTCAAAGTTAACTTTAGCGGTGACAGTCGAAATTAACAATTGCATGTTGCACCATCATTTTGTTCGTCACTATCAAACTTAAAGGGGTTGCCATTACAAAATAATGTAATTGTACTAGGTTGCCATAGTATTTTTTTTAAATATGGCAACATTCAAAGTCACCTGTCTCAAAACTGTCACAGTTGTCTTAACTGAAACAATAACATTTTGACCTGACTGCTTTGGACTTGACGGACCTGTTTTGGAATACTAACAAGAGAAAATTATAGACTTGACTGACTAGACTTGAGTCTGCTACTTTTGATTTTGATTTCGAGGCTATTACAAATTGCTATTTTAACTCGACACTGGCAGATAATGGCCATTTTAAAATAAATTTTAGAAGAAGAAGAAGAAGAACTTGACGGACCTGTTTTGGAAAACTAAGAAAAATTATAGACTTAACTTGACTGACTAGTCTCGGGATCTGCTACTTTTGATTTTTAATTTCAATTGTGCCGTTTTTATTTTAAAAAAAGGCTATTTTTACTAATGACACTGGCAAAATCATCGGAGAAGATCTGATGGAGCCAAGACATTAAAAGAGAAGAAGAAGAAGACCGGACAATATCGCTCGCTCGGTTAAAGTTATCGTTAAGTTATGACGTCATTTTAACCGTTATTATGCTTAACCGAATATTTAGCGGCTGGTTTGGATATGGTTACCGTTAAATTTAGATGGTGCAACCCACCCTTAGTTAAGTTGAGTTTAAGTTAAGTTTATTTCACTTTTAATAATAATATAATAGGCTCCAATTTTGGAGGAATTGGACCACCACCAACGAGTTAAATTGAGTGAATAATATAACAGGCATCACAGGCTAGCATAAACTTTATTAATACATACATCGTTAGCGTGAATATTTGGTGACGACACGTTTGGTATAGTTGGCTAGTGACCCTAGCTGTTAACCAAACGGTCGCGGGTTCGAATCCCGCTAGGGACAAATTTTTATGTGTTAACATTTCACCTTTGTACCTGAGTCATGGGTGTTTTTGTATTTACAATATGTATGTATTTACAAAAACGAAGTAATCTATGTATTACATATTATTAACTGTCTGGTATCTATAATACAAGCATTAGTTCTTCAATCTATTATCGAACTCACCAAAACATGTAGTAGATAATGAAACTGTCAAAAGTGCCAGCGACAACCGCGAATATTATGAAAACAATCACTCGCGGTATCTTGAGCACTTCGCGTAGGGCTTTGCCCGAATCGTCAGGACTCGTGAGTGAGGGTAGCTAAAATAATACATACGACGATTATGGAGGGTAGATGTAAGGAGTACCGACTCGTATGACAATCAAACTGAAAAAAATGGTCCTTTCAAACAATAAAATGAGGGTTCCAAAAGTGGCCACAATGGCGTTAGTGTAGCATAGCTTCTATCTATCTATCTATCTTTGTCTAATTTACTCGCCAATGCTACACTAACGCCATTTTAATTTACTGGTTTTCTCCAAAACGAGGATGAATCAAAACGTTTGATTTGATTCATCCTCGTTGCGGATCAAAATGATGGTGGTGATGATAAGGGTGATGATAGTTATGATTATGACGATGATTATAATAATGATAATTATGATGACAGTGATGGTGGTGATAGGGGTGATGATGATGAAGATAATTATGATAATAATACAACGATGATGGTGATGATTACGATGATGACGTTGATGGTGATGATGGTTATGATAATGATTGATTACAATGATAATGATGTAGACCTTGATGATGATGATGATGAAGACGATTATGATAATAATACAACGATGATGGTGATGATTACGATGATGACGGAGATGATGATGATGGTTATGATACTGATGATGATGACGATGGTGATTATAATGACGATGTTGGTGGTGATGATGATAATTATACAATAGTGCCTTAAGCACGAGCCAAACTTACGTTCAAAGATCTGCACGCGAACAAATCAATGACGGTGGCGACAATGGCCACTATGAAGGCGGGCGTGAAGTCCTTCCGCTCAGTAGACACAGTGTCAATGAGCCAACCGCCCAACAAAGCGGTCACACCGTAGCCGACTGTACCCCACGCTCTTTGGGCTCCGTATTTCGACCCTCTCTCGGGACCTTTAAGCGTAAAGAGTCCCAGTTTAACTTGAATTCAAAATTGAGCAAACTTTTTCTATGTGAAGGTCCATAGATAAATGATTGGTGTCGCTGCGCTCGACTAGATACGGCCCTACCTAAGAGCAATAGCTCCGTGAATGCGGCAACTTTTTATTGTAGTGTGTGTAAAACATCGTCACTATGTATCACTCTTTCTTTACGCAGTTTAATTATATTTTTACACAGTTTCACTATACAAATTGACATTTTATTGTGCCCACAATTTAATAAAACATTCGGGACGTACACATCACAGACAGTTTGCTGTGTGACTATTTTTTGCCACACTTTTCAAGCACGGCGGCTGTATCTAGTAGAGCGCAGCGAGACCAATCAAATATATTTGTGGAGGCGGGATGACGAAAAAGAAACCAAACTCACCTAAAACATCAAAACAAACAGCATCTCCTATACAATTGGCAACATTGAACGCGACTGTACCGACACACATGAAAACGACGAACGCCCAAAACACCCCGGTCATGTAGAAGCTGACTTTGTCACTTGTCGCCTCGACTGTGCTCGACATTTTCGACACTACTTTCGCCCTTATGTCCTTCACGGTAAGACCGCCTTTGCTCAAATCGACCACAATGTGATTGCTCGATGAATATTCTATATTTCTTTTGGTTCTCTTCAAAGTCGCGTTCTCGTACTCCTTCTTGACGTCCAACGGCAATGAGTCCTCTATGCAAATCAGATTACAATGCTCCAACGTCTTGCATAGCGTCTGTCCCTCTCTTTCACCCGCGAAATCCATGTGCAAGAGCGAGCACGAACTATTCGACACGGTTACGTCCAAGTAGACCGTGTTTATGACGGATGAGTTTGACAGGTAAACGTCAAACCTGTCGTCCGTGGAGCAGGTCCAGTGACAGTTGTACTTGTCCAGCTCTTTTGCGTTCGAGCCGTTGAGCGTTTTCAAATGGATCGTGTCGTTCAAGTTGTATATGAACTCTTGGACTGGTTCCTTTTCCGTTGAGGGATTGTCCGGCATCGGTAGGAACCATAGACAACAGTACGAGCCGCTCATGAGAGCGATCAACAACATGAAAACGAGCTTTCTGTGGGTCTGAAACGAAACATAATTCACTATGAAATTACATCTATACTAATATTATAAAGAGGAAAGATTTGATTGTTTGTTTGTATTGAATAGGCTCCGAAACTACTGGACCGATTTGAAAAATTCTTTTAGCATTAGAAGCCGACATTATCCGTGATGAACATAGGCTACTTTTTACCGCGGGAAAATGCTTCATTGTTACGGGAAATCTAAAATTAAAAGTAAATACTAGCGGCTTGGCCCGGGAGATAGCGCTATCTATCCAAAATACGGTAAATGGCGTTTTATACTTTTCTACGCGGACGAAGTCGCGAGCACCAGCTAGTAATACATATATACAATACGTACACTTACAGATTGATTGATTTCTGAACGCTGCTCCTATATGTACACAGAGTGAAACTTAGTCAAAGATAACTTTAAGTCCTTACCGGCCAGTAATCAACGACGTATCCGAATAGGGGCTTCGCGGCTGCCCATAGCAACGGCAACACAGCTGTCACCATTCCCATAACACCTGGAGATACACCCAGCTGTCTTCCGAATACATTCATCTGGGGCAGCAATGGGCCCAGAGCTAGGAAATTACAAAAAACACATGCCAGTCATTATACTGCACATCAGAATATCAGAAGTGAAAACTGATTTGACGACACGTTTGGTCTAGTGGCTAGTAACCAGTAACCACTAGCTGTTAACCAAACGGTCGCGGGTTGGAATCCCGCTAGGGTCAAATGTTTATGTGTTCACATTTCACCTTTGTACCTGAGTCATGGATGTTTTGTATTTATAATATGTATGTATTTACAAAAAATTCACAGATTTCGTGCCTCACACGACTATCGAGCACATTGGAAATGAATGTATGGAATTCGAAATTATGTTGTTCTGACTTGTTGACTTCTTTCAAAAAGGTTAAGCCACAGGGCAAACCCTTAACCCGATCGTCTTTATTTTAGGCTCAAATTATAGATGACTAAATTGTCCAGAGGAATTTTTCTCAAATTTTTGATATATTTCTTCGTTTCCAAAATATCGAGCGCCAAAATCAAAAATTCGGAAAATAATTCAAATTTTTTTCACTAATTCGGCCATAACATTTTTAGTTTTTTACTTTTTCGAAAAATTATTTTCGCACCTTACAGCTCTCGTGAATACGCGTCTTTTGAGATCTTTTTGAATATAATATCTTTACAACTCTCCGAGATATAAGGGGATCGCACTTTTTCGTGAAATCGGGGCCTATACTGAAGCGAACTAAAAGACATTTTCAATGTCAAAAAAAAAGTAATTTATGTAAGTAGTATATCAACTGTCTGGTATCCATAATACAAGCATTATAGTTGCTTAGTGTGGGACTAGATGGTGCTGTGTGGAACTAGATGGTGCTGTGTGGAACTAAACGGTGCTGTGTGGAACTAAACAGTGCTGTGTGGAACTAAACGGTGCTGTGTGGAACTAGATGGTGCTGTGTGGAATGTGTGAAAAATAATAAGAATTAAATAGTTTATTTTTCGACAACAGATGTCGCTGTGAAACCTTCAGACATTCTTCAGATTAGTGCAGCGGGTGTTCCTGTGAAGTTTGGTAACGATCTGATGCGGACGAGGTCGCTGGCAAATACTATACATATTACATTTTGATAAAACTCCGTAACTATGTGTAATTTTTAGTCCAATTGCAAAGATTTTGAAGTTTTTATTTTGAACCCGAGCGAAGCCGGGAGACGGCCACTAGTTAGTTAGGTTATAAACCCTCATTGTTATTATTACAGCGCCATGGAACTATACAGTATAATATAACTATAAGCCCCGCATATTAGTCTTGTGTGTTAACTAACCTTGTCACGACATACAACATCTATCTATGAATATAAAGCCAAGTATAAATCTTATCCCATTAGCAATAAGGACCAAATTCGAGCGACCCTGTTAACATAACCACGTTGCATTAGAGATTGTTATCAATTTATTGCCGTCAAACAATCCATTGTAGGACTTTAGTTACATTACATTATCTAATAAAATTCCTCGATATCAAGTAATTACTTTATTACAATGATAAATGTCATTTTCTGTGTTATCTTAATACAGTATTTTGAGATAAGTTTAACCTATATAGAGATAGGTGTTTTAAGAGTTTAATTTTATTATTATCAGGATAATCCAAAAATTATCCTGATAATAATACAGTGTAGTAAAGATCCCTACAAATCAAAATACCATTTTTCTAAAACCGGTAGATAGTGTGGAAATTTTTAAAATTATAAATAAATTAAAAAACAGTAAATGTACGGGATATGACGACATTAATACAAAAATGGTAAAACTATGCGCATCATACATAAGTGCACCACTGGCACACATTATTAATTTGTCATTTAGCTTGGGTATTTTTCCTGAAGATCTAAAGTTGTCAATAGTTAGGCCTCTTTACAAAAAGGGTGAAAGGACTGACATAAATAATTATAGGCCCATAACACTGATCCCAGTCTTTTCAAAGGTGTTTGAGAAAGCGATATATAGTAGGCTAAATGAATTCGTCCTGAAACACAACATTCTAAATTCTCAGCAGTTTGGATTTATAAAGGGACAATCGACCACAAATGCTTGCTTCAATATGATTAGCTATATCGCGGATTGTATCAATACTGGTACACCAATAGTATCTGTTTTTCTCGATATGAGCAAAGCTTTTGATTTTGTGGATCATTCTTTGCTCTTAGGGAAGCTTGAAAATTACGGTATTAGAGGTAAGGCATGGGAATGGATAGCTTCATATTTAGCCAACAGAACACAAAAAACTGAAATTACTAAAAATTTTAATAATGAAAAAACGATGTTCAAAAAAAGATTTAGATCGAAAGCCAAAGTCAATAGCGTAGGGGTTCCGCAGGGAAGCATACTTGGTCCATTTCTTTTTCTACTTTTTATCAACGACCTCCCATTAGCCACGAAACATAAGTGCGTTTTATATGCTGATGATACAACTCTTATAGTAAAAGGTGACGACAAGGCTAAATGGCAAGAGACAATAAACACAGCAATAAAAGACATAACAAATTGGATGTATAGTAATAGACTAATGCTTAATATAAATAAAACGAAATTCATGCAGTATCGTTCATACAGAACCTCAGCGGCGACACTAAGTATAATTAGTGATAATAAATTAATAGAGGAAACAAATTGCTTTAATTTTTTAGGAATAATTATTGACGCTAATTTAAGTTGGAAACAGCATGTAGATTTTGTTTGTAATAGGCTAAATCGTTTCGTATTTGCACTGAGGAAACTAAGGAATACAGTGTCAAAAGAGGCTGCATTTACAGCATACCATGGACACGTTTCGTCAGTTCTTAGCTACGGCCTAATAATATGGGGAAACTCGGTTGAAAGAGACAGAGTTTTCAGGCTCCAGAAGAAGTGCATTCGTGCTATGTGCGGGTTGTGGTCCCGAGATTCGTGCAAGCCTCTTTTTAGTCAGTTGAAAATACTTCCACTGCCATGTATGTACATTAGGGAATTATGCATGTTTGTTAGGTTACACCCCGAACTTTTTAAAAATCGAAAAGATGTCCTCTCGAGGCCGCAAAGATCGCAATATCTAAATTTGCTTTATCAACCACGAAGTTACAAAAGTATATATGAAGGAAATGTCTATAATATGTGTATTTCAGTATTTAACAACTTACCAAATGAAATAAAATTGCAGACATCTACCACAGCTTTTAAATTCAAACTGTGTAAATGGTTACAACGTGAATGTTTTTATGATGTTAAAGAATATTTTAAATGTAAAAATAGACTATAATTAAAATGTAAAATAGACTTTTGATTAGTATTTTTAAATTTGACATTTAGGTATTTATAATTGTATATTTTGACATAGTTGCTTTCATTCATATGGTATATCCTTATATATTATTTGAAAAGCGGCTAATGTATTTGACTAATTTTTATTTGTACAGCAATTTTAATATTTGCACACCTGTATAGGTAGAAAACTTGTACTGTAAAATTATATAAGACCTTCTACTGTAACCAAGTATTCTGGCAAATAAATGCATTATTATACACATATATTTATTTTCTATCTTAATTCTAAATTTTTTACAATAAATATTATTAAAAAAAAAAAAAAAAAACAAACAATAAATATCGTAAAAAACTTAAAACTAGAATTCCGCAGGTAGTGGGGCAAGGTCCAAGCTACCAGTGGTTAGGGCTGCAGAGTGAGGAACCTCCTGACAATTCGTGCCGTGTCCAGAAGTACCGCTTTCTGTATCTGAGCCTTGATCCAGCCATCTAGTGAGAGCCTCTTGAGGTGTTGGTCGAGGCTCTTCGCTATAAGACCGTTCGCCGACACGACTATCGGGACGATGATGGTCGAATCAACATCCCACATGGCGGTCACCTCGTGAGCCAAGTCTATTATTATTATTATTATTAAAAAAAAAAAAAAAAAAAACTGCCGAAAAAACTGAAAGGCATAAAATAATGTTATTATTTTACCTAAGTAATTTTGAGTTACGTAATTTTTGCTTGTTTGGCGCCGACTCAAAATTACTTAGGTAAAATAATAATAAGATTATTTTATGCTTTTCAGTTTTTTTGGCGGTTTTTTTTTTGTTAAAAAGTTTTATTGTATATTTTTTTGTGGCTATAATCTAATATTTACTACATGCTTAATTTTTTATTTTCCCATCCCCATTTTCCCATCCCCATTTTCCCACCCTTAGGGTAGCAATTTGTTTTCCAAATTTATACGAGACCAACTTCGAGGTTAACCCTATCCATTAAAAAAAGAATTATCAAAATCGGACTACTCTGTAAAAAGTTATGCGTGGTTATACGCTACAATCGGTGAGTGAACAATCAATCATCCCCTGTTTTCCTACCCTTAGGGTTGGAATTTGTTTTCCAAATTTATACGAGACTAACTTCGAGGTTAACCCTATCCATTAAAAAAAGAATTATCAAAATCGAACCACCCTGTCAAAAGTTATGCGTGATCATACATAAAAAAATAAAAAAATATATATATATACCCGTCGAAAATGTAACAACGGTTACAAAACCTAAAAATACTGTAAACGCTAAAGTTTGTGACAATGTGTGAATGTTTGTATATATTTTCACGCAAAAACTTGGTACAAGCAAAATCTATCTATCATTATATATAAAAAAAGTGTGTATGTATGTATGGATGTTCCATACGGACTCCAAAACCCAAAACAATCTTCAGCGGGTAATCCTGTGAAGTGTGGCAGAGATCTGAAGCGGACGAAGTCGCGGGCAACCACTAGTCTATACTGATATTATAAAGAGGAAAGATTTGATTGTTTGTTTGTATAGAATAGGCTCCGAAACTAGTGGACCGATTTGAAAAATTCTTTTACCATTAGAAGCCGACATTATCTGTGATGAACATAGGCTACTTTTTACTGCGGGAAAATGCTTCATTCCTACGGGAAATCTAAAATAAAAGCCCGGCTTGGCCCGGGACGTAGCGCCATCTATCCTAATCAGGTGAAACCTCGCAGAGATATATTATTTCGATGGATGAAACGACTAACATGACAACTGCTTGGTGACATTCCACGGTAGATGGCGTTTTATACTTTTCAACGCGGACGAAGTCGCGAGCACCAGCTAGTAAATAATATGTTAACAATTATTTGTATTAACAGTGATAACACGATAAGACTGTCTGAGTCGTCAATGAATTTTTAAAAAAGACCTTGAATCAACACGTTTTCGCGACATGAGATTCTAGTGTGGGAATTGCCAAATCCTTTTAAATATACGAGGTCATTAAAGTGGAGCGTTTTTATTTGCTACTAGCTGGTGCCCGCGACTTCGTACGCGTAGAAAAGTATAAAACGCCATCTACCGTATTTTGGATAGATGGCGCTATCTCCCGGGCCGAGCCACTAGTATTTACTTTTATTTTATATTTCCCGTAGGAATGAAGCATTTTCCCGCGGTTAAAAGTATCCTATGTTCATCACGGATAATGTCGGCTTCTAATGGTGAAAGAATTTTTCAAATCGGTCCACTAGTTTCGGAGCTTATTCAATACAAACAAACGAATCAAATCTGTCCTCTTTATAATATTAGTATAGACTAGCTGGTGCTCGCGACTTCGTCCGCGTTAGAAAGTGTAAAATTATAACACTTGATAACGCCATCTATCTACCGAGGAGCGGATTGCTAAAAATATCACCTAGCTGATTCTGGATAGTTGACGCTATCAAGTGTTTCCCGGGCCAAGCCGCTAGTAATTACTTTTATTTTATATTTCCCGTAGGAATGAAGCATTTTCCCGCGGTTAAAAGTATCCTATGTTCATCACGGATAATGTCGGCTTCTAATGGTGAAAGAATTTTTCAAATCGGTCCACTAGTTTCGGAGCTTATTCAATACAAACAAACGAATCAAATCTGTCCTCTTTATAATATTAGTATAGACTAGCTGGTGCTCGCGACTTCGTCCGCGTTAGAAAGTGTAAAATTATAACACTTGATAACGCCATCTATCTACCGAGGAGCGGATTGCTAAAAATATCACCTAGCTGATTCTGGATAGTTGACGCTATCAAGTGTTTCCCGGGCCAAGCCGCTAGTAATTACTTTTATTTTATATTTCCCGTAGGAATGAAGCATTTTCCCGCGGTTAAAAGTATCCTATGTTCATCACGGATAATGTCGGCTTCTAATGGTGAAAGAATTTTTCAAATCGGTCCACTAGTTTCGGAGCTTATTCAATACAAACAAACGAATCAAATCTGTCCTCTTTATAATATTAGTATAGACTAGCTGGTGCTCGCGACTTCGTCCGCGTTAGAAAGTGTAAAATTATAACACTTGATAACGCCATCTATCTACCGAGGAGCGGATTGCTAAAAATATCACCTAGCTGATTCTGGATAGTTGACGCTATCAAGTGTTTCCCGGGCCAAGCCGCTAGTAATTACTTTTATTTTATATTTCCCGTAGGAATGAAGCATTTTCCCGCGGTTAAAAGTATCCTATGTTCATCACGGATAATGTCGGCTTCTAATGGTGAAAGAATTTTTCAAATCGGTCCACTAGTTTCGGAGCCTATTCTATACAAACAAACAAACAAACGATCAAATGTTTCCTCTTTATAATATTAGTATAGATTAATTCAGGTTGTTGGACTATCACTGATGATCTTTGAACACATCTCTAGATACGAAAATTCAAAATGGAACTTCCCACTATAAAATATTTACTACCAAAATTATTTCCCTGTCAATAACCTTTAACCTTGAAGGGGGCATGTCCCCCTATCCCGAAAATTAGGTACGCTTCCCCTCCCAGCTAATGACAGCAGATTATTGATCTATTTTATAATCATCCATACTAATATTTAAATAAAGAGGAAAGATTTGTTTGTATGTTTGTTTGCATTCAATAAGCTCCGAGCTACCGGAGCAATTTGAAAAAAAATCCTTCATAATGTGAAACAATAAATTGCACATATGAAATATATATATTGTCTTTTTTTTTTTTTATTAAACTAGCTACTGCCTGCGACTTCGCCCGCGTAACTTTTCAAATTATATACTACTAGCTGTTGCACGCGACTTCGTCCAAAAATATAGAAATACACATACAAAATTTCAACCCAATCGGTCAAGCCGTTTAGTAGTTGCTTGACATACCGACAGCAGCGCCACTTAACGGGTCCAATTGTATTTTTAAATCATCCAACAAACCATCGAAATGACCATATAAAATTTGAACCCAATTGGTTCAGCCATTTAGAAGTTATGTGAAAAAGATAAGTACGGAAGGATAATTCTTACTACCCGTTGTCCTATTACCCGTTTTCCCGTAGGAATGAAGCATTTTCCTGCGGTAAAAAGTAGCCTATGTTCATCACGGATAATGTCGGCTTCTAATGGTGAAAGAATTTTTCAAATCGGTCCACTAGTTTCGGAGCCTATTCTATACAAACAAACAAACAATCAAATAACAGATATAGATAAATGAAGATAGCTATGAATTAAAAATTAATAAGGTAAAAGATCTCCGCAAAAGATTTGCCAAGAAGTAACAGATACATATCTTTCTTCTCCTTCGAATATCTGCATATTATATGAATACGGATATCCGGCACATCACTACTCAGAAGGGAGATTTGTTTCAAAGTTCTGGAGTATGCGGGATGAAATTTCAGCTCATCTAAACCGTGCTCAGTGGCACATTTTTTTTTATGCTATATTTTTTTTTATCAAATATAAATATCAATCGTCAATACTTTTAATCAATCTGTAAGTGTAGGTATTGTATGTCGTATATGTCTCCAATCTCCATAACTCTTAAACGAATTAACTGCTTTATCATGAAACTTATATATGGTAGATAAACATTTAGACGTACAGGACACAGTATAGGCTATTTTTTTCTTTTTCAACGCGGACGAAGTCGCGGGCACCAGCTAGTCTAAATATAAAAATAAACTTACCAGCAAAAAAGAAGAAGAAGTGAACTTTCACTGGCACTAGACTTCGGTTTATCTTGAACTTCATTTTTATTTAGGTGGTTTTTTTTTACCTAATTAATTTTAATTGTAAAACTTATATAAAAATGTTTGTTCTATATTCTAAGATAAAAATATAATTTTTAAACTTATCTTATGGCATGTTATTTAGTAAATATTTAATCTTTAAACGGCTAGAACAGTATAATAGCCATAATACTTGCCAGTCGTCTATCTAAATACTCTAAAATTTAAATCTGAGGTCATTACTCTCTTCGGAAAGTTTCGATAGCAAATATTATGTTTGCGAAACTTGTTTCTCGCTCTCGTAACTGTGAAACAAAACAACTGTCGTTTACATAGTCTGTAGTTAATTTAAATAGGCTATTTTTATTTGCAAAACTATCAAACGAACGCCGGGCAAACAGACCGACCGAGCTGAAATTATCTTTACGAACACAAAATGATTATAATAAAGCTACAAAGCTAGAAGCAAACAAAGCTATAAAGTGCTATAATGTATAAAGAGCAGTCACCGTCATACAAAAAAATATAAATAAATAAACAGAACTGTCAACTGTCAAGTAACGTAAATGTCAAATCATCTGACATTAACATATAGCCAAAGACAAGAACCACAGAATAGAAAAATATATCTCACCGTTTCTTGTTAGATCTTGAACGCGCTCTCACCAGAACTTATAAATTATTTCGTTTATTTATATAATTAATTTAAAACAAAATTAGTGACCAACACCACGAATATGAAACTTTGAAATGAAAATGTAAACAAGCGTTTTCTTAATAATAATATAATAATAATAAATCATTTATTAGACGTAAGTTTTTACAAAACATTTATCTTCGTCAACATTCTTTACAAACTACCACCGGTTCGGAAAGCTGTTTCTAGGGGGAAGAACTCGGCAAGAAACCCCCTAGTTGCTCTTTTCATAAATAAATTACAAAGTAATACGTAACAATACACAGCAATCTACATAACACAATAATCAACTATATTTGACTCCAAGGACAGTAATCATTTATATAATCTGTAGTGCCTTTACTATCATCCCGCTAGCTCACACACGCACACTCGGACAGACCTCCGTCACGCGACTGGCATATTTATCTCCCCACGTGGATTGCTGCGCCAGTCACGTGGTTCGCTTGAGACTGTGCTTGTTTGTATGAATTAGTGAACAAATCCCAAAGATGCATACACTACATCCCTTCCTTATCACAAATTTTATTTGTTCGAACTGTAATTAATAATCAAAACAAAATCTACAGTACAGTAATTGATTTAGCATAATATACGTTCTCAACTTACAATTTTTTATTATTTAGGTAGTCATGATCTCCTTTTCCTCTTTCCAATACTACTTCCATTCCCCTCTAAAATTCAATAAAACAACAATATTCCGAAATTTAATGCAAGCAACCGCAATTTAATGCAACATTCACAACACCCGCAATTTAATGTAAACAACCGCAGTTTAATGCAAACAACCGTAATGTAATGCAAACAACCGAAATTTAATGCAAAAAGCCCAAATTAATGCGGTTGCGGTGCAACGAACCCAATTTATTGCACCCCATTACAATTTAATGCATAAAACCACACATTCCGCAATTCAATTCAAACAACCGCTATTTAATGCAACCAACCGCAATGTAATGCAAACATCCGCAATTTAATGCAAACATCCGCAATTTAATGCATAAAACCACAATATTCCGCAATTTAATGCAAACAACAGCTATTTAATGCAAACAACCGCAATTTAATGCTAACATCCGCAATTTAATGCAAACATCCGCAATTTAATGCAAACATCCGCAATTTAATGCATAAAACCACAATATTCCGCAATTTAATGCAAACAACAGCTATTTAATGCAAACAACCGCAATTCATGCAAACATATTTCAAGTATATTTGGGACATTTGGAAACGAAGGCCCACACTGCCTGCCTACGAAAGCTTCATGGCTAATTTCATGACGGCCCGTAGAGCTGACAACACGACTTGATACACACGGTTTCCAATTTTATGAAAACCCGTCCTATACTGTCTATAAAACAACTTGAATATGCACGGTTTACAATTCCACGAGAGCCCGTACTGCCGACAACATCACTTGATACTACCAATTTAATTACAGCCAATTTAGCATAAAATTTTGAAGACGGCATAATTTAAACTAATCATTTAATGGCAGCACAATTTAATCTAGCAATTTATTGGCACCACAATCTAATGTACCACTTAATAGCAGCACAATTTATCCTACCATTTAAATGGCTTCACAACTTATTCTTCTAATTTAATGGCAACAGAGCAAAGTTTACTCCCAATTAAATGGCAGCACAATTTCATCTACCAACTTAATGGCAGCGCAATTCATCTACCAATATAATGGCTGCACAATTCAATCTACTAATTCAATGGCAGCACAATCCAACCTTCCAATATAATGGTAGCATAATTTAATTTACTACTTAATAGTAGCCCAATTTAATCTGCTAATTTAATAGTAGCACAATTAATTACAATTTAACCTTCCAATTTAATGGCAGCGTAATTTATCCTTCTAAATTAATGGCAGTACAATTCGGTCTATCAATTTACTCACATCTAAATTCAATATACAAATTGAATGCCAGCTAAGTTTACTCATAATTAAACTGATAGGCAGCGTTGGTCGTTTATTGGCAACCTCTACCAATTTAATGGCAGCATCGACCAATTTAATGGCAGCCTCCACCAATTTAATGGCAGCACCCACCAATCTAATGGCAGCCTCCACCAATTTAATGGCAGCATCCACCAATCTAATGGCAGCTTCCACCAATTTAATGGCAGCCTCCACCAATCTAATGGCAGCCCCCACCAATTTAATGGCAGCACCCACCAATCTAATGGCAGCCCCCACCAATTTAATGGCAGCACCCACCAATTTAATGGCAGCCTCCACCAATCTAATGGCAGCCTCCACCAATTTAATGGCAGCCAATGCCTTCAGTTTAACCAATGCCTTCAGTTTAATTATGGTCCATATTTCCGTTTCAATACCAGGAATCGAACCCAAACCCTCCTGGTTGAGAACCAGGGCTCTTAGCCACTAGACTATAATTTATCGGAACCTAACTTCTTCTTACTTTAATCACCAGAAAACTCCGCGAGACCCGGTATGACAAATATCACTCACTCTACACAACTATCAGGTACATCACTATTGAATTAGCGGGAGTCGAACCCGCTAACATACGTATGCTGTTAACATTTATTATAGATATAAATAAGAACAATATAAATCATTTCATGACGGCTACTACAGTAGAACATGATTTTGCCACATAGTATCACTGATACTGTGCTATCGATTAGCTATATTATTTTCAAAATTATGAGAATATAATCAAATGTAGGCTCCTGTGATATACTTTTATGTAGGTATCCAAAGTGAGTGTGTAATATAGAAATTAATCAATCACATAAGCATGCCTAATCTCGTACACATTTGCACTTGTATAACCACATATGGCTAACATGTCGGTCCTTTAATATTATATATCTTTATATCATTTTGACTAAACCGTCACATTTGCAAAGCTCAAAACCACATTTAATACTGTACCATTTCATGACAATTTTGAGAAGAAATCTAAATTTGTTAAAAATATTATGGATAACTTTTTGTTCAAAAGACAGCTATACTTCAAATCCCCTTTTTCTATAGGACGAAATTTCATAATAAAAAGTTCTTGATTACTTTCCACTTGCTACGTCACTATGCAAGGAAATTATTGCTTATATTGTTAATGCACGTTTTATCAACGATTACGCTGCTTGGAATTTACAGTTACGTGATGCTAAGAATTCTAAGAAATTAAGGTGATTGAACTATTTAACTGTATCTCCACAGTGTTATACTAAAATAAGATATTATTTCTCAAGCGTTGCTCAAGTGGATTTGTCCAAAATAAATATTGATTACCGCAAATAATAACATCTATAATTTAATTAAAATTGCACATTACCAAACATTGACCATGTCAATGTCTATCCACATAAATGTCTCCTCAGTTCCGTATATAAAATTGTTAAGTTTATTTAACATTCAATGTACCCTTCTATACTCCGACACTAACACAGGGCGAATAGATTGAACAAACAATTCGGCATAATGCTGATATTTACACAGACAGTATGTTAACAAGATATTTTTATGAAACATCAAAAGCAATTAATGATCAAATGTTGGGCAACACTAGTTTGTAGGCATCTAGCACTGCGCTACTACTACATTATTAGAGTTGTCAGGACAAGGCCAACCGACGAGCCGGTGTCAAAATCGCAAAGTGACACCAATGACAGCTCAGTCACCCAGACCCAGAGACCAGCCCATGTACCAGAGCTGCAAAAGCAAAGGCAGTAGCATCTCAAAGCTCTAACAGATGGCGCCAGTCTCCTCTGCACCAAACACGCTCGAAGCAAACGTTCGAACGGCCCCATCTCTACTTCCTAGGATCAATGGAGTTGTCTTGAGTTGTCTTCAAACTCCAGTAAACGGGCGTTACCCGTATGCAAAACTTCCCTGTACTAAATTACATTATGAAGTCCTTACAGGTGTCACCTATACTAACAGGCATCATCTCGTGTTCTCCTTTGTACAAAATTCATTACTTTGAATTTGATACAATAAACCGATCCAACATTGTTCTAATCTAGACTAGATAACGAAATCAATCATGCACTCAACAATATATTTTGTAATCTAAGAGATATACACAATTCCAAGCCCACCGAGAATCGAACCCGGGCTCTTGTAGTTCAGAGGCAAGAATTTTAAATATAACTAGTAAATGTATTCGTTAATCGTATGACATTAAATAAATGATAAGTAGGTACTACTTACACAGCAATAAGAAATGTAAAACAACATCCCGCTTGAAATTAACAACCTACCCTACAGTATCCACAAAACAAAATATTCCGCGGTCGTCTCGCTTCATGGGTAAACATAAAGGTAGTTTCAAAATTTATTTCTAATATTTTTTCTAATCTATATATGTATATATATTTATTATTATTATTTTTTAAGACAATAATACAATACATGTAATTATCGCCAAAACCAACTAAGGTTTCCCCTGTGCTATCATTTAATAAATTAAAAGTACAAAAGATAAGTAATACTCTGTTTACTTTAACGCAATACGATCACAAATTGTGCGGTAGGTATTCCTTGTCTATTCGATTGTATCCATGCTACGTACTATTTATTTACTTAAAACAAAAGCCATGCTTTTTCTTTTTTTTTTTTTTTTATAGCAAAGCTATGGTTTAACGAACCATACCTTGGTCAACATTGTCGTTGTTATTTGCCGCGAATTCTATTACATGACTAATAAATTACTTTATTCGGCAGATTCATTCAAATGTAAATATGGACGTCCTATGTGACCCCTTTTATATTACGACAAACTATCTATGAAACGTTTTACAAATAATTTAACAAGAACATGTCGATTTCAAGAAATATTAACGTATAAAATTGCGAAACTTGTTCAAACCAGTTGACTTTTTAAAATGAACTTTTTAGAACATCCCAAATGAAAATAAATATTAATCACTTATCTTTTTCCTCTCTTCTTTTTTTTTTTGTCCTCGTCGCCATTTGTAGTGCCTTTACTATCATCCCGCTAGCTCACACACGCACACTCGGACAGACTTCCGTCACGCGACTGGCATATTTATCTCCCCACGTGGATTGCTGCGCCAGTCACGTGGTTCGCTTGAGACTGTGCTTGTTTGTATGAATTAGTGAACAAATCCCAA
Source organism: Synanthedon vespiformis (assembly GCA_918317495.1). Classification (NCBI taxonomy): domain Eukaryota; kingdom Metazoa; phylum Arthropoda; class Insecta; order Lepidoptera; family Sesiidae; genus Synanthedon; species Synanthedon vespiformis. Next base: position 3,383,143 of record OU906974.1, read on the forward strand.
AGATGCATACACTACATAATCTAATATCCTATAATAACCCTTTTTGCACAGGAATTTAGAACATGAAACCTTATTAACTTTATGTGAAGTTTAACTGCGTTCAAATAATATCAAACATCACGTGACAATCGCGAAGCTTTTTGGTATTCATTGATATCAAACAACCACCAAACAACTATCGACCTCACGCTGCGCTGTCGCAAATTTTTTCATACATAATGAGAACGCGAACTAATGCCGGAACTAACTTCAGAGGTCGATAAAGGTTTGAACATCACTAGTTTTAGTTCCATGTACTTACACTCAATAGCCTACAGCGCCAAAATGGCGATTTTCAAATTGACATAAAAATAGTGACAGTGGTCTATCCAGTGCTTTAGAGATCAGTGGTAAGTGGTACCGTCGCCAAATTATTATTATTATTATTATTATTATTATTATTAAAAAATAGAAATTTGACAGCAGCCCATCCAGAGGTATATTACAGATCAGCATTCACTTCACATCTCAGCCAGCTTCTCGATCCATCCATAGACAACAATAACAAGTTTCGGCGGGTCGGTCCGCCATGTTTTCGGACGAGTGGTTTGGTGGTTATTATTTGCGTTAAACAAGCTAAACGGCAAATATTTAATTAAAATTTACATAGGAATGTTATGTTATTTAGTGCGGTGGTAGAGTTAAAGACATATATAATTGTATTTTAATAAAATACTTGTACTTTCATTCCTATATATTTTATAAAATAAGTTTCCGACATGGCCAGTGATGCGGAAGTCGTATGTTTTGCGTGCTTCGATACCGAAAATTTGTTGGACATATACGACACATATTTGTATGAGGAAAAAGAGGAAATTTATGGGGAAATGATGAAAGAGTGTTTCTCAATTGAGGTAAAATAAAAACTTATACTTCTATGTGCCACCACGTAATAGGTTATGTTGTGTATGAAATAGGCGGGCTGTATGCCTCCCTCCACTTTGAACGCGATTTTTGTTGTCGAAGCAAAACAAAACCTTTATATAGTAAGCTAGCTACACGCTCCCGGCTTCGCCCGGTTCAAAATAAAAACTATCATATCTTTTAAGTTGGACCAAATTACATATATTTGCGAAGTTTTATCAAAATCGGTTCAGTAATATATTAGGTTCATCGGGGACAAAAAACCGACGGTCTATAATCTATATTTTGACCTTATGAATGGTTTCCATCTATTTCATCATACTTACCTAATATAACAGGTGAAAGTAACGCTGTATTATATAATACTAGCTGTTGCACGCGACTTCGCCCGCGTGACTTTGTAAATAATACACTAAAACCTTTCTCGAATTCTTCCACTCCCGTCTTTGTATATAAGAGAGATGTGTGTGTTTGTTAAGCAATATGAATTTCATTTCATGCACAGCGCAGATATTCTACCACAGGGAGCAAGGCGGCATAATTTTTTTGATAGTCCCGAAAATGAAATTGAAACTGGAAATTGGAAAGGCGGAATTCCTATTATTCCTGTATTAAGACATACAATAAATTACCCAGTGCACTCGGGGAATTGCCGGGAATTTTGTTTAAAAAAAGATTAACCAAGTGGCTGTTGGACAAATGCTTTTATAATATTAAGGAATATTTTGACATTTAATTAATTATAATTGACTGTGACATATTTTTATTAATAATATTTTACATGTAAATTATGAATTTTACACGCCAGACGTGGCAGTGCATGCGGTGACATATTAAATCCAATAAGGACTGGTCTACATTTACCCATGTTACTAGTAAACAAATGATTTGAATTTGAATTCGAGAACCACTCTATCCATTGATGAGAACAGCATGAAAATCTGTGCACTAGTTTTTGAGATTATTGCGAACAGACAGACAGATGCGGCGGAGGACTGTTTTATAATATGTAGTAATTAACATTATATTTTATATTATAAAGAGAATAAATTTTTGTGTGTATTTTTGTGTGTCTATACTAATATTATAAAGAGGAAAGATTTGTTTGTTTGTATAGGGCTCTGAAACTACTGGACCGATTTGAAAAATTCTTTTACCATTAGAAGCCGACATTATCTGTGATGAATATAGGTTACTTTTTACCGCGGGAAAACGCTTCATTCCTACGGGAAATCTAAAATAAAAGTAAATACTAACGGCTTGGCCCGGGTTACACTTGATAGCGCCATCTATCCAGAAACAAGTGAAGCGACTAACGTGACAACTGCTTGGCAATATTTTTAGATGGTGTTTTATACTTTTCAACGCGGACGAAATCACGAGCACCAGCTTGTAATGAATAAACTGAAAAACTACTGGACCTACAGTATCAGCCAGTATTTATAAAGTTATTAGAGTTACGTAGTAAAAGTCGCGTGCGACAGCTAGTATGTAACAAACAAGACACTTTCTACTTTCAGATTAGTGAAGATTCCTGTCTAACGAACATGTGTTTGAAGTGTGTTCTAAAATTACGGGATGCTTACAATTTTAGAAAAAACATTATAACGAACTATACGCAGCTCTTTCAAAAGGGAGAAGGTATTAAATATTTGTTGTTATTATTGATTATTAATAATGTTGTTGTTGATTTCTCGGCTATAGGATGTCCTTTCCAATAGGTCCTCCTGCATAACTTACCAATAGGACCATTCAGAACGGGCTGCCACTAACTAATGAAGACTAACTAAAGATTTGATACATAATTTTGTATAAAATAACAATGAGCCAAAAAAGAATCAACCATTATCTTCTAAGCTCCCTAACTTTGTTTATTTTAATTTTTGTATAATTTGAGGAAATTTTTTTGCAATTCAGCAATTGGTATTATTCTAGAAACTTATTTCAAAAATGCCCCTAAGAGACTCAAATTTTGATTTGTTAGAAAACTTTCTCAACCTATTCTGAAGATTTTGAAAGATTTTCTGAAGTCTCTGAAAGATTTTGACCTTCCCGAGAGAAAAATTTCGCTGTTTTTTTTTTTGTTTTAGTTAGTCTAATTTGCAAATTACAGAATCGAAACTAGACATGGAGAACAATTATCACGACGAGGGAGAAAATGAAAATTATGAGAACGATGAAAACGTCGACGGTGATAGCGAGGAGCACATCGAACAATGGTTGGATCCAAAGACGGGCATGTTGATGTGCATAAAAACTGAGAGCGTCGGCGGTGAGAACACACTTCAAGAAGACGTTCAAGAAGAAATTCAGGAGGACGATAAAAATGTCTACAGCGAGGCCTTAAGTTTGAATTACGAGGAGGGTGAATATTTGGTGGAGGCTTTTGATGGTGAGTTCATAATTATGTATATCAATACTAATAATAAATCTGTAGGGGTCGTTAATGGAGTAAGTTAGTTTGTTTTCAGAAATATCGTGTTTATAGGCTCTATATATTATGATACTCAAACTAAATTGACCATTTTTACAATTTTTTATGTATGTTCCTCCATAACTCTTAAACGAATTAACTGATTTTCATTAAAATTGGTAGATAAACATTTAGAAGTATGGGACACAGGATAGGTTACTTTTATCTTTTTCAACGTGGACGAAGTCACGGGCGCCATCTAGTAATACACATATATATATATTTATTTATTACGGACTAGCTCGTGCTCGCGACTTCGTCCGCGTAGAAAAGTATAAAACGCCATCTACCGTATTTTGGATAGCTGGCGCTATCTCCCGGGCCAAGCCGCTAGTATTCACTTTTATTTTAGATTTCCCATAGGAATGAAGGTTTTTCCCGCGGTAAAAAGTAGTCTATGTTCATCACGGATAATGTCGGCTTCTAATGGTAAAAGAATTTTTCAAATCGGTCCACTAGTTTCGGAGCCTATTCAATACAAACAAACAATCAAATCCTTCCTCTTTATAATATTAGTATAGATGTGTTTGATCTTGGACAGCATCCAATTATATAGTGAAGATGAGGCCTATTATTTAGTTTTTTTTTTAGATTCTATATTAATCTGTATAGTACCTGTATACCCCACCCACCACGTTAGCGAATTCAAAAAGAATTCGCTAAATTAAAGTATTTTTGAAAAATTTCATCACCGCTGTAAGTCAAAGCCGCAGGCTTATTATCTAAATGCCTGTCTGCTGAGCGACAGGCGAAAAATGCGAAAAAATTGTGCAATATCACACTAAATCGTTAATTTTTACGCAAACCACACTAGTGTTACGAGCTACGTGATACGATTTAGTGTGATATTGCACAATTTTTTCGCATTTTTCGCCTCTCGCTCAGCAGAGGCAGTTAGATAATAAGCCTGCCCACCACCGCAACAGTGTGTCATTCAAAATTCCACCTGGTGGCTTGCGCGTCGTTCCAGATTCACAGACCTACGTGTTGGAACAGTCGCAGCAGACCGAAGACAACGAAAACTACATAACTGTTGGCGAGTTGAAACAGCATCAGAAGCGGAAGGTCGTCGACCAGTTGCCGTGGAGCCGAGTCCACAAACAGATCAAGAGGAAAAAGGGTGGCACCGAGGTGGAGCACAAGAGGACGTATTACAAATGCGACATTTGCACTAATATGGTGAGTTGCACTTTTTGGGTGGATCTTGGGAATTTTGAAGTGAAATTTTGAGACGAGTTGGGCACTTTTGGAGATAAATGTGAAATTAGAGCTCTTTAAGAGAAAAAAAACTTTAGCCACGTTGGGAACTTTTGCAGTAAATTTGGGCACTTTGGGGATAAATGTTGGCGCGTTGGGCACTTGGAAAATTTTGGTGGGTATGTAGGAGAAAATGGTGGATTTTTTAGTCGCGTTGGGCACTGGGGGAGGCGTTTGGGCACTTTGGGGATAAATGTGAAATTAGAGCGCTTAGAAAGCTTTAGGCGCGTTGGGCACTTTTGCGGCACTTTAGGGATAAAAGTTGGCGCGTTGGGCACATGGGGAATTTGGGCATGTTGGCTATTTTTTGTATGGGGAAAAATTACCGAACCCGTGAGTTCAGTAATTTTTCGACATACTTAATTCAGATATTTCTATACATATAGATGTGGTGAGTCTCTGTGTGTGTGTGTGTGTGTGTGTGTGTGTGTGTGTGTGTGTATAGGTTAGGTTTAGTTAGTACTAAACCCAGCCTATTGCCTGTTGTCTGAGCTCAGACATGGTCGAAATAAGTGAGCCGCCTCACTCGCCCTGTCCACGTCATGTTCAAGGTGTTCAAGAGTGTGACAACGTTCGACACCCACATGCGTCTCCACAAACCGAAGGAGCCGTACCAGTGCGAGGAGTGCGGCAAGCTCTTTGGCACCTTCTACGAGAGACTGAAGCACATTGAGGCCGGTCACCATCATTCCGATACTAATAAAAATAGGGGTGAGTGTCTAATCATAATCATCATCATCATCATCATCATCATCATCACCACAATCTCAGCAGTAATTTTCCAATGAACTAGGTATGCTCCAAATATTGCTGGAAAGATTGTATTAAAACACTATAAATTCATATTATAATAATATTGTTACCCTGTCCTCGTCCATAATTTGCAAATTATATCAATTAGGACCAGTTGACTCTTGGTCCTTCCATCAGGTTGTCTGTCCATAATTTCCCAATAGGACCAGTCGCGACCTATGGCCCTTATCAACGCGTCTGTCCATAATTTCCCAAGTCGAACGTTAAAAGTACAGTCGGTTAACGATTAACACATTCAAAAGTGCAAAACATTTGAACACTCAACTTACTTGCTTATTGAAGCTTTTTACGATTGAAGTTTGTATGTGAAGTTTATTTTGTTCTCTAGTCGTGATAACGACTTACGTAGCGTTGAGTGTTCAGTTGTTTTGCACTTATGAATGTGTTAGTTAATCGAGTTATGCGATGCGGCCGACAGTACATAATCTTTTCTCTTTTCAGACGCGTCGAACGGTCGCATAGTGAAATGCACCCACTGCAACATAACGTTCTCACAAGCGGGACTCAAGCACCACCTGTCGACGTCGCACAACGTCGGCGACAAGCCGTTCTCTTGTAAGATATGCAAAAAGAAATTCTTCTTCGCGACCACCCTCAAGTATCACATGGCGATGCACTCGGACAACAGCGTCGGGTGAGTATGTCGCGGTAATTTAACACCTCCACTGCGCGGCGGGCCGAATTGGGAAAACCCCGCCGCGCAGTGAAGGTGTTAAGTTCGGTGCGGACGTTGAAAACTATAATGAAAGTTTTGGATTTTCTATGTCGCAGTTAAAGTGTTAATAATGCGCAAAATGGATTACAATGTGCTGTAATTACGCGAGAGAAAGAGAGAGAGAGAATTTATTTAGATGCAACTTGATTTTTTTTAACAGATTTCTATGGAGGAAGTAAACAATTGATAAATTGATGAGTTTTTAAATACTATAAAAAAAAAAATTAAAACAATAATTTTATAATTATGTACTTGAAAAGGAATAAACAAACAAACAAACAGTGGTGTTAATTGAAAACTTTAATAATGATAAGGAAAATTTGAATTGGTGAGAGTAATGTGGTTTTTTTTTTTAATAATATAGGTCTTAAACTTTTTTTTTTCTCTCCTTCATTCCAGCGCCAACTACGAAGTTTGAAACGCCAACGCCAAGCGACTCTCTGGTTTTTATTTCAACAGCTCGACCAAATGTGACGTAGGCAAAGACAAACGGTTATCCATGTGTTGAATGCAATTTGTTAAAGTGACAAGTGAAAGAGAGAGAAGTGTTTACAATACAAATACAATAAATATTATGTTTGTGTAAAGTGGGGTGTGCGAAAAGCGTTTGTCCAATTTTCAAATTTATCAAGTCGTAGACTGTTAATTAATAATAGCTTTTGAAACTAAAGAAAGTAAAATTTGAAACTAAAGAAAGTAAATTTTGAAACTAAAGAAAGTAAAATTTTAAACTAAAGAAAGTAAAATTTGAAACTAAAGAAAGTAACTTTTGAAACTAAAAAAAGTAACTTTTGAAACTAAAGAAAGTAACTTTTGAAACTAAAGAAAGTAACTTTTGAAACTAAAGAAAGTAAAATTTGAAACTAAAGAAAATAAGAAAGTGACTTTTTTAACTAAAGAAAGTAACTTTTGAAACTAAAGAAAGTAAAATTTGAAACTAAAGAAAATAAGAAAGTGACTTTTTTTAACTAAAGAAAGTAACTTTTGAAACTAAAAAAAGTAACTTGAAACTAAAGAAAGTAAAATTTGAAACTAAAGAAAGTAACTTTTGAAACTAAAGAAAGTAAATTTTGAAACTAAAGAATGTAAATTTTGAAACTAAAGAAAGTAAATTTTGAAACTAAAGAAAGTAACTTTTGAAACTAAAGAAAGTAAATGTTGAAACTAAAGAATGTAAATTTTGAAACTAAAGAAAGTAAATGTTGAAACTAAAGAATGTAAATTTTGAAACTAAAGAAAGTAAATTTTGAAACTAAAGAAAGTAACTTTTGAAACTAAAGAAAGTAAATGTTGAAACTAAAGAATGTAAATTTTGAAACTAAAGAAAGTAAATGTTGAAAATAAAGAATGTAAATTTTGAAACTAAAGAAAGTAAATTTTGAAACTAAAAAAAGTAACTTGAAACTAAAGAAAGTAAAATTTGAAACTAAAGAAAGTAAATTTTGAAACTAAAGAAAGTAAATTTTGAAACTAAAGAAAGTAAATTTTGAAACTAAATAAAGTAAATTTTGAAACTCTTAAAGTAAATTTTGAAACAAAAAAACTGAGCCGTCAACTGACAGACGTTTGAAATGTTATTTCGACATATTTTGTCACAAGCAAATATCGACCTTAAGGTGACGAAGAACCTTTTCTTACCCCGACTGTACACACTTAGATAGGATCTAGTTAGATGTGTATTACATTTATTATCTAAGTTAGTTTTGTTTTTATCGTTAAATTTTAGAGTTAAGAAATTTTATTTGTATATATTTAAACATTTTTCTTTCTTTTCTTTTTCGGTTCGATAAGGCTCCTTACACATTGATGCTCGAAAGCGACCATCCCACTTTCCAAGTATTACATAACGCAATTTATCTTGTACTAGCACTGTTGCACGCGACTTCGTCCGCGTATAGGTGAATTATATTATACATACTAAGGTTTGAAGGCGACACTTGTGGGGGCAATCGGCGCATGTGTACAATTGCGCACAAAATTACTAAGGAAAATGACATTTTATTTTCTTATTTCGTAATTTTTCACCTCACTAACTTAACATTACAGGCAGTGTTGATATTCCTTCCATTAAATCGTCGTGCGATGTCGAAGGACAACGTTTTTTTTAGGCATTCATTCACCATGACGTATTACTAATAGGATAAAACAATCTGTACGCGACAGTACCCGAGAGACACGAGACGTGCGAACGCAGTGCGCGAGGGGAATAGCGTCTGAGTCTACCAATAACGTGTCGGCACGCGTTATTGGTAGACTCAGCCGCTCACGCTCCTCTGTCCCCTCAAACACCTAAAAATAGAATTTTACGAACATTTGCCGAGAAGTCTTTATTCGCTACACGAACTATACTAATACGATAAGACAATCTGTACGCAACAGTATCCGAGAGACTAGAGATGCGCGAACGCAGTTCGCGAGGGGAAGAGCGTCTGAGTCTACCAATAACGTGTCGGCGCACGCTATTGGTAGACTCAGCCGCTCACGCTCCTCTGCCCTCTCAAAGACCTAAAAATAGAATTCTGCAAACATTTGCCGAGAAGTCTTTATTCGCTACACGACCTATACATTCGTGCCTGTGAAACCATGGAATGGAAATACACATACAAAATGTAAATCCAATCGGTCTTCCAAGTCGTTTAGTAGTTGACATGACATATAGACAGCAGCGCCACCTGCCGGGTCCAATTGTCCAAGGTCCAATTAAAAACATCCAACAAACCATCGAAATAGCCAAGAGCCCATTACCCCATTCCTCCCTAATCCTTGTATGGTCGGCAGCGCACTTGTAGCTCTTATTGTGGGGTTGCTCGTGTTATAGGTGACGGTGGCCACCTACCGTCAAGTGTGGACCGTCAGCCTGTCTGTCGACCTTAACATAAAAATTTAAAAAAATGTGTCGTACGTACTTGTGTACAAAGTTTTGGATTTGACTTGTAACGACGATTGTGAACATAAATTGTCGAAAAATTGTACAGTTTTATTGGAGTATTTTGTAGTTATAATGAATAAAATATTTCTTTTTTACATTTTTGGTTTTTGTTGCAATTTATAACCTTACCTGTTCCTTTTATGATTGACTGCTCTATGCTATGCTTATGTGCGTTTTCAAGCGAGCAGTAAATAAATAAATAATAATAATATAACATTTATTTGCAACTTAGTAACACAACACAAGTAACAGTAACATAACATAACACAACGACCAAGAAAAAGAAGAAAACAGTAAAAAGAAAAAAGAATGAGCTAAATATAGATTTGACTTGATAATGGTATTTTTGTAAATTATACCTTAACTAACTGTTTCCCGCGACTTCGTCCGCATTCAAAAATATCTATAATGAAACGCCCGACTTCTTTATCGCTGTGAAAACGTTAGGGCTGAATTTTTAAATATTTTAGACTACCATTGAAACCAAGATTTCCTCTCACAAACTTTCGCTTTTACAATATTAGTTAAGTTAGTAGACCAAATAAAAACTTAAATAAAATGGGTAACTAATTTTTATTTAAAAAAAAAAATACAAATCAAATACAAGTATATTTTCAAACAATTTTATTTTGTTATATAAGTTAGAGGGCCTATAATTATACATACTATACACAAATAATATTGTCAAGTTAAATATTGAAGCAAATTTTTGCCATAATTATTTATTGTTATAAAACAATATAAATTCATAATATTTTTATTGTTTTATGACATTTTTTTTATTATACCAAAAATAGTTACATTTTCATAATAGAACTCAGCCTAGATCTAGTCCAGACCATTGTTTCTCAACCTTTTTAGTGTCGCGACCCAATAAATGGCCAAAAAGTTGAGTAAAAAAATGTTGCACTACGATATGTTATTAATTTGATTTTAAAAAGGCGAAAGATTCTTAATATTTCGTATAAATAAAGGTCTTATAATAATATGTTGATAACATTGCGACCACCCAATCTTGTCTTGAACGCGACCCTAGGTTGAGAAGCTATCCACTAGACTAGACCAGTGGTTCTCAAAGTTGACAGGGCCGCGACGCGACTCCCCTAAAAAAACTGAATGAAACCTAAATGAAGGTTTTAATATAGGAAATTTTAATAACCTAAATTCAAGAGAACTTGTTATTTTTAATATTTCCGTCGATTCGATAAACTATAAAAATAAATAGATACACAGTCTCATGCAAAACAAAACCCAATAAGTGGCATAACACCTAACCTGTATATAAAGATATATTATGCATTCACATCTATTACAAATTATATATATATATATATAAGAAAAAGTAATAAAATTTACGATTTACTAGCATAATTATGGTCCACATCGCAATACAGTTTTTAAAATATGAAACTTATACACTGAGGTCGTAAGTAAGATTGTAAAACGCATACGCATCTAAAGCGCACCCAAATGTTCGAGTGGTGGACGTTTTTTTTTGTAGCTAATTGTTACAGTGTGCCCCTAAGGCTGTTACACCGTACGTCTAGGGATGTTACACTGTAACTCTAGGGCTGTTACACTGTAGCTGTACCTCTAGGGCTCTAGACCTTAGAAAAATAAAAAGTCTCTAAGTACAAATTTTATATTATTTCAAACTTAATATGAAGCTAAACACTGCTGATTTTATTATAAATAATAAGAAGTGTTACACTGTCCCCACTTGATTTATCTATACTAATTACTAATATTATAAAGAGGAAAGATTTGTTTGTTTGCATTGAATATGTTCCGAAACTACTGGACCGATTTGAAAAATTCTTTCACTGTTGGGAAGCTACATATATTATCAGCGAGTAACATACACCAAGGTTTATTAAATTACGCGGACCAAGTCGCGTGCAACAGCTAGTACAGTATTATAGTCGATCGACGGATATTTGCATATTTTTTTCAGTCCATTTTTAAATTTTTTTTAACCCATCCAAGATTCGATCGCGACCCACTTTGGGAAACACTGATTTTTATAAATAAATCTACTAGTGAGACCTTCAGAACAATATAATTATTTACATATTAATACTAATAGTTCAACTGATAATAATTAATTAGTTTAACTATTATTTAGCAGTTAATTAAGCGTAGACTTTCTTAAACTATTAGTTTTGGAGTGACTAAAAAAAATTATAAATTAATACATATTTGATAATATTGGAAAGGTTTTTTTTTCCCATATAAAACCTAGCAACATTTTTTATTAATATCATTTATTAACATTTTAAATTAATAATGCACTTTTTAAAATTAAATACCGTAGATTCCGATTACTTTAGCTCTAGGCCCTAGAGCCAAAGTTACCCCCTGGAGTCTAGGCCCTAGACTCTAGGGGGTAACTTTGGTTCAAAAAAAACGTTTGAATTTCCCGCTTCTTTGCAGATATATGACAGTAAACAAAAAAGTTCGCTTTAGAGATGTTAATCTCACTAATGACGCTTGTTTTTTGTTGGTTTCACGAGTATTTACTTGGTTCATACTTTTTTGTGTTGAGCCAAAGTTACCCCCCTAGAGCTAAAGTAGGTATTTATTTATTATGCCCTTTTATTGTGTTTAATGCGAACGGAGGCGACTCGCGTTGCGATAAAAGAAACACTACTTGAGAGATAAAAATATTTTTTAGGTTATAAATTAGAAAAAAAATAATATAGGTGCCAAATTATGCGCGTATATTGTACTTAACTAATTTTTTTTATTTATTGCTTTTTTAATGATATTATTTTTTATATGAACACACATTTAACACAAAAAAAAATCTAAATAAAACCCCTACTAGCTAATTACAAGAAAACACTATAGTGAAATGAAATATTGATTTTTTTTTAATTTCATGTTAAACGAAAAATCATGACAACTTTAAAAAAAACACAAAATAACAAAATCAAATGAACATTTTTGTATTTTCATATTTTTTGAGCGTTATACCCTATTTTTGGGCGCAAAGTGCTTATTTAAAGCCAAAATCACATACATATTGCCTCTTTTAGAAAGACTCAAAAAATTTAAAAAAAATTTCGACTACATCCCCAGAAAGATCACATAACATTCACGAATCCAGCGTTGTTTTAAATTATTCTGAAAATAAAAAAATATATATTTCATTATTTTATTTGGATGTAAAATCGCTATGGCGTTTTTCAACCGACTTCCAATAACTCTTTTTTACAAAAAATAAACCGACTTAAAAACCGTTTTCTCATAGATGCCATTGTCAGAATATTGGACCATATTGAAATGGGACCACACGTGAAGCACTATAGCTTTCAAATAAAAAAAGAACCATCAAAACCGTTTCACCCAGTCGAAAGTTCTCAGGTAACAAACATAAAAGTAATTGACCGTTTTGGGTTTTATTTCAATCTCTAATTTGACGAATCCAGGGATTTGACGAGTTTGTAATTCGACAAATCAAGGATTTCACAAGTGTCTGCGTAATCCCACATACCATCAAGTGGGCCACCGTCAGCTCGCCTGTCACCTCCTGCTAAAAACACGGAGAACTCACTAAGTGTTGATGGTCTTGCGACAGTTGGGGCATGTCTCGTGCTCCTGGAGCCAGGGCAGGACGCAAGTAGTGTGAAATCTGTGGGTGCACGCCAACGACGTGATCTCTTGTTCCTTCAGGATCTCCTCGAAGCATATTGAGCACTGCTCGAGAGTCCACGAGCGCTGGCGGCTGAAAAAGATAAACACTTCTTTAGGCGCGTTGGCCACTTTTAGTCTATGAGCGACACCCTCAGTGACTTCATTTTACGAAATAAGCTCAATATATACTTCTTTAGGCGAGTTGAGGACTTTTAGTCTATGAGCGCACCCTCAGTGACTTAATTTTACGAAATAAGCGCAATATATACTTCTTTAGGCGAGTTGGGGACTTTTAGTCTATGAGCAACACCTTCAGTGACTTCATTTTACGAATTAAGCGCAATATATACTTCTTTAGGCGCGTTGGCCACTTTTAGTCTATGAGCGACACCCTCAGTGACTTAATTTTTCGAAATAGCACAATATATACTTCTTTAGGCGCGTTAAATTATGGGAAAACAGTGAACTCTGTGAGCGACACCTTCAGTGACTTAATTGTACGAAATAAGCGCCATATACACTTCTTTAGGCGCTTTGGGCATTTTTAGCATGAGCAAACTGTGAACTCTCTGAACAATTAGCCTTAGTTACTTAATCGTATGAAATAAGCGCCATAAGTATATACTTCTTATTAATTAAGGCGCGTTGGGCACTTTTAGTATAGGAAAACAGTGAACTCTGAGCGACACCCTCATTGACTTCATTGTATGAATAAGCGCCATAAGTATATACTTCTTTAGGCGCATTGGGCGCTTTTAGTGTGGGAAAACGGTGAACTCTGTTTAGTATGTGAGCGACACCCTCAGTGACTTTTAAATTGTATAAAATAAGCGCCATCTACCCGAATCAGTGCATACTTCTTGGTTCATAATAAGCTTAACTTCGTCAATATTTTGTTATGTATGATGTTAACTGATGGCGTAGTTTCCACTTCTAATCCTCGTTCTCACGTTAAAGTCGACAGACAGGTTGACTATCTACTCGATAGTAGGTGGCTAGTGTCGCCTATAACACAAGCAATGCCGCAGGTGCTGCTAGTGCTCCTCCTTAACTCAGTAGGTTTAAGCACTCACTCGCCAAAACACAACAGCACGTATGCTGTTATTTCACGGTGGTGTTCTGTAAGGGGATGGTTACTGCCCAAATGACTGCGAAACGCAGTGTGCCCTGCCACTACTTTCCATATCCACGTAAGAGTGAACTTTGTAAAGTTCATTTCCAAAGATGACCCTGCCAGTATCTAACCCGGGTCCTCTAGGGTAGAGCGTTAAGGCAACCACTCATTAACGGGCTCTTCAAATGTAAAATCGCAGAAGTAAAATCGTCTAAAAAGGCGCATCATATTTTTTTTAACCCCCGACGCTCGACGCAAAAAGGGGGTGTTGATTTTGACGTCTGTGTAATTGTAGGTCCCAAACGGATGAATCGTTTGTAGCCCGTTTTTTTTTATTGAAAGCTAACGTGATCGGGATGTGGTTCTTAGAGTTTAAGAAGATCTGATACTGTAGAATCAAGTAATCGCCACATGGACTGATCAATTTATTTCACCGTTTACATATGGCCGTTGCCGTTGCCATGGCCGCTCGCGTTGCGGTATTTATCTCCCTAAATACTGCTGCTGTGACAACGTCAAGGGTAATGAGTGTTTACATTTAATTATGGTCATTGACATGTCCGCCCGCGTTCGTGAGCAGCATGTAAACCATTGACCAGGGGCCCTAGCCAAGAGCAAACCAATGCAAACGGGAGCGTTGCGTATTTACGAAACGATAGAAATAATGCCCGGTGATTGGTTGTTGTAACGCCCACATAAAATTTCAATTATTATACATTAAAACAATACAAAACATCATTACGCGCCATATATATTACAATTACAACACATTACAATATGTCTAGCTAGCTGAATCGCATACAAGATGCAACTCAGTTAGGTCAGTACAGTACAGTCAGTATTATTAAAATGAGTCTTCAATCGCGAGGTTTATTATGTAAGCGAGTTATTATTTTTTAATTTTATCATGCAGGAATATTTAGTATCTAAAATGATAAAGTCCTACTTACGCATGTGACGCGTGCATAAGGTACATGACGTATTGTATTTTAATTATAAGACAACACAAAAAGTAACACGTTAAAAAAAAAACAAAATGTAGGTAAAAAAAAAACAGATCAAATCAAAAACATTCTTACAATGCCTCCTGTCTTTTTTCTTGGGATACCCTTGGCTGTTCTACCCTGGAAAGCAAACAAAAGGCAGATAAAAAACAAAACAAAAAAACAATAAATTAAAAAAAATCAAATAGGGGAACGTACCCACACTACATGTCCCATTTTTTTTACAATTTGTTACATTGGTGTAAGTATAGCCCCCCCCCCCCCCCTTCCCCCTCTAGTTTTCACGTAGTAATTCAGAAATATATGGTTTTCATGATGCAAGAGTGCGTGCATACTCATTTGAAAAATATATTATCAAGAAGAAAAAACTTATGTAAATACATATTGTAACAGAAAACCTAAGACCACCCCCGCCGCCCATGTGACCAAGCGTGGTATTTTGAAGAAGCCTTTAGCCGCCAGAGACGGATTTATCCGACAATTATTTTCGAGTCCACTTCGCCACAGGCGTATCTATACGACAAATTCCTCTACTTGTATAATGTTTAAAAAAAAAATTAAAAAATACGAGTCAAGCACTACGACAAATCCTAAAAAACCAAGCGGTTAAGGTTAAAAGCCATGAGGTCAGTGGGGTATGGTATGTTACTGTAATAAAAAAAGGCTTAACTTACGTCTGACCGCGTTGCATTGTTAATAATCGTGTCGCAGAAATTCCTATCACGACACCCGATTCGTCTAATTCCGAAACTTCTGGTACATCATCGTGTCCTACCATTTCTGCGTCGTTATCAGACATGACAGAACTATCACCGATTACTAGACCATAGTTATATCCTATGCCGCTGCTATTATTTATTACATATTCCCGAGTCCTGGGAATCGATGTTAAATTGTTGTTTCCGTTAGAACCTATTCCTATATATATATTAGCATTATCATTGTCTCTAGTATGAGTATTATGTACCATTTCTACTAACATAGGTCGACTATCATCTTCGCTGGCACTCGTTTCCATAAATGACGTATCTCTATCATCTTCTTGAGAACTCATTTCATATTCATTATCATATTGAGAACTCATATCACTTAGTGCATTATTCACTTCATTTACCCAAGCATCGCTTTCATTATCAATGTCATCAGCATCTTCAAAGACAGCGTTTGTTCCGTTGTTTGCTATATCATTATCATAATTATCCTCACTATCACTTGTGTCATTATTTATGCCTATGTTATTATCCTCGTTAACATTTGCGTTAATATCATCATAGCTAAAATTTGTGTCGTTGTTTGCGCTATCATTATCATCATTATCCCCACTATCACTTGTGTCATTATTTGTGCTTATGTTATCATTCTCGTTAACACTTGTGTTATACATATCTACATTATCCTCACTATCACTTCTGTCATTATTTGTGCTTATGTTATCATTCTCGTTAACACTTGTGTTATACATATCTACATTATCCTCACTATCACTTGTGTAATTATTTGTGCTTATGTTATCATTCTCGTTACCACTTGTGTTATACATATCAACATTATCCTCACTATCACTTCTGTCATTATTTGTGCTTACGTTATCGTCCTCATGAACACTTGTGTTATAAATATCATCATCGCTAACATTTGTATCACCGTTTGTGCCATTGTTATCTTCCTCGTAAACGTCTGTGTCATTATTTGTGCTAACATTATCATCGTCGCTTAGAGTTATCACTTCACTATCAGTGCAATCAACACTTGCTTCATCGGCTGTACTATGTACATTATCTTGGCTAACAAAAAATTCGTCATCACTATCATCATCACTGACTGAATTAGATTGGTTATATGTAGTGTAATGATCCGAATCGCTATCTATTTCTGATGACATGATGTGATAAAGTTAGCTGTGTATGTGTTATATGCTGCAACAAGGAGGGTTGAATCGTAAAAGCAAAAAAAAAAGGATTTAAAGCCACCCCATAAAACAGCCGCGACTTATCGTTTGATATTATTTAATCTCGATTCTGCAGTTTTATAATTAGGTCACTTTAATCAATATATTTATATAATATATTCGCATAATATGACAATAAATATTTTTCGAGATTATTGAGTGATTAAATCGATCACCTAAACTTTAAGTCACGTAAGTTTTGTGGTGCTGAAAAGTAAATAAAAATGTTAAGTTGTTTGAGGGGCGTATTTAAAAAAAAGCTTAGGCATGTAGGGTATTTACTGTGATCCGTCAATAAATAATTATGTATCGTGGTATTTATTGAACGTGTAGTCTAGCGTTATGGATGAATGTCAATATTTATTAATGGATTTCTAGATTTTTTACATCCAACAGTAAATACCGTATGTGTACCAGTCGCCTTACGGTTTCATCAAGCAATAACTATTCGTTAAATTCGTTAAATGAGTGCACATAGGATTGTCAATGGTCACGTGAAGAAAAAAAGTGTGTGTGTCAAAAAAACACGCTATCCAAGCCGTGGCGGGGCATCGATGTCGTGTCATAGCGTCCCCGCGACCCCGCCCATCATCGAGTAGCCGGTACGAATCCGGAATAAGGCGGTTTTCCAGTAGCCGACACGGCACAGGCACGGCCCTGGACCGGCACCGGAGTCGGGGCTTCGTTTTTCCACTGAGTCGGTGTTGAGTCACAAACCAAATACACGAGTCTCTCTCCGCTCCGCGTCCTTATTAGCCGCCCCGCGCATTCACACACGCACACGGCTACAATTCATATACAGTAGTACATGCCAGCCCCGCAGAGACTGGGATATACCCTTGCTTGCTGCCCCGACGCCGGCGGGAGTCAACGCCGGGCCGTCGCCGGCTAGTGAAAAAACGAGCCATACATTTCCATACATTTTTGCTTCCCCGGTACCGGCACAAAAGCCGGCGACGTTACCGTGCCAGCTAATGAAAAACTGCCCATTTCCCCTACACTGCCGGGTCATCCAAGAGACTGTTAATTTTATTATTTCAATATTACTACCACGACCAGCTACTTAGTAAATTCTATATTTTAATACTACCCATACTACGTGACCCATTAGCCCCTACCCCTCTCGGTGACCACCCGTAGTATATGCCAAGACCCCTCTAGTTTTCACGTACCTAGTAATTCATAAATATGGTTTAAAATAATTTAAGTGTGGAGCTAAGAGTGTGTGCATATTCCATAATTACAGTGAAAAATGTGTTATCAAGAAAAAAATTACGTAAAAACAGACTACGTCATAAAAACCTAAGACCCCCTCCCCACAGTGACCAAGCGTGGTATTTTGAGGACCCCTCTTGAATTTTGAGGTCACGTAGTATGGATACGTTCCCTATTATAAAAAGTGCGCGCCGCGCCGCTCTCCGGTGTGAGCTGACCCTTAGAAAAAGATTCCGTCATCGACATCAATGACCGACAATGTAACTACATGTTCGATTTGCCAAGAAAATGACGATGAAGTTGGATTTGCTGCCAAGTTTGGAATTAGTGAACGCATGGAACGCGTGAAGTTGTGCTGACATTGAGGAGTGCTCTCATATCTAATAGTAAACTCGGGGTACGAAAGTCTTCGTTAGTTTTCAAATTCATACCATTATCAAAATCGTACTCTTAGTATCTTTTGACACTAAATCACTAATGGCCGAGCACTCGGAGAGATTGCGCGTGTTTCGTATTATTACGACGTATTTTCAGTATTTGATATAGATGTCAACGATAGTGATCTAATATTAGCAGCTTGTGCAGTTATTACAAATCTAAGGTAGATCCCTCTTGAATTGGCTGGCGCAAGCTGCCGGCAATCGTGTTTCGACACTTTCGATGAGTTGCACATTGAACGTGTGTAAACAGATTCATCATCTCAGCCGCAGGATGTCCACTGGTGGACATAGGCCTCCCCCAAAATTTTCCCATTGGACCGGTCAGAAGCAGCCAGGCTGCTTCTGACCGGTGACCTGCGGCATTTATTAGGTCGTCTGTCCACCTTGTGGGTAGGGTCCTATGCTGCGCTTGCTGGTCCGTCGGTTCTCCGTACTATGTCCCCTGCCCACTGCCACTTCAACTTACCGATCCGCCGGCTTATGTCGGTAACTTTCGTACATCTATGGATCTCCTCATTTCTGATTCTATTTCGTAGTGTAACCCCGAGGATAGCCCTTTCCATAGCTCGTTGAGCGACATTGAACTTATTATTATAAACAGTATAATAACAAAAAACCGACTTAAAACCGTTTTTTAATTTGGTCCAGTTCTGACAATGGCATCCACGAGAAAAGACCATGAGACGATTTGGAGTCGGTTTATTTTTTGTTAAAAAGAATTATTTTGAAGTCGGTTGAAACTAACAGACAACTGACATGTACATTTGAAATGAAATTTTGCCATGAATGTCCATTTTTTTTCTCCCATTTTCAATATACAATATATACTAAAAGATTTGTTTGTTTAAACTTTGAATTGAATAGGCTCCAAAAATACTGGACCGATTTGAAAAATTCTTTCACTGTTGGGAAGGGAATAATATATCGGCGAGTAATAATCGGCTAGTGTGCTATAACTCGGTGACTAGATGGGTATCCCTGGCAGACTACTTGATGCTGCAGCATCAGGTCAAGGTTACCATGTCATGGAAACACAACCAAAGTAACAGTACACCAAATTTCAAATCAATCGAACATTTTGAAGTAAGAGCAATCAATTAAATCTAGGAAATGGGCTCATTTTCTTCAAACGCCTCAACAGATCTTCATAAATCACTAGCTGATGCCTGCGACTTCGCCCACGTAACTTTGTATACCAATACTAATAATAAATCTGTAAGACGTAATCCATAAAATCAGTTATGGAGAAACGTACATACATACAATACCTGCACTTACAGATTTATTATTGATTTATTGATGATTAAAAAACATTACATTACATTTTGTACATTTTGCAAAAGAATCTATCCGATTACGTATAGGTGATGTTGAAATATTTTGAAATACGTGTGAAAATTAAACTTACAAGGTATGGAGCGACTCGGGGAACTGTTGTTGCTGTCTCTTGTTGAAAAGATAATACAAAGCCGTGCCAACGCCAACGCCAATAGCCACAACGCCAGCCGCAATCCCCAATCCCAAACCTGCCGAACTTCTGTTCCTATTATCTTCGTGCTGTTCACGATTCATTTCTCAGTGGAAAAAATAGTTTTAATAGTTATTATTAGGCCAAGTCGCACATAAGCCAAATTTTTCTCTTTGGTAGGTTTGTCCCAAAACTCTCAACAAACTTTATCTTTATTATTTATTTATTTCGTTCTTTCTTTTGATATTGACCAATATTGACACCA
Organism: Synanthedon vespiformis; assembly: GCA_918317495.1. Classification (NCBI taxonomy): domain Eukaryota; kingdom Metazoa; phylum Arthropoda; class Insecta; order Lepidoptera; family Sesiidae; genus Synanthedon; species Synanthedon vespiformis. Next base: position 3,403,323 of record OU906974.1, read on the forward strand.
CGGCTGGTAATCTTCAAGGAAAAATCACTGGACATATGAATTTATTGGCCTGTGGTAATAGCAAAATAGAACATGACATTTGACCTTGACTCTCACCCTTCTAATAAGAGAGAGAAGCCATTTTGTTTTGAAACATGATTGTTGTTTATTGTTGCGTAGATTAATTTCTGCATTTTTATAATCATTTATAAACAAAAATCTTTGGATACATATATACTAAGTATGTATTACAAGTGCTGTGTACCAGGATAATATACAATGTGCAAAAAAGGACTCGAAAAATGATTCTTTACGGAATAGAAAAAGTGAATTCGGCCATCTGCCACAAATCGTTTTGTGACTCCAAAGAAATCTTAACAGTATATCCATCGCTGTTTCAAGAATCGGAGAAGAGTGGCAGCCCGTTGATCTCTTTGAAAAGTTGTGTTGTTGTCACAACTGAAAAGTGTTTGTGTTCTTGTTCTACATGCCTATAAATGTTTATCATTAATACAATATATGTTTTATGGTGTATTTCAATTCTAGTTTGTATTTAAATCGTATATTAGGTTCATGTTATGTTTGTGTATATCCTAAAAATAAATATGTACCCATTATTTACTGTGTTTTAATTGTGTGATGATATCCATTTAAAAATAAATTTAAGAATCCTTATTAAAGCCCGTAAAAAAACAAAGGGGTGAGAGGGGCGGGGTAAGTCAAATGTCATGTTCTATCTTGCTATGACCAATCAGGTGAGCTTGCCCATGTCCAAAGCATTTGTACTGCAGATGTCCGTCTGATACGTTAGTATCTACTATTTAGTTTGTGATTGACACTTTGATAGAGAAAAACAACTATGTGACGTAAGTGACAACTAAAATAAATACAAAACCACAGAATATGGAAGGACGGAACACTATTGCACAGAACACAATATATTCATATTGTCATGTCAGTCAGTCTGAGAAGTAATTTTATTTTATATTTATACATTATATTTTTTATAAAACATATTTATATATTTATTATAAAGAGGAAAGATTTGTTTGTTTGTTTGTTTGTTTGCATTGAATAGGCTCCGAAACTACTGGAACGATATGAGAAATTCTTCTACTGTTGGGAAGCTTAATATGTTGTATTATCAGTGAGTAACATAGGCTATACTTTATAAAGTAATGCGGGTAAAGTCACGTGCAAAAACTAGTTTTAAATAACAGTAGTATGGTTTTTGGTCTCAAACTAAGACAGTTTCATTTTTATTCATTAAATAGCGACCCGTCACCCACCCTTCGTCCACTGTGTTACTACCAATCTTACACTAATCTTACTAGCTTTTTCTTTTCCCTCTTTTTTGGCTCTAGCAGTATAACACGGGTATTTTTTGGCCGTGTTCCCTAGTAACTTCCTTGTACTTCTTATATCACCGATTATTTCATTTATAAATACTGATACTTGAGTGTTGCCATTTAAATAAACAATATTTTATGAAATGGTAACACAGTGATAAATATACGGGGAATTTTTATCTTATATAAAGTGTGCCTTCTATTTTCTTTATGGTGTGAAAGGCGAATTATACACGGCGAGATAAATACAACAGAAATCACAAAACATTGCGGTGGAATCAAACGCTAAATACTAAAAATGTGTATTGTTTAGTGAATATTATACAAGAAGTAGACAACCGAATTGCTTTGAAAAAATAATAATAATAATTTTATACTTGAACACCTCAAAGACAAATTGTATTGTTTAAAATTTTCGTTACTCCACAAAAAAAATTAGGACACAATTTTTTTTCGAAAACGGTTTATTGCTGGCGAGCGAATTCTGCGCCGATTAAGTTAGAGGTAATAGTTACTCTAATAATAAAGTGTGTAGGTAGCCTTTTGAGCGATAACAAGCCACGTCTAGTCGTCTACGCAAGTTTGGTCACATTTTTATTTCATAATATTTTTCTAGTTCATGTTTTGTTTTTAGTGTTTTATTTTAAGTTTATTAAAGAAACTGTACGGAAGTGAATAATAAAGGTTTTTCTATTATTACCACGTAAGTAAATTATGTAAACATCGATGTAAGAAACTGAGAGGTATAATAAAGAAAAGTAACATGGAAATAAAAAAATGTATTGAATAGGCTCCGAACTACTAGACCGATTTGAAAAATTCTTTTACCATTAGAAGCCGACATTATCCGAGATGAACATTGGCTACTTTTTACCGCGGGAAAAGGCTTCATTCCTACGGGAAATCTAAAAAAAATGTAAATATTAGCGGCTTGGCCCGGGATACATTTGACAGCGCCATCTATCCAGAATCAGGTGAAGCGACTAACTTGACAACTGCTTGGTGATATTTTAAGCGATTCGCTCAACGGTAGATGGCGTTTTATACTTTTCAAAGCAGGCGAAATCGCGAGCACCAGCTAGTGTTTCAAAAAAATTATAACGAGGTTCTCATTTTGGCAGATGGTTGTTTTATAATGGACAGTGGATTCGGAAACACATTTTTGGGCGCTGGCTTACTCATAACTGTAGCTATTGCAATATTTCAAGTAGTCAAAGAGATGTGGCCAGATACACCAGCTAGAGAGTCTGCCTACGGGGAACAAAGACGAAGAAGAAATCCTAGATAGGATTGTTTTTTTTTGTGATGTGAAACCAAAGATATTTGATTGGTCTCACTGCGCGCGACTAGATACAGCCGCCGTACTTGAAAAATGCGGCAACTTTTAGTACGCCGTACCCGAGCTATAGTCACACTGCAAACTGTCTGTAATATGTACGTTCCGAAAGTTTCATTAAATTTTGGGCATGATAAAATGCCAATTAGCGTAGTGAAACTGTGTAAAAATATAATTAAACTGTCTTAAAAGTGATAAATAGTGACGATGTTTTACAAACACTACAATAAAAAGTTGCCGCATTCACGGAGCTATTGCTTTTAGGTAGGGCCGTATCTAGTCGAGCGTAGCGAGATTATCATTTATCTATTTGTGAAACAATAAATTGTACATAATAAAATATTAAATGCCTTTTATTTCAAGCCTTGCGTATTAAAATTTACAAAATTACAATAACAATATGTATGCACTATATGACCGTTTTAAATTTAACGTTTTTTGTTGATTTTAGTACATACAAAGAAAATAATAGAAGTAAGTTTAGTAAACAAAAAAATTTTTTTTTTTTAATATTAATCCAGGTTTGATTTCGCATTGATAATATTATTAGGATTACAATTACATTTTAAAGAGTACTAATAACTAATAACCAATCCAGCTAAAAATAAAAAAGCAAAATCACTCCTCGTCCCAAATAAAACCACTCAGTTTGAACTTTTTAAGGAAGATAGATTCAAATATTTTTCTGCCGAGACCCGAACCACCGGCACCAGCATTCACTATTAAAGGCATCAAATGATCAGCCTTCTTTGGAGGATGAGAATCGAAACCTTCGGGAAATTCTTCCCACTTCATTATATCTTCACGAGTTTTGACATCACCAGTGCACACATAATTCAAAAACTGATCAAATTTATAATTAACGACAATCCCATCGTTTTCGTTAAACTTGATAACTCTTATAAATGCTGCCATATTGTGATAGGACATTCCAGAGCCAATTATGACAATACCTTCTCTGCGAAACTGGTACAACACTCTTCCTATAGCATAATGCTGGGCTGCATTTTGTGATTTTAATATAGACACTTGAATCACTGGTATATTAGCGGACGGATTAATCAACATCATGGGAATAAAAACTCCGTGGTCCCAACCTCTTTCGTTGTCCAATTTTGATTCGATTCCTTCTTTTTTGAACGCATCGTTAATTCTGCGCGCCAAATTTGAATCGCCTGGCGCATTATATTTATACGTGTAGCTTTCGGGCGGGAAATTATTGTAGTCATACAATAAGTTGTGATGTTCAGACGAAGATATTGTCACAATGTCCTCTTCACGGTGCGCAGTGACAACTATGAATGCTTTCACGCGATTCAAATCTACATATTTTGTTATATTCTTCATGGATTCCGCTATTTCCAGGTTAGTCGGATCTCCCAAAATCGGAGCCGGGCCGCCGCCATGATTGACGAAAACTGAAGGCGCCAAATAGTGATTATCCTCGCCACGGGACATTAGAAATGAGAGTAAAAAAATGACAAACGACCGCTCCATTACGTTTTCAAATTAGGAATGTATTAATTGATCAGTATTTATGATTCAACGAACTTTGTTTACAATTTTTACTATTACAATCATGTTTACTTTGTACATTAAATACCTATAAATGTATATTTGGATGGTGTCATTACAGATGAAGCAAAATTAAATAATTGTATGAAATAAGCGCCATATATCTAATATCTATCCTTAGTAATTTTATCAATAGTTTGTTATTATGTTAACAGATGGCGTGGTTTTCTCTTCTGACGTGCAGTCCTACGACTCACATTTTTTTTATTAGAATCCTATGGTATGTAAATTGTGATATTTTTCGTTAAATCGATTATTAGGGAAAAAAAAACAAAAAAACTTAAAGTTCCGAGCACTATATTCTAACAAAAATGCTATTAACATCATAGTTATTTGTTTCATAAACACATTATATTAATAATACAAGTATTCTGATAATGGAGTTAAGTTCAAAGGGTTATCAGCCATAATTAGTGATATCTTCATATCTAATAAAGCACCGGATGACTGGATGGGTTATCCCATATAAATTACAAATGTATCATTTTGAAGCGCCGCCGTGCGAAAGTACAGGAACTAATTTTGACGTTTGCGCATTTTTCAACCATAGATAAGTAAATATTTAGTGTCTGTTTTATTCACGTTTTCTTGCCTTGCCGCATTTATCAAGTGTGGTGGCAGCTGTATCTAGTAGACCGCAGCGAGATGAAACAAATATCTTTGACAACTGCATATTTTATGATACATAATAATTTTATGGATCTATTTTAATTTGAGCTTACTGCATTCTCTTTTACAATTTATTTGAACGCACCGTATGAAATGTCAAAATGAATGCATCGAAATTAAGGAGCGTAGAGATAAGGAGAACAATCTTATATGGGTGTTAAACTAAAAAAGTGGCAACTAAAATCGTCGAATTGAGATGGCGCTGGTGTGTCTTTGAGAGTATGAAATAAAACGGAGTGAAGTGCGCGCTGAGTTGAATTGTTTACTATCACTAGCTGCAACCAGCGCCATCAGTTCGTCGTCTTTCAACGGACACTTTTAATACACGGAGCTTGCGCTCCTTTACCTCTATTCTCCTTGATCGAAATGTAGGAAAAAAGAAAAGGACGAAATCTCAAAATGGCGTCGCTTTGAGTTTTTTGATTCACAGAGCATATTTTTCGAAGTTTTCTATGTTAAATAAATACATTCCTTAATTGTATTGACGCAATTTGTAAACAAACGAGACAATAAAACTTAATTTTAAGCGTTTAAATTACATTGTACAGTTATTTCAGTTAAATTGGACAATGTTTTCATTTTTTTTAGGCGTACCGATATTTAGGCTTAGTTTACTTTTTAACAGTGAAAATATCGTACCAGTGGCAGTTTTATACGGTTTCTAGTGTTTATCGTGTAGTGTATAATTATCAAAATGGACAAGAAAAATAAAAAGAAGTCTGTTATAAAGCGTAAAAACGACGAATCTTTAGAGGCTGAGAAAAAGAAAATGGTACGAAAGACCGATGACGATAAGGATAAGGTTGAGGTTGTTAATCAGGTCGTGGAGGTTCCTGTTGAGCAAGGACAACAAATAGTTCACACTGGCCAGCTAGTGGAGGGCAATTTTGAACAGCCAGTATTTGTTAACATGAAGGGTGAGCCTGTGCAACTGGGGCCAAATACAGTTATTTTGTATGAGCAAAGTGGGAATCCCTCGAATTTTGCGTTCGGTGGTATGTGGACTATGGATCCGTCGGGCAGAATCGTCATGGCAGAGACTATATATGACGTGAAAGGCGAGCCTGAAGAGGAAGGAGGTTCCTTTGTGCAAAATACGAGTGAGGTTAGTTTTGCTTTATTTGTTACAAACTGGTGCCTGCAACTTCGTCTGCGTTGAAAAAGAAAAAAAAGTATCCCATGCGTCTAAATGTTTATCTACCAAGTTTCATGAAAATCGGTTAATTTGTTTAAGAGTTATGGAGGAACTTACATATATACAATACTTACAGATTTATTATTAGGATTGATTGATGATTAATGTAGTTTATATGACAGTAGCGCTATTGTAATCTTTAAATTACTTAATTAATTTTGTTTTTCAGGTAGAGGAGCAAGGAAACACATATCAGCAGTTTGAAATAAGCAATAATCCTCAAGTTGACGCAGGCCAAGGATACGAAGTGGCAATAATTGAAAATCCATCCTCCGATTCCAATGATAGGTATGTATAATATATAATATTTCACAGCACTGGTATTTTTATTGTTTTTTTATTTATATTTTATTACCAAAACTGGCTGGTGCCTGCGACTTTGTCTAATCCTTATTCACTGAAACAAACTTCTGTTCATAGAACTCTCGCTGTTATTATACTGCGTTTTTTTTTTTATTTTAATTTGTATTATTGTTATTTTAAGGTTTGAATTTCGTTTAACTAATGTTTAACATAATTATATTAACTAACATAATTTTTCTCATTTTATGATTATAAAATCATAATTAATAAATAATTCACAACTTAATAGCTAGAATAGTTTATACAAAATAAAAAGTTTAGGGTTGTGGGTAAGTATGTGTAGGTATTACTATAATATTTTATTATTGTAGTTTACAAAGTTAAATGTAGCGTAGAATGAACATTCATCTATTATTGTATACGGCCCACTCGAGATTTGCTATCCTTGTCTTTTGTACGGAATTGAGTGAAAGAGAAAGAGCTATAATTAGCTCATTTCAGGGAATCAACTGTAAAGTCATCCTCGACAAGTGGACTATCCAAAAAGAATTTTTCAATTCGAGCCCGTATTTCCTGAGCATTAACATATTCAATCAATAAAATACGAGCGCGCGCGCGTGCGTGCGTGCGTGCGTGCGTGCGTGCGCGCGTGCGTGCGTGCGTGCGTGCGTGCGTGCGTGCGTGCGTGCGTGCGTGCGTGCGTGCGTGCGTGCGTGCGTGAGTGCGCGCGTGCGTGCGTGCGTGCGTGCGCGCGTGCGTGCGTGCGTGCGTGCGTGCGTGCGTGTGTGTGTGTGTGTGTGCCTGTGTGCGTGCTTGCGTGCGTGCGTGCGTGCGTGCGTGCCTTTGTGCGTGCCTGCGTGCGTGCGTGCGTGCTTGTGTGTGTGTGTGTGTGTGTGTGTGTGTGTGTGTGTGTGTGTGTGTGTGTGTGTGTGTGTTTGTCAATCAATCAATCAAACAAACTCTTTAGCTTATATAGATTTAATCTCTTTCCAGGGCAAGCGAGTCTCAAGTGATAGTTAACGAGGAACAGCTAGTGGCAACCGGTGCCGGTGCCGTGCGTTGGCTCAATCAAAAGTATGATTTTGTCGTTAGAAAATTGCAACTCAACTATGGTGAGTAGTCTGCGTAATTTTTGTGGCATCATGATCTGTTTTGTGTTTGATTTCAATTAAATTTTATGTAGACACGATGAAGGCGTTATGTCGCATTTTGGGGGATTTTCGTTTTTTTTGGTTATGAAGTTTTGAAAAAAACTGCAATTTGGCCAGTTTTTCCCAATTTTCTCCTTAACTAACAACCGATCGAGTCGAATTCGTATTTTCATTCTCTACAAATTGTAAAATGTCAGTATATCATATGAAACCATTCTTCACATAATAGCGCAGTTGGTTTTCTTCTAAGACTTTTTATTTTACATATCAAAACCTAGGTATAGTCGGATTTTTAATTAGATGAACTAAAATGACATTTGCTGGGTTACCATTTTATTGTAATGTAAAAATAGTGTTGTATCCTATTTTTACATTACAATAAAATGTATCGAGTATTAGTTAAGAATATTCAATCTTTTTTATTTTTTAATAAGTTTATTAGTTGTTGCTAGCTGTCATTTTAGTCCATTAATAAGGCGGCTGAGTTCCCATTATTTCGTTCTCTTCTATAACGTGATCGATACTTACAACTTGACCCATAATGATCGAATTCGGTTATGAATGAGTCACACTACAACACTACGCTTCATGCTTGCAACATTTAAAATAAAATAAAAGGCCGATTTCAGCTGTCGTTTTAGTCCATCTAATTAAAAATTCGATTATAGCTTGGCCTAATATAAGTTTGTCCGCACTACAGATGCGGGTGTTAAATTGCTTCACTCGCAGTCCGGTTGTATTCAATGTGTATATTTGACGACCCCGAGTATGCAACTAGCTTTCAACGCGGTTCCACAGTTCCTGTGCATAGAGACTGGTGAGTTTGTCTTGGTGTAATTAACCTTCTCTTTTTAAATTTTTATTAGGGACTGGCCGTCGCCCGCGACTTCGTCCTCGTAACTTTATAAAATAGAATACATTCGTGTCTGTGAAACCATGGAATGGAAATGCATATACAAAATGTAAACCCAATCGGTCTTCCAAGTCGTTTAGTAGTTGACATACCTACAGCAGCGCCACCTACCGGGTCCAATTGTATTTTTAAATCATCCAGCAAACCATCGAAATAGCCATATAAAATTTCAACCCAATCGGTTCAGCTGTTTAGAAGTTATGTGAAAAAGAATTTAAATACCGAAAGATAAATTCTTACTACCCGTTGTCCCTATTACCCGTTTTCCCATAGTAATGAAGCATTTTCCCGCGGTAAAAAGTATCCTATGTTCATCACAAATAATGTCGGCTTCTAATGGTAAAAGAATTTTTCAAGTCAGTCCAGTAGTTTCGGAGCCTATTCTATACAAACAAACAAACAAACAATCAAATCATTCCTCTTTATAATATTAGTATAGACTAGCGCGTTCAGCGCTTCGCCCGCCTACGAGACAAATGCTACGTAACTTGTTACGTGAAGGATTTATTTTGCTTGCTACGAAACTAGTTACGTACACAGAGCTTTCCTTCCCACGAAAGTAGTTATGTACGGCCGCCTACGAAACCAGTTTCTGACACCTTTGCATTTGTGCAAAAGGGACAAAACACATTTTTGTATTTCGTTAACACAGGCATTGCTATTGGCTATTTCTTAGAAAAAAAAAAAAAAATAATAAAAAAAATCTTTGTACGTAACTGGTTTCGTAGCAAGAAAAAATGTTCTTGTTACGTAACTGGTTACGTAGCGTTGGTTTCGTAGGCGGCCGAAGGTGTTGCACGCGACTTCGTCCGCGTAACTTTATAAAATAGAGCCCAAGTTACTCTCTGTCTATGGTCCCGGCAAAATTAGTTGTCAGTGCTTTCGTTAAGGCGGCGGCGTTTCAAAATGGTACACGAAATTATCTGTGTTTTGTATGGGACGGCCCGTCCAGTGCTTATTACGGGTCAGTGGCTTGGAGTGCTTGGAGTGAAATCGAAAAACGCTTGCTAATGTGGACTCTATTCGCGCAGGCATAGAGTTCAACAGTACCATACCGACTGTGGGCGGAACCAACTCGCCCAGTGTCAAACACAACGTCACATTGTTTCTGGCCGAAGACGGCAACGGGAAATCTGTCATCGTTAGCGCCGGTGAGTATTTTTACTTGCACTCTACAGTAAGTAATGTTGTGTTACGCGACTTTGTCCGCGTTGGAAAATGAAAAAAAAAATATAATACCCCCAGAAAATATTGTACAAAGTGCGGGTAGATTAAAAAAATGAAACTTTTTTATACTTTTAATAATAATAATTGTCAAATTACCCTCGTTATTGTGTTTTTGTTATTTAATTACAATAATTTATATTTATAGCAAATAATAATCAATTTTATTAGTGATTTTCTATCATTGGAACTTGCATTTAAAATACAGGCTCGGCGTAGTTTAGATGTAATTTAAGTTAGAAGATCCAGAAATCTACATTTCTCCACGAGTCTCGAGAAAATATTGACAAAACGTCCTTTTAAACATTTCACAGGAATATCGACGTTGATTGGTGAAGATTTGACTTGGTTATTGGACACGTTCAAGTTTTGCAATCCCGCTTGGAGACAAGTGCGGTGTGTCGTCTGCGATCCGATAAAGTGTCAACAGGTCAGTTCTCACTGTCAGATGATAGAGTGTGTGCTTTTTTTTTGTAGAAGTTGGAAGCCCATTGGACAAGTGGTTAGTATCAATTTCTGGCCGAAGTCGAAGCCAATTGATCCGCTATCGCCACAACCTTCAGCCGAAGCCGAAGGCTTTTAAAAGCTCTAAGAAGTTTGAATAAGATTCAAAGTCACCCGTCACAAAACTGTCACAGCAGTTGACTTAAACGAAACAATAACATTAACTGGCCAATATCGAGCGGTTAAGGTTAAGTTATGACGTCATTTTAATCGTTGTAACGATTAAAATGACGTCATAACTTATGATTATGCTTAAGCACATATTAAGCGAAGATTTAACGGCTAATTTGTGATATGGTTACCGTTAAAGTTAGATGGTGCAACCCACCCTAAGTGTTAATAAAACCTATTTAAGTTTATATAGCTTCAATCAACAGCAAATAATGCGCTTCCGTTAAGTGCTCGCCTTAAATGACAAAATATGTCTGTCTGTTTGTGCGCGCAGACTGTGCGAGCGGCGTTTCCGTCCGCTCACGTGACGTGTTCGGTGTGGCAAGCGGCGCGGGCGGCGGCGCGCCTCTTGGCCGACGCGGGCGTGTCGCCCGCCTCCGCTTCCGCCACCGCTCCCGGCGAGGACGTGGCCACGCGCTGCAAGATGTACGCCCTGGCCGCGTTGCGGGCGGAACACCCGCCGCAACAACTTCAGGTAAACTTAACTTAACCATACCGGTCATATAGGTGAATTATTATATTAAGATTTGTAGGCGGACACTTGTGGGCGCATGTGTACAATTGCGCACAAAATTGCTAAGGAAAATGACATTTCTTTTTCATATTTCGTAATTTTTCACCACACCAACTTAACATTACAGGCAGTGTTGATATTCCTTCCACAAAATCATCGTGCGATATAGAAGAAGAACGTTTTTTTTAGGCATTCATTCACCATGACGTATTTACTAATACGATAAAACAATCTGTACGCAACAGTACCCGAGAGACTCGAGACGCGCGAACGCAGTGCGCGAGGGGAAGAGCGTCTGAGTCTACCAATACAATAACGTGTCGGCAAACGTTATTGGTAGACTCAGCCGCTCACGCTCCTCTGCCCTGAAAATAGAATTCTGCCCACATTTGCCGAGAAGTCTTTATTCGCTACACGAACTTTATTAAATTGATTGTGTCATTTGCTTTTATATGTATGTACCTTAATTTAGTGTATATTTAGTAATTTTATAATTTGTTATTGTTAATAATAAATTAATATATATATATATATATACTTTTGATGTTTATTTTAAATATCAAAAAATAAATTATTATAATCCACGAAGCACACGACTTCGTCCGCGTTGAAAAGTATAAAATTATAAAACTTGATAGCGTCATAGATGGCGTTATCAAGTGTATCCCGTAGGAATGAAGCATTTTCCCGCGTTAAAAAGTAGCCTATGTTCATCACGGATAATGTCGGCTTCTAATGGTAAAAGAATTTTTCAAATCTGTCCACTAGTTTTGGAGCCTATTCATTACAAACAAACAATCAAATCTTTCCTCTTTATAATATTAGTATACATATAGACTAGTCTACTTTCTCTCACTATGAAAGGTGCTCTATGTCATTTTCTGTATCGCTGAAAACGTGTATGCAAAATTTAATGATGTTCGCTCTTGAGTAAGGCGTGTAAGGGTAAAAGACAGACAGACAGAGAGTTACTTTCACTATAAAAAAAACGGAAACTTGTCGGTTTGCAGGTGCTGCGTCGGAATATAATAGGCCAGGGTGCGGGCACTCTGCGTGTGTGGGAGAGCATGATCAGGCCCAACGGGGCCATAACCAAGTTTGACACGTGGCTAGAGTGCGACAATTACACTAACATATTGCACAAGGTGAGTGTCTAAGCATATGACGAGTGTCTTACCTTGCATAAGGTGAGTATCTAACTTTGCATAAGACGAGTGTCTTACCTTGCATAAGACGATTGTCTAACCTTGCAAAAGGTAAATGTCTAACCTTGCATAAGGTGAGTAACTCACCTTGTTGTGGCACTAAAAAATTATTTTTGTCTACAGAAATAAAAAAAAAATAATAATTATACAAGTGACCTAAAAATTCCTAATACTGGGGCTAAATTGGAATAAGTTATTATTAAATCAGTTTTTTGTTTTTTCATATTATAATATTGAACTAGGGTATCGAATTGCAGGGGTCTGCAGGGGCGGCAAATGTGTAAAACCTTGCATAAGACGAGTGTCTCACCTTGCGTAAGGTGAGTGTCTCACCTTGCCCAAGGTGAGTGCATAAGGTGAATCTTTAGCCTTGCATAAGGTGAGGGTAACTTTGTCGTTGTGAATATATCGTCGGGCTGCCTTTGCATTGCCGTTGGTACTTTATTTTGAAATACTTTCAAAGATTTAAATGTAAGAACGTTTGTTACCTTTGAAACAGTCACATTTGTGCACAATAGTGCGACCGACACCCTAATAATTAATTTTCTCTAGCTGTCGCATCCTCTCCATCACAATACGTGCATTGTGTAAATTGATGTTGCAGGGACTCGAGAGACTCGTTTCGAAATTTCAATCTCTGATACGGACACAAATGCAGCCGGACGAGTTTGTCGCTCTGTTCTTCAATGTAGCCAATCAGTTGGAAGACGAAAGGAGAAACTTCGCCATCAGCAGGCTGAGGGTGAGCTATATTCTTCTATGTATACGTACTGATTCAGATAGATGGCGCTTATTTCATACAATCAAACGTCAACGTCGCTTTGTGTGAAACCAGATGGTGCTGTGTTGTAGAATGTGTGAAGATATTTATTCACATATTTATTGTATTATTTTTATGGGCAGGACACGGAATCGCTGAAACAACTGCCCACAGATACGATAACTCAATATGCGTACAATCTGATGAGTCACCAGACGAAGTTGGCGCAGAAATGTCTCGACGATAGAGCCGGGAGGTGAGTTCGTGAAGTCTTATACAGTAGGATAAGACTACGCCTAATAAGACCGTCCCCGTAATTTCCCAATAAGATCGATGGGACCCTTTGCTCTTATCAAGACGACGACGACGTCTCGAAGTATCACGACTCACCGTGCAAGTTGTTGTTTAGTTAGACAGTTGGGTAATTGTTTTTATAGAGAGTTTATAGCGGGTAAAATAGTCTGGGTCGGTGGAGGGCCGATCATGGGGAACAGCGCAGCCAAAGTGGCGGACATCGTGGGGTAATGCGCCGTCAAATCGGCGGGCATCGTGGGGTAATGCGCCGTCATATTGACAGACATGGGGCATCATGGGGTGATGAGCCGTCGCATTGGCGGGCATCATGGGGTAATGCCCCGTCAAATTGTAGTGCATCATGGGGTAGTGCGCTGTCGAATTGGCAATCATGGGGCATCGTGGGGTAATGCGCCGTCATATTGACAGACATGGGGCATCATGGGGTAATGCGCCGTCGCATAGGCGGACATCATGGGGCATCATAGGGAAACGCAGTCCAAAGACTGAAATGATTTAGGTACATAATAAAAAAGAAATACGTATTTTATTGTGTGGACATGAAAAATTGAAAGTTTGACGTGCATTCTTGTCCATGGCAGACGTCACAGCAGCGCGGCGATCTGCAAGTACGGCACGTCAACGCAGGAATGCTCGTGTCTCTTCAGCAAGGTGTTTCGGTTGCCATGCAGACACATACTCATGCTGACCACGGAGCTCAAGGTCAATTATATCATTGTTTCATTGTGCACTGCTTATTTACGTATATATCCATTGTGTAATTGTTTGTTCTCCCTAATAAAATAAAATAAAATAAAAAATGTGAACCCTGATGGTGGCAAGTTAAAATTTTTGTAGCTTTTTATAATTTCATTATAAATATAATGAAATTTTATAGTTTTTAAAATTGAAAGGTTTTCATTTCATATTGTGTGAAACATAAAAAAAAAATGGACAATCAAAACTTTTAATACAAAACATTTTAATCAATAAGCTTAAAAACAATAAATGTATGTAATTGCTTTGGGCAAGTAATTTTCAATTATTTTTCTCAATTATTTTTTTGAAGCGACAAAAACGATGCTTTATTTATTTATGTATTTTAGCCTTTTTTTTTTTTGGAAAATCCAAATATTTGTTTAATATTTCAGGTTAAAACTCACATACCGTTCGAGCCACGATGGACAGTCCAACATTGTCTGTTCGGGTGTGAGAACGCCAACAACACAACGAATACAGGTATCATTCGAGGCATCTAAGTGGGGCTAAGCATCTAAGCATCTAGTGGCTGTTGCACGCGACTTGGTCCGCGTTGAAAATGACGAAACCTTACTAGAGAACCACTCTATTCATTGGTGAAAACAGCATGAAAATCGGTGCACTAGTTTTTTGAGTTAGACAGACAGACAGACGCGGCAGAGGACATTGTTTTATAATGTGCAGCTTTTTATGGGTGAAAGAATTTTTGAAATAAGTTCGACTCATAGAGTTTTTGAGTTTATTTATTCATTGCGAACATACAAAAATAAAAATCTTTATAATATTAGTATTTATTAGATATAGATATAGATAACGTCTCGGGAGCTCCGGGTTCGATTTCCGGCATGGTCAATTTTGCTAATGAACTTGCAGTGCCTTTAATACAGAAAAAAGAAAAAAAAAGTGTTCATACATTTGTGATATGTTTCCATTTGTCGTCAACAGGTGGCAGCACTTTCATGGAACAGGTGGTCGTCGAAACGGAAGGTCAACACAGACAGCACATCCAGCAACCGCAACAGATACACCAGGTGAGCCGCCGCCTGAGTCGGATTTATCCGACACACACAATTTTAGTGTCCACTTTTAAAACACTCGCTGTTTTTTTAATGAATAATAATAAACAATTGAAAATGACAGGTGAGCGGTGTGAGACAGCAGCAGTATGTGTTGGCAACACCGGGGCAGCCGGCGACGCCAGTTTCTCAGGTAAAGTATTATTATATTATTTTAAATCCTTACATATTATAAACACGGCCTTAAAATCGGTGGCAATATAGGGCAGTAGTGGGCAGCCCACTGGAGCGCTCATGACTGTGTAGGCAAGTCCTAAACATAATTAATAAGAGGCGATCATGGGATGGATCTGGGTGGCTCCCCAGCACTGCCCCGTTATTGCAAACGATTTAAGGCAGTGGGGAGGCGCTTTAACTGTTATGTGACGCAGGTGATTTTCTGCGGTGGCAACGTGGGCACAGTGAGCAACGTCGGCGCGGTGGGCGGCGTGGGCGGCGGGGCGCCGGTCATCACGTCGGTGCTGTCGGCCGGCGGAGCGGTGCTTACCCCGCACCACGCGATACACCAGTAGTAGTAGTCTCCTTCTTACCCCGTAACAATGTCTGCTGTGACGTAACTCGTTGCATAGAATGGGGGGGTCTATTCTGAAAGCAAATTGGCCATCACAATCTCTGCTGCGACGTAACTCATTGCATAGAATGGGGGGTCTATTCTGAAAGCAAATCGGCCGTCACAATGTCTGCTGTGACGTAACTCATTGCATTGAATGAGGGGGTCCTATTCTGAACGCAAATCGGCCATCACCATGTTTGCTGTGACGTAACTCATTGCATTGAATGAGGGGGTCCTATTCTGAAAGCAAATCGGCCGTCACAATGTCTACTGTGACGTCACTCATTGCATTGAATGAGGGGGGGTCTATTCTGAACACCAATCGGGCCGATGTTTCGGTCGAGTATTCGAGCATTTTGCACTCTTAAAATCACTTTGTATGTGATATACAAAATCGTTTCTTATTATATCATATTAGCTTTGATTTTAGCTTGGTCGGTCTTATTGACCGTCGTCACATTGAACATCGAACAAATGAGTACAAAATGCCCGAATATTAGATTTAGTTAAGTTTTTTTTGTAAATAAAAGTTAGTTATAAAGTAGTTTTTTTTTTCAAAGAGGCACTCACTTGTAATCAAAGGGTTAGTAGGTATATAATGATTATGTATACATTGTTATTATAAATGAATTGCTTTGATTTATATTTATTATTATTGTATAAACAACTGCTGAAGGTGTGACTCACTACTGTATGTTTGTTTGGCCCTATTCGACTTTTGCCCAAAAAAAAAGACAGTTTTGTATGGAGATGCATTTTTTCGTGAATAGAATATGGACGATTTTTTTTTTCTATGGGCAAAAACCGAGTTGAGCTGAACACTGAAGGAATTTGTTTGAATTTCATAGAATATTACGTGAAATAAAATATACTGTGTATAAAGAAGAATCGCTCCTACACTGGCTAGTTTAAATAAATAAAAAAAGTGGTTTTTTTTCTATGGGCAAAAACCGAGTTGAGCTGAACACTGAAGGAATTTGTTTGAATTTCATAGAATATTATGTGAAATAAAATATACTGTGTATAAAGAAGAATCGCTCACTACACTGGCTAGTTTAAATAAATTAGAAAAAAGTGTTTTTTTTTCTATGGGCAAAAACCGAGTTGAGCTGAACATTGAAGGAACTGCCAGTATTTGTTTGAATTTCATAAAATATTATGTGAAATAAATAAATATTAAATATACTATGTATAAAAAAGAATCGCTCACTACACTGGCTAGTTTAAATAAATTAAAAAAAAAGTGTTTTTTTTTTCTATGGGCAAAAACCGAGTTGAGCTGAACACTGAAGGAATTTGTTGAATTTCATAGAATATTATGTGAAATAAAATATACTGTGTATAAAGAAGAATCGCTCACTACACTGGCTAGTTTAAATAAATTAGAAAAAAGTGTTTTTTTTTCTATGGGCAAAAACCGAGTTGAGCTGAACACTGAAGGAATTTGTTTGAATTTCATAGAATATTATGTGAAATAAAATATACTGTGTATAAAGAAGAATCGCTCACTACACTGGCTAGTTTAAATAAATTAGAAAAAAGTGTTTTTTTTTTCTATGGGCAAAAACCGAGTTGAGCTGAACATTGAAGGAACTGCCAGTATTTGTTTGAATTTCATAAAATATTATGTGAAATAAATAAATATTAAATATACTATGTATAAAGAAGAATCGCTCACTACACTGGCTAGTTTAAATAAATTAAAAAAAAAGTGTTTTTTTTCTATGGGCAAAAACCGAGTTGAGCTGAACACTGAAGGAATTTGTTTGAATTTCATAGAATATTACGTGAAATAAAATATACTGTGTATAAAGAAGAATAGCTCACTACACTGGCTAGTTTAAATAAATTAAAAAAAAAAAGTGTTTTTTTTTCTTATGATTAAAGTGGTTATTGGTTACAATAACCATTAAAATCATAAAGCAAAGGAATGTGTTCTTTGAGTAAAACTTTCTATCTACAGTATTAAGAGTATTTTCCCTCCAGGTGGCGTTAAAAAATTCCACCCTGTATATCTTCCATTGTGACACGACAATTATTAAAATTTTTGTGTATATTTCGGTAGTTGTCTGAGAATAGGTCGTAAACTATTTTCTATATACACCTAGGTCCTAGGTGATGGGCAAAACCTGAGGCAAAACAACGTTCGCCGGAGGTCAGCTAGTAAAAGAATATTATATTATTATTAATTATTTATCCTAGTTAAAATATTTTTTGTCATAAATAGTCGGCCCAACACGCCCAAACCTGCTAAGTCACATTTTGCATTTAATTTTCAGGAGGAAGAAAAATAAATAAATGACAAAATGAGCGATATTAGTCAGAAAGCAGTTTTTCATTTATCAAATTTGTCACCTTTTCAGTTTAATAATCGTCTTAATTCCTTCACCATACGTTAGACAATCGTCTAAACTTGTCGAAAAGTATAAAAAGTGAAATTGCCCAAAAATCCAAAAATGGACTTAGCAGGTTGACGAATTAGGCCGACTATATTATGTATGTTGTATAAATTTGTCGCTAGTGTGGTGAAAGTATCTTCAAGGAGCTAATTTATTTGCTTTTTTTTTTTTTTTTTGCGACCCTTAAATCCCAGACGGTTTAAAAATTCTAAATTAGAATCCCATTTTTTCGGATCGAAACTCGTCAGCACTCAAAATGAGAGAAAAAAAAGATATTTTTTTTTTTCACTGTGAAAGGTATGTTAGACTTGTATGTTTAAAAAAAATATATGGTTCAACCGTCAATGTACTACTACAAGTGTGGATTTCGCGCGCCATACAAAACACTACTGGGAACTTTTATAGCGACATTAAAAAGTGACATATTTTCCGTTAGTTAGAGCATCGACAGAGACAGAGTCTGTGTCATTTGAAACCGACCGAACGTGTGTCTTTTAAGGTGACACAAGTCAGCTTCCCTCCATACAAACGTAGAATGTTAATTACTCCGCTTTTTTATATTTAATTTACAAAACTAAGCACGTAACCGATTTATCTTATCGTTAACTAGGTTCCTTGTCGTACAAACTTAAAAAAATAATAATAATATATGACGTTGAAAAATCCATATTTTAACAAAAGTTTTGATGCAACTTTGAGGGTGAATAGGTCACTCTAGTGTATAAAAACTCCGAAATACTTTGCATACAAACATCGATTAGTTATTGAAGAGTTGAAATAACTTTACACGAAATAGATATATGCAGTGGTTTTGTCAAAAAGAGTATACGGCCAAGGGTCTGTTTGTGATTGGTATGAATGATTGTGCATCTCAGTCGAGTGCTCTTCCCGCGCTTTGTGCTGTGTGAGACAGAATCAATTTTAGCTACACGCACCGATCAGTTGGAGTTCCAGCCGCCGACTTGTGTCACCTTAAAGAAAATGTGACTTTACATTTACGTCGACACGTTGGAGGCTAAAATGAATAGTAAGAAGTCGGTCGTCATTGCCTTTTGACCATTGACTCCGCCATGATTCAGTTTCTAGTATATGGCGTACTTTATATGTGTCACGAAAAATCCACAATGAATAGTAAAAGTCGGTCGTCACTACCTTTTACCATTGGGCATCGACTCCGCCATGATTCAGTTTCAGGCGTACTTTATATGTGCCACTTTGGCATGTGTCACGCAAAATCCACAATGAATAATAGAAGTCGGTCGTCCCTACCTTTTGACCATTGACCAATTGACTCCGCCATGATTAAGTTTCTATTGTATATGGCGTACTTTACATGTGCCGCTTTGGCATGTGTCACGCAAAATCCACAATGAACAGTAAAAGTCGGTCGTCACTACCTTTTACCATTGGGCATTGACTCGGCCATGATTCAGTTTCAGGCGTACTTTATGTGTGCCGCTTTGGCATGTGTAACGCGAAATCCACAGTTGTAGTACATCGATGGGTTCAAGATGAACTTGCACTCTTTAAACGATAATAATTAATTGTTGTAATAAATTACTTAGTTGTCAAATATTGTTATTATACAGTGTAGTTAATAAATGAACGCTTTGTAACTTATATTAATTAATATAAATATTAGCGTATTTTATAAATGAAGTGATGGAAAATAAAATGATGAGGAGTTGATATTTTGTTTGATTTTTCTCCTTTTTTTTATATAAAAAAGGGCATAATTCAAATTAAAATCAGAAGT
The DNA here is from genome assembly GCA_918317495.1 of Synanthedon vespiformis. NCBI lineage: Eukaryota > Metazoa > Arthropoda > Insecta > Lepidoptera > Sesiidae > Synanthedon > Synanthedon vespiformis. The sequence goes on from OU906974.1 coordinate 3,423,008, forward strand.
AGGGAGATCTCGAGCGAGATAAGTCATGTCAGTTTTTCTTTGAATTTTCCAAAAAAGTCCAAAGAAGTCAACTGTTTAACATATTTAATATATTTTTTTTTGAAAAAGGTACGCGGACGAAGTCGCTGGCACCAGCTAGTGTTCATTCCTATTGGAATTTTATTGAAATAAAACATTAATAGTTATGTTTGTGGTTTTTATTACGAAAAAATACAATATACTTTGCAACATGGCATTTTTACATTAAAAAAATATATAATAATTTTAACAGTTTATTTAAATACAATACATATATTTAGAATATTCACTAAAAAAGTGTTTACAAAACCGACCGAACTCTATTGTTAACTATAAATCCTATAGTTAAGTTAACCTAAAAATAAGTATAAAATCTACGCCATATTTTGACATTCTTACTTAGGGGCTGTTCAAATATTACGTAACGCAATTTTTGAAGATTTTTTAAACCTCCTGTATAGTGCCGAACGCTTTTCTGCACCCCCCCTACGTCACGTTAGACCAAGTTTACTAAGTGACCATTTTTACCAAAGAAAAGTGTTGCCAACTCGGTAGAAAAAAAATTAAAATGACGTACAGTCGGCCGCATAAGTCTATTAACACATTCAAAAGTGTAAAACAACTGTACACTCAACTTACTTACTTACATCCTGAAGCATTTTACGAGCATTTGTACGTGAAGTTCATTTTGATATCTAGTCAAGTAGTAGTTCAGTTGTTTTGCACTTTTGAATGTGTTAATCGACTTTGCGGCCGACTGTACTATTACACTCGAGGGATTCCCCTACCGCCTTTTGGAGTGATATTTCAAATTAGTTGCACAAAGTTGTCCTTAAGGTAAACACTTGTTAGGGGCCGTCCATTAATCACGTGAGGCTCCGAAAGGGGGGGGAGGGGTTCGGCAAAAATCACGAAATATCATAAGAGGGGCGGCGGGGTGTAGTAAGATATCACGTGTATTTATTTATTCGTCAAACGCGCGATTAAGGAACATGTAAATTCATGTCATAAGCTACCTAAACCGAAAAACAAGTCTAGAGATGCACAATGTTCGTCCTTCACGCATGCTCACGCGACGATCGATCGGTAGATTCTAAAAATTTAAAAAAAAATTGTAGGTACTAAAAATACACGTGATTTTGGATGGGGAAGGAGGGGGGGTTAGTTTTAAACCTCACCACGTATCACCAAGGGGAAGGAGGGGGGGTTAAACGTGATTAATGGACGGCCCCTTACAACTTGAACCATTAATATTGCTAAATTTTAAGGTTCAAATCGGTTATGCAACATTTACATTGTTCATCTTTTTATCAGAAATTAACGAGAGAAAGTGATTTTTTTGCAGTGATTTTATTTGAGACCCTGAATCTAGTGCATCTTTTATCAAAGCCTACCCCCCCTGTAACGCATCGTAACGTTTACAAGACCCCCCCCCTCCCCTCCCCCTCCCCTCCTCCTAATCGCGTTACGTAATACTTGAAGTCTTGAACGTCCCCTTACCTATTCAGAGAGGCAAAAGTAAGCGCACACATACAGCCTAAATTAATATTTAATAGATGACATAACGAGCACCAAATGTCATTACAATTAAAGTTATGACAGAATAAAGGTTGCGGCTGGCAACACCGGCCGGTGGCGCCGCCCCGGTACAAGACTCGAGATGTTGGAACAGTTCGATGTAGTTCTTAGCTGGTTCGTGTTCTGCGGCACTAGATGGCTCTGACAGTCCAATGATGGAGTCTTTGAAGAGCAAATCGCTGACTCCGTCGAATGGGGAGAATATTTCTAAATTGATCAACTGAGTGCCAGTAATGGCGTTGTAACCGAAGAAGCGGTCGAGCCAGTCGAGTAGGGTGTTGAGGCTGTTCGATATAGGGTCGTTTCTGTAAAGGAAATATGTGGGTATTTACTTATAGGTAGTTCTAATTAATATCAGTCAATACTAATAATAAATCTGTAAGTGTATTTATGTACTACAGTGATTGACAAACTAAATTGACCATTTTTAGAATTTTTTGATATTGGAAATGTCTTTTTGACATTGGAAATGTCTTTTCGTTCGCTTCAGTATAAGCCCCAATTTTACGAAAAAGTGCGATCCTCTTATATCTCGGAGAGTTGTGAAGATATGATATTCAAAAAGGGCTCAAAAGACGCGTATTCACAAGAGCTGTAAAGTGCAAAAAGAATTTTTCGAAAAAATAAAAAACTAAAAAAGTTATGGCCGAATTAATGAAAAATATTCGATTTTTTTCCGAATTTTTGATTCTGGCGCTCGATATTTTGGAAACGAAGAATGATATCAAAAATTTGAGAAAAGCTATTCTGGACAATTTAGTCAGCTACAATTTGAGCCTAAAATAAAGACGATCGGGTTATGGGTTTGCCCTGTAGCTTAACCTTTTTGAAAGAAGTCAACAAGTCAGAACAACATATTTTTCCGAATTCCGTAGATTCATTTCCAATGTGCTCGATAGTCGTGTGAGGCACGAAATCTGTGAATTTTTCTGTATGTATTTGTATGTATGAAGTATTTACTATTAAAAAGTAATTAAATACCTTCTCGCCAACACTTCCGAGTCGACAACATGTGCCAACAGACAACTGTCATCGATGTTGATTCCAGTAGAAGCGGCCAGTGTGTTGTTGCGGCACAGAGCTCGGAACTGCGACGCTTGAAGCCCGAGAGCTGTCAGATGAGCTGCAAATGTCAAATGTCACATAAGTGATGTCTTAGTCTTAGTAACAAAGTCTTTAGTTTGCCAATGGAGGGTAGAAGAGTCATATGACAGACTCATATGACAATCAAACTGAAAAATACAAACCGACTTCAAACCGTCTCATGGTCTTTTCTCGTGGATGCCATTGTCAGAACTGGACCAAATTAAAATGGGACCACACGGGAAGCACCAGTTTTCAAATAAAAGAAGAATCGATTCACCCAATCGAAAGTTCCCCAAGTTTTTGGAATAAAGTCTTCTATCTATCTATCTTTGTATCTTTTTTACTCGTCAATGCTACACTAGCGCAATCTAAATTCACTTAAAAAAAATCTTCATTATGTACAGTCGGGGTAAGAAAAGGTACGTCAATTTAAAGTCGAAATTTGCTTGCACCAGGGCAAAATGTCAATCGTGTCAAAATTTCATTTCAAACGTCTTTCAGTTGTCTGGCCTAATGCTATAAGTACTATAAGACTTTTTTGTATAAGTACTATAAGACCGCGTTGAAAAGTATAAAACGCCATCTACTGTGGAATATCACCAAGCAGTTGTCATGTTAGTCGTTTCACCCATCGAAATAATATATCCTTGCGAGGTTTCACCTGATTTGGATAGCTGGCGCTATCTCCCGGGCCAAGCCGCTAGTGTTTACTTTTATTTTAGATTTCCCGTAGCAATGAAGCATTTTCCCGCGGTAAAAGTAGCCTATGTTCATCACGGATAATGTCGGCTTCTAATGGTAAAAGATTTTTTCAAATCGGTCCACTAGTTTCGGAGCCTATTCTATACATACAAACAAACAATCAAATCTTTCCTCTTTATAATTTATTGTGGACTAGGAGTCTGCGATTTTGATGAAGGAATGAATTTGAAAACTGACGAAGGTTTTCGTACCCCGACTTTACCTACCTGCAAGGTTTTGAGTCTCCACAAAAGCGACATGGGTGTTCGCGTTGGCCAAACAAGACAGTGAGCCGTTGTTGCCAAAGAAGCGGTTTGTGTAATCAGCTGCGCATGTAACTGAAAAAAATAATAATACTTAATATACTCGATGAACAACACACACACACACACACACGCACACGCACACACACACACACACACACAGACACACACACACACACGCACACGCACACATACACACACGCACGCACGCACACAAATTGATCATACCCTACTCCAGATCCCTCTCCCATTGTTTAGAATTAATTAGTAATCAATTAACACACACACACACACACAAACACACACACACACACACACACACACACACACGCGCACACACACACACACACACACACACACACACACACACACCCGCACGCACCCAAATTGATCATAGCCTACCCCCGATTCCTCTCCCATTGTTTAGAATTAATTAGTAATCAATTAACACACACACACACACACACAAACACACACACACACACACACACACACACACACACACACACACACACACACACACACACACACACACACACACACACACCCGCACGCACCCAAATTGATCATAGCCTACCCCGATTCCTCCCCCATTGTTTAGAATTAATTAGTAATCAATTAATACACAATTTTTAAGTTTTTTAAGTTCTACACAATGAAACCTTGTAATTGGCAATGTAGGTAAAGTAACTTACATGTAGAAGAATTTAGAGAAACATTGGAGGTAGAGCAAGCCGTGCAGAGAGATGTGGCGTTGTAAGTCTGAAAATATATGGAAAATATCAAACATGTCATCTATACTAATACTAGTTACACGTTCCCGGTTTCACAAGGGTTCAAAATTAAAACTATCCTATCTTCTAAGAATTACTTCGGTCGAACAGTTGTTCCGGAAGTTGACGGAAGTCGGAAGTTGTCGGAACCTTCAGGCTACATCAACTTTTAAAAGACGATTCAAATTGAGAGCAGTTTAATTTGGGTTCCTAAACAAAATCGCTTTCATACAAAAACGAAATTGTTGGTACGAAATAGCAAATGCAATCCAGTTTAGGTCCTAAATTAAATCGTATTAAGAGTTAATAGTACTAACTAAAGCGCTCCTGTATACTGAAAAGGCACACGAAGAAGATAGCATAATATGTATATTCAATTTTTCGGTCAATTTCAACATTTTCCCAAGCATTTTCAACATTTTCCTTAGAAAGTTTAGAAAAAATTTGAAATTGCTTAAGAAAATATTGAAATAGTTTAGGAAAATGTTGAAATTGCTTCGGAAAATGTTGAAATTGCTTAGAAAAATGTTGATTTGCTTGGGAAAATGTTGAAATTGCTTAGGAATATGTTGAATTTGTTTAGGAAAATGTTGAAATTGCTTGGGAAAATGTTGAATTTGCTTAGGAATATGTTGAATTTGTTTAGGATAATTTTGAAATTGCTTAGGAAAATGTTGAAAATGCTTGGGAAAATGTTGAAGTAGACCGAAAAATGGTATATATTTTAAAAAAAGTTACCGAAGTAGCGACGTGGTTGTGTGTGGAGGATGTCGCACCAGGTGCGCAAGCGCTCTCGAAGAATTCACCGACCGCCTTCCCGTAGTTACACTCTGAGGAGCTGATGACGCTGCGTTCGTGTGCAGCGCGAACGAACGACACGAAAGCTGTCACAATACAATATTTATTTACTCGTATTTATGTACATAATATTATATACTTAAATTACAGTTTAAGTAAATTAACGGAGGGCGCAAGCTCACCCAGAAAACTGACACGAGTTGTCATGTTGCAAAAATACAATCACAATCCTTCGTATTGTATGTTGCAAAGATACTTATGGTTGTTTTATTCCATATTTAGTATATTTTGATCATTTTTAATATATTCAAAAGTAACATATATACACTTATATATCTCCTCTAGTATTCAGTTTAATATAAAAGTACTTAAAACATTTAATGCTACTTAAAAATAGGCTTCTAACTATGTATAATATGCATATATTTGATATATATATCTAATAAGAAAAAAAATAGACATTTTTTTTTTTTTTCGAATTAGCTCTCCTGTAAATTTAGTTTTTAAGCAGCGATATACTTAAAAATTACAGTTTAAGTAAGTTATCGGAGGGCGCAAGCTCACCCAGAAAACTGACACGAGTTGTCATATCAACAAGTGCTCGAAACTCACCGATTCCTCCATACATTGGGAAGCAAGCGGTTTTCCCTCGAAGGTTCTCGAAACGAGTGATCTCAGATTGTGCTGACGACTCCTTGATGAGGGCAGTGACTCGGGAGAAAGCCGAAGGGTTGCTTCGTGAATTCTGAACCAGTTTCACTGGCGATAGCTTGTACAGTCTGAAATTATTTATTAAAAGAAATCCAAAAATATTGCAAAAATACAATCACATTCTATGTTGCAAAAAGACTTAAGTACGAGTATGTTTGTTTTATTCAATATTTAGTATATTTTGATAATTATTTTTATATTTAAAAGTAATTTATATTATTATGCTTATATCTTCTCTAGTCATTGCCTCTATATAAAAGTACATACTTAAAAAAAATTAATGCTTCTTAAAAATACGCTTCTAATAATGTATAATATGCATTTTGGAGGCTAGATGCCGGAGGCAACATATTCTCCCTCTTAAAGAAAGACGTTTCATTGCGGACAATCTCTTTCTAATGAAAATTGCCCAAAACATTGTTGATTCTCCTTATTTGTTGTCAAAAATAAATTTAAAGGTTCCTTGTAGGTCTGTTAGGACAGCTTCATTGCTAAGTTCCAGACATTGCGCAACAAATTTCAGGAAGAACTCCTTCATTCCCAGGTCGGTCAAATTTGTTAATAGCCTGGGTGAATTTCCAGAGCTCGATTTATTTAATTCTAAGATTAACAAAATAAGAGAGCTACTCTCAAAATCATGGTTTGATGGTTCTCGTTCTACATTATAGACTTTTCTTTTTCCCCCTTTGCCTTGTTTGTTTATTTTTTATTTTTTTCCTTTTCTCAAATATTTTATTTAATTACGTTCAAAAAGCTGTACTTTTTATTAGTGTTAGTTTGTTTCCAATAAGTGTATGGTTTGAAACGGTTATTTTTAATTTTTTATATAGATTCAATGTGCGGAAACTTGTAAATGGTGTATAGTTTTTCTGTCATTTAGCTATTAAGTAATTAATGTATAAATATCACTGTAAGTTTTCCTTAAAAATAAATAAATTTCATATGTATCTAATAAGAAAAAAATCTACATTAATATTATTATTATAAATGCTAGCCAATTTTGTGAAGATGTAGCAGATACTTACTTTCTAGCTAGATAGCCGTAATTGGAATCAGCTGCGATGAAGTCAGCCCTCTGGTCCCTAATGTCTGCAAGGCAGTCGACAACGTTGCTGCGTTGCTGGCAGGATATTGTCGGTTGGATGCCGAGTGTGTACGCCGCGTTGCGGACCCACATGCACTTAGCTTGCTCTTCAGAGGAAACCGTACACCAACGGCGAGCAGACAAACACGCGGACGTAGAGTCAATGTTGCTCAGAGTACGAACTGGATAGGAGAAAAGAACGTCATCATCATGATACTATATACTAGTAACTATAACTCATCTATATACTATATACTATACTATAATATTATAAAGAGGAAAGATTTGATTGTTTGTTTGTTTGTATTGAATAGGCACCGAAACTAGTGGACCGATTTGAAAAATTCTTTTACCATTAGAAGCCGACATTATCCGTGATGAACATAGGCTACTTTTTACCGCGGAAAAATGCTTCATTCCTACGGGAAATCGGGTAATAGGACAACGGGAAGTAAGAATTATCCTTCCGTACTTATCTTTTTCACATATAACTTCTAAACGGCTGAACCGATTGGGTTGAAAATTTATATGGGTATTTCGATGATTTCCTGGATGATTTAAAAATACAATTGGACCCGGTAGGTGGCGCTGCTGTCGATATCTCAACTACTAAACGGCTTGACCGATTGGGTTGAAATTTTGTATACGTGTTTTTCCATTCCATGGTTTCACAGACACGAATACCATGGTTCCATGGTTTTACGCGGACGAAGTCGCGTGCAACAGCTAGTAATACATATAATATATTATATAAAATATATATTGAAACATATTGTAGCCTGTAACGCGTAACTTGTGACATGTGACATCATTTTAAACCCATCAAAAACTCCCTCTATTAAATAAAATGTTACTTACCTCTGGATGTATAATTGGCAGGTGAAATGGCTGTAGTTTCATAGTGCAAAATGCTTTGGGCACCTCCGACGAGCGCCTGGAACAATAAAGATCTCCAGGTGTTGTCATTCGTGTTGACTCCATTGGGCCACCAGGTGCGAATGTCCGCTAGTATTGCTGTTGATCTGGTCCTGGAATTACAATATAATTAAGTTACACCACTGAAACTATGGACTTGAGACAAAATAAAAATAAATTATAATGAGAAAAATATAAAATGCAATTTAAAAGTGGCTATGACTCACGTGGATGCAAGGATGACACTCCATGGTTGTCTGACGAAGGCACAGGGCGCGGTCGCGTTGGAGAGGACTTCGTTGGTCAGTGTGCGAAGTGTGCCGTCAGGACACAACAAAGAGTAAGCCGTCGAGTTCGTGGGATTGCGGATCTGTAAAAAAAAGTCCACATGATGGTAGGTGACTACCGTCGTCTTTTAATATAAGAAAGTCCATAGGTGCTGCAAGCGCGCTGGCAACTTTGGTAGACTTAAGGATGGATTAGGGAAGTGCCCAAGCAACACAGAATATCTGAATATTCTTTGAATAAATGCATTTATACAGCCGTTATTCAAGCAATTTTGGGCACAAAATAAATTGCTTTAAGCTGTATAGTAGCAACATAATAGCTGAATAGTAGCTGAATAAGCAACAAGAAGCCCATAATAGCCCATAGTGTTATAATAGGCCAAAAATCATTCAATACAGCAAAGCTTTAAACTGAATAATTTGTGAATTTAATACTGTTATCTAGCCTATGTGTTGCCTGGGTGGGCTCTGGCAATTCTGGCATCCCTTACTCGGTCACAGAAATGCAATAGCAAACTTGTGCTATTACTACCACCAGACGGGCTGCGATACGCAGTGTGAAACAGTGATTATCAAAGTCTCTAGCCAAGTGTTTTCAAAGAACTGCTTTCTACAGTCGTTTACGCTAAAAGAAAGCTCGGCGATTGACCGTTGCAAGTCTCTTTCGTTTCGTTTTAATTAGGCCTCCAAGATGCAAATGCTTCGCTGCGTATTTCCGAAAAGAAAGAGAGAACGCTAAGAGAGGGCCCGCTGATTAGCGGCCCTAGCCAAGAGCAAACCAATGCAAACGGGAGCGTTGCGTATTTACGAAACGGTAGAAAAATCCAGTGATTGGTTGTTATAACGCCCACATAAAATTTTGACCAATCACAAAGCTTTCTCCCAACGTAGCGTAGCCTGAGCGTAGCGTTTACGATGCGTTTACGACTGTACGTTTACTCTTAGCTAGGGCCCTAGTTGTTGTAACGTCAATCGTTTATTTTGACGTTGCAACTGTCAACGACTTTCTCTTAGCGTAAACGACTGTGGAAATGTCGCATCTAGGCTAGTTTCGACGTATGATCTCTTTGTCGAAGTTGGCAAACAGTTGGACTGTTTGTCCTGACCCAAGTAGATGTATGTACTCATCAAAAACTTCGAGAATTGAATTCCCAACTGTTACCGGGGGGTACTTACCGTGAAGAATTCCCGGACGTGTTGCCACGCAGCATACGCCACTGCCTTCTGGCCCCCGATCCTCAGGCACTCCAGCGCTTGAATGTGTCTATTGTTATTGTTAATTCCAGCCACAGAAACTCCCATGTCTATCGTGTAACCGGAGCATGATGGTGTACTTGGTCCGCACAGAGAGCACAGTTGCGGAAAACGATTTTCTGTAGATAATATGCAGAACCAATTACAATATACAAAGGAGATCAATCACTTTAATGAACGATTGAACCTGGTAACATTAGGTAAGATGAAAATGTAGATTACACTGGCATAATATCGTGTAATTTGGTAATGGAGTTACATTTTGAATTTATAAATGTGAATCGCAGGAAAGTACTGAAATTCAAAAATTCTTATATTACCAAATTTTCCAAACTTCAAGTTAAAAAAAGTTCGATCAAAATTTGACGACACGTTTGGTCTAGTTGACTAGTAACCCTGTCGCGGGTTCGAATCCCACTAGAATCACATGTTTATGTGTTAACATCATATATCTAGTATTTCTACCGTTCCGTTAGGTTAAAATTTACCTTTGTATCTGAGTCATGGATGTTTTCTGACATCCATGGAGTCTGAGTATGTATATACAAAAAAAGTGATCTATGTAGTATATGAACTGTGACCTGGTTTTAAAACCGCAAATTTCTGATAGTACTTTATCTATCACCATAAAGTCTTTACTTCCTTTATTTTACTTTCAAATGGTCAGTTTTTCAAATGGTCAGATTTGTTACAGTCTCTATTAACATTACAAGTGTAATTGATGGATAAAATACAGTATCCGACTAGAAGACGGAGACGGCAAACGAGAATGGAAGAATGTGTATGCAAATACTTACTAAGATTGGCGTCGACAGAGGCGTTGGCGCTCCACGGTCCTGGTCTGCAGGCTGAAGCGAAGAATCCGTGCAAGGTTTCAACTTCCACTTCTTCAGCGGTCTTCCAATCAGTGTTCACATCTGGACACCGGTTAGTGCGAGCCGCCTGGGAAACCACAATATACATAACTCATTTATAATACGAATTCTTCCCCTCCTTCCACTTGGATCCATAGCTTGGATCCACATGTGGATCCGCGGATACCTTTATCTTCTCTTGAATCCACATGTGGATCCATGAATACTTCTTTTTCCTCTTAAATCCACCAGGTGGATCTTTTTTGGATTTTCGACGAGATCAGACTAACAGGAAATTATTAGGGTTTGGTAAAGTTGTATATCTGGGTCATTTTCTGAGGGGTGAAAAGTACCCTATACTCCATTATGAAGAGCAAAATTGAGGGGCGAATAGGAGTGCATAGAAGATAGATGTCTTGGTTAAGAAATATCCCTTAATTGGCAGGAATTATGGGAGTGGAAGAGCTGTTCCAAGTGGCGGGTAATTGAGAAGCCCTTTTGAGGGTGATCGCCAACGTCGGGGAAAGAATACGTTAATTGATGCACGACTTTTATGTAGTAGCAGCAAGACACAAATGTGCTCCCCATACACTCATGAGTTCATTGGACTCAATATAATATGTGGTAAAACGGAAAAATTTAGATGAACCAATAATTCAGTTAGGAACAAGAATGGTACCTCTACTTCAAACGCCCTCAGGACTCTCGGCGACCAGCGAAGATCCCTCTCATCGAGACCAGGATGGCAGTAGCTTCCACCACGTAGACCTTCAAAACCTCCTGTCAACGAGCTTGGTACTACAGCCACAGCTTCAAACGCGTAAGGCTCTGAAAATGTACATTTATTATTTATTTATGTAGACTGAAGTTGATTGAAAAGTGTTTTGGGACGTTTCAAAAAGAGGTGTTCGTTCATTCAGATTCATTCGGGGGAATGATATTGAAAGGGTATCGGTCAGTTGAACGAACGCGTTCGCGAAGAGAGGTCGTCCTCGTGTAAGTAGTTTTATTTGTAGTTCTGATATTAAAAGGTCGGACGATAAAAGTATTTATACGATAAATCTATACCAATATTATAAAGAGGAAAGATTTGTTTGTTTGTATAGAATAGGCTCCGAAACTAGTGGACCGATTTGAAAAATTCTTTCACCATTAGAAGCAGACATTATCCGTGATGAACATAGGCTACTTTTTACGGCGGGAAAATGCTTCATTCCTACGGGAAATCTAAAATAAAAGTAAATAATAGGGGCTTGGCCCGGGAGATCCAATATACGGTAGATGGCGTTTTAATACTTTTCTACGCGGACGAAGTTGCGAGCACCAGCTAGTATACGATAAAACATAAAGTGGTTTTAATAATAACAGTATATGTAGTCATTTAGACTTGATCTTATAGACAAACTGCTTTCCAGTTTTATAGGGCAATGTATTTACTTTTCATTTATAATAAAAAAAAATAATGGAGGCAGTCATGAGGACTGCCGACAGAAGTGAAAACTTAAAACTCAGCGTCCAATCGGGTATATACAATGTGTTCGTACGTAGACAGCTGCGTGCGTATAACTGTGAGCATTAGCATGTTGCTGACGCGAACCTATACATTTTTCCCTACCCAAAGTCGTATAACGCGGCTATAGAAGTTTTCACTTCAAGAAAATTGGACAGTTGGCCTGAACTTATTAACATAAAAAACATACCTTGTCTGGCCAAGTCCCTGATGGTAGCCACAACTCTGTTGTCGTCGGGTTGTTGTTGGGTTAGCAACATTATTTCTTCCTCTGTGAACACTCCAATGTCGGCGGTACCTTTTGACAATTTAATGGCACAATCCACCCTGGAAGTAATATAATAAAGAGAAAAGGTTTAAAATAAACTCGTAATAAATAAACTCAAAATAAGCGGACCAAGTCGTTATATTATACGCATGACACCACAGATATTTTATTGGTCTCGCTGCGCTCGACTAAATACAGTCTTATATAGTCATAAAATGTGACGAATGTCGTCTATTATTTGCCGGAAATAACGGAACATATCTATGACTACATATTATAGAATATATAGTAGATAAACTCGCTTACGCATAGAGTTTAGCTAAATGACGTCAGATGAAAAACAATTGCCAATCCAAAGATATTTGATTGGTCTCGCTGCGCTCTACTAGATACAGCCGCCGTACTTGAAAAATGCGGCAACAAATACTACGCCGAATTCTGCGTACCCGAGCTAGTCACACAGCAAACTGTCTGTGATATGTACGTTCCGAATGTTTTATTAAATTGTGGGCACAATAAAATGCCAATTTGCGTAATGAAACTGTGTATAAATATAATTAAACTGCGTAAAAAGTGATAAATAGTGACTATGTTTTACACACACTACAATAAAAAGTTGCCGCATTCACGGAGCTATTGCTTTTAGGTAGGGCCGCATCTAGTCGAGCGCAGCGAGACCAATCATTTATCTGAGCATGACACTTAAAAAAAAAAAACGGAGGCAGTCATGAGGACTGCCGACGGAAGTGAAAACTTAAAACTGAGCGTCCAACGCACACACATACAATCGGGTATAATTATTATGCAATGTGTCCGCGCGATCGCGTGCTTAGACAGTTGCGCGCGTATAACTGTGAGCATTAGCATGTTGCTGACGCGAACCGATACATTTTTACTCTACCCAAAGTCGTATAACGCGGCTATAGAAGTTTTCAGTTCAATACAATAATAGGTATAACACATTTATACATATAACGTTATATAACAATTTACATTATGTACAAAGGCGAGTGCATGTATTTACAAATTAAAACATTGGCGAGAAAGCGCGTGCTTTCTGTAGCTGCGTCAGATGTGCACTGATCTGCCTTAGTTCTGATTCTTCTAAATAAAGAAATCGAAAATCAAAAAGTTCGTTAAAGGAGGTCGCTACATGGTCTTTGTACAAAGTACTTAGTTTTTAAGATGGAACAAGTCGGCGGCGGCCCGAACTCATCGGTCTCATGTCTAAAATGCGTCTTTTTTTTTTTTTTTTTTTTTTTTTTTTTTTTTTTTTTTTCCCCCGGGGGTTACACCACCCCCGTTGGCCGTATATTTCCATAAAATAACACATTGTTACAACAATAGCATTAAATAACTTGCATTATAATTGGGGGAATTAGACATTTTCCCCTTGCATATGCAAGGGACCTTGTTAGGCTAATTAATTAAGCTTCATTATTGTCAACTACGTTCATAATTAAAACTTATATTTAACAATATTTAAAACAAACATAATTTAAGAACCTTTATTTTTTTAAATTATCCAGTTATTTTTTTATTTAGCCTGATCGACACCGTTGCCACTATGTGGCAGAAGTCTAAGAATTTTTGAACAATATATTTGTTTGCTAGGATTTTGTGCAGATTATCTGCACTCAGATTTTTATCAATGTCATTTTCCAGCACGAACCTTGCTCGCGCGAACCTGGGGCAGTCCACCAATAAATGCGGAACGGTTTCCGCTACCCCATGCCCGCACAAGCAGTCCGGGCTGGAAATCTTTTTGATCCTGTGCAGATAATCTGCAAACCCACCATGTCCCGTAAACACCTGCACCAGAGTTGGTGACAGCTGTAGTTTACGTATCATCCTGTACGCAGCCTCAGCATCCGGTAAAAACAGTTTGGTGCCCGCAGCAGTAGTGCCCTCTCTGTACATTTCTCCCCACAGCGCGACGGTCTCCCTCCTTAGGTGCGCCTTAATATAGGACAAGGGACACCTGTCATAGCTTTTGGCGACCTTTAATTTGGTCGCCGCAAGCTTAGCAAGATAGTCGGCCCTCTCGTTCCCCCCGATCCCCACATGGGCGCGTACCCAGTAGAGTCGGACCCCCCTTCCCTCTGATGCCATGACGCGTAAGTTTTTCTTTATCGCGTGCACCAGAGGGTGGTATGGGTTCCGGTCACCTCTGAGCAGCTCCAGCGAGGACCGAGAGTCACTGAGTATGCCGATCTCCGCCTCCTTCCTATTTTTCGCGATTTCCATCGCCCTGAGGAGAGCATATAACTCTGCTTGAAATACCGTGCAGAAGGACTCCAGCGCATACTTCTTCGCAAAGATCTCCGCACCGTCCCTCCAGCAGGAAAGCGCAGCCCCGACCCCGCCGTCGATCTTACTCCCATCCGTGTAAATCGCAAGGCCAATTGGCCGTATACTCTTTTTGACAAAACCACTGCATACATCTATTTCGTGTAAAGTTATTTGTACTCTTGAATAACTAATCAATGTTTGTATGTAAAGTATTTTGGAGTTTTTGTAAAATAGAGTGACCTATTCAACCTCAAAGTTGCATTAAAACTTGTGTTAAAATATTGATTTTTCATCGATCATATCGTTTAAATTAACACTTCTTTTTAAAGTTTGTATGCATTCGAACCTAGTTAGAAAACTGACTTGTAAAAAACCTATATTTGTATTGACCTTAAAGGTTGTTTTTAAGGTTTGACTTATTTATCTTGTTGCAGACTTACCTGGACTCAGCTGGTTCGCAGACCACTTGACTTCCATCCTTGTCTAGGGTCTGACATAAATTTGGATTAGATGGAATGCATACTCTATCTGTAATAAAAAAAAATGGTGTGTTAGCTCCGACGCAAGACTGGAGTCAATACTAATAATAATAAATCTGTAAGTGTAGTAGTAATAGTATGTATGTATGTTCCTCCATAAAAATCTTAAACGAATTAATTGATTTTCATGAAACTTGGTGGATAAACATTTAGACGTACAGGACATAGGATAGACTACATTTTCTTTTTCAACGCGGACGAAGTCGCGGGCAACAGCTAGTTAAAAATATAAAATCAATTACCAACACTTGACAACTTGTTCCTTGTTTTATATTTTAGATAATCCCTCGAAACATTACTTTTTTGTTGGATGAAATGTATCCTATGTCCTTTCTGGTGTCCCAGACAACGTGTATTCAAAATTTCATGGTGATCGAGACAGACAGACAGACAGATTTACTTTCGCATTTATCCTTATCTTTACTCCTTACTAATATTATAAATGCGAAAGTAACTCTGACTGTCTGTCTCGCTTTCACGCCAAAACTACTGAACCGATAACCATGAAATTTTGCATACACGTTGTCTGAGACACCAGAAAGGACATAGGATACATTTCATCCAACAAAAAAGGAATGTTCCCGAGGGATTATCTAAAATATAAAAGTGTAACTAACGCCTGACCAATGTGTTATAGCAACAAGTTGTCAAGCGTTGTAATTGCTTTTATATTTTTAATTTATCATCGCGTACGAAGTCGCGGGCACCAGCTAGTAATATTATAAGTAAGGATGTGAGTTTCATATCATTATATACAATACTAGCGGCCTGTTAACGGCTTCGCACGGATGCAAAATATATACCAAAACCATTCTATCCATTGGTGAAAACTGCATGAAAATCGGTGCAGTTGTTTTCGAGTTTATCGCGTACAGACAGACAGAAAAACGCGGCGAAGGACTTTTTTTTATAACATGTAAGGGTTATAGTGAAAATGTATTAATTGAAATTAAAAAATTCCTTCATGAAAATCAGATAATTCGTGTAAGTTATGTGTGTTATGGAGGAACATACATATTTATATACATACATACAGAAAAAATTGTAAAAATGGTCAATTTAGTTTCAGTATCATGTATAGAGCCTATTTCTGAAAATAGCCTATCTCAAAAATACACGATATTTCTGAAAACTAAGTAAATTACTCCATGACCGACCTCTACCAGCTAGTCTATACTAATATTATAAAGAGGAAATATTTGATTGTTTGTTTGTATTGAATATGCTCCGAAACTAGTGGACCGATTTGAAAAATTCTTTCACCATTAGAAGCCGACTTTATCCGTGATGAACATAGGCTACTTTTTACCGCGGGAAAATGCTTCATTGCTGCGGGAAATCTAAAATAAAAGTAAACACTAGCTGCTTGGCCCGGGAGATAGCGCAATCTATCCAAAATACGGTAGATGGCGTTTTATACTTTTGTACGCGGACGAAGTCGCGAGCACCAGCTATAGTATGTAATAATTGTAAAATATATAGATTACTATGAATATAAAGCTTATCAAAACACTGTCATAAGACCGGCGTATCGATTATTATTAAAAATAATCAGATAAGGAATAAAGGCGAGTCGCATGATTCACTTTTGACTATTACTAACTTACATTCTGTTCATAAACTTGTTACCATTTAGTTTTTTATATATGTTTTATGTTAAGGTCAGCAAATATTCTGACAGTCCACTTGATGGTAGGTGGCTACCGTCGCCTTTAACACAAGCAAAGCCACAGGTGATTAATAATAATTAAGGATAAGAATGGGGATGGGGAAAGTAGTGGTAGGGCACTGTGCGTTTCGCAGTCATTTGGGCAGCCCGTCTGGCGGCAGTAGCCACCATCTTATAGAATACCACAGTGAAATAACAGCATATGTGCTGTTGTGTTTCGGTGAGTGAGTAAGGGATGCCAGAGCCCATTACCCCTTCATATCCCTCCCTTACCCCTTATCCTTAATCGTTCTATGGTTGGCAGCGCACTTGTAGCACTTGTGGCGTTGCTTGTGTTATAGGCGACGGTAGTCACCTACCATCAAGTGGACCGTCAACCTGTCTGTCGACCTTAATATAAAAAAAAATAAAAAAATATCCTTATCCTTAATTATCTTTAATGTTCCTGTTTTGTTTCCTTTGGACTTTTCAAGTTTAAGTTCGTCAGCTTGAGCTAGGCTTATTTAAATAGTTATAGGACTTCTTTCGCACCGTATTTGAGCCTATGTCATAAAGAAGCGAACAAAACAGAGCTATTTATCTATACTAATATTATAAAGAGGAAAGATTTGATTGTTTGTTTGTTTGTACAGAATAGGCTCCGAAACTAGTGGACCGATTTGAAAAATTCTTTTACCATTAGAAGCTGACATTATCCGTGATGAACATAGGATACTTTTTACAGCGGAAAAATGCTTCATTCCTACGGGAAATCTAAAATAAAAGTAAATACTAGCGGCTTGGCCCGTGAGATAGCGCCATCTATCCAAAATACGGTAGATGGCGTTTTATACTTTTCTACGCGGACGAAGTCGCGAGCAAATGCTAGTCAAGGTATAAATATCTCCTTCATCACCAAGAGTTAGATAGGGTCGACATTGAATACGAATCAAGCAAACAAAAACAACCGCTAAAGGTGTCCCTAGAGTCTAGGGTCATGCTGCATGATCGTCTAGTCTAGGGCCTAGACGATCATGCAGCAAGACATGCGTTTACGTGAATTATCATGCTGCATGTCATGCCGCATGATCGTCTAGGGACCGCTATATTAGGTACTGTTTTCTATGAAATATTCAGCACAATTAATAACACTATTGAAAAGATATTCATTCATATTAAAAATTAGATTGAATTTAAATTTGCATATTATTATGTCCTTTAAATAACTTTTTAATTAGTATAATGTTGAAAAAAAAAAATAATCAAATCTTATAGATCCGAAAACAACAAATTTAAATCCAAATCCTTCAAATGATGCAAATGAATTTCCAGGTGAAAGATTTTTTGTTAAATTACATAACATTATTTTGGCCATACTCACAATTTTGTGCCGCAGCAATGCCGAGCAATAATGTGAGCGATATTAAATACTTCATTGCCACTGAATAACACTTAAAAATTAGCACTTAACATTACACTAAATACACTAAATAAATGTACACTACTACCACGCCCAGGGTGAAAAATGCAAATGAAATTTATATTTCAGTAACGGCCAATGCGTTTGATACGATCGACCTCTTTGCAAATGCTTATTCAACACTCAAGGTATATGTTTATCATATATATCTTATCTTCATTTCAAAATCCAGAGTGGAGGCGAGCGATAACAAACAATGATAAGGTGTAAATAGAGGGGCAATGGTGTTATAAAGGTGGCGTCGCGCAAGGGACTACTTTCGGTCCAGTTTTTGTATGTTAATACATTTATTTAGATGTAACGGCTTTCAGGGCACGTTTCTATACCTCCCTCTTTAATTTCTAATCTGTGAAGGCAACAGCGCATTTGTGTACTCTCTCTGACGAGTATTTTCTCAAGGTCAAAAGGACCTGTACGTCTAAATGTTTATCTACCAAGTTTACTGAAAATTAGTTCATTCGTTTAAAAGTTATGGAGGAATTCATTATTAGTATTGATTTGCCAAAATTAATTGGCGCCACTTTGGTTAATGTACTAACTGTTGCCCTTAAGCCCTAGAGTAGTTCCATATCTAGATAGTGGACACTAATTTTAAATTAAATCAAATATATAATTGAAGGACACATATTATGCGAGGACCAGATGGTTCGGCAGCTAATAAATTTTTCTAAAACTACTGAAAGTATCAATAATTAGGTACCTGAAGTCTGTATTTACTAGAATTATAGACATCTATTGAATTTTAAATGTAAAGGTAATTTTAATGAATAAGTTTACAACTAATCTATGTTTATATAAAACTAAGTTATATATATTTACGAATTGTATGTCCCCTTGGCAAAGTCCCAAGGACTTTTTCTTTACTATAATCTATACTAATATTATAAAGAGGAAAGATTTGTTTGTTTGTATAGAAACTACTGGAGCGATTTGAATAATTCTTTTACCATTTGAAGCCGACATTATCCGTGATGAACATAGGCTACTTTTTACCTCGGGAAAATGCTTAATTCCTACGGGAAAACGGGTAATAGGACAACGGGTAGTAAGAATTATCCTTCCGTACTTATCTTTTTCACATAACTTCTAAACGGCTTAACCGATTGGGTTGAAATTTTATATGGCTATTGCGATGGTTTCCTGAATGATTTAAAAATACAATTGGACCCGGTAGGTGGCGCTGCTGTCGGTATGTCAACTACTAAACGGCTTGACCGTATTATATTTTATAAAGTTACGCGGACGAAGTCGCTTGCAACAGCTAGTGTACTATAAGTGGATTTTTTATTTTTCTGGAAGTCCTATGAAAACGCTACCGTTAGTCAGCTCTTCATATGTTTCTTTAAGCACTTTATTATTTTGTACGCCAATATCCGGTTACTAAGCGATGATATCACCTTATCATTGGGCTGTGTAAACTGTTCATCGTTTGATATCAACAATTCACAGAAATCGATGTATTTTTACCTATTATTAATACACACTGAATATTTAGTTCAATTATTTTTTTACATGTCCAAATTCTAGTGGATGTTATGTTTTTAAAGTTTCATTGTCCTATTTAATCTATACTAATATTATAAAGAGGAAAGATTTGATTGTTTGTTTGTTTGTATTGAATATGCTCCGAAACTAGTGGACCGATTTGAAAAATTCTTTTACCATTAGAAGCCGACATTATCCGTGATGAACATAGGCTACCTTTTACCTTGGAAAAATGCTTCATTCCTACGGGAAAACGGGTAAAAGGACAACGGGTAAAAGAATTATCTTTCCGTACTTATCTTTTGCACATAACTTCTAAACGGCTGAACCGATTGGGTTGAAATTTTGTATGTGTATTTCCATGGTTTCATATTTTATAAAGTTACGCGGACGAAGTCGCGTGCAACAGCTAGTTTTTGATATAAATTGAAATAATAATAATGTATAAATTAGGTTTTTTGCTGAGCAAAAAGGACTAGGGTTCCTGAGGGTTATGCCGGACTTCTACCGGCATAAAACTCATATAGTGAGGTCGCAGGAACGTTATATTTTCTTTATATTAGAGACTAGCTTGTGCTCGCGACTTCGACCGCGTTGAAAAGTATAAAACGCCATTTACCGTGGAATGGATCGCTAAAAATATCACCAAGCAGTTGTCATGTTAGTCGCTTCACCGTATTCTGGATAGATGGCGCTGTCAAGTGTATTCGGGGCCAAGCCGCTAGTATTTACTTTTATTTAAGATTTCTCGTAGGAATGAAGCATTTTCCCGCGGTAAAAAGTAGCCTATGGTCATCACGGATAATGTCGGCTTCTAATGGTGAAAGAATTTTTGAAATCGGTCCACTAGTTTCGGAGCCTATTCAATACAAACAAACAAACAATCAAATCTTTCCTCTTTATAATATTAGGAGAATCTAATTGAGAGACTACTGACTTCCAAAAAAGGAACATAACATTCGACTGGGTGAAACGATTTTGATGATTCTTTTTTTTATTTGAAAGCTATGGTTCTTCCCGTGTGGTCCCATTTCAATTTGGTCCAGTACTGACAATGGCATCCACGAGAAAACGGTTTGAAGTCGATTTATTTTTGTTTAAATGAGGCATTTGTTCAAATTTTGATTTTTTCTGCTGCTAAAAAATATTATATATATCCTATTGGTAGTTGACAAACCAACTCTTAAATTAATTTTACTATAACATTGCTATGTAGCATTACTATAAGCATATATATAACAATGTTTGGTTTCTTATTATGAAGTACTTTGTTGTTAAGTTCAGATAACCTTGTGATGTTCGTTCAGTATTTTTTGAAGTTATCTAAGGTTTATTTAGTGCATTTTATAAGGCCAATTATGAAATTGCATCTTTTTTGTTTAGTTATAATATTAGTTTTAATTTAAAAAAAAAAAAAAAAAGTACTAACTTACTAAACAGTTAATAAGTATAAAATAGTAAAATTGTTAAATTATAAAATGTGTAACTTTGTATCAAGTAAGAAATTAAAAGGCTTTATTATTATTATTATTATTATTATTATTATTATCTTTCAATTTAACTCGTCTCCCCCTCGAAAAGCCAAAATGAGGGGGAGACGGTGTTACCCCCGACAGAAGCACAGTCGGTCGGGGTTCAGGGCGACAACGACAGAAACCGACGCACGATCCTGGCTGTATCGAGCAGCACCGCTCTCTGCATTTGGGCCGGGAGAGAACCGCCACGGAATCCCAGCCGCTTCAGGTTATCACTGAGAGCGGCCGGGATCAAACCATTGACGGATATAACGACTGGGATGATTTCAGCGGACGCAACAGCCCACATGTCAACGATCTCGTGGGCCAAGTCGAGGTATTTCCTCTTCTTTTCGGTTTCGGCCTTCACGAGACCGTCATCATTAGGGATAGTAACGTCCACTAAAAACACCCTCGACTGCGCCCGGTCCATCAACACGATATCAGGTCTATTCGCTAAAATAGTCCTATCCGTGATGATGGGCCGGTCCCAATAGAGCTTGGCACGGCTGTTCTCAAAAACTGGTTCCGGTGTATACTTGTAATAAGGCATCCTCTGCTCAACGAAGCCGTATTTCAGAGCAAGTTCCTGATGCAGGATTCTGGCTGCTTGGTTGTGTCTATGCAGATACTCAGTGTTGGCAAGCGCGGAACAACCGGAAGTAACATGTCGGAGAGTCTCTCCGGGATGGCGACAGGCTCGACATATGTCTTCTGTGCCATCCTTTATTATGTACCTTCGGTAATTCCGCGTCTTGACCACCTGATCCTGTATCGCACAGACAAAACCCTCGGTTTCTCCGAAGAGATCACCGAAGCGCAGCCAGTGCACGGAGGCTTTACGATCAATATGAGGCTCGTGGAGAGCCTTGTAAAACCGTCCGTGCACCTCCTTCTCCTTCCATACGGCCTCCCTGGCAGAGGTGCTTGGTATCACCGGATCACGCCATCGCCCATCGGACAAGGATAACGGGGTGAGTCCATTGTCACATTCTACAACCGCCCTACGCAATACGCCACCCGAATCAGCTAGGAAGAAATTCGTAAGGTTGTACATCTCGCGGTTGTGCATGGTCTTGGCGCATAATAAGCCACGACCACCACACTTCCGCGGGATATACATCCTCTCGACCGATGATTTCGGGTGGCGCATTCTGTGGGAGATCATAGTTATGCGGACTCTTCTATCCAGGGCGTCTAATTCGGTCTGAGACCATCTAAGCACGCCAAACGTGTAGAGGAGAACAGGCATGACCCAGCCGTTAAATGCCCGAACCTTGTTAGCGCCAGACAAATAGCTCCTAAGAACTTTTGTAAGGCGCTCCCAAAATTCTTCGCAAACCGACTGTTTCACAGCCCCCTCCACTACACCTAAAGATTCCGACATGCCCAGATATCGGTACGTTTCAGCCTCGGAGAGTGACCTCATCTGCCCCGGGCCAACCTCGACATCAGTCGAATGTATAACCCGTCCCCTCTCCACATGAAGGATCCCGCACTTGTCGAATCCAAACTCCATCCCTATGGAGCCGCTGAAATCTGTTGTTATTATTATTATTATTATTATTATTATTATTAGTTTTAATTAAAAAAAAAATATGTGTTCATAAATATCCTAAGATGAAGTCCACAGGAAAAAATTGCGGACTTCGTCCATTACTTATATGTATAGTCATAAAATGTGACGAATGTCGCCTATTATTTGCCGGAAATAGCGGAACATATCTATCACTAGATATTAGGGAATATATAGTAGATAAACTCGCTTACGCATAGAGTTTAGCTAAATGACGTCAGATGAAAAACAAATGCCAATCAATACTAATAACAAATGTGTAAGGGTCGGTCATGGAGTAATTCACTTTGCTTTTAGAAATATCGTGTATATAGGCTCTCTATACGTGATACTGAAACTAAATTGACCATTTTTACAATTAGTATGTTCCTCCATCACTCTTAAACGAATTAACTGATTTTCATGAAACTTGGTAGATAAACATTTAGAAGTATGGGACACGTGATAGGCTATTTTTTATCTTTTTTAACGCGGACGAAGTCGCGGGCAACAGCTAGTCATTGAAATATTTTTAGGAATGAAGTAGTAGGAATGAAGCATTTTCCCGCGGTAAAAAGTAACCTATGTTCATCACGGATAATGTCGGCTTCTAATGGTAAAAGAATTTTTCAAATCGGTCCACTTGTTTCGGAGCCTATTCTATACAAACAATCAAATCTTTCCTCTTTATAATATTAGTATAGAAGTATAGATTTCCCGTAGAAATGAAGCATTTTCCCGCTGTAAAAAGTAGCCTATGTTCATCACGGATAATGTCGGCTTCTAATGGTAAAAGAATTTTTCAAATCGGTCCAGTAGTTTCGGAGCCTATTCAATACAAACAAACAAACAATCAAATCTTTCCCCTTTATAATATTAAGTATAGAAAATACATCATTTAAGTATTTAAAAATTCACACACTTTGTTTATTTTAAAACATTTTACTTTTAAAATTAATCATTAACAAAATGTATTCTATCGTCAACTTCATTCGGGGGAGTCTGCGTTCTCTCCGTGGTTCTGGGCCTTTGCGACGTGACCTGAACTCTTGCTGACGTGGTCTCTATACTGTCTATGGTATTCGTGAGGCTCTCCGTGATGAGGTACTGGTGAGCTCTGACCCTCGTGAAGTAGGTGAGTGAGAATCTGTTGCACTTCTTGATGGACGTGGTCGCTGTGGAGACGATTCCTCGCAGGTAGTACCTGACGATGCCTCCCTCTACCGCTGGCACTACGAGCCCGCCGCCGCTATCGCCCTTGCACAGGGCTTGGGTACCTACACAAATCATATAATATATTCATATTCAATACTAATAATAAATGTGTAGGAGTCGGTCATGGAGTAATTTACTTTGTTTTCAGAAATATCGTGTACATAGACTCTATACATGATACTGTATTGGTTAATATTTTACTTAGAAATATTATTTAATAGGGTGAATGTTCACAGTCAAAATGGCTAAATCAATTTTCTAAATGAAGAGATGAAGAGATGTAGAAATGTAGAGACGTAGAGACGTAGAAGGGTAAGGTTGTGGAGGTGTAAAGGTGTAGAGATGTAGAGACTAGAGATGCAGAGATGTAGAAGAGTAGAGATGTAGAGGTGTATAGATGTAGAGATGAACAGGTGTAGAGATGTAGAGATGTAGAAATGTAGAGATGTAGAGGTGTATAGATGTAGAGATGAACAGGTGTAGAGATGTAGAAGTGTAGAGATGTAAAGATGATGAGGTGTAGAGATGAACAGGTGTAGAGATGTAGAGATGTAGAGGTGTAGAGGTGTAGAGATGAAGAGATGTAGAGATGAAGAGATAAAGAGATGTAGAGACGTCGTGGTGTATAGGTGTAGAGATATAGAGAGGTAGAGATGTAGAGGTGTATAGATGTAGAGATGAAGAGGCATATAGATCTATAGATGTGGAGGAGTAGACGCGCAGAGTAGAGGCGTAAAAATGTATAGATGTAGAGGCGTAGAAGTGTAAAGGTGTGGAGATATAGAAATGTAGAGACGTAGACATAAAAAGAAGTAGAGGTGTAGAGATGTAGAGATGTTGATTCGTAGCGGTGTAAAAGGTGTGGATATCTAATAGAGACGTAGACATGAAGAGGTGTAGATGTAAAGATGCAGAGATGTAAGATGTAGAGGTGTAGAGATGTAGATGTAGAGATAAGAACCGACGTAAGAACGTAGTTTGAGTTCAACATTTGTTTCACATAATAACTATATAAGTTACCATCAACATATCCTCCACATATTTTGTCAGTGGTGATAAGCTCTCTAGAACTTGTAGGTATTGCTTGAAAACAAGCTGAACTGTTGTAGATAGGTTCTTCGACGATCTTCAGAACTGGTGATGAGACGCCTTCCTCATTTATGTATCCCCAACCTGCAACCTGAAAGAGATTACAGGGCAGATGTCCAGAAATCTATATCTATACCTACTAATATTATAAAGAGAGAAGATTTGTACGTTTGTAATGAATTAACTCAAAAACTACTGGACCGATATTGAAAAGCATAGGGAAATACATTATCAGCAAGTTTATCAGTCCTTTGGAATATTTTGACATGGGAAATGTCTTTTCGTTCGCTTCGATTTCACGATTTCACGATTTTACGAAAAAGTGCGTTCCCCTTATATCTCGGAGAGTTGTAAATATATGATATTTAAAAAGGGATCAAAAGACGCGTATTCACGAGAGATGTAAGGTGCAAAAAGAATTTTTCGAAAAAATCAAAACCGAAAGAAGTTATGGCGGAAAAAGTGAAAAAAAAATTGATTTTTTTTTCCGAATGTTTGATTTTGGCGCTCGATATTTTGGAAACGAAGAATGATATCAAAAATTTGACTAAAACTCCTCTGGACAGATTTAGTCAGCTACAATTTGAGCCTAAAATAAAGACGATCCGGTCAAGGGTTTGCCCTGTGGCTTAACCTTTTTGAAAGAAGTCAACAAGTCAGAACAACTAATTCCGAATTCCGTAGATTCATTTCCAATGTGCTCGATCGTCGTGTGAGGCACGAAATGTGTAATTTTTTTTTCAATTCCTTCAGCGACCTTTATCTAGGTCTATGAATTAGTTAGTTACCTTGCCGTAGCTTCCGCCTTTGAGCTGTCTCTTGTCGAACTCGTAATCGAAGTCCAGACACACCGGGATCACGTTTTCTTTGTACTGGAACTGCGAAGCCAACTTAACTAGAGCTATGTCAGCTTGAAACCGAGTCACGGACCCATAGAAATTATCCGGCATTATTATGTTTGATACCTGTAAATATAAATCAATATCAATACTAATAATAATAATAAATCTGTAGAGGTCGGTCATGGAGTAATTTACTTTGTTTTCAGAAATATCGTGTATATAGCCTCTATACGTGATACTAAAACTAAATTGACCATTTTTACAATTAGTATGTTCCTCCATCACTCTTAAACGAATCAACTGATTTTCATGAGACTTGGTAGATAAACATTTAGAAGTATGGGACACGTCATAGGCTACTTTTTATCTTTTTTAACACGGACGAAATAGCAGGCAACAGCTAGTTAATAAATAATTCTGTAAGTGAAGGTATTGTATGTATGGAGTCTGCTATTTATGTCGACTGAAGTTGATTGAAAAATGCATTGATTCGTTCATTCATTCAGATTCATTCGGTGATATGATATTAAAAAGTATCTCAGTCAGTTGAACGAACGCGTTTGCGAAGAGAGGTTGTTATCGTATGTTTGCACATGTATTGTTATAGTTGGAATCCGCTATTTGACTAATTTTAGAAAATAGTTTTAAATTGTTCCATATTATATAATAAGCACATTGATATTTCCGGGTGACTACTGTATTTATTAATAAAAGTCAATGTTAACGAATAAATTTCCAAAACCGCGCCAAAAACGCTGTTTCTGTAATGGCGCTGGTCTTTGATACGTATGACGTCACACGCTAGTAAACAAACAGAACTGAACGATGACACAGATAACTAAACACAGAGAATTAAGTGAATAAACACTAGAGGTGTGCCAAATGATTACTTTATTGTAACCGTGACAACGATTCCAGTTACTCTGAAGTACTGATTACAAATACTAATTACAGTTACTCGCGGTTCCAGTTTACAAGATAGAATCATATAATATTAAAGTAGTAATTAGAAGTAACTTGAATTCAGTTAAAAGTTTAACCGTAAAATATAACTATTTACTTAAGTAAAATCACTACGGAAAAAGCGATGGTAACAATTATTTCAAAATAAATTTTACATTAGAACCTGTCAAATTACGAAACGCAGTTTAAAAATCGAATGGCTTTAGCTTCTATCTATTCCATTCCGACCGATTCCGAGTTGGTTACGGCTACTACGCGAAAAAGTGAGTGCAGCGGATACTCAATATTACGAATACTTATTAATGATTACTGAATACTGAGTCCATGAGTCCAGTATCTGTAATCAGTATCTGGAATGATCAGTACTGATTACAATGGCACCAATGAAGTAGCGATTCCAAAGTAACGGTTACAGCACCTTTGACACACCTCTAATAAACACTATTTATTACTCTATGTCTGATATGTTTACTAGCGTATGACGTCATTAGAGTTGCAACCAGTCACAGGGCGTTTCGGTGCCGAGATAAAATTTCAAAAATTATATCTTTTTTTCGTTATAATTTGCAAAAAATATACTTACATAATTTAGCTTAAAATAAATTGACATATATTATGTTTTTTTACGCTATTTTCTGATAGGATAACCACAATTTGTAGTATAACATGTATTTTAAATCTTGACAAATAGCCAATTGCAGTTCTGATATTAAAAGGTCGCAAATTAAAAGTATTTGCACTAAACATAGTGGTTTAATTGATGTACAAGTAGTAGAGAGTACCATAGATGTAGAATTACTACCTAATACTCCAAGATCTTTGGTGCTGACAGTACAAAAAAAATAATTCTATGGGGAACGATCAGTAGTCTTTTTTATACTTACATTCGCTTTTTGGACAGATACTTCGATATCCCTTGGATCGTTCCAATCTCTGTACAACTTCCCAACGGCGACCGCAAAGCGGTGTATCTTCTTTCGTACACCTTCATCGTTCGCGAAACAATGGGCGGCTGTACGAAACATTAATACGAAATATGTTTTTAATTAAAAACAACGTTAAACTTAAGTCGTATTTAATTTAAAAATAGGTATTTTTTTAGTCGTGACTACAGTCTACACGTAGGCTAATCGCCACTTAAAAGCGTACGTGTTTCACCATTTTCTTGTACCATTACTTACTCAATGGGTGATTTCAATGAAATTGAAGCAAGATACTCGGAACATTTACTCGCCAATTAGCGTTACTTTAAAAGTAACTAATCAACACTCTACTTGTAGTTGGTGAAAGAGGCCCTAAGGGGGCCTCTTTAGTGTTGATTAGTTACTTTCAGAAATAATTATGCACTTGAATTACTGCATCATTCGATAGGCGATTTTTTTATCTTTATGTGTATGTATATTAGTATAGTATAGATTAAATTATAAAAGGAATGGCAGAAACAGAGACCTGGTTGATGATAATTGTAATGACATTAGTACAATACTTGTGGTTAACCAAAGATTTAAATCGCAGATGCGCCCTGTGCTTCTGAAAACTGTCCACGTAATATGTCTGTATGCAACGTGAACCGCTCACTGCTTTCTATAGGTAACGCAATATATTAAGTCTTGTAGGCGAAACTAGTGTGAGCCATCGGCGCATGTGTACAATTGCGCACAAAATTGCTTTTCTTATTTGGTAATTTTTCACCTCACTAACTTAACATTACAGGCAGTGTTGATATTCCTTCCATAAAATCGTCGGGCGATGTCGAAGAAGAACGTTTTTTTAGGCATTTTTTCACCATGACGTATTACTAGTACGATAAAACAATCTGTACGCAACAGTACCCGAGAGACTCGAGACGCGCGAACGCAGTGCGCGAGGGGAAGAGCGTCTGAGTCTACCAATACAATAACGTGTCGACTCACGCTATTGGTAGACTCAGCCGCTCACGCTCCTCTGTCCCCTCAAACACCTAAAAATAGAGTTCTGCGCATGCCTCTTCCACATTTGAGACTTAATTCGCTGCGCTACCTGTACAAGCGACTAAGGCGGGGACGAGTGAGCTCACTCTTTCCAACAATGACACATTTTCGGCCGCCTCAAGTATGGCAAGGGCGCATCTGTGATTCAAATCTTTGTGGTTAATAAAGTGTTCTTAGTTCTTACCAGATATAACAAGATTGCTGCTGACCAAAGATCCACCGCAGATTTGCTCGTAGTCTAATCGATTTTCCTCACGATAGTAATTTTTTCTATAAATTCCTGCGTGCCACGGCATCTCCGAATTGTTGGCGACTCGACCGCCGATCGATAAAGGATCCAGATGTAGTGGTAGAATGCCACACTCCGTTTTTACAGCTTAAGGGTAGAAAATCTTTTCAATATCAATAAATCAATACTAATAAAAAATCTGTAGGGGTCAGTCATGGAGCAATTTACTTTGTTTTCAGAAATATCGTGTATATAGCCTCTATACATGACACTGAAACTAAATTGACCATTTTTACAATTAGTATGTTGCTCCATAACTCTTAAACCAATTAACTGATTCATGAAACTTGGTAGATAAACATTTAGACGCACAGGACACAGGATAGCTACTTTTTTCTTTTTCAACGCGGACGAAGTCGCGGGCGTCAGCTAGTTATAAATAAAAATGAATCCCTAAATGTGTTGCTAAGCGCAAAACTCGAGAACGGCTGTGGAACGATTTTAATTCTGTCTTCACTCATGGATTCAGGAAAGAAAAAGTAGCCTATGTTCATCACGGATAATGTCGGCTTCTAATGGTAAAAGAATTTTTCAAATCGGTCCACTAGTTTCGGAGCCTATTCTATACAAACAAACAAATCATTCCTCTTTATAATATTAGTATAGAATAGATATATATAAGACATGGCCCATTGCTAACTAACCCCAGCTGGACTGACCAGTTTACTATAGCAGCATGACTTGTCAGTAGGTACGTTGGTCAAAATACTAACCGTTTTTGATCTCCTTAGCCGAGACCCTGGGTGAGTCGACGACTTCGCCCGCTATTAAATTTTCGTGTGACAGGAGCCAAGTGAAACCAATGACGGACGCATTAAAACATATATTGGTCGGATCATCCAAGGTTGCAACGGAGAGTATGCCACGAAGATAGTACTTTGGCGGACCTTTGAACGAATCTCGAAAAACTAACCCAGTTCCGCTGTCCCCCTTACAAATTCTTGTACCTGTGTTGGAAAAAACGGATTATCAATAAAAATAATAAATCTGAAGTGTAGGTATTGTATGTATTTATGTATGTTCCTCCATAACTCATAAACGAATTAACTGATTTTCATAAAACTTGGTAGACAAACATTTAGAGCGCTACCTCACCGGGACGCCACGGCCACGTCGCTGGCGACGTAGGTTGGCTACCCATGGTCGCCAAATTGAGTGACCATTAATCAAGTAACCTTTTCCGCATTATCGAGTGCTTACGCTCGCGTTGTGGGCAAGGAAATTCTATTCACCTCGGGTGAGTTAATCTGCCAATTTATGGCTAATTTAAGCCCCACTAAATTCAACCAGCAGTTTATTGAACTCTTAAGAGATTGCTTATCGTGTGTGATTACAAACCATCGAGCTGCAAGAGGAACCAGAGCCTGGATTCCACGAAGAATTGCTTAGGAGTGTGGGTCAATTACAGGTGTGGGTAAAAAATTAATATAGTTAGGTGTTAGTTAGCTAAAGAATTAATAATTCTTGATACAATCCACTTCTCTGTACAGCTGGTCTAGAAGCAGACATTGTTTTTGTTCGGCGCCAACACACATTTTTTTATTAGAGATAAGTTTGATCTTGGCCAGCAACCAACTGCGTAGCAAGGATGAGGCCTAGGATGGAGTGAGCTCACCCCAAAAGATGCCTATTAGGTCGAACTTTGAAAATATTAGGGTAATATGAGCTTGGAGATATAGACGCCGACAGGGTGTTCCAAAACTTGGCAGTGCGCGTTATAAAGAATGATTTAAGAGCGTGTATACCATAGATATAGTATTGCTACCGCCTGGAATCTATGGTGTACACTAGCGCCACTCATTTAATAAATATATTATTACGTCACTGAGAAGGAATTATTAATAACGGCTCCATAATAAGGCCCTCGGTTAGTATGTATTTATTTGTAAAATGTCATATTGAGACACAAAGCAACAAAATACTATCTCCAGCAATGTGACCGCTTTTCTTTAGATCGATTTTTGTTGCTTCGTGTCTAAATATGAAACTTTATTAAAGATATTAAAAAATTGTAGACGTACTTACCGAGGGCTTTATGGAGCCGTTATTAATAATTCCTTCTCAGTCACGAAATAATACTATCACAGCGCTTGTTCCGAAAAAGAGGGTTTGGACAAGATGACGATGGTAACCATTTGTACGTCTGTATGTCCGATGGAAGAAAAGGGAAGGCGGTATGAGCTCATGCAATTCCTGAGCACACTCTCCTGGCAATTTTTCGTCAATGAACCGCCTTTCTCCCTTTCAGCCATATTAATAAATAAATAAATTACCACTTTCAAATCCAGCACAGATCTTGTCAGTCACAAGAAAATCTCGGAAACCTTCGGGCGCTATTCTTATGCATTCAATTCTATCGATTAATGGTAATTCAACGACATTTATCACATCGCTAATGTTACCGTTCACTGGTTTAACACCGAAACCAGGCATCTGTTAAAAAGTACATCCATAAATAATATTATAAATGTGAAAGTATGTCTGTCTCTCAAATATAAATACAGTATATACTGTCAGTCAGATAAAACTACTGTTCCCGAGGCTTATCTATATCAATCTATACTAATAATAAATGTGTAGGGGTCGGTCATGGAGTAATTCACTTTGCTTTTAGAAATATCGTGTATATAGGCTCTCTATACGTGATACTGAAACTAAATTGACCATTTTTACAATTAGTATGTTCCTCCATCACTCTTAAACGAATTAACTGATTTTCATGAAACTTGGTAGATAAACATTTAGAAGTATGGGACACGTGATAGGCTATTTTTTATCTTTTTTAACGCGGACGAAGTCGCGGGCAACAGCTAGTCTAAAATAAAATAAAAAAGTAACGCCTGGCCAAAGCGTTATAGCAAGAAGAAGTCAAGCGTTAAATCTCTATATCCTTACTAATATTATAAATGTGAATGTGAGTTTGTTTGTTTGTTACGCTTTCACGCAAAAACTACTGAACCGATCACCATGAAATTTTGCATACACGTTATCTGGGACACCAGAAAGGACATAGTGTACCTTTCATCATTCAACGCGGACGAAATCGTGGGCTCCAGCTAGTATATTAATAAAAAAAATTATGGCACATGTTTGAGGGCAATGAACTCCTAAACTACTTACTGATTTGATTTTGATAAATATGTGTAATTTGGTCCAACTTAAAAGATACGATAGTTTTTATTTTGAACCTCTTACATATATTTTTTATTTTTTTGTATTTTTCTACACATACGAAGTTGAAGGTGCGTTATAGTTAATAGATTTAATAGATTTATTATTGTTACCTTTCCAGTCGTTGCGAACTGTACTTGTTGCCTGTCAAAATCTTGGTCGAAATTTACACAAACAGGTCGCACATTTGTTGTGAATCTTATTTCCTTTGCCAAAAAAAGGAGTGCTATGTCGTCGGCATATTGTCTATCGTCAAAATTGGGAGCAACTGTTATGCTTGAAATCTGAAAAAAGAGCACACTGATGAAATATTTTCAGGGCGATTGTGGAAAAAATTTGTTGCACTTTAACTGTGTTTCATAGTGAAACATTTTTCCATTGCCTCAAATTTTGACATTGGAAATGTCTTTTCGTTCGCTTCAGTATACTCAGGCGTCGATTTCACGAAAAAGTGCCATCACCTTATATCTCGGAGAGTTGTGAAGTTATGATATTCAAAAAGGTCTCAAAAGACGCGTATTCACGAGAGCTGTAAGGTGCAAAAAGAATTTTTCAAAAAAGTCAATAACGAAAAAAGTTATGGTCGAAATAGTGAAAAAAATTTAAACTTTTTTCGAGAATTTTTGATTTTGGCGCTCGATATTTTGGAAACGAAGAATTATATCAAAAATTTGAGAAAAGCTATTCTGGACAATTTAGTCCGCTACAATTTGAGCCTAAAATAAAGACGATCGGATTAAGGGTTTGCCCTGTAGCTTAACCTTTTTGAAAGAAGTCAACAAGTCAGAACAACATATTTTTCCGAATTCCGTAGATTCATTTCCAATGTGCTCGATAGTCGTGTGAGGCACGAAATCTGTGAATTTTTTCATAGTTAACGACAAGATGAATCGGTATCATGCTTACTTTTGTAAATCCTTACTTAATATTATAAATGCGAAAGTAACTCTGCCTGTCTGTCTCGCTTTCACGCCAAAACTACTGAACCGATCACCATTAAATTTTGCATACACGTTGTCTGAGACACCAGAATGGACATAGGGTACCTTTCATGCAAGAACAAGTAATGTTCCCGAGGGATTATATAAAACATAAAACTGTAACTAACGCCTGGCCATTGTGTTATAGCAACAAGTTGTCAAGCGTTGTAATTGCATTTTATATTTTTAATTTATCATCGCGTACGAAGTCGCGGGCACCAGCTTAATATGTTAAACCTGTCGACCTATTGGCTACGGTAGCCACCTTAAAAATAATCATAAGTTAGTATAAAATTAATAGAGATTTTTTTATAATATAAAACTTACAGTTGAACTTTGAACGCCAGTGTCCAATGGACTGTTCCATTCTATGTGATATTTGCCAAGTGCCACCACATAGTCTTTGATGTTTTGCAATCTATTTTTACCAAATTCCCAAAAACAATGTGCCACTGTGAAATATAAGGGTATCCTATTAAAAAATATGTTAACCAAAACGTGTGTTTTTTCGGTTTGGGGCCGTCCATTAATCACGTGAGGCTACGAAAGAGGGGGAGGGGTTCGGCAAAAATCACGAAATATCACAAGAGGGGCCCCCGCCCCTCTTGTGTATACGCTGTTGCTGTTGTACGCGACTTCGTCCGCGTAACTTTATAAAATATACATTCGTGTCTGTGAAACCATGGAATGGAAATACACATACAAAATGTAAACCCAATCGGTCAAGCCGTTTAGTAGTTGACATACAGACAGCAGCGCCACCTACCGGGTCCAATTGTATTTTTAAATCATCCAGGAAATCATCGAAATAGCCATATAAAAGTTCAACCCAATCGGTTCAGCCGTTTAGAAGTTATATGTGAAAAAGATAAGTACGGAAGGATAATTCTTTTACCCGTTGTCCTATTACCCGTTTTTCCGTAGGAATAAAGCATTTTCCCGCGGTAAAAAGTAGCCTATGTTCATCACGGATAATGTCGGCTTCTAATGGTGAAATAATTTTTCAATTCGGTCCACTAGTTTCGGAGCCTATTCAATACAAACAAACAATCAAATCTTTCCTCTTTATAATATCAGTATAGATTATTATATAAGTAAGTATAGATAAACATTCTCACCTGATATGACCACATTATGACTTATTAAGGATCCAGCGCACAATCTCAGGAATTTGTGATTTTGAATTTTGTAGACTGCGGCATACCATGGCATTTCATGTTCGCCACCCACTCTTCCAGGAATGCCGCATTCTGTTGAAAGTATCTTTTATCAAGTTCCAATAAATGGGTTGAGTCCTAAAATATTGCCCCTGGAGACTCTGGAGAATATAGCATATCGCTGCTTAAAAACTACGAAAAAAATTAATTATTTTTTGTCTATTTTTCTCTTATTAGATTTATATATCGAATATATGGATATTATATATACATCGTTAGAGGCGTATTTTTAAGTAGCATTAAATGTTTTAAGTACTTTTAAGTATAACGACCTGAATACTAGAAGAGATATAAGCATATAAGAGTTACTTTTTATAAATATATCAAATCAAAATATAGTAAATATGGAATGAAACAATAGAACGTATTTTTTCTACACATTTCTTCATGTTGCAAAACTCAAGCGGACACAAATAAACTTATACAGTCCGTAAGACATCAACAAATAGAATAAAACGTGAATAAAACAGACACTAGAGACACCTATTTACTTATCTATGGATTAAAAATACGCAAACGTCAAAATTAGTTTTAGTATTTACATACGGCGGCGCTTCAAAATGGTACACGAAAGTATCTGTAATTTGTATGGGATAACCAATCCAGAGGTATATAGAGATCAGTGATCCGACTCAACCGCATACACTACAGTGGTATAAAAATGAAGTAGAATCAATGAAAACATATGTAAGTATAATAACCGGCACATAACTTGGCAAGATTTTAACGTAGTGAGATAAAACTAACGCAAATGTACGAAGGAGTGAGCGGGACAAGTGCAAGGTGCGAGAGGCACGGGGCGAGTGGCGAACCAATCGTGCGGTCGGATCTATGTTATCTTGCACCTTTGCGCCGCTTGATAGCTGATCAGATCCAAAAAACGACTTTTGCGCATCTCGCCATTCTTGCCAACTTACGTGCCGGGATTTATACCCGCATTAATTCCCAATCCGTAGTCCAGTACAACGTTTTCCGCTATCAGATCCGTATGAGATGAGATTCGAGTAAGCGCCAATAGAGGGGTAGGTCCACAAGAGCCGTCCGCCGGAGGGGGTGTTAACGAGAGAACGCCTCGAAGATAATAACGTGGCTTGTCTCGAAACAAATCTAAGAATGCCATTCCTGCTCCACCATCACCCACGCATATTTCTGTACCTGCAAATTTAACAAAAAATATAAAAAAAAATGTGCTAACTGGGGGTAGTAAGCACAGAAGACCATCAGAAACTAAAAGCACATGTTCCAGTCATTTATGACTACACTCAAAAATCGTGTGATGACCTATGAGTAAAATACAAAAACGCCTTCAGAGGCTGAGCTTCTGAGCTACTGTAGTTAAGCCATGAAATTCTTTTCCAACATAGTTTTAGTGGCTGGTTCAATTTGCATAGTTTTAGGAGCTATAGGATCAGTGGTGGTAGTTGGTTCGAGGGTTCCATCAGTGTTTTCCTTCCAACTCCACATTTCAGGAAGCGTTTGGTTACCCAGCCACTCTTTTATTTGGTGGAGTTCTTGTGACGAAAATATCTTGGTTTCCACTTTTCCTTTTCCTGACTTGACAAGGAATATTTGCTGCTGATGATAGGCCATTATAATAACTACTAAATCCACATATTCCCAACAACAGCATCTTACACACATCTTAACAGCTCCTAAAGTATTGATCGTAGAGTAAAAATAAATATATATAAATTTGTAGAAAATTTCACGTAGAAACTTTTGTCAGAAGTAATAATAATGATATTCGTACAGATATTCGCGGTATGAGAAAAAAACTGAAAAAAGGTACCCTACACCCTCAGCACGTCCTTCATCCTTGAAGATTTTTAATATGTTCATCTGGATATCTATCTATACTAATATTATAAAGAGGAAAGATTTGATTATTTGTTTGTTTGTATAGAATATGCTCCGAAACTACTGGACCGATTTGAAATTTCTTTTACCACTAGAAGCCGACATTATCCGTGATGAACATAGGATACCTTTTACCGCGGGAAAATGCTTCATTCTACGGCAAATCTAAAATAAAAGTAAATACTAGCGGCTTGGCCCGTGAGATAGCGCCATCTATCCAAAATACGGTAGATGGCGTTTTATACTTTTCTACGCGGACGAAGACGCGAGCACCAGCTAGCCGTAAGATATAATTGTACCAATTTTCAAAACTACACGAATTACTTCCCCATAATATTCGGCTTAATTTGACTGTACTAATACGCTATATAGCCACATCTTTAGTATTTGTCATGTCATCTTTACAAGAATTAAAATTTGATTAGGTACTCACCATTATTTTCACCAGCACACATTTTATCCCTAGTTATTAATCTAATGAAACCTTTCGGTGCTCTATCAAAACAATCAGCGGTGTCTATGTAGGGTAATCGTACCGTGCGCAGTACATCGTTGAGTGAATTGTTCACTGGAAGAATTCCCCATCCAGTGATCTGAAATATTCAAATCTTAAGTATATGAAACTTAAGGTGAAACAAGTCGGCGGCCCGAACTCATCGGTCTAACACAATAAACTGCCTTTTTGATATAACTATGTAGTCATAAAAGTGACAACTCGCGGACGAAGTGACGCTTCACTTTACGGTGATTACAGAAATCTGTCTTTTACAATATGTCACCGTGAAACAACAGAAAAAAATTGACACAGAAAAAGCTCTTTTAGTATACTACAATTATATTGAATTTGAAATTTTCTTACCGTTCCCAGGGAGCCTGTCCGCAGTTCTACCTGTTCAGATACTTGGTCAATACACACTGGCATTGTAAACTGGGAAAACTTGATTTCCTCCTCGAGTATAACTAAGGCTAAATCCGATTCAAAATTCGATTTAATCGCGCGAAATCGACCTGGTATTTTGATGTCTGTCACCTGGTAGAAGAATGAAATCAGACCAATATTATACATTTGAAATATAGAAATTGATGGCCAATAATCGCCTCGTGGACGCAGTTTGATATAATTTGCACCTTCGGTAAAGCCGGCGCCAGACATAGCAACAATATTTGTACACTTATTTGAACACTTCCCAAGCAACACATAGGCCAGATAACAGTATGAAATTCACAAATTATTCAGTTTAAATCTTTGTTATAAGGGTATTAGAGCTGACAAGATAGGCAAATGCTGTATTCAATGATTTTTGGGCTATTATAACACTATGGGCTATTATGGGCTTCTTGTTGCTTATTCAGCTACTATTCAGCTATTATGTTGCTACTATACAGCTTAAAGCAATTTATTTTGTGCCCAAATTGCTTGGATAACGGCTGTATATTCAAAGAATATTCAGCCATTCTGTGTTGCTTGGGTTGTAAGGCGCGGGTATTTGGGTATTTGTTCAAAATTTGATTACATCTTTGCACTTTGCCATTCGGTGTCGGTTTTTGGAGCGCACATCAAAGCGTTCAAAGTTCAAACAGTGCGTAGCCTGCTACACTTGCGCAAAGTCCACTGGAGTTATTTTCATAATAACTCTTTTTTAGTTTAATAATAAAAAAATTACCGACTTAGCTTTGCTTACTTAGGTTAATAATAAAAAAATAGAGACTTTTTGGTTTATTTTTTTGTAGACTTAAATAATAGAGATATAAAGTCGTTGTCCATCTTGTTTGCTATCTATTTGAATACTGTGAAGCGAACGTGTTGCAAAGCATGTCTGGCAAGTACAACAAACAAGTGTTCAAATGTGTGAGCAAAGTAGCTCCATGTCTTTGTGCAAACATTTGACTGTATCTGGTGCCGGCTTAAGACAAGCATTACTAACATTGAACCTTTGCGCCCTGGTTTCCTCGTTTTCTGTGTCCATCCATGGGCGACGTCGTTTGCCGACTGCAACTGCGAATAGCGACGCCGGATGTAATGTCGTATTTTTTGTATCCCAGAAGCAGTAGGCCGCTGTAAGAGTGAAAATAATTTTGAAATAGGCACTGGAGCAGATGGTACGTTGAAATAATTCAAAAATACTAGTGGTGTGCCGGATATCCGTATCCGTATCCGCGGATATCCGACGGTGAAGAAAGATCCGTATCCGTATCCGTTACTTTTTGGGAGATCTTTCACCTTATTAATTTTTAATTCATACATGAAATTCTACTTAAAGGTGATTGGGTAGCAATGAAAAACTAATACCATTCAGATTACTATCGTATACTATCGTTTCAAGGTCACGCGCACCGGCACTGATTGACTAAGAAAGATAAGATCCGTATCCGTATCCGTATCCGTATCCGCATCCGTATCCGTATCCGTATCCGTATCCGCGGATCTGCATTTTAAACGATCCAGCACATCACTAAAAATACTAAAGCTCAACAGATGTGTATATTCCCAATCCCAAGCTTTTCAGATATTTGTCGGATTTTCGCAAAGATCCTGAAAGTACCTCGGATGATTACGAAGTTCGTTGTTAGTTTCCTATTATCCGGTGTTATGCACTGTTTTTGATTATTGCAAAAATCCTACTTTTTTATTTATTATACTGCTACATAATATTTTACATAATTTTGCCCCTGACTCTATTGAACTGTTTTCTTCGCCTATTAATGTGCAGATAATGTATGTTTTCCTTATTATTCAGCAAAAATAATTATTAACTAATAATAATATTATAATATAATATTCTAATTAAAAAGAATTAACTAGAAACGTGGGTAATGACTATTAATTGTAATTAAATTAAGGAAAATATATTTTATTTCAACATTATTACAGGAATTTTTTTTTAAACCACAATACATATATGCCACGGTAACAGCAACTATTTGATCTTTGTAATAAACACAAAAATTATACCAATATTGAAAACTCTTTTGCTAATAGAAAGCTAAATTATCATAGCCTTATTTTATAAAGTTACGCGGACGGAGTCGCGTGCAACAGTTAGTAGTCTTATAAATGATTACGTCAGCTTTGTATCTTATGTCAACGGCATCGCTGACGGCATACGCCGCCATTAACGGCATTGCCAACGGCATACGCCGTCGTTAACGGCATCGTTAATGGCATAAGTCGTAGTTAACGGCATCGCTAGCGGCATACGCCGCCATTAAAGGCATCGCTAACGGCATACGCCGCCATTAACGGCATAGCTAACGGCATACGCCGCCGTTAACGGCATACGCCGCCATTATTTTCATCGCGGGCGAAGTCGCGGGCACCAGTTATCTACTAAAAATAAAGATACAACCCCTGAAAATTTTATAACAGCAAAGATGTCACGCGTTTTACATTGCTTTACACAATTAGTCAGGCGCTACACATGCCTCACTTTTAACGCGTGCGAAGTCGCAGGCACCAGCTAGTAACATATAAAAAAGGCCAAAGAAAATAATGGTAGCAATTTACCTGATATGATGACTGTTTTGCTTATTATAGATCCGCTGCATATGTGCTTGTAGGTGTCTAATTCTTTTCTGTAAACTGTTGCATGCCAAGGAACGCCAACCTGCTCCTCGACAGTTGGATCCGGTGGAATTCCACAATCTGGAATGTGTACAGGACGAAAATCCTTATATAATTCAGTAACTTTAGACAAAAAATTTTCAAAACTTCGGAAAAACTCCGACCAAGCTGAAAACTTGTGTACATGTACATGTAACTCGTGGGACTCCAAATAAACTCTGAAAAGTCCCACGAGTCCAGGGGTGGGCATAACTTTTGACAGCCAAAAAACGGTGATTCATTCCTGTCAGTTCGTACACAATTTTTCAGCTTGGTTGGAGTTTTTCTGAAGTGATATGCTAAAGTACTTGGATTAATAATGATGTAACCTACATATAAAATTTCTTTACACACACACACATTTTTTAAAGTTAACTTAAAAGTTAATCCGTTAACTTTGTTAATTAACGATTAACGGACTAACGATCTTGTGCCCAGCTATGTCTATTGACTCATTAAACTAGACTAGATAGTTGGTAACTAAAATACTATAGTTACTACACTAACCTACGTTTGTTGGTGGACTAGATAGCAAATCGTCGGTGGCTCTCTTCTCCCTCTGTAGTATTGATTTGAACTCATTCAGATCTCTGTAATGTAAAAAAAAAACTCCTTTATTCACATAATTTTGAATATGAATTTTGAATTATGAATTATGAATTATGAATTATGATATATGAATTTTGACTTTTGAATTTTGAATTTTGAATTTTGAATCTTGAATTTTGAATTTTGAATCTTGAATCTTGAATCTTGAATCTTGAATCTTGAATCTTGAATCTTGAATCTTGAATCTTGAATCTTGAATCTTGAATCTTGAATCTTGAATCTTGAATCTTGAATCTTGAATCTTGAATCTTGAATCTTGAATTTTTTAATTTTGAATTTTTTAATTTTGAATCTTGAATCTTGAATCTTGAATCTTGAATCTTGAATTTTGAATTTTGAATTTTGAATTTTGAATTTTGAATTTTGAATTTTGAATTTTGAATTTTGAATTTTGAATTTTGAATTTTGAATTTTGAATTTTGAATTTTGAATTTTGAATTTTGAATTTTGAATTTTGAATTTTGAATTTTGAATTTTGAATCTTGAATCTTGAATCTTGAATTTTGAATTTTGAATTTTGAATTTTGAATTTTGAATTTTGAATTTTGAAATTTGAAATTTGAAATTTGAATTTTTAGTTTGAATATTAAATTTTGAATTTTGAATTAGAAATTCAACAATGAAAAAACCAGATATAAAAAAGTAAATTATATGTTTATTTTATTTCAGTATATACTTAGCTATGTATTTATTTTTTAATTATTATATTTAAACAAAAATACCTGAACAGTTTAGCGTCAAATGTTGAAGCATTTTTAACTGGAAATCCTGAAAAGCAAATAAATATGGGCTGTCAGTAAGCAGCAAGAAACTACGTGAAATCCGTTTAAAACTTGCAAGAAAAATCTATGTTCTTATGTTATAGTAGCTGTTGCGTGCGACTTCATCCGCGTAACTTTATAAAATATAAAATACATTCGTGTCTGTGAAACCATGGAATGGAAATACACATACAAAATGTAAACCCAATCGGTCAAGCCGTTTAGTAGTTGACATACAGACAGCAGCGCCACCTACCGGGTCCAATTGTATTTTTAAATCATCCAGGAAATCATCGGAATAGCCATATAAAATTTCAACCCAATCGGTTCAGCCGTTTAGAAGTTATAATTATGTGAAAAAGATAAGTACGGAAGGATAATTCTTATTACCCGTTGTCCTATTACCCGTTTTCCCGTAGGAATGAAGGTTTTTCCCGCGGTAAAAAGTAGCCTATGTTCATCACGGATAATGTCGGCTTCTAATGGTAAAATAATTTTTCAAATCGGTCCACTAGTTTCGGAGCCTATTCTATACAAACAAACAAATAAAACAATCAAATATTAGGCCCTTCAATCTACTTTTGAATAGAGAAACTTACTTTCGAAGATACCAAAATATATAGTACTTTATAAAATGTATGTTCGTGTGTATGTATGTTCCTCCATAATTAACTCTTTCATGAAACTTGGTACACAAACATTTAGACGTACAGGACACAGTATAATTTTTTCTTTTTCAACGCGAACGAAGTCGCGGGCAGCAGCTATAGTGTTTTTATATGTTCACTAAACTTACCTAAACACAAAAAAATAACCAACAAAATTAATATATTTTCACACATTTTCTCACGTTTAATTTGTCTAACAATTCAAATAATTGTTCTTATAAAATTAGATTGCACATATTAGAACGCATTTTAAATATATTTTTAATACTAATAAAGTTAAATTTCTATCACAATGACCTCCTCCAAAGAGTCATTGTTGTTATTTAACTTTGTTAACGTTATTAAAGCTACTATCAAACGAGGAAAACGTATTGGGTGACGTGCAAACTTGTATAACAACTTGTTCGCATTGATAGACTATAATTATTATTTATTACCTACATTATGTAGTACTCTTTATGTTGAGAATGTGATTTGATGTGTGTACTTTGGAAGGTCATATTTTTTTTACGTAAAAACAAATTCGCGGGGACGTTATGACACGACATCGGTGCCCCACTACGGCTATCGAGCGCGAGGAGGGTTAGTCAGAACCTCGTCGTACCCGAGAGTGGAGGCACGCCGGCCATCTCGGGGGTACTACGTGTATGTATGTCCTGCCCTTACTAATCCGCCGTGTTAAAGTGCCCATACACATACCTGGAATCAGTGGCAATATTGAGAGGGTGGTAGTGGGGGTAAAATCGGCCACTACTCCACACACGTCCCTGCCAGCTTGCCAATCCGACCGTGCAACAAAGTGCTTGTCTATTAAAGAGGCCATACACATACCTGGAATCAGTGGCA
The DNA here is from genome assembly GCA_918317495.1 of Synanthedon vespiformis. Lineage (NCBI taxonomy): Eukaryota > Metazoa > Arthropoda > Insecta > Lepidoptera > Sesiidae > Synanthedon > Synanthedon vespiformis. The sequence continues at coordinate 3,465,739 of OU906974.1, forward strand.
ATATTGAGAGGGTAGGGTGGTAGTGGGGGTAAAATCGGCCACTACACCACACACGTCCCTGCCAGCTTGCCAATCCGACCGTGCAACAAAGCGCTTGTCTATTAAAGAGGCCATACACATACCTGGAATCAGTGGCAATATTGAGAGGGTAGGGTGGTAGTGGGGGTAAAATTGGCCACTACTCCACACACGTCCCTGCCAGCCTTTCAAAGCGACCGTGCAACAAAACGCTTGTCTATTAATAATACCGTCAGGTCTTGACTGCGCTGTTCACTCGAATTTTGAAAAGTTTTGGGTTAATATGATTTTATTAATTAATTTATTTAATAAAGTATACAGACACAATGCAATTATGTACATGAATACTATAAAAAATAAGTGTATATGATAATTTAGTAAATTGCAGTCCTAAATAGTATCGCCATTGAATAAATTTAACTATACACTATACTATACTATAATGATCTTAATTAACAGTATTATATACAAACCATTACACAATCTACTAGTTCACTTAAAATTAGCCTTAATCTACTTTTAAATAAAGAAAATCTACTGTCCAATATATATCTAGGTCCACCTCGTTAAACCATAGTTAAACCTCGTATCTCGTATGTTCTTCTAATATTCTATTTAATTCTTGTATTTGCGATTTTTCGTACCGAAGAGTTGGTTTTGATATCTGAAACAGAAAAGATTTTCAGTGGCGATACAAGGAGGGATACCTTATGGTCCAGTATCCCTAAGAGGAATTTTTTTCTGATTACCAACAAGCTAAATCTTCATGAGTAGCTTCAGTTTGCGGAGACGAACAACTTTTTCTTCTTCGAAAATTCTCTATAAGTAGTGGTAGCTAAAGGAGTTAGCAGCCGTAAAAAACTTCCAAGCGTAGGACTGGGAAAACGTACCACTCAATTTGTAGGACTATGCGTGTTGCAAACCTTGGTTGAAAACCTCTTTTGTTAAAGAAAAATATATGACTTCAGATTTTGACCTCGAATCAGCCGTTTGATTTCCTTATCATTTTCAACATTTTGGATCCGGCTCGAAGGACCAAAATGTTGAAAATGATAAGGAAATCAAACGGTTGGTTCGAAGTCAAAATCTGAAGTCATATATTTTTCTTTGCATATACATTTTTACTATTATAAAAACATGACATATATAAGATGAAAAAACAAAAGAGGTTTTCAACCAAGGTTTGCAACAATGCGGCCATTCTATTATACAAATGTTTAAGTAGTAAGCTGCAGACAAAAAAATCAGATGGTTAGTAATAATTTTTATGACCTTATTATTATGATTTATTGGGAGTGATTTTTTTGGAGATGGATGGGTATACTAACCACCTAAACTAACTAAAAAGAGGAAAAAGTCGTTCGTCTCGGCAAACTGAAGCTACTCACGAAGATTAATCAGAAAAAAAATCCTTTGAGTTGAGGGATACTGGACTATTAGTAGGGATAGGTGGAACGAAGGGTTTTAAATACCTTAGAGTCTATTTTCCTCTGCGCATTACCTGTGAACGCCCTACACAGCTTTTCAATGATGAAATATAGAATTTCTACGAAACTTATAAAGCTTGCTCCGAGAAACAATCCCGCTGCTCCACCGAAGGACACTGGAAACAATCATAATCTATACTAATATTATAAAGAGGAAATATTTGATTGTTTGTTTGTTTGTATTGAATAAGCTCCGAAACTAGTGGACCGATTTGAAAAATTCTTCTACCATTAGAAGCCTACATTATCTGTGATGAACATAGGCTACTTTTACCGCGGGAAAATGCATCATTCCTACGGGAAATCTAAAATAAATGTAAATACTAGCCGCTTGGCCCGGGAGATAGCGCTATCTATCCAAAATACGGTCTTTTTTCTACGCGGACGAAGTCGCCTAGTTGAATATAAACAAAATAGAATAGAATGGAATGGAATAGAATAGAATAGAATGTTTTATTTGCAGCAAAGGACATTATAACAACATACATAGATAACATATAGAAAGACAAGCACAAACATCCCCCGCCACAAACCGGCTCCAACTCAGCATAATGCAGGTTGTAAAAACCTACGCTGGTCTTCCGTTGAAGCCGAAAGGTGAGGTTACGCACTTACAATATCGAGAAGTACAATATAGAGATGAATCTATTCTTTATTTTATTATTAGACATGGGTTTGCTCTTGGCCAACAACCAGTTGTGTAGCAAGGATAAGGCCTATGATGGAGCGAACCTTAGAGTATACATAAGCAGAGCGAACTCACCCAGAAAATGCCTATTCACTCGAACTTTAAAAGTTTTGACGCCGGGTTCCATTGATTCAAAATCAAAATCAAAATCAAAATATTTATTTATCAATTAGGTTTCTACAAGAAACTCTTTTGATCGTCATTATAAATTTAAATTTACCAGGGTTTCGGAAAAAAAACCAAGATGACGATCCTGAGAAGAAACCCCGAAAGAAACTCAGGATACAATAGTATCCTTTTTGTCATCATTAAAGTGTAAAATAGTACAATACACTTACTTAATATTAACAAACTTAAAGTATATATATACAATTACAGTTTTACAATACAAAACATAGTACGAACTCCGAATAGCTTAAATCCAGGCTTCTTTGTCGCTTAAATAATCAGTGATTTTATAATAGCCTTTCGAGAGGAGTTTAGTCTTAATGACACATTTAAATTTATTTATAGATAAGGCTCTGATTATTTGAGGCAGTTTATTATAAAACCGGACACTTTGACCCATAAAAGAATTACTTATCTTATGTAGTCGTGTGATTGAGTTCCAAACCTTGGCAGGGCGCATTATAAAGAATGTTTCAAAGCGCTTGGTCAGATAAAGAGGGATTTGGACAAGATGAGGATGGTAACCAGCCATACTAAAAGATAAAAGGCATTGGTGGTACTTGCCAACTAGATCTTCGAAATGAAACACTATCTCTCTCGTGTATCTTGTTCTGGGCGCTTGAAGAGTGTATCGGATTGAGGCTCGCGTCAAGAAAGGTCCTCGATCCCTGCGTATTAAACCAATAGAAGTATGAGTTAGGTACAATACGTATACCATATGTTTTTTATAAATAGACTCTCTGAGCGGAACGCTGAAAAAATTCACAGATTTCGTGCCTCACACGACTATTGAGCACATTGGAAATGAATCCACGGAATTCGAAATTACTCGTATGTTGTTCCGACTTGTTGACTTCTTTCAAAAAGGTTAAGCCACAGGGCAAACCCATAGCCCGATCGTTTTTATTTTGGGCTCAAATTGTAGCTGACTAAATTGTCCAGAGGATTTTTTTCTCAAATTCTTGATATCATTCTTAATTTCCGAAATATCGAGCGCCAAAATCAAAAATTCGGAAAAAAATGATTTCTTTTTTCACTATTTCGGCCATAACTTTTTTCGTTTTTGACTTTTTCGAAAATTTCTTTTTGCACCTTACAGCTCTCGTGAATACGCGTCTTTTGAGCCCTTTTTGAATATCATATCATATCATATCTTTACAACTCTCCGAGATATAAGGGGATCGCATTTTTTCGTGAAATCGGGGCCTATACTGAAGCGAACGAAAAGACATTTCCAATGTCAAAAATTTTTTTTTATTTTTTTTATTATGTTAAGGTCGACAGACAGGCTGACGGTCCACTTGATGGTAGGTGGCTACCGTCGCCTATAACACAAGCAACGCCATAAGTGCTACAAGTGCGCTGCCAACCATAGAACGATTAAGGATAAGGGGTAAGGGAGGGATATGAAGGGGTAATGGGCTCTGGCATCCCTTACTCACTCACCGAAACACAACAGCACAGCACACATGCTGTTATTTCACGGTGGTATTCTGTAAGGTGGTGGTTACTGCCGCCAGACGGGCTGCCCAAATGACTGCGAAACGCAGTGTGCCCTGCCACTACTAAAATCTTACCAAATCTTACCAAATCTGATCTTCAGTTGATATTTCTCTGTATATGGCATCGATACATTGTGGGAAGCATGAACAATGGAAGCCGGCTAAATTAATCAGTCTATTTGTATGAGATGCTAGACAGAACATGCCTGCTGGAGTACACTGCGGACCATCTGCAATATATACAATATTTCTTAATAACTAGCCACCCGCTCCCGGTTTCACCCGGGATATATATACTGGATTGCATTTGCTATTTCGTACCATCAACTTCGTTTTTGTTTGAAAGCGATTTTGTTTAGGAACCCAAACTAAACTGCTCTGAATTTAAAAGTTGATAGAAGGGTGTGTTTGGTTATAACCTACGGTAGCCATCTACCATCAAATGACCCTCAGTGTGTCTGTCGAGGTTAACATAAATAAATTATGTAAGTTTTTTACCTTCATAGAAATTATAGAACGGTTTGCAGCCACACAACTTTATGGCCAGTTCGTTTCTGCAGGAACGACGACAATTGTTAACGCTATACACCTGTAAGTACAATTAGGGCCTTTTTCACCAACTACAAGTAAAGTGTTACATAGGCCTCCCCCAAAATTTACCCCAAAAACTCCCCCAAAAAGAACGAATTACTTACATTTTTTCCACCATCTGTAGGCTCGTCAAGGAACATACAGCCACGGCGATGAGGCTTCAACTCTCTTACGCCCTGACCGCATTTGGTCTCCATCACAGAGATCTCTGTGAAGCGATTTAGCGTAACAAACGTTCTTGAAGGCGACTCAGTTACGTCAGCTATATCGTACGGCGAGTGTATGTATGTCTGTAAGCATAATAATATCATCATCATCATCTCAGCCGTAGGACGTCCACTGCTGGCCCGGGAGATAGCGCCATCTATCCAAATCAGGTGAAGCGACTAACATGACAACTGCTTGGTAATATTTTTAGATAGATGATGTTGTATACTTTTCAACGCGCACCAGCTAGTGTTAAATAACTATAATAGTACCAGTCATTTGGTAGTTTTATAATATTAGTATCGATATTTGCTAGGACACTCACATCTGCCGTAATAGGCATTTCCAGGATGACGTAACAGCTCATTGACGAATATTTGCATGTGATTGGAAGCATCTCACTATCATTTGTGGCTGGTCTTCTAAATGTTGAAGAAGTTTTGAGACTGTAAACAATAAGGGCGGTTGTCCATTAGCCGGCACGGCAACGTCACGGCAACGTCACGGCAACGTCACGGCAACGGCACGGCAACGTCACGGCAACGGCACGGCACGGCACCGGTGCCGGTGCTTCGTTTTTCCACTGAGCCCGTTGTTAATGATGGTTTACGTAATCGATGTATCTATATTTATAAAAATATCAGTATCAATTTTATTAGGTTTCGATTAGGATATAATATGCTTCTCGGATAATTATTTTGCTATGAGAATGAGTATTATCTATGCACGTTGTGGTTAATTTGCTGTGCAGTCAGTATTTCTGTAGTACTTTTGTATTTAAAGGAATTTATTTGTATTGCATTAGAGGAAAAAAGTAGTGTAGTGTTGATGTATATTTTCGAATTATCTGCAGTACTAGTTTTGTTAAACATTTAGATTATTTGTAGCGAAATAAGTTGTTTGATGTGCAAAAGTATATAAATGATGAAAATAAATTGATGGGTGATTATTTTATTTGATGTGCAATTAATAATATCCCTTAGGTTTCTACAAGAAACTCTTATGGTCGTCATAATAAATTTAAATTTACTAGGGTTTCAGAAAAAAAAGGAAAGATGACGATCCTGAGAAGAAACTCCGAAAGAAACTCGGGATATTATTCTTTTGTCATCTTTAAAATATAAAATTACTTACAACAATTACTTACATTTAATTTTATTTGTTTGTATAGAATAGGCTCCGAAACTAGTGGACCGATTTAAAAAATTCTTTTACAATTAGAAGCCGACATTATCAGTGATGAACATAGGCTACTTTTTACCGCGGGAAAATGCTTCATTCCTACGGGAAAACGGGTAATAGGACAACGGGTAGTAAAAATTATCCTTCCGTACTTATCTTTTTCACATAACTTCTAAACGGCTGAACCGATTGGGTTGAAATTTTATATGGCTATTTCGATGATTTCCTGGATGATTTAAAAATACAATTGGACCCGGTAGGTGGCGCTACTGTCAGTATGTCAACTACTAAACGGCTTGACCGATTGGGTTGAAATTTTGTATGTGTATTTCCATTCCATGGTTTCACAGACACGAATGTATTATATTTTATAAAGTTACGCGGACGAAGTCGCATGCAACAGCTAGTATATAATATAGGTACTAAAAGCAAATAGTCTCCTTCGGTAACTTTATTACTTACGTGATTGCAGAATCAGTGATCGCTAGTGAATTTGTTACGTAACATGCTCCAACTTCTGTCATTATTGGCACCCATTTTGGACTTGTACCCTCGGACCATGTTGCCTTTATTTGCAGATCAGGCATCACCTAAGACATAATGTAGAATGGAGACATGGAGACATCTCTAATGGAGACATAATGGAGAGAATGAGGTATGCAAAATCGTCTAAAACTCTCTCACTAAAGCTTATATGTATACAAACACACTACTTAAAAAAAAACAGGAAAATCGGTAAAACAATTTCAAAATTCCAAATATCAAAAATCATCAAAAAATACACAAGATACATCAGATACATCGGATACATGGGATACATGGGATACATGGGATACATAGGATACATAGGATACAATGATACATAGTATACATAGTATACATAGGATACATAGGCTAAATAGGATACATAGGATACATAGAATAAATAGGATAAATAGGATAAATAGGATACATAGGATACATCGGATACATCGGATACATCGGATACACGGGATACATTTGATACATGGAATACATAGGATACATATGATACATAGGCTACATAGGATACACAGGATACTTAGGATCCATGAAACAAATCCGATGTGAGAAACTCTCACTGTACTCACATCGATAGCCAACTTATAAAGGTCTACTTTAAGGTTGTCATCGTTCTGGAACTCCTTGAAAGCCTCCAAGTGATACAGGTCACTATTGGCCACAGTATTCACGAAGTCGCTGTAGTATGAATATTTGTCGTCCTCTGAAGTCACATTCCATAATTTCTTTATGACTTCGTTCATTTTCTGATTGTTGCATCGGTTCTGTGAAACATGACTCTTTTTAACAAAAAAACGGCTTCGCTTCAAACCGTTTTCTCATGGATGCCATTGTCAGAACTGGGCCAAATTTAAATGGGACCACACGGGAAGCACCAACTTTCAAATAAAAATCATTTCATCCAGTCGAAAGTTTTGAGGTAACATACATAAAAAAAATACAGTTGAATTGAGACTCCTCCTTTTTTGGAAGTTGGTTGAAAATTAAGAAAGAAAGATTCAGAATTATGTTCAGAAATTGAATTTATCAATAAATAAAATTGAATTGTCTGTTTGTAATGTCAAAATAACTGCTTTTTAAGAAAGAAAATATAGAATTTCATTTGCACATCACGTGAGAGTGGATAAGAGAGACCATTGCCATCTTCTCTATCCTATCACAGTAAGCCTTTCTATTTAGGTACCATAGTTGAAGTAAACTGCCTAATATAAAGTGAAATCAGCTCGTCTGCAATTTTTAATGATAAGAGTTGATAATGATAAAAAAATTACCTACAAATTTAAACTATCTATAGGTTAATTATTATATTAAGGTTTGAAGGCGACACTTGTGGGGGAATCGGTGCATGTGTACAATTGCGCACAAAATTGCCAAGGGAAATTCTATTTCATAATTTTTCACACCTCACTAATTTAACATTCCTGATATTCTGTAGTGTTGATATTCCTTCAATAAAAATCATCGTGCGATGTCGAAGGATAACGTTTTTTTAGGCATTTATTCACCATGACGTATTTACTAATACGATAAAACAATCTGTACGCAACAGTACCCGAGAGACACGAGACGCGCGAACTAAGTGCGCGGGGGAAGAGCGTCTGAGTCTACCAATAACGTGTCGCACACACGTTATTGGTAGACTCAGACACTCACGCTCCTCTGCCCCCTCAAACACCTAAAAATAGAGTTCTGCGCACATTTGGCGAGAAGTCTTTATTCGCTGCACGACCTATATCTACATAATATAAGAGACAATATAAAAGTCGTCTACAATGAAGTGGATCTGACGATTCACTGCCTGCCCGTTCACAAGTTGTTATAAAGTTCTTACCACTTCACAAGTAGTTAGCGCCGGCAAACTGAATCGCCAACTCCTGAAGTCTTTGCCGAGAGTCATGACTGTCGGTTTCTCATTATACCTTTGCCACTGACCAAGCGATATCTCCACTGCGCCCCAAACACCTGCTACTATGATAAGAATCCACAGAAATCTGTGAAAACCATAGCACATCTAAAAATACAGATGCAACACCTGGCAAAACTATGACAGCAAATGAGATTTACTTCAGAGAGTGTGCACAGGAGTGTACGAGCTCATACCGCCTTCCCCTTTCTTCCAGGGCTGCCCAAAACAAGGTTCTCGGTCCGCATGCGGCCCGAGGTTTTCACGCTGCTTTCACCAATGGATGATTGGTTCTCGGTGTAGGTTTTAGTATATAATTTACAAAATTACGCGGGCAAATTCGCCTGAAGTAACTAGTCTATATACTACTAATATTATAAAGAGGAAAGATTTGTTTGTTTGTATAGAATAGGCTCCGAAACTACTGGACCGATTTGAAAAATTCTTTTACTATTAGAAGCCGACATTATCCATGATGAACATAGGCTACTTTTTACGGCGGAAAAATGCTTCTTTCCTACGGGAAAACGGGCAATAGGACAACGGGTAGTAAGAATTATCCTTCCTTACTTATCTTTTTCACATATAACTTCTAAACGGCTGAACCGATTGGATTGAAATTTAATATGGCTATTTCGATGATTTCCTGGATGATTTAAAAATACAATTGGACCCGGTAGGTGGCGCTGCTGTCGATGTGTCAACTACTAAACGGCTTGACCGATTGGGTTGAAATTTTGTATGTGTATTTCCATTCCATGGTTTCACAGACACGAATGTATTATATTTTACAAAGTTACGCGGGCGAATTTGCCTTAAGCAGCTAATATAGTATATTATAGAAAGGCAAAAATATCTCACCTCTCAGTCCAATGTCTTCCCGAAGCGGCGACGTGATTGAAACCATGAATATTAGTTTCTACACAGAATTCTGACCCGCATTTAACTATCCCTTTCATTAATTCCCATGGATGTCTCTTAGATCTTTTCTCTTGGTAGAAATTGTTGTTTGAATAAGACATGATTACCTCTATATTTCTACAACACAAAATAACTCTTCAAAACCGACTTCAAACCGTTTTCTCAATGGATGCCATTGTCAGAACTGGACCAAATTGAAATGGGACCACGCGGGAAGCACCCAGCTTTGAAATAAAAAAAAGAATCATCAAAATCGTTTCACTCAGTCGAAAGTTCTGAGGTAAGAAACATTAAAAAAAAAATACAGTCGAATTGAGAACTTCCTCCTTTTTTAGTCACATTATTTATTTCTTATGTTCTTACAAACACCTTTTAAGTATATGTCGCAGCATATTCTAAGAAACCGTATTTTCGCAATAATCCTAGTAGGTACGATTGCGAAAGACCAGATAATAAGAAATTAACAACTGAATTTTGTAATCATCCGAAATCCTTTCAGGACTGTTGCAAAAATTCTAATTTGTTTAGGACGATTAGAAAATGCAACGCTGGACAGCTTCTCTGTTTTGGTTGGTTTTGTTAACGTTCATTTCGGCCGACATGTGAAAGAAACAAAGAAAGAAAGACATTCACTGCACGAAGGACATTAAACATGACATTACTTAAGAAACAGAAACAACAAAAACAAAATGACACGAGTAAATTACCTAAAACTGTTCGAATTTTTGCAATGATCCTGAAAGTAACTCGGAGGATGATTACAAAATTCATTGTTAGTTTGCTATTATTCGATCCTTTCCAATCGTGGTAGGGCACTTTGTATTTAGTAGTGGTAGGGCACTGTGCGTTTCGCAGTTATTTAGACAGCCCATCTGGCGACAGTAAACACCCCCTTACAGAATACCACAGTGAAATGTGCTGTTGTGTTTCGGTGAGTGAGTAAGGGATGCCAGAGCCCATTACCCCATCCCTCCCTTATGCCTTATCCTTAATCCTTCTATGGTCAGCAGCGTACTTGTAGCACTTATGGCGTTGCTTGTGTTATAGGCGATAATAGCCACCTATCAAGTCAAGTGGACCGTCAGCCTGTCTGTCGACCTTAACATAAGAAAAAATCGTACATGTACTAGAATTATTGCGAAAGTCCAAATTTCTTCAAATATCCTGCGACATAAATATAGACGTGTACTACTTACCTGTGTTACAGGTACAGGTCGCTTGCAGTCGACTATAAAATACTACAACAGTATTCAAAATAGATTATTTTAAACACACAATCTCTAATGCATTTTTCCTGTAAATCATTTTAAACATAGGACACATAAAAGCTTTTTTTATTGCATGTTTGCATGCTATTTTTTAAATTATTATGCGCCATAACAAAGTAAATACTTGTTATGAATACAGGCTGTGTAGTTAGGTCGTTAGGTACCTATGTGTAAAAGATAGGATAGTTTCCGAACTACTGATACTAAGTAGATGGATAAAATTAACCGCTTGTCAATGAATTCACCGAATTTCATCATATAGGTAATGGAATTTTATTTCACGACTAACTTCTGCCTGCGACTTCGTCCGCATAATACATTGGTGTCTGTGAAACCATGGAAATACACATACAAAATTTCAACCCAATCGGTTCAGCAGTGTAGAAGTTATGTGAAAAAGTACGGAAACATAATTCTTACTACCCGTTGTCCTATTACCCGTTTTCCCGTAGGAATGAAGCATTTTCCCGCGGTAAAAAGTATACTATGTTCATCCTGGATAATGTCGGCTTCTAATGGTAAAATAATTTTTCAAATCGGTCCACTAGTTTCGGAGCCTATTCTATACAAACAAACAAACAATCAAATCTTTCCCCTTTATAATATTAGTATAGATAGATTACATATAAAGAGTAGTTACGTGTGTGACGGGCTTAATAATGCAGGTTGTAAAAACCTGTCCACGCTTCGCGGTCCGTGACTTTTTAATGAGACTTTCGGTTGATTAATGACCTTTAATGACCTTTAATGAGACTAAGCATTTTTTTGTCTAAACGATTATATAAAACAGTTTTGCGACTCTCACTAATAAAAGATAATAAAGACACGAGTTTTAAGTAATCGACCCTTTAATGTGACTTTCGGTTGATTAATGACCTTTAATGAGACTAAGTAATTTTTTTCTAAACGATTATCTAAAACAGTTTTGCGATTGCGACTCGCATTAATACAAGGTACAAGATCATGAATAATTATATTGATTCACCGTTCTTATTAAGTAATATTGGTTTGAGTTGCCCTCGAATAAATTCACGTCGTAAGTGTTCATTGCATATTTCGTTATGTAAAAAGAAATATACTAATACCTTTTTGCATCGCTCCTGTAAATTTTATAATGAACACTTACTAGATCTGGATATCTTCAGTTGTCCTATAGGATCCTATAAACGAAGCCTTAAACAGGCAATCGAAAATATAGTTGTGTAGTCTCTTGTAGCGGCCAGTTTATCTATTTATTTAGTATGTTATATTTTATCTGGTGTATTTGTTTCTTTTTCTCTTTCTTTTTTTGTATATGTTTTCTCTCAGCTTTCAATATTATGTACGGTACTGTGTAGTCTTGTAACTTATAATATGTTTTAGTAATTTAGTGGAAACTTTGTTGATTTATGATTAATAATCATACATACAAGTAAATCTTAATAAATAAATAAATTAATAAAAAACAATAAAGATACGAGTTTTAAGTAACCGAACCTATGATACTTTCGGCGGTTGATTAATGACCTTTAATGACCTTTAATGAGACTAAGTAATTTTTTTCTAAAATCGTATCTAAAACAGTTTTGCGATTGCGACTCGCACTAATAAAAGATAATTAAGATACGAGTTTTAAGTAACCGAACCTATGATACTTTCCGCGGTTGATTAATGACCTTTAATGACCTTTAATGAGACTAAGTAATTTTTTTCTAAAATCGTATCTAAAACAGTTTTGCGATTGCGACTCGCACTAATAAAAGATAATTAAGATACGAGTTTTAAGTAACCGAACCTATGATACTTTCGGCGGTTGATTAATGACCTTTAATGACCTTTAATGAGACTAAGTAATTTTTTTCTAAAATCGTATCTAAAACAGTTTTGCGATTGCGACTCGCACTAATAAAAGATAATTAAGATACGAGTTTTAAGTAACCGAACCTATGATACTTTCCGCGGTTGATTAATGACCTTTAATGACCTTTAATGAGACTAAGTAATTTTTTTCTAAAATCGTATTAAAACAGTTTTGCGATTGCGACTCGCACTAATAAAAGATAATAAAGATACGAGTTTTAAGTAACCGAACCTTTAATGACACTTTTGGTGGTTGATTAATGACCTTTAATGAGACTAAGCAATTTTTTTTCTAAACTAAAACAATTTTGCGACTCGCACTAATGAAAGATAAGTACATGTTTTGTGTCTTGGTTTTTCCGCGAGGCGTCTCTTGCTCGAAACGTATTTTAATAAATCATTGTATTGAGCAAAAGCTGTTTTGCCGGTTCGGACGTCATTCTGTTTGTAAAATCATCGCTAACATTATTGTGTTACATTTGTTCTCAGATAATTGTGTAATATTTCACATGTTGTGTTAAGAAATTTTGGTTTTTTAGAAATGCTTTTGAATTTATAATGATTGGAGTAATATTTTTAGATATATATTTTTTTAAATGAAAGTGAAATTGTTGTATAAATCGATAAAAGTTTGTTCGTAAGAGGTGTTTTCGATAGAAAATTTACTCAAATGGATGTGTGCGAGAAAATGGGTTTTCTAATGATTGTTTTTCTAGTTTTTGGTATGTATTTTAACCTTTTTTTAAACCTGTAACCACTTGGTTTTGTAGGAGTTGTCGTGCCCCTAGAGTTTGACTCGTAAACCTATATTTTTTTAAAAATAAAAAGCAATGCAATGATTTAAAAATAAACCTTAAACATATAGAGAAATTTGTCTTTTCAGTAGAAATTCGGTTTAAAGAATTTTATTCTCATAAGAGAAGAACAACTTGTCCACTTTTTAGAAGTTCATTGACGTCAAACATGTGACACGTATTTATATACAGGATGGACTTTTGTAATGCCACCTGAAGGGAAAGTACTCTTAATAGTGTAGATAGAAAATTTTACTCAAAGGAAACATTCCTTTATTTTTGAATAGAAAGAAAACTGCATTCAAAGATTTTCGAAAATTCGCTTGCCACACCCGGGAATCGAACCGGCTAAAATCTCTAAAAGTTACATCCTTTACTTTTATTACATCAATCGTTAGTGTCAATTATAAGGATGAAATCTCTCTAACAAACTTGTTAAATTAAATGAAAGGAAAGCCATGAAATCTGGATTTATAGATTTTTGTCGGTTCGATTCCCGCATGTGGCAAGCGAAATTTTCGAAAATCTTTGAATGCAGTTTCCTTATTATTCAAAAATAAAGGAATGTTTTCTTTGAGTAAAACTTTCTATCTATAGTGTTAAAGAGTACTTTCCCTCCAGGTGGCATTACAAAATTCCACCCTGTATGTATATACAGGGCGTCCCAAGACTATGCGACATGAAAGGAAAGTACCATAAATATCGTAGATAGGATATTTTGCTGAAAGAGGACTTGATGTTATATTTAAAAGTTAGTAAGACTGCATTCAAAGATTTTCTAAAAATTACGTCGTAATCGTCTGTAATAAATAATATTCTAAAAATTTGAATCAAACATTTTACGTTATTGCTTTCTTTTAAGATACCATGTTACTTAAGAAGAATAATTATTTTTTGCACATTCTTTCGATTGGCATCATAAAAATGCGGGTGATTTATTTTTGACATTTTAAGTAGGTTCGATTCCCAGACGAATCAAGTAATTTTTAGAAAATATTTGAATGCAGTATTACTAACTTTTAAATATAACATGAAGTCTTCTTTTAGCAAAATATCCTATCTACAATATTTAAGATCTCACACAGCACAAAGCGCGGGAAGAGCACTCGACTGAGATGCACAATCATTCATACCAATCACAAACAGACCCTTGGCCGTATACTCTTTTTGACAAAACCACTGCATACATCTATTTCGTGTAAACTTATTTCAACTCTTCAATAACTAATCAATAAAAATAATAAATAAAAACATTTATTTGTTCCAACAATTACATATACATGAATTTAAATCGTATATTACTTAATTATTTTGTTAGATTTAAATAAATTCTTACATCTAAACTAGGCCGAGCCTGTATTTTAAATGTAAGCCACTTCCAATGACACCATAAGTAATTAGATACCATTGCCAAATAATATCTATTTAGCAATAATATCATATTAGATATAAGTAATTAGATATTATATTGGAGCTGACCAAAAAAATACAATAAGCAGGTAAATTAAAAATTAAAAGTAAACAAATGTTTCATGTTTTAAATCCACCCGCTTTTAAAAGAGTGATCTAGTTATCACGAATGGTTAGACCACAATGTGTTCGAACTTAAGCTAACCCTAACTTTACACTTTCATATATTTTAGAACTTCTGATAGCATCCCATACAACAAATATAACATAATTTAAATTTAAAACTGTTAGTAATTACAATCAAACTAATATCGAAATACAAGAGAACCAAGTGAACGAAATACAAGAGAACCGAACAGTACCACAAACCATATCACAACATACACATATACACACCCATACATTTACATATACATTGCACATACAGCATACACACAGACATACATATATACATATACATGTTCATACAGCATACACACAGGCATATAAACACATATACATATTCATACATACACACACAGATACAGACATACATACACACCCAGGTCCGGGAGCCATAAACAATTGTGGTTGTGTAAGCATCTAGTTTAAGTTTATATTATTGTTTTTAGAAGATTTTCTGTTTCTTCATATGTTTTGTTTTTAAGCCAGTCAACAATTATTTTTTTAGCATCAAGTTTTTTACATGAATATATTTCTTTAATTTTATTGAGTTTATTATAAAGCAAAGGACCCAAATAACATTGGAATTTATTAATATAAGATGTGTTGAATGCAGTAACTGGACAAACTCTGTCTTTACGCCTCTTTAATGTCAGATTACTTTCGTAGGGAAGTTGTTGGTGTTGGGACAATATGGTATATTTAATAAAGAGTTGTCTAATAGTTAAAACGTCGCACTCAGAGTATAGTTTATTGGTAGGATGTCTAAAGGGTTTAAAAGTCATTACTTTTAGCAGAGCTCTTTGTGCCCTTTCCAATTTTATAAGATGGGTTTTGCGTGCTCCTCCCCACGACGTAATACAGTATGATAAAATGGATTGGGCAAGAGCATAGTAAATTGTTTTAAGTATAGGATAATCGGCCACATGGCGTAGTTTTTTAAAAATGTATATTAATTTTCTTGTTTTGTCTGTTAAATGATTGATTTGTGTGCACCACGTTAATTTTTCATCTAAATGGATACCCAGGTATTTGATTACTTTTGAGTTTTCTATGAATGGACAAACGGAATTGCAAGTTGTTTGGTATTTGTCTTGACATGTATGTATTTGAATTGTTAATTCTGTCTCACTAAGAAATGAGCGTTCATTATTTGCAAATTTTAAAAATTTTGTTTTTGAAATATTTAGAGTCAGTAAGTTGTGTTTTAGCCAGGCAGCTGTCTCTTGGAGTCCAGTCTCTGCATTTATTTTGGCCTCATTCCAAGTCTTACCATAGAAGATAAGTGCTGTATCATCGGCAAATGTGGATATTTTACAGTTACTAAGTTTTAAGTCGCATAGATTATTAATATATATCAGAAACAAAGTAGGTCCAAGGACACTGCCCTGTGGAACACCATAAGTGATCAGAGCATCATCACTTGTAAAACCACCTAGCGTGACTCTCTGTTTTCTATCACTAAGGTAACTTCTGAATAACTGAAGTGGAATACCCCTGACTCCTGTGTTCTCCATTTTTTCAAGGAGAATTGGGATGGAGACCGTGTCGAAAGCCTTTGCTAAGTCAAGGAATACTCCAATACATTTATCTTTGTTGTCTATGTGTTTGGCCACAAATTCAACCAGGTCTGAGACTGCTTGCGCAGTCGATCTGCCGGCTCTGAAGCCGTATTGGTTGTTTGAAATGATATTGTTTTTATTTAGATAGGATATTAATCTTTTGTTCATAATCCTTTCCAAGACCTTCGAAAGAGCAGGCAAGATCGATATAGGACGATAATTGGCAATAGAGGTTTTATCACCAGATTTATAAATAGGGTGTATTATTGAGGTTTTAAAGGCTTGAGGGAAAGTACCCGTTTCTATGCATAGGTTAATTATGCGGGTGAAGGGTGGTACAATCTCATTGCTGATTAATTTTAATACTTTAGTGGGAATACCATCCCACCCTGCAGTGCTATCCGTTTTAGAGCTCATCAATAAACCCCTAACCTCTTCCTCAGTGGTCTCCAAAAAAATCATTGAGTTCAGAGGAATATTAACAAGATTATGAACGGGTGATTTTAACTTTGAGCCATTTCTCATTGTTATTTTGTCTGCCAGTTCTTTTGCTATATTAGTAAAATATTGGTTAACCTCTTTTAACGATATTTCAGGAGTGTTAGCAATTTTAAGAAGGTCAGTAGATGATTTCTTTGTGTTTTTTCTGTCTGTAATCATATCCACTATTTTCCATTTTAATTTTGGATTTTTTGCATACTTGTTTAGTTCGTTTCTTTCATAGTTTTGTTTAAGTAGTTTAAGTAAATTGTTGCAGTAATTTTTATATCTGTTGTATGTGACGTTTAGGATAATATTATTTGGTTCTTTTTTGCACTTCAAGTGCATTCGGTCACGATTTCTTATGCATCGGAGTAAACCCGGAGTAATCCATGGTTTAATGCAGCGATATCTTCTAGAAGATATAACTTTAGTTGTGTTGTTAAGTATAGATGTATTGATCAAGTTTATCAAGTTGTCCATGCTTGAATTTGGATCATGTGAGAGTAAAGCATCACAATCAGTATTTTTCATCTCGGTACAAAAAGCTTCATGATTAAGTTTGCGGACTATGTTTGCCGAAATAGAATCTATTACACAATTTAAATCTATACGTGTGAGTACCGGTGAATGATCAGTGAGTGGAACTTCTAGGACAAAGGTAGTGGACAAGTGTTTGGATTTTATCATTACATGGTCTATGCAATTATTAGCTCTTGTGGGATATAAATGACCAGGTAAAAGACCATGACTTACCATTAGATTTATGTAGTCATTCGCATTTTGGTCAGTACTTTCAAATTTAATGTCAATATTTATGTCCCCCATTACGACTATATTACTATATTGACGAAAATCAGAAAGCAACCTATCTAGTGAATTCAAGAAGGAGTTGGTTATTCTAATAGATGGTGATCTATATATGCCCATAACTAAAGTGTCGCCGTTAATGTCAACAGTTAAACAGGTTGCGTCTGCCAGAAATGGTTCATTTACATTACAGCTCAGTCCACTTTTGATGTATACAACAACTCCATCATTTTTATTTTTGTTTGATTTAGAGTAGTACGTATCATAATTTTTTATGGTTGGAAAAGTGTAGGTTTTAATATTCCAGGTTTCCGTTAGTATATATATTTCACATGGTATATTTATCCTGTTTAGGAGGATTTCGAATTCAGAGAAATTTTTGGTGATACTTCTAATGTTTTGTGTCAATATGCTAAAATATGGATTACTTGATTTTTCTGCTTTGATAACATCAACAAGAAGTTTGTGATCGCCATAGAAAGATACTCCGGCCTTTATGGTATCTATACGATTAGACAGCATTTCATTATTTATATAATCGAATTTTGGTTATAAGAAATTCTATGTGTAAGTTATATGAGTCACCATCCTGCTTCCGCTCACCCAGACAAGAGAAGTAAATAGTTCGATATAGTTTGATGTTCACAAAGATTAAGCTATCATAAAAGGTTAACAGTACTATCAGGAATAAAAGGTAATAATAATTTTTTATACAAAAATAATAATACAGTAAGAGTAAAGAATAAAAATAACAATACAAGAGAGAAAAATAAGAGAGCATATGAAGGCAACACATGATATTATCACTTATAAGACCTAGTCATTCCCGAGTTTTCAGAAATTCCAATTGAATGTCATCTTTGATTTCAATATGGGGGGAGACTGATGTTTTACGGAGATATATTTTACCACCTCTTGTCCAGCAGTACTTGTAATCATAGTTTTTAGCAACATCCCTGGCCAGAAAGAAGAGCCTACGTGCTCTATTTGTTAATGCTTCGGAGACAAAAATTGGTGTTTGTTGTCCCTTAAAGCCAATATTTTCTGCATTTAATTGCTTGTTAGGATGCTGCTTATTGTATGATTTAGACTCCTGCACAATTTTATCCTTATCCAAAACAGATGTGAGTTCTGCGACAATCGTGGATTTACCAGATTTTCCGTTTAATCGGAATATATCTTTAATGGCTGGTTTCTGAATACTGATATTGAGTGTCTTACATGCATTATCAATAATACTGCACAAGTCAGCCTTTGATTCCGGTTTTTCTGGCAGTGGTACATTCCTAATTTCAATAGTAGATGATTTTATTGTCCTTTGAATGTCTTCCATTTTCGAATCTAGGGAAGCAATCTGAGCCAAGTGGAGTTTTCGCTCAGATTCCAATCGATCAACTTTTCTCCCCATGTCTTCGTATTTGTTGCTTAAAAATTCCAATGCCTTTTCTATTTCTTCATTTGATTTCTTGATTTGGGTATTTTGTTGTTTTATTTCAGCTACTTCCATGACCAGCTTGTTGAGAATGGCATTTTGTGATTGATTCCAGTCCTCTAACATGGATTTGATTTCATCTTTAAAAGCTGAAAATTTATCCTCATTTGGGTCACGTCTCTTGATACGCTGAGTTACAAAACACGGTGATGGCTCATTAGGCTGATGATAAGCCACATCTGAGTCCGAAAAGGAATGCTGATTACTAATTTTTGGAGGGGTTCTTGAAAGCTTGGACATTATTAGTATAGATTTTTTAAAACAGTGGTCGAGTTAGAGGTTGCTAGTTTATGTGGTCACGACTCACTCGTTCACAGTAGGTATAAAAATTATCCAGTATTAGTTGGTCTCCTCTTGAATACACTTTACACAAACACATGTATCATTTAGTGATGGTTTCAAAACAGAACATCTATGCACGTCCATTCAGAACAACGAACCAAGTGGAACATCAATGTTTATATGTAAAGTATTTTGGAGTTTTTGTAAACTAGAGTGACCTATTCAACCTCAAAGTTGCATTAAAACTTGTGTTAAAATATGGATTTTTCAAGGATCATATCTTTTAAATTAATATTTTTTTTTAAAGATTGTATGCATTCGAACCTAGTTAATGACAAGATAAATCGATATCATGCTTACTTTTGTATATTAAACATAAAACAGCGGAGTAATTTGGGGGTCTACGTTTGTATGGAGGAAAACTGACTTGTATTATTACCCTAAGGCACTTTACTTTCATGTCGCATGACCATGTGACATTGGGACGCCCTGTATATATCAATCAAAATCAAAATCAAAATATTTATTTATCAATTAGGTTTCTACAAGAAACTCTTTTGAACGTCATTATAAATTTAAATTTACCAGGGTTTCGGAAAAAAAACCAAGATGACGATCCTGAGAAGAAACCCCGAAAGAAACTCAGGATACAATAGTATCCTTTTTGTCATCATTAAAGTGTAAAATAGTACAATACACTTACTTAATATTAACAAACTTAAAGTATATATATACAATTACAGTTTTACAATACAAAACATAGTACGAACTCCGAATAGCTTAAATCCAGGCTTCTTTGTCGCTTAAATAATCAGTGATTTTATAATATATTAGGTATATTTTATAATATATATAGGTAGAGATATTTTGATAATTCTATATTAATATTGTTTCAGACAAACAACTCAAGTACTTACCCCCCCCCCCCCCCCCCCCCCCCTCTTCCACCTCCCCCTACTTCAATGTGATTGCTATTTTTAGTTGGTATTCTATAAAACATTAATTTATTCAATAAATATTCATATTTTGTTTCCTGTTTATCATAATCATAATAATTCTACTAATATTATAGGTATATGCAAAAGTTTTTATGTTTGGATGTTTGTGACTGAAGAGATTTTGATGAAAATTGGAACACCAAATAGCTCATTATTAACATATAGGATACTTTTTATCATAGAAAAATTTTGGGTTCAAGAAGGATGGTCTTAAAATATAAAAAAAATAATTAAAAAAAATAGTACCTGTTGCACACGACTTCGTGTGCGTAAATAAAATACTAGCTGGTGCCCGCGACGTCGTCCGCGTTCTGGATGAAAGGCACCCTATGTCCTTTCTGGTGTCCCAGACAACATGTATGCAAAACGAAAGCGTAACAAACATCCATACATCCATACAAACTTTCGCATTTAGTGGGGATATTTTCTCAGGTGTAATTATGTATATATTTTTTCAACGCGAACGAAGTCGTGGGCATCAGCTAGTCTATACTAATATTATAAAGAGGAAAGATTTGATTATTTGTTTGTTTGTATAGAATAGGCTCCGAAACTAGTGGTCCGATTTGAAAAATTCTTTTACCATTAGAAGCCGACATTATCCGTGATGAACATAGGCTACCTTTTATCGCGGGAAAATGCTTCATTCCTACGGGAAATCTAAAATAAAAGCAAATACTAGCGGCTTGGCTTGGGAGATAGCGCCATCTATCCAAAATACGGTAGATGGCGTTTTATACTTTTCTACGCGGACGAAGTCGCGAGTACGAGCTAGTTATGTATATATTTTTTCAACTCGAACGAAGTCGTGGCATCGACTTGAGTTTTTTGATGAATATTCTGTGTACTACACAAGGAAAACATGATTTATTTCAATACGCAAATAGAGGGGCATCCTGCGGTTAGAGTATATATCATACATACGTATTAATTAACATGGAGTCAATTAGTTGCTTAACCACTATGTATATTAAGTAACTATTTACTCTATGGTATTTAAAAAAAAACTTCAAACCGTTTTCTCATGGATGCCATTGTCAGAACTGGTTACACGGTAACGGTTACACAGTAACATGTCGCGAGTTCAATGGTTTTTACCATATTTACTCTTAAATATTTAAAAAAAGAAATCTCTTTAAAAAAAATAAAATAAAAAACCGACTTTAAACCGTTTTATTTACCATATTTACTCTATGGTATTTAAAAAAAGAGATCTCTTTAAAAAAAAAAGACACACGTGTGTTACACGGTTACACGGTACGGTTACACAGTAACATGTCGCGAGTTCAATGGTTTTTCTTTTTTTAAATACTTAAGAGTAAATATGGTAATATTTACTCTTAAGTATTTAAAAAAAGAAATCTCTTTAAAAAAAAATAAAAAACCGACTTCAAACCGTTTTCTCATGGATGCCATTGTCAGAACTGGTTACACGGTTACACGGTAACTGTAACATTTACCGTTACACTGCCACTTCAACTTACTGATCCGACGGCTTATGTCGGTAACCTCATTTCTGATTCGATCTCGCAGTGTAACCCCGAGCATAGCCCTTTCCATAGCTTGTTGAGCGACATTTAGTTTCCTTACGAGGCCCATAGTTAAAGACCACGCTTCAGCGCCATATATTATCATCACTGGCAACACACATGTTTCCGAGCTCATATAACCCTAATCTTTTCAAAGTTCGAGTGAATAGGCATCTTCTGGGTGAGCTCGCTCCATCTTAGGCCTCTCCCTTGCTACCCAGCTGGTTGTTGGCCAAGAGCAAACCCATCTCTAATAAAAAAATTAAAAAAAAATTGGTCTAACACTTTTGTCTTGAGACACTGAGGAATTTTGGACGAGAAGATGTCTCGGAGCTTCCTGAAAGCTGCCCATGCGAGTTGGATTCGACGATTGATCTCCCATCTCGAAGTTGGCTCTACCTAATTGGACTATTTGTCCCAGGTATATGTTTGGTATTCGTCAACAAGTTCGAGAGTTGAATTCCCAACTGTTACTGGGGTAGCTGTTACTAGAATAATTCTAAAATGTGCAGAATTTGTCACATTTTCGCTGGTTGAATTCTCTTAATTACTGACTAAAATGGAATAATGCTTTTCGATGAAAACATCCCAGTTATAGTGTACATTAAAAATTGGGATGTCAATAGTTACCATCTATAAAGGATTTACTAAAATATTGGAATTGCTGGAGTATGTTTCGCTAGTTGAATAAGTGCGCGAATGTGTTGCTTCGCATTCTGTCTTAGGTTAATGCATTGCAGTAATCATTGAGACATATATTAATTATAGTAATTATTGAGCATTATTGAGGCAACAATTTCTCCCAAATACCTATTACTGAGTTCCTACGCTCGTCCAGCGCCACCTTAATTGATTTCCCTTCGAGGATCTTTTAAAGCGACATCTGTCTTTTTTTACAGGCTTTTCGCCAAAAGGCGAAGTTTCCTCCTTGAACAAACAACGATGCAGGTATCTAAGTATTACTTTTTAAATTTCCCTTTGCATTGCAACAATAATATTCAATAAATATACCGTATGTTTTGGAACAATTATGAATTATCGTCCGGGAGATAGTGACACAATTGGGTGCTATATTTGCGCAAGCCTGGATTTTTTTTTATTTGTCGTGATAATATAGCCTATCAAAAAAGCCATCGATATAATGGAATGTATCATGGATTTTCGTGCATGACTATTTTGCTCCTGTCGACGCCATGTCCTGTCAAATGGCTGGCAGCATAATTTTTTTCACATTCTTGATTATTAAACTAATGATTTTAAAAAAATTCAGCTTTGCGCATATAAGTCAATTTTATTTTATTTTTTAACATTATTATGTCTATGGCAGGAGCTTATTATTCGAGGTTAGAGGTGGCAGGAAGTGTTTTTTTTTCTATAATGGACTGCCAATAAACAATATTTAAAGTTTCAGCTTTGCGCACTTTTGACATTCACTCATTTTTACTAATAAAGGTTGTCCCGAGGAGTCGATTTTATGTTTCACAAGAGCTAATATGACACAAAAACCATATAATAAATGTTGCGCAAATGTGTCAAAAATCAGTGTCGCTATCTCCCGTACTATTAATTTTGTTTTAATTGAGACCATGGACTTATATTTTTTACCTATTATTTTTATAGACAACTCGCTCGCTAGTATAGTGTACAGTCCGTTACATAGAGATATTAAACGAATTTCTAACATAGAAATGATTAATTCACAGAATAAACGAATTCCAATGCACGGATGGATCCTGCATCGATACTCAATACAAATGCAACGGTTTCGCTGACTGTGCAGACGGTGGAGACGAGAAGTACTGTCACCAACAATTGTAAGTACTCAGCTCTGTTATTCGGCCCTTATTTATCACTAGCTAGTGCCCGCGACTTCGTCCGCGTTGAAAAATAAAAAAGTAGTCTATCCTGTGTCCTGTACGTTTAAATGTTTATCTACCAAGTTTCATTAATATCAGTTAATTCGTTTAAGAATTATGGAGGAACATACATACATACAGAAAAAAATTCTAGAAATGGTCAATTTAGTTTCAGTATCATGTATAGAGTATCATGTATGTATGTATGTATGTATGTATACACGATATTTCTGAAAACATAGTAAATTACTACAGAGTAATTTACTATGTTTTCAGAATATTCATAGGAATGACCGACCCCTACAGATTTATTATTAGCATTGACTAGCTAGTGCCCGCGACTTCGTCCGTGTTGAAAAATAAAAAAGTAGCCTATACGTCTATACGCATAGCTGGGCACCGTTAATCAAATAGTTTAACTTCGTTAACCGCTAATCCGTTACTAAAACATTTAAGTTCGTTAAACTTTAAAGTGTTACATTTCGGAAAATTTAACGGAAGTTAACATTAATCTACGTTAACGTTACTACGTTAACGTTAATGATCTACTTATAAAAACTATTGGTTTGGGTTCTGGAAGTTAACAGGTTATGAACAAAAAAAGAAGCGTGTATAATTTTATTAGTGTGTATAACAGTTGCCAAAGGGGGACGCTAGATGTCGCCAGCGGTGTGTTGCCGTACGTCAGACAGATGGCTTTTTACAAAATATTGTCTAAAGTTTTGGCAAATAGTAGGTACTGGATTAACGATTACGGACTTGAGAAATGTTAACGGTAGTTAACGAGTCCGTTAACATTTTTTAAAGTTAACTTAAAAGTTAATCCATTAGTCGAAATGTTAACTTCGTTAATTAACGATTAACGGATTAACGATCTTGTGCCCAGCTATGTCTATACGTCTAAATTTTTATATACCAAGTTTCGTGAAAATCAGTTAATTTCGTTTAAGAATTTAGGAGGCACATACTTACATACATACAATACCTACACTTACATATTTATTTTATTATTAGTATTGATTGATTGATGATGATATATCTAATAGGAAAAAATAGACAAAATATAATTAATTTTTTTATCGATTTAGCTCTCCTCAAAAAAGTGTAATATTTATTTGTGGCTCTTTAGTTTTTAAGCAGCTAAGTATATGTTTTTGTTGCAGAAAGAATGAGCCGCTTCAGAGATCAAAGCGAGCCACGGAAGCAAGAAGTGGTGGTGAGTTCTTTGTAGCGAATAAAGACTTCTCGGCATATGTTCTGCGCAACTCTATTTTTAGGTGTTTGAGGGGGCAGAGGAGCGTGAGCGTCTGAGTCTACCAATAACGTGTGCCGACGCGTTATTGGTAGACTCAGCCGCTCTTCCCCTCGCGCACTGTGTTCGCGCGTCTCGAGTCTCTCGGGTACTGTTGCGTACAGATTGTTTTATCGTATTAGTATAGTTCCTGTAACGAATAAAGACTTCTCGACAAATGTGCGCAGAATTCTATTTTTAGGTGTTTGAGGAGGCAGAGGAGCGTGAGCGGCTGAGTCTACCAATAGCGTGTGTCGGCACGTTATTGGTAGACTCAGACGCTCTTCCACTCGCGCACTGCGGGAAGCTAAAATACTGCGCACATTTGCCGAGAACTCTTTATTCACTGCACGACCTGTACTACGTTTCACAGTTATTTGGCCAGACAGTATTGCGGTAGTAATAACCTCCTGCCAAAGCCAGGCCCATTTATAAGGAAAAATAAGTGGGTTTTTTTTCCACCTATCCCCACTGTTCGAAAATTCAAAAATTATTATTCATAAATAGAATTTGTGTCTTTTTTTTTTTCAGATTGTGGAAGAATACCCGAACCAATGATACATGCTTTATTCGGCGTAGCGTGGCATGCGACCATTTATTCAAAGGAAAGTGCCCCTTACAGGCAAATTTGCGTTGGATCCATTATAAGCAAAACAGTTATTATATCAGGCAAGTATATTGTATAGAATAGGCTCCGAAACTAGTGGACTGATTTGAAAAATTCTTTTACCATTAGAAGCCGACATTATCCGTGATGAACATAGGTTACTTTTTACTGCGGGAAAATGCTTCATTCCTACGGGAAAACGGATAATAGGACAACGGGTACTAAGAATTATGCTTCCGTACTTATAATCGGTCCACTAGTTTCGGAGCCTATTCAATACAAACAAACAAACAATCAAATCTTTCCTCTTTATAATATTAGTATACAGATACAATTTGCGGGTAAAAATTGCATCTATGTGAACCCGGAGGTGGACCGCTTGTTGCTCTATAATTTCCATTTTAAAATATCTTATTTTGCTTTTGCAGCCGCCCACTGTTTCTGGGACGACGTGAACAAAAAATTGAAGTCGCCATCCCTGTATGCAGTAGCCACTGGCAAAAGACGAAGGGTTTGGTTTGATAGGTCAGACGAAGAGCAACAAGCACAAAGGTTCAACGTGAGTGGCAAGAAATCTTTTCTTTCTTTTGTTTCTTCAAACTCTTTGATGGGATTGTTAGCGTCTGCTATTTAAGTCGGCTGAAGATAATTAATTAGGGCAGAAAGTATAATATAAAGTACTCTGTCACTTTACAATATAAACTACTCTGTGGCATGATTTTATATATGTTACGGCTAAAGATAGGTGTGAACATAAAACTTAAGTTTAGCCGGCTAATCTTAAGTTTATCTTCGAGAACCGACTAATGTTTGTTTCTTCTATCATTAGCTGGCTAAACTTAAGTTTGTGGTTCGCTTGGCTTCGTGCGTGATTCCATTAATTAAATACAAGGATTCAGATGGATAGAATTATATTTACAAAGGAAAATTTTATGACAAGATGAAGACAGACAAAACATGACAATATACATTTGACATAGAAAAATACATCAAAATATAAACGAAAAAGTATTATACAATAAATATTTACAATGAAGGTTATATAACAAAATCCCTACATCAGCCCCCCCGGAGACCTCTAGGTCGATAAACGTTTGGGAAACCAAACACGACGACCCGATCTTGTTCTGCGTTCCGGAGCGGACTGTTGAGGTGAAACAACAGCACGTTCGTTAGGAGTTGTAGGTGCCAGACTAGGCTCCTCTAGTATATATGCTGGTTTCAAACGATCAATGGAAACATTATTTGATTTCCCTTTGATATCGAGCTTAAAAAACTTCTCTGCGCCGTTTATTATACGATAGGGTCCTAAATATGTCGGCTGCAACGGTTTTCGAACAGTATCATCTCTTACGAAAACGTGAGAAGCTGTTTTCAAATCTTTATGAACGAAAACTTTTGACGTTCCGTGACGAACCATTAGCGCAGGTTGCAGTCTTCTCATTTGTAATTGCAGTCGGGACAAGAAATCTGTATAATCGGTTGCATTTTTATTTGAGCTTTCAAAGAAATCTCCAGGTAAACGTAATTGTTCACCATACACCAGATCTGCGGTGGAAGCTGAAATGTCCTCTTTATAGGCTGTTCTTATACCTAAAAGTACAAAAGGCAAGGCTTCCAACCAATCTTCACTTTCATGACACTTGATAGCTGCTTTCATTTGCCTGTGGAATCGTTCCACTAAACCATTGGCTGCAGGATGATAAGCTGTTGTCATGAAATGTTCAGCTCCAATCATTTTCGCTAAACGTTGAAATGTGTCAGAAATAAATTGACGTCCTCTGTCCGTCGTTATACGTTTAGGACAACCAAATCTGGAAATCCATCCGAAAACAAATGCTTGAGTGATGGTCTCCGCTTTGATATCGGCGATTGGCATCACTTCAGGCCATCTCGTAAACCGATCCACTGCAGTCAAACAATATTGATAACCACGACACTGCGGCAGGGGACCAACTATATCTATATGTACATGAGCGAAACGTTCGGATGGTGGAATAAATGTTTTTATCGGCGAATGTACATGCCTAGAAACTTTACTACGTTGGCACTGCAGACACGCTCTTGACCATTCACGACCGTCTTTATTTATTCCAGGCCAGACATAACGTTGAGTAAGTAGCTTCACTGTTGTCTTACCGCCAGGATGACTCAGTCTATGAAGCGAGTCAAAAGCTTCACGACGAAACTCAGGCGTAAGATACGGACGAGCAGTTGAGCCGGACATGTCGCAGAATACTGCTGCTTCTTTGGGTAGACCAGGAATCACAACCTTTTTAAGTTGCAGTGACGACCCTGTCTTCAGCAATTGCTGTAGGTCAGGATCGGTATCCTGTGAATTAGCTAATGCGGCGAAATCTATAATACAAATTGCATCAACTGGTCTAGATAACGCATCAGCAACAACATTTTCTTCCCCGGATATGTGTCTTATGTCTGTTGAAAATTGACCTATAAAATCTAGATACCGGAACTGACGAGGAGAGCATTTGTCTAATGGCTTTTGAAATGCAAAAATAATTGGCTTATGATCTGTATGAATTTCGAAAGGTCTAAGTTCTAACATGTGACGAAAATATTTAGTACCTTCGTATATTGCCAACAACTCTCTATCATAAGGGCTGTATTTACACTGAGTTGCTGTTAGCTTTCTTGAAAAGAAACCTAACGGTTCCCATACATCATCAACACGCTGTTGTATAACTGCACCAATTGCTAAGTCTGACGCATCTGTAACTAGCGCGACTTTCGAGTCAGGATGAGGATGGGCAAGAAGTGTGGCTTCTGCTAGACTTGTTTTACAGATCAAAAATGCTCTATCTA
Organism: Synanthedon vespiformis; assembly: GCA_918317495.1. Classification (NCBI taxonomy): domain Eukaryota; kingdom Metazoa; phylum Arthropoda; class Insecta; order Lepidoptera; family Sesiidae; genus Synanthedon; species Synanthedon vespiformis. Next base: position 3,494,149 of record OU906974.1, read on the forward strand.
AATCTTCATTCCAAACTATTTTCGTCGAGTTTTTTAAATTTCCACCTGATAACAAAGCATTCAGTGGTGCTTGCTTAAGTGCTGCTTGTGGTAGAAAACGTCGATAAAAGTTAATCATGCCCAAAAAACGACGAAGTTCTTTAATTGTATTGGGGCGTGCAAAATTCTGTATGGCAGTTACCTTCTCTGATAAAGGCTTTGTGCCATTGCTAGAGATCTTGTGTCCAAGAAAAGCTACCTCTGTCTTTCCAAAATTACATTTTGCTGTGTTGATCAAAACACCATGTTGCCGTAGTCGCTCAAAAACTTGTCTTAGATGACTTTCGTGTTCGGTCACGTTCGCTGACGCTATCAAAATGTCATCTAGATATGGAAAACAGAATTCTAGTTCACAAAGAATTTCATCAATAAAACGTTGAAATGTCTGTGCAGCATTTTTAAAACCAAAACCCATAAAGTTAAATTCAAAAAGACCAAAAGGCGTGGTTATTGCTGTTTTCGGAATATCATCCGCAAACATTGGAATTTGGTTATAAGCGCGTACTAAATCCAGAGTGCTAAATACTGTACAACCATAGATATTGTAGGAGAAATCTGCTAAGTGTCTGACTGGATATCGGTCTGGTATAGTACGAGCATTAAGAGCACGGTAATCACCACACGGCCTCCAAGTGTTGTTCTTTTTGGGTACCAAATGCAAAGGTGAGGACCATGAGCTGTCAGATCGACGCGCGATACCTGTATGTACAAGTTGTTCAAACTCACGCTTAGCAATTTTGAGTCGTTCTGCATCTAATCTCCTTGGGCGGCAGTACACCGGCGGACCAGGAGTAGTACGAATGTAGTGAACCGTATTATGCTTCACCTTTGGTGGAGAAGTATCACCGGCTGGGCGGGTAATCTCTGGGTACTCTTGTAGAATGCGATGAAAAGTAGATGTACCTGTAACTGTTTTAACATGGCACACAGAACAAGATTTAGCGGAAATACCGCTAATAGAAAGCGTTGTAATATTGTCAACCAAACGTTTATGCCTAATGTCTACTAATAACCCATAAAATTTTAAAAAATCTGCACCTAGGATAGGTTTTGTTACATCTGCTATAACAAATCGCCATGACAAATCACGACGTAAACCTAGATCGAGCTTTAAAGTAATTGTACCATAAGTAAAAATTGTCGAACCATTTGCGGCGCATAATACATATTTGTCCTTTTTAGGACGTGAACTACGTATAAAATTAACAGGATAAACACATAAGTCTGAACCACTATCCACTAAAAACTTCACTTGCGTCTTTTTGTCGGTCACAAATAAACGGGCTGAAACACTTTGACAATCGCTGGCCGTCATCAACGACTGCCGTCGGCATTTCCCTCATTGTAACTGCACGGCGCGATGCACTTACTTGCGCGCGGGCCAAACTTGCTGTGATACCAGCACATACCACCACGTTGGCCTCGATTGCTGCTCCGAGAACGTGAATGTCGCCGGCCTGTGTAGCGCCCTCTGCTTGGAGCATGTGGCCGCGCTGTCATCTTTAATTCCGCAATCTCACGTCTAAGATCTTCGACACACCGTCTAAGACCTTCGACGTCGCTTGACGTCGACGGTGTGGAGACTTGGTGTATCTGCGGTTGCACTATATCTATCACTGTATCAGCGAGCTTAGCCAGGTCTTCTAAACAACTTTTAGACTGTGAGGCAATTACCAACTGGACGAGTGATGGCAAACGATTTGACCACAAAGATTTAATAAAGTCATCAGGAACGTCTGGTCCAGCAAGATTTATCAAATGGCGTAGGAATTGTGAGGGCTTGCGGTCGCCAATGTCTTCATTACTAAGTAGCTGCCGAACTCGCTGCTCATTGGACGACGATAAACGCGAAATAAGCTCACCTCTTACCTTATCGTATTTACCTGCCTCTGGTGGATTTTTAACAATATCTTTAATTTCCGCTATCACTCTGCAATCCAGATTTCCAATGACATAATTGTATTTTTTCGAATCCGTAGTAATGCCAGCTAAGGCAAATTGGCCTTCTAACTGGGCGAACCACAATGCTGGATCCTCCGGCCAAAAAGGTGGGACCTTAACACTCACTGCATTTACTTTTTGGCCGCTTTGTTGTTCCATCATTAATCATTAATCCAAAATGGAAATCACGTCTGAAAATCACGTCTTTGTCACCAATTTGTGGTTCGCTTGGCTTCGTGCGTGATTCCATTAATTAAATACAAGGATTGAGATGGATAGAATTATATTTACAAAGGAAAATTTTATGACAAGATGAAGAATTGACAAAACATGACAATATACATTTGACATAGAAAAATACATCAAAATATAAACGAAAAAGTATTATACAATAAATATTTACAATGAAGGTTATATAACAAAATCCCTACAAGTTTAACCGCAGGCCCTTGGCTAAAAATGTAGAAGCAAATGAAAAAGGAAATGGTATAATAATGTTTACTATTTCGACACGAAGAGCGGCTGAGTCTACCAATAACGTGTCGCGAAGTGCGGGAGGGGAAGAGCGTCTGAGTCTACCAATAACGTGTCGCGAAGTGCGGGAGGGGAAGAGCGTCTGAGTCTACCAATAACGTGTCGGCACGCGTTATTGGTAGACTCAGCCGCTCACGCTCCTCTGTCCCCTCAAACACCTAAAAACAGAGTTCTTGGCGCACATTTGCCGAGAAGTCTTTATTCGCTGCACGAACTATAAAAATCGAAACAAATTGCATAACAGAGTTCAGCTTGCACAAATCACATTTACAAGCTACCACAGCATGCATATTCAAAAACTAATGTTAAAAAACTCTGTTCAAAATAATTCATATTCAAAAATTAATGTTTTTTTTTTACACAGGTCACTGAAATCAGAGTTCCACCACAGTTTAGTGGCAGCGATGGATTCTATGAATCCGACATAGCTCTTCTTAAACTGGACAAGGAAATCAAGTTCACAATGTTCACAACACCGGTATGCATTGACCTGATATCACCAGAAACAGATAGAACATCCAAAGGATTGGTAAGCACACAGTCATAGTTGACTCTTAAATTCTAGTATAGTCTCTTTAAATATTAAAATTTTCGCAAAATACTTAAAAAATCGAAAGGGGGAGAGTTGTGGGTTTTGATCAACAGATAACCCACATAAGTTTCAAAACTTTATTTATTTATTGCTTGTCTAAAAACACAGAATGATCCTACTAGTACTAGTACCACCTAGTAGGTGTGACTAGTGTGGGCAGTGTGGTTCAAGAAACACTGGTCTATACTTACAATTTTATTCTATAAGTATGAATCCATACTATCCTTACTTTACTAATCCTTACTAATATAATATTATATATTACTAGCTGGTGCTCGCGTCTTCGTCCGCGTAGAAAAGTGTAAAACGCCGTCTACCGTATTTTGGATAGATGGCGCTCCCGGGCCAAGCCGCTAGTATTTACTTTTATTTTAGATTTCCTGTAGAAATGAAGCATTTTCCTGCGATAAAAAGTAGCCTATGTTCATCACGGATAATGTCGGCTTCTAATGGTAAAAGAATTTTTCAAATCGGTCCACTAGTTTCGGAGCCTATTCTATACAAACAAACAAACAAAAAAGCAAATATTTCCTCTTTATAATATTAGTATAATATTAGATATAAGGATTTATAATATTAGATATAAGGATTTATATTTCAGATCAGCGGATGGGGTGTGCGTCCGCAGAACAACACTCGCTCCGAGGAGCTCCAATACAACAGATTTTCATATATTAATACCACAGAATGCTTGAGTCACTCACCTAAGGGATTTGAGAAATACATCACACCAGATAAAGTTTGCGCAGGAGATGATAATGGTGAGATCTAGACTAATGTTATTTATTTAAAGGCCTAGTGATAGACAGGGCATAGAGGAAAATTCAATTTCAATTTCAGGAATTCGAGGAAAACTCTTAACTCTTAAGGTCTTAGAAAGAGGTATAAAAAATTTCAGATTTGGTCTTATGATGATTTTTTAAGAATTTTTTTTTTTAAGTTCGCTCGCTCGGCGTTAGATGGCGTTAGCTGTAGCAAGCGTCCCTTTAAAAAAACTACCCAAAACGAATTTTCTAGAAGATAAGATCCTGACAGATCAATTTCTAGACCTAAAAACCCCTAACCCTAGATTTTCGTCAAAATCGTTAGAGCCGTTTGCGAGATCGACGTGGCATACAAGAATTCCTCGTTTAGTATTATAATATCGATACTAATATTTAAAAGAGGAAAGATTTGATTGTTTGTTTGTTTGTTTGTTTGTTTGTATAGAATAGGCTTTGAAATTACTGGACCGATTTGAAAAATTCTTTTACCATTAGAAGCCGACATTATCCGTGATGAACATAGGCTACTTTTTACCGCGGGAAAATGCTTCGTTACTACGAGAAAACGGAAAATAGGAAAACGGGTAGTAAGAATTATCCTTCCGTACTTTTCACATATAACTTCTAAACGGCTGAACCGATTGAGTTGAAATTTTGTATGTGTATTTCCATGGTTTCACAGACACGAATGTATTATATTTTATAAAGTTACGCGGACGAGGTCGCGTGCAACAGCTAGTTAAAAGAGCTTATCATTTTAATTACAGGCACAAACATTTGCACCGGCGACAGTGGAGCCGGAATGGCCTATATCGATTCCTTCAGATACAATTATCGCTATTACCTTCGGAGCATTCTAACTACAGCACCACCCTTAAGCGATACGTGTGGAACTACTCCATTTATTGGACTTACCAAAATCTCGTCTCACAGAAAATTTATAGCTGATAATGTTATATTGGATTATGAATTGGGAGACGATGCGGGTAATTTTTTATCACTTTTAATGAATGAACTTGAATATTTTTTTTTAAATGTGAAGTTAAGAAAGCAGGCTGACCGTCTACTTGATAGTAGTTTTACGCAGTGATATGTTAAGTAATAGATTGAAGACTCTCTACGATGTCTTGCTAAATTCATGTTCCAACGCGGAAGGTGCGCGGGGGGCGCGGGGACGGCGCGGCAGTAGTGGCAAGTGTCAATACGTCAAGTCGTAGACAACCCTAATATTAATATGGCCACTTGACCTGACTGCTTTGGACTTGACGGACCAGTTTTGGAATACTAACAAGAGAAAATTATAGACTTGACTGACTAGACTTGAGTCTGCTACTTTTGATTTTGATTTCAAGCTATTACAAAGTTCTATTTTAACTTGACACTGGCAGATAATGGCCATTTTAAAATGAGCCGCATTGCCATTTAACCTAAAAAGAAGAAGAAGTAATATGGCCGACCCGATAAGCACGTCGGTTTAAACAAATTAAATATTAACCTATTACACGTTTCAATATTAATAAAAATTACCTATGGAACGTCATACCAGTAGTTTTACCAATATTTTTTGTTATATTCTTGCAATATCTCATCACACAAGACGGCATTTTTACTGGTTTTGAAAATAATAACGCGCCTAATCTCTACGAGCGTGTATGACAGACTGTCAACGGTAGGACGTTGGAACTCCAATCACTTGGAACACTCATCGCGTCTTGAGTCTTCCATCTAGTACTAACACGTCACTGGTTTTACGTCGTTTATATTATAAACAAGCAAGCATCAGGAAGAAATGCAACTGCGTTGCCGATTTTGATAAGATAAAGAAGAGGGAATTAATAGTAGACAAGAATTAATAGAAATATCATGATGGATACTTGATGCTACTCTACTACGTCATTAGTAATTCATATTAAGAAAATATCCTAACTTATCCTTGGGGACAGTTTAGTTAAAAATCTAAAATTTCAACTAAAGATGTTCAACTAAGATAAGTATTTTTAAACCTAAAGAAATATGTATTTAAAATAGTGTCTTCGCACTACTTTTTTATTATTATAATAATAATAAATAGATATATACATATACATATTTAGTCAAATTAAATTCATAAGTTTCAATTGAAGTTAAGTATTCGGTTAAAGGCAATGCCTTTGATTTGGGTCATCTAAAATTTTAAATGAATCCGAGTTCATTATATTCATATATTACAATTTACATATCTATCTAAGATTTAAAATAATCTAAGTGACCTATATAAATACAAATTCTGTAGAAAGGAAATAAATTACGTGTACATTTGGGCTTGTAAAGGAAATTTACTGAAGGTGTTCCCCAAGGGACTATTTTAGGTACCTTTAATTGAAAGGAATTTTATGAATGAATTCAGGATCAGTTCAGGATATTCATATATTACAATTTACATATTTACTTATCTGAGATTTAAAATAATCTAAGTGTCCTATATAAATACAAATTCTATAGAAAGGAAATAAATTACGTGTACATTTGGGCTTGTAAAGGAAATTTACTGAAGGTGTTCCCCGAGGGACTATTTTAGGTACATTTAATTGAAAGGAATTTTATAAATGAATCCGAGTTCAGGATATTCACATATTACAATTTACATATCTATCTAAGATTTAAAATAATCTAAGTGACCTATATAAATACAAATTCTGTAGAAAGGAAATAAATTACGTGTACATTTGGGCTTGTAAAGGAAATTTACTGAAGGTGTTCCCCAAGGGACTATTTTAGGTACCTTTAATTGAAAGGAATTTTATGAATGAATTCAGGATCAGTTCAGGATATTCATATATTACAATTTACATATTTACTTATCTGAGATTTAAAATAATCTAAGTGTCCTATATAAATACAAATTCTATAGAAAGGAAATAAATTACGTGTACATTTGGGCTTGTAAAGGAAATTTACTGAAGGTGTTCCCCAAGGGACTATTTTAGGTACCTTTAATTGAAAGGAATTTTATGAATGAATTCAGGATCAGTTCAGGATATTCATATATTACAATTTACATATTTACTTATCTGAGATTTAAAATAATCTAAGTGTCCTATATAAATACAAATTCTATAGAAAGGAAATAAATTACGTGTACATTTGGGCTTGTAAAGGAAATTTACTGAAGGTGTTCCCCAAGGGACTATTTTAGGTACCTTTAATTGAAAGGAATTTTATGAATGAATTCAGGATCAGTTCAGGATATTCATATATTACAATTTACATATTTACTTATCTGAGATTTAAAATAATCTAAGTGTCCTATATAAATACAAATTCTATAGAAAGGAAATAAATTACGTGTACATTTGGGCTTGTAAAGGAAATTTACTGAAGGTGTTCCCCGAGGGACTATTTTAGGTACATTTAATTGAAAGGAATTTTATAAATGAATCCGAGTTCAGGATATTCACATATTACAATTTACATATCTATCTAAGATTTAAAATAATCTAAGTGACCTATATAAATACAAATTCTGTAGAAAGGAAATAAATTACGTGTACATTTGGGCTTGTAAAGGAAATTTACTGAAGGTGTTCCCCAAGGGACTATTTTAGGTACCTTTAATTGAAAGGAATTTTATGAATGAATTCAGGATCAGTTCAGGATATTCATATATTACAATTTACATATTTACTTATCTGAGATTTAAAATAATCTAAGTGTCCTATATAAATACAAATTCTATAGAAAGGAAATAAATTACGTGTACATTTGGGCTTGTAAAGGAAATTTACTGAAGGTGTTCCCCAAGGGACTATTTTAGGTACCTTTAATTGAAAGGAATTTTATGAATGAATTCAGGATCAGTTCAGGATATTCATATATTACAATTTACATATTTACTTATCTGAGATTTAAAATAATCTAAGTGTCCTATATAAATACAAATTCTATAGAAAGGAAATAAATTACGTGTACATTTGGGCTTGTAAAGGAAATTTACTGAAGGTGTTCCCCAAGGGACTATTTTAGGTACCTTTAATTGAAAGGAATTTTATGAATGAATTATCACAGAATGTGGCATCGCTGGAAATACTGGAAAACAATACGAGATGCCTTGGTATGCTGCTATATACAAATTCATGGACAAGAAATTTGTAAGAATTTGCGCTGGATCGCTGATTAGCCACACTGTTGTTATATCAGGTGAGTAATTTTTTGCTGCCACAGCCAGTGGAAGTCTCGTCGAAATCGGAATTGTCGTCTGAACAGACAGACAAAAAAAATTAAATTTTGTTATAAACTGCTATGAGTACGTTTAGTGAAAAGCAATTATTTTGACATCACAGAAACTGCAGTTTTGTCTATAATATTTCAGCCGCTCATTGTTTTTGGAATTCAGTAAAAGAAAGATTGGAGGAAGCCGATAACTACAATGTGGTTCTTGGCAAGTATTTCGCATTAGATGAAATCAAATCAGATTCGGTTCAACAATCAAATGTAAGTTAAACTCCTATATTTGGTACATACTCATTATAATTTTTGTATACAAAGGTAATCAGTCAAGCTATCCGTCACCTATATAACACACTAGCTGTTGCACGCGACTTCGTCCGCGTAACTTTATAAAATATAATACATTCGTGTCTGTGAAACCATGAAATGGAAATACATACTACAAAATTTCAACCCAACCGGTCAAGTCGTTTAGTAGTTGACATACCGACAGCAGCATCACCTACCGGTTCCAATTGTATTTTTAAATCATCCAGGAAATCATCGACATAGCCATATAAAATTTCAACCCAATCGGTTTGGCCGTTTAGAAGTTATTTGAAAAAGATAAGTACGGAAGGATAAAATTCTTACTACCCGTTGTCCTATTACCCGTTTTCCCGTAGAAATGAAGCATTTTCCCGCGGTAAAAAGTATCCTATGTTCATCACAAATAATGTCGGCTTCTAATGGTAAAAGAATTTTTCAAATCGGTCCACTAGTTTCGGAGCCAATTCTATACAAACAAACAAACAAACAATCAAATCTTTCCTCTTTATGCGTATATTATTAGTGTAGAAGAAACGCCATAGGTGCTACTACATGCGTTGCCGAACATAGAACTCTGGCATCCCTTACTCATTCACCGAAAAATGTATTATATCAACTGTCTGGTATCCATAACACAAACATTACTTGCTTACTTTGGAACTAGGTGATGCTGTGTGGAATGTGTGGAGATATTTATTTATTATTCATTATTTATTTATGCAGATTTCAGAAATAAAAATTGGACCCAGATTCAACGGAGATGTAACCAACTACGCCGATGACATAGCGCTTTTATTCCTGATTGAACAAATTCAATACACGTCAAACGTGAGACCAGTATGTGTCAATTTCGATCAAGATTTTGACAGGCTGCAACTGAATTCTGTCAAATTTGCAAAGGTAAGAATTTACAGGACTTGACCTGACTGCTTTGGACTTGACGGACCTGTTTTGGAATACTAACAAGAGAAAATGGACTTGACTTGACTGCTTTGGACTTAACGGACCTGTTTTGGAAAACTAAGAATAATTATAGACTTGACTGACTTGACTTGACTGACTAGACTTGAGTCTGCTTTTTGATTTTGTTTTAAAAAAAAAGAGGCTATTACAAATTGCTATTTTAACTTGACACTGGCAGATAATGGCCATTTTAAAATGAGCCGCATTGCCATTTAAACCTAAGAAGAAGAAGAAGAATTTACACTTATCAAGGTGATAACGTCGCCTATAAAAATTCTTCCCTTCATCGTTCCAAGTATCATTACAATAAAGTTTCAAAATTGATATCGACATATTCTCAAACAATTTGAATTTGTAAAAAAGAAAATTGGCGAATTACTTTTTTTATTAATTGATTGGTCTCGCTACGCTCGACTAGATACGGCCCTACCTAAAAGCAATAGCTTCGAAAATGCGGCAACTTTTTATTGTAGTGTGTGTAAAACATCGTCACTATTTATCACTTTTTACACAGAAATTCAGAGTTTCACTACAGAAATTGGCATTTTATCATGCCTAAAATTTAATAATACATTTGGAACATATCACAGACAGTTTGCAGTGTGACTAGTTCGGGTACGCCGAATTGGGCGTACTAAAAGTTGCCGCATTTTTCTAGTTTCGAGCGCAGCGAGACCAATCAAATATCTTCGATTCTATTCTTTTTCTTTTTTGTTTTATATTAATTTGTTTTTTTAAATTAATAGATAAATGTAATATATTTTTATGATTCTTTAGGCCTATTTGTATTTAATAGATAAATAATGGCTGTATGAAATCTTAAATAAATAAATTCAAACTCCATCAGAGTGAATGCAATTGCACTTTGGACCATTTTAACTAATATTATAATAAAATGAATGAATTTGTTTATTCTTTACCGTTTCACGCCTTAACTACTAAATCGATTATCATGACAGTTTGCATACACGTCATCTGATGATCTTCTCCGATGATTTTGCCAGTGTCATTAGTAAAAATAGCAATTTGTATAAGCCTTTTTTTAACAAAAAAGGCAAAATTGAAATTAAAAATCAAAAATAGCAGATCCCGAGACTAGTCAGTCAAGTCAAGTCAAGTCTATAATTTTACTTAGTTTTCCAAAATAGGTCCGTCAAGTCCAAAGCAGTCAAGTCCAATCTGTGTAACATTATTGTCAATAATTTATTGATGTATTTTGTCTAAAATTGTCACTTGGTTGTCAAATATTTATAGGTGCGTTCAGAATTTGGTTGTAGGTTGAGGTCCGATCTTTGGCCGATTTTTATGAAGCTTTTTTCGGTAGGTAAGTGATAGTTGCAAAACAACGTTTGCCCGGGTCAAGCTAGCATAAATTTCCTCTTCAACGCGGACGAAGTCGCGGGCACCCACTAGTATTTTATATTTAACTAAGTAGGTGAACCCAACCACGCTTCGCTGTGGCTCAATCTTATATAACAACGGCTAACTTCCACTTTAAATGTGACAGCGGTTGGCTCGTTGGCGAGTTAGTTCTCCTCGCTTTCGGCAGATGGGGCCGTAAAAAAGCTATTCGTTCTCGCTAAACCCTGGAATGACGCACAGTTTCAGAAATAATCGCGATCTCCCTCAGTTTTATTATAACCTACACTAATATTATAAAGAGGAAAGATTTGATTGTTTGTTTATATTGAATAGGCTCCGAAACTAGTGGACCGATTTCAAAAATTCTTTCACCATTAGAAGCCGACATTATCCGTGATGAACATAGGCTACTTTTTACAACGGGAAAATGCTTCATTCCTACTGGAAATCTAAAATAAAAGTAAATACTAGCGGCTTGGCCTGGTATACACTTGACAACGCCATCTATCCAAAATCAGGTGAAGCGACTAACATGACAACTGCTTGGTGATATTTTTAGCCATCCGCTACGGTAGATGAGGTTTTATATTTTTCAACGCTTACGAAGTCGCGAGCACCAGCCAGTAGTTTAATTAATACGGAATACAGAATACAAAAAAGTGTAAAAATTGAAAATTCAAACCATCCTCTCGTTAACAGATGGCAGGCTTCGGCGTAGCGCCGGTTGATAACAAATTGAGCGATGTAGTCAAAGTGGTTGAGTTACCTTTAATCAACATAACAGAGTGCTTGAAAAGATCACCGAGTAGCTTCAAACAATATCTTGCCTCTGACAAAATTTGCGCTGGATTTGACAACAGTAAGTATATACATATGTAAATGAAGTTAGTGTCACTTCATTCAATTTGAATTTTCCCGCGTTGTTAGTTTTAGTATGTATGTGGGTAGTTGTTTATAGTTTTGAAAGCGGCTACCTACAACGCGGGAATAATACTGAGGTATAATATTAATTGGATTGTAAAACGAGTCGTGTAAATAAATACTAAATAATTTAAAGCATTTAAATAATTAACAAATACATAGAAATAATAGCTTTAAATGTTGTTTCTCTTTCAGGTAAGGTTAATATTTAGTACGGTGAATTGTATAAAATTGAAAATGTAAAATGGTTTTGTTTAATTAAAAAAATATAATATTCTCTTTCAGAGCAACGCATTTCGGTTATTTTATTTCTACAGCCTATAATACAAATACTTATTACATATATAATAATCATTTATTCTCAGATTAACATCCATAACTAACTACAACAGATTAACTATTTAGAAAAACTTTTTAACAAAAAATAAAACCGCCGAAAAAACTGAAAAGCATAAAATAATCCTATTATCATTTTACCTAAGTAATTTTGAGTCGCCGCGGAAAGTGGGGGCGGGAAAATTAAAAATTAAGCATGTAGTAAATATTAGATTAATTATAGCCATAAAAAAAATATAAAATAAAACTTTTTAACAAAAAATAAAACCGCCGAAAAAACTGAAAAGCATAAAATAATCCTATTATCATTTTACCTAAGTAATTTTGAGTCGGCGCCAAACAAGCAAAAATTACGTAAAGTGTGATGCGCGGCGGCGACTCAAAATTACTTAGGTAAAATGATAATAAGATTATTTTATGCTTTTCAGTTTTTTCGGCGGTTTTATTTTTTGTTAAAAAGTTTTATATATAATTATCTATATAGTAAGTACATATGGCGCTGAAACGTGGTCTCTAACTATGGGCCTCGTAAGGAAGCTCAATGTCGCTCAACGAGCTATGGAAAGGGCTATGCTCGGGGTTACACTGCGAGATCGAATCAGAAATGAGGAGACCCGTAGACGTACGAAAGTTACCGACATAAGCCGTCGGATCAGTAAGTTGAAGTGGCAGTAGGCAGGGCATATAGTACGAAGAGCAGACGGTCGCTGGGGCCGGAAGGTTCTCGAGTGGAGGCCACGGACCAGCAAGCGCAGCGTAGGACGTCCACGCACAAGGTGGACAGACGACCTAATAAGGGCCGCGGGTCGACGGTGGATCCAGGCTGCTTCTGACCGGTCCAATTGGAAAATTTTGGGGGAGGCCTATGTCCAGCAGTGGACGTCCTGCGGCTGAGATGATGATGATGATGATATAGTAAGTAATAGCCATTTACCAGAATACCTCCACTCCATTACTGAACTATTATTTTTCTACTACAGCTACGACAATTTGCAGAGGTGAAAGCGGTACAGGATTAGTCTTCCCGGACAGCTACCGCAATGTGTTCAAGTATTATCTACGCGGTATTCTGTCCCTTGCACCGCCGTGGGACACGGGCGAAATTTGCGGGGAAACCCCGGTCATTGGCTTCACCTGGCTTCTTATGCACGAAAGCTTTGTGGCCAGTAATGTGATAGACACGCCGAGGGTTGGAGTAACCGAAATCAAAAAAGGTGTGTATGTTAAATCTTAACTTAAGTAATAAAAATTAAATAAAAAATAATAATAAAAAAAGCATTTCTTTTTCTTTTACATTCTACTTAAAATAAACGCATGATTAGATCGTCTGTCCACTATTAGATGACCTCCACGCCTATAGAAAGCTACATTATCTAATCGGCGAGTAACATGGACTATATTTAATAAAAGTTACGCGGACAAAGTGGAGTGTAATAGCTAGTATGTATTAAATATAAATAATTATCAATTATTACAGGTTAGATTCAATGTCTAAATGTCTAATAAATTTGTGTCTTACTTACCATTTTGCTTGTTTAGTTGTTAAAACGGAATGCGGCATACTACCATTGTATCTTGAGCCCTTGTCGATCGGCGGTCGTCCGGCGAATCATTCTGAGATGCCTTGGCACGCGGGGATTTACAGAAAAAAATTCGATTCACAGGAAAAAACCGTTTTTTATGAACAAATTTGCGGTGGCTCCTTGGTTAGCAGCAATGTCATTATATCAGGTAACAATCTTCTTTATACAGTCTTTATACCGGTCATGGACTGGCAATATTCTAGGTCGTCGATAGAAAAATGCTAGGTACCTAAATTACAACTATTTAACTATACACAAAATTTGTCGAATGTAGTAAAAAAATTTTTTTTAGTTTTTGGAGTTCAATATTTTTTTTAAATTACAAAAATGTGAATCCATAATTTCGTTAATGTAAACGATGTTTTGTAACATACCAACAGCACGGTTACAGTTACAGTAGTTTTTTTTATAAACTTACAGTTATAGTAATTTTTCATTATACTTACAGTTATAGTGGTTTTTTATATACTTACATTTTATATGGTTGTAATTACATTAGTTTTTCCTATACTTACAGTTACAGTTTTCACATACTTAGCGCCTCTTTCACCAACTACAAGTAAAGTGTTGATCAGATACTATTAGAAATAATTTTATGTTTTATTAAATTATTCACTTGATAGGCGTATTTTTTTATTTTTATTTTTTAATGTTTGGGACTATAAATGACGGTTTGCCTACTTGACAATTGGTGAAAGAGGCCCTTTCAGTTACAGCGGTTTTTAATATACGTACCTACCTACAGGTTCACACAGGTATTTCATATAGGTAGGTTACACTTTTTCATATACTTACAGCTGCCCATTGTTTCGCGAATGACGAAGGCGTACGTTGGAAGCTGAAGCGATTTGCGGTCGCAATTGGCAAGATGTATAGAGATTGGGACGATCCAAGGGAGTCACAGGAGACAGTGCAAAAATCCAGTGTAAGCTTATAGCATCGATTAAAATATTACTTAAGTAATTTTTATCAAAGATTATCACGTTTGATCTTGTTCTAGCTGTCAACCAAACGGTCGCGGGTTCGAATCCCGCCCAGGGACAATAAATGTTAATGTGTTAACATTTTACCTTTGCATCTGAGTCATGGATGTTTGTATTTATAATGTGTATATATTTACAACCAAAAAAATCTATATAGTATATCAACTGTCTGGTATCCAGAAGAATTAGTTGCTACGGATACAGAGAAAAGATCCGTAAAAAGATCTTTCCTTTCCCTCAGATATTTGCGGATACGGATATGTTTGGTTTTAAGAAATAAAAAATAATCTGAATGGCATTTAATAGATTTTCATTGCTACCTAATCGCCTATATGTAGAATTTCAGTTTTGAATTAAAGGTTAATAAGAGAAAAGATCCGTAAAAAGATCTTTCTTCTCCCTCGGATATTCGCGGATACGGATACGGATAACTTGTGTTATAGGCGGCGGTGGCCACCTACCATCAAGTGGACCGTAAGCCTGTCTATCGACCTTAACATAAAAAAGCATTCTAATAATAATTACAGATATCTGACGTAATAATTCCGGATAACTTCTACGGGTCCGTGACTCGGTTCCAAGCTGACATAGCTCTAGTTAGGTTGGCTACGCAGTTCCAGTACAAAGAAAACGTGATCCCAGTTTGTCTGGACTTCGATTACGAGTTCGACAAGAGACAGCTCAAAGGTGGAAGCTACGGCAAGGTAATTATTTCCATACTTAACACATGCACAGTGGGGGTAAGAATACCTTCGTCAGTTTTTAAAACCATTCCTCTATCAAATTCGTTAACTCTTAGTACCTTTTGAAACTAAAGCACTAAGCAGACAACTGACAGACGTTTGAAATTAAATTTTGACATGACTGACAGTTGCCCTAGTGCAAGCAAATGTCGACTTTAAGGTGACTAACCTTTTCTTACCCCGACTGTACTAGGTAAAAGCCTCACACTAAAGCCGGCGCCAGATACAGTCAAATGTTTGCACAAAGACTTTGAGCTACTTTGCTCAAACATTTGAACACTTGTTTGTTGTACTTGCCAAACATGCTTTGCAACACGTTCGCTTCACAGTATTCAAATAGATAACAAACAAGATGGTCGACGACTTTATCTCTATTATTATATCTCTATTATTTAAGTCTACAAAAAATTAAGCTAAAAGTGTTTATTTTTTTATTATTTAGCTAAGTAAGCTAAGCTAAGTCGGTATTTTTTTTTATTATTAAGTTAAAAAAGAGTTATTAAGAAAATAACTCCAGTGGACTTTGCGCAAATGTAGCAGGCTACGCACTGTTTGAACTTTGAACGCTTTGATGTGCGCTCCAAAAAGCGACACCGAATGGCAAAGTGCAAAGATGTAATCTTTGCACTTTGAATAAATACTCAAATACCTGTGCCTCACAAGTGTTCAAATAAGTGATCAAATAAGTGTACAAATATTGTTGCTATGTCTGGCGCCGGCTTAACGGTCACTTGACCGATGTCTTTTAGAGGATTTCTTCCTCTTAATATATATTTTTTTCTTTTCCCAGTCTAATCTGCAATGCCTGGTGTTGATTGTGTCCTTAGACGACGGTAACCATCTACCATCAAAATAGACTAACCATTAAATTGAAATTCAAATGTCATAATATCATTTTCTGTAAATTTCATGTAGGTAGCTGGTTGGGGATACATAAATGAGGAAGGCGTCTCATCGCCAATTCTGAAGGTTGTCGAGGAACCTATCTACGATAACTCCGCGTGTTTTCACTCAATACCAACAAGCTCCAAAGAGTTGATAACCACGGACAAGATATGTGGAGGATACGTTGACGGTAATAACCAGTTGTTTCATTATTATCAGCCCATATCTTTCCACTGCTTGATGTAGGCCTCTTCCAAAGGTCCACGAGTCAGGCAATTTCTTCTCCAGCGATAACTCGTCAGATGCTCGAGAGAGTTATTATATCATAAAGCCCTACTGTAAACGTCGGCTGAAAAAGAATGTCATCGAGATAAACCAGCTGACATTTTTGTATATACTAATATTATACAGAGGAAAGATTTGATTGTTTGTTTGTTTGTTTGTATAGAATAGGCTCCGAAACTAGTGGACCGATTTGAAAAACTCTTTCATTGTTGGGAAGCTACATTATCAGCGAGTAACATAGGCTATCTATACTTACTAATGTTATAAAAAGGAAAGATTTGATTGTTTGTTTGTTTGTATAGAATAGGCTCCGAAACTAGTAGACCGATTTGAAAAAAAAATTAACCATTAGAAGCCGACATTATTGGTGATGAACATAGGCTATTTTTTACCGCGGGAAAATGCTTCATTCTTACGGGAAATCTAAAATAAAAGTAAATACTAGCGGCTTATCTAGATGGTTTATCTAGATCAAATCTTTCCTCTTTATAATATTAGTATTAGTATTAGTATAGAATAGTATAGATAGCAGGTAAACTATTCACGCCAAAACTACTGAACCGATCACCGTGAATTTTTGCATACACGTTGTCTGGGACACCAGAAAGGACATAGGACACTTTTAATCCAAGAAAAAAGTAATGTTCCCGAGGGATTATCTAAAATATAAAACTGTACCTAACGCCTGGCCAATGTGTTATAGCAACAAGTTGTCAAGCGTTGTAATTGCTTTTATATTTTTAACACACACACACACATACACACACATACACACACACACACACAGAGACATACATACATACATACATACATACATACATACATACATACATACATACATACATACATACATACATACATACATATATACATACATACATACATACATACATACATACATACATACATACATACATACAAAAAAAATCTAAAAATCGTCATTTTAGTTTCAGTATCACGTATAGAGCCTATATACAAGATATTTCTGAAAACAAAGTAAATTACTCCATGACTGACCCCTACACATTTATTATTAGTATATGAATATATGATTGGTTTAGGTACCCAAGCCCTGTGCAAGGGCGATAGCGGCGGTGGTCTCGTAGTGCCGGCGGTAGAGGGAGGCATCGTCAGGTACTACCTGCGAGGAATCGTCTCCACAGCGACCACGTCCATCAAGAAGTGCAACAGATTCTCACTCACCTACTTCACGAGGGTCAGAGCTCACCAGTACCTCATCACGGAGAGCCTCACGACTGCTACACACAGTATATGGACGACGACAACGACAGAGCAAACTACAACAAGAAGTCCAAAGACAACGGAGCTAATGTTGACCACAAAGACTTTGCAGACAACGGAAAGAGTGCAAACTCTTTCACAGGACGATGATGATAAAATTCATTTTCCTACTGATAAATAGTTAAAGTTTTAAAAATTATGTTAACCAAGCGGTCGCGGGTTCAAATCCCGCTAGGTTCAAATGTTTATCTACACTAATATTATAAAGAGGAAAGATTTGATTGTTTGTTTGTATAGAATTGGCTCCGAAACTAGTTGACCGATTTGAAAAATTCTTTTACCATTAGAAGCCGACATTATCCGTGATCCCCAAGTTCTGGAAATCTGCTAAAGCAGTACCCATACACAAGGAAGATAAAATTAAGCTTATAAGCAATTACAGGCCAGTCTCAATACTTTCTACACTTGCCAAAATTTTTGAGTCACTAATTTGTCCGTACAGTTGTATATACAGAAGCATTTTAAGTGTATTTGACAGAATGTCAGCATGGATTCGTAAAAGCTAGGTCTACGAATTCGAATTTAGTATTATTGACTGAGCTATTGTGTGAAGCCTTAGACTCTAATCGAGAAATTGATGTAGTATATACCGATTTCAGTAAGGCGTTTGACCGGGTTCCAATTGATATTCTTACACTCAAATTGGAGGCGTATGGTGTCTCGGGTTGCTTGCTCAAATGGATCAAGTCCTACTTAAATAGAAGGGAGTTTTATGTAGTTGTAAATGGCTTCCGATCATACTACTGCAGTATCACTTCGGGTGTGCCACAGGGATCACATCTGGGTCCGGTGCTGTTTAATGTTTTTTAAATGACATTATTACCTGTTTTCATTATTGTAAACCGCTTATGTATGCTGATGATTTGAAATTAATTCGCATTTGTGACTCAGTTAATGATGCTAAACAAATCCAAGAAGACATTGACCGTATGATCCAGTGGTGTCATAAAAATGGTATGGAATTGAATGCAAAAAAATGTTATCACATACGATTCTCAAGAAAACGTTATTCCTTTGATTCAGTGTATAGAGTTGGTAACACTACGATTGTAACTGTAGAAGAGATTAAAGACTTGGGAGTAGTTTTTGACAAAAAGTTGACTTTCGTTCCCCATTTGGAGAATATGATCAAAAGGGCATCTAGATCATTGGGATTTATTCTGAGTAGTCATTGTAAAATCCTGCTGTACAACACGTATGTTAGAACCATCCTGGAGTACTGCAGTGTTGTATGGAGACCTCACTATGCTACTCATTCCCTCAGAATAGAACGCCTACAAAAAAGATTTGTCACTAGTTTAGCTTTTAGCAACGGAGTCGCCAAAAAAATACGATCATAATATGAGGACAGGCTTCGTTTCTTCTCTATAACATCTCTGGAGAGAAGGCGGAACATGTCTGATATTTATTTTGGGTTTAAAATCTTTAGAAATTATGTTGATTGCCTCTGCTCCGCTGCTGCAGCTATTCAATCTTCGCGTTCCCCGCAGAATCCCTAGAGCACCCATTACTCCACTGTGTCCACCTATTCGTAGATCTGTATCCCAAGGCTCTCCTTGGGATTTGGTTCAGGCTCTCCTATCACAAGGCTGTGCAAGTCGATTAACAGCATGAGCGATGTTATCGATATGTTTGCTGATACGTTCACAAAACTCCGCAAAAGTGTTCATGAAATTAATAGTTGATAGAATTTTTTTCTTGTTTACTTTCTAGTTATTTAATTTTTGTTTACTTTTTTTGATTTTTTTTAATGTATACTTTCTTCCATTTTTTTATTTTGTTTGTACTAATATTTGTTTTTTTCCCTTAACTTTCTATATATATGTATTTTTTTTCTTTTTGATATAATGTGTCTAATTATTGTCTTTAGAAGTGGTATTCACCTGTTATTGGTTGCCACACATGTTTGTTATAGTTTTCTTAATTGTTAAGTAGTTGGCTGTGTATGTATGTATTATATGTGTGAGCAAATGTTGGTGAGTCTTATGTGAATAAAATAAATAAAACATAGGCTACTTTTTACCGCACGAAAATGCTTCATTCCTACGGGAAATCTTAAATAAAAATAAATACTAGCGGTCATAACACTCAACGCGCCATAAGTCGTTGTCACGACTAGAGAACAAAATAAACTACAGGTAAGTTGAGTGTTCAGTTGTTTTGCACTTTTGAATGTGTTAATCGACTTTTGCGGCCGACTGTACAAGTGCGTGGCAATAACGTGTGCCGACACGTTATTGGTAGACTCAGACGCTCTTCCCCTCGCGCACTGCGTTCGCGCGTCTCGAGTCTCTTGGGTACTGTTGCGTACAGATTGTTTTATCGTATTAGTAATACGTCATGGTGAATAAATGCCTAAAAAAACGTTCTTCTTCGACATCGCACGATGATTTAATGGAAGGAATATCAACACTGCCTGCGATGTTAAGTTAGTGAGATGAAAAATTACGAAATAAGAAAAACAAATGTAATTTTCCTTAGCAATTTTGTGCGCAATTGTACACATGCGCCGATTCCCCCTCAAGTGTCGCCTTCAAACCTTAATTATAATAATTCACCTATACCAATACGATATTAATATTGTTCTCATTGAACTTCTGTGCTATTTGTGTTTCGTACTCAGTAATATTTTCTTTCTTTCTATCTTAATCTGTGGTATAAAGTATTTTCTATTAGTAGAAAATGTTTTCGTGCTTTTGCCAAGTCCTTATAATTATTATTATAGGAATAAATATGTCTAATATTGATTGATACACAACTCCCTGAATGACACAAAAGCACACGTGCAGTTATCCACCCTGGCTAGGGTGGATAATCTATGGAATTAAGTATTTTAATTAGTTAGAATAATTATGTTTTCGTGCTTTTGCCAAGTCCTTAAAATTTATTATAGAAATAAATATGTCTAATATTGATAAACAACTCCCCGAATGACACAACAGCACACGTGCAATTATCCACCCTGGCTAGGGTGGATTCTCGGACTAGCGTTTCCGAGTATCCACCTTAGGGTTGGTTTTTTTTTGGGTGGATAAACGGAATAACCGTTATTTCACGGTGGTCTTCTCGTTACTGCCCAAATGACTGCGATACGCAGTGCGCCATGCCACTACTAAGTAATTTTGCAATCTATTTTTTATTACGCTTTCACTGTTGTGTAGAATGAGTCAAGTAACTCCCCTAACTTGACCGATATCGGCTTCGGTTCACGCGAAGTCATTATTAGACGAAAATAGGTCGGCGATGTAAGTTGGCCTCAATTTTATTCGTACCTACCGTCTGTTTTGTTTATCACATGAAAACAACCGATTTCCACATGTATAGGCTGTCTCAAAAATAAATGTCAAGGCTTAGGCTAGGGCAGTTCTTGCAAAAAATAAGCAAAAATCTAGGTCTAGGTTAAGTAAGAGATGATAAATACCCCTTGAACGACATCTTTGTGTACTGTGATCACATCTTTTCTTAAGGCCTAGTCGGCGGCTCGAACTGATCGGTGCGTGTGGCTAAAATTGATTCTGTCTCATACAGCACAAAGCGCGGGAAGAGCACTCGACTGAGATGCGCAATCATTCATACCAATCACAAACAGACCCTTGGCCGTATACTCTTTTTGACAAAACCACTGCATACATCTATTTCGTGTAAACTTATTTCAACTCTTCAATAACTAATCGATGTTTGTATGCAAATTATTTTTGAGTTTTTGTACACTAGAGTGACCTATTCACCCTCAAAGTTGCATTAAAACTTGTGTTAAAATATGGATTTTTCAAGGATCATATCTTTTAAATTAATTAATTTTTTAGTTTGTATAAGATAAATCGGTTGTTTTAAGATTTTGAGAAGTAAGAGTGTTTTAGATATTGTATTGAAATGTTTTGATGAATATATGTAAGTATATTTATAAGTTTACCTATGTAAAAGAAATGAAGAGATTAAATTGATATGTAATATGAAGACATAGAAGGTTTTATTATTTAACTACTAAATGGGTTCTTTACTAAATTTAACTAAACTAAAGCAGACGACAGACAAAAGATTTCCACAAGAAGTCTCATAGTTCTGTGTACAGAACAACAGCACAGAACTCAGAACTAGTTGGAAATTTGGAATAAGCCGGACCGTCAGTCTGTCACAGACACCCTTTATAATATAAAACACTAGCTGGTGCTCGCGACTCCGCGTTGAAAAGTATAAAACGCCATCTACCGTGGAATACCACCAAGCAGTTGTCATGTTAGTCGTTTCACCCATCGAAATAATATATCTATGCGAGATTTCACCTGAATTGGATAGATGGCGCTATCTCCCGGGCTAGTAGTAGTAGTAGTACCGCTAGTATTTGCTTTTATTTTGGATTTCCCGTAGGAATGAAGCATTTTCCCTTGGTAAAAAGTAGCCTATGTTCATCACGGATAATTAGATGAACTAAAATGACATTTGGTGGGTTACCATTTTATTGTAATGTAAAAATAGTGTTGTATCTGTAGTATATTGTCTATGCAATTATCTATTACTGAAGAATGTATTGTCACTCAATTGATTGTCTTATAATGTATTTTATATAACTGCTATTTTAGCTGAATAAATTGTTAAGTAATAACCAAGAGATTATTGATAAATAATCTGGCTTTATTCAGCTAAAACAGCAGTTATATAAAATACATTATAAGACAATCAATTGAGTGACAATACGGTATCCTATTTTTACATTACAATAAAATGTATCGAGTATTAGGTAAGAATATTCAATCTTTTTTATTTTTTAATAAGTTTATTAGTTGTTGCTAGCTGTCATTTTAGTCCATTAATAAGGCGGCTGAGTTCCCATTATTTCGTTCTCTTCTATAACGTGATCGATACTTACAACTTGACCACAATGAACGAACTCGGTTATGAATGAGTCACACTACAACACTACGCTTCATGACGCTTCATGCTTGCAACATAAAAAAAATAAAAGGCCGATTTCAGCTGTCATTTTAGTCCATCTAATTAAAAATTCGATTATGAGCCATATTATTAAAGAAACAAAATTCTCAAGTATAAAACAATTTAATTTATAAAACTTACATAATGTCGATCAATGCACAAAATTATTATTTACACTAAAACTTAAATAAGTTTACAAAATGATGTCTTTAAAATTTATTAAAAAAAAAATTGTCATTGTGTATAAAAGTCATGTAACACTAAGTGTCTTTGTCCTTGTTAAATTCAAACTAAACTTAGTTTAAATATTGGCTATAATAATTGATTACTAAAACATCAGATACATCTAACTCTTAATTTATTCTTACAATATGTTTCATTTAATTCTAAGTTAATAAATACAATATACTGGCTGGTGTTCGCGACTTCGTCCGCGTAGAAAAGTATAAAACGCCATCTACCGTATTTTGGATAGCTGGCGCTATCTCCCGGGCCAAGCCGCGAGTGTTTACTTTTATTTCAGTTTTCCCGTAGGAATGAAGCATTTTCCCGCGGTAAAAAGTAGCCTATGTTCATCACGGATAATGTCGGCTTCTAATGGTAAAAGAATTTTTCAAATCGGTCCACTAGTTTCGGAACATATTCAATACAAACAAACAAATAAAAAAATCCTTCCTCTTTATAATATTAGTATAGATAGCCTATGTTACTCGCTGATAATATAGCTTCCCAACAGTGAAAGAATTTTTCAAATCGGTCCACTAGTTTCGGAACATATTCAATACAAACAAACAAATAAAAAAATCCTTCCTCTTTATAATATTAGTATAGATAGCCTATGTTACTCGCTGATAATATAGCTTCCCAACAGTGAAAGAATCTTTCAAATCGGTCCACTAGTTTCGAAGCCTATTCAATACAAACAAACAAAAAAATCCTTCCTTTTTATAATATTAGTATATATAAAAGGCAATGTGTGTATGTATGTATATATGTTTATTACCTATGGACTCAGAAATCGCTTTAGCGATTTCGATGAAGCTTTCAGACAATCTTCAGCATGTGTTCCTGTAAAGTTTGGCAGCGATCGGACGCGGACGAAGTCGCGGGCAAAAACACTAGTAAATAATTTAAAAAAAAAAAAAAAAAAAAAACTTAGGCAGTCATGATGACTGCCGACAGAAGTGAAAACTTAGAACTGAGCGTCCAACGCACACACACACAATGGGGTATAATTATTATGCAATGTGTTGGCGTGATCGCGTACGTAGACATTAACTGTGAGCATTAGCATGTCGCTGGACGCGTATCGATACATTATTTTCCCCACCCAAAGTTGTATAACGCGGCTATAGAAGTTTTCACTTCAAAAAATCAATTTGGCTTCTCAGTCCAACCAATTCTTCCCTTGCCGAGGACCACCATGAGCACGTCATCAGAACCCGGTTCTATTGTCGGCGCCACGCGAGCGTGCCAATACCGCCCCGACTTCCTCGGTGATGTAGATTCTGAATATATATGAATATCTTCACACGTTCCACACACAGCGCCTATATTATGTACTAGCTGGTGCTCGCGACTTCGTCCGCGTTGAAAAATATAAAACGCCATCTACCGTGGAATACCAATAAGCAGTTGTAATGTTAGTCGTTTCACTCATCGAAATAATATATCTCTGCCAGGTTTCACCTGATTTGGATACATGGCGCTATCTCCTGGGCCAAGCCGCTAGAGTATTTACTTTTATTTTAGATTTCCCGTAGGAATGAAGCATTTCCCCGCGGTAAAAAGTAGCCTATGTTCATCACGGATAATGACGGCTTCTAATGGTAAAAGAATTTTTCAAATCGGTCCAGTAGTTTAGGAGCCTATTCTATACAAACAAACAAACAAAGAAATCTTTCCTCTTTATAATATTAGTATAATATATAGATTTAGTAATTAATTGCTTGTATTATGTATACCAGACAGTTGATATACTAGATACATACATTACTTTTTTTTGTAAATACATTCTTACTATAAATAACAAACATCCATGACACAGGTACAAACAAAGGTAATATATTAACACATAAACATTTGCCCCTAGCGGGATTCGAACCCGCGACCGTTTGGTTAACAGCTACAGATGAAAAACTATATGTGTGCCAACTTTGATCTAAATCCGTTGACCTACAAACAAACATTTAATTGATGTAAACGTTCTGACTAACCGTCTTCGCCGCCAGTACGGCGCTTCCTTCGCTAGGTGTGCGAGCGAGACGCACTGCTAGCTCGCCGCATGAGTGAGCAGGACGACAACACAACATGTACAACCGCTAGTGTAGCGTAAATAGCTACTTGATAGCGATTTAACCATGCTGTTATGGTTTCTTTGCAATCCTGAAAAAATGAAACTCGTGTCAAACAATACTTAACGCCCACACTTTTCACTGCTGACTGTCTACTTGACTATTTATTGTCCATTTGTCGATTGATTGTCCATATGACTATCGACTGAACACTTGACTAGCGATGGTCAATTTAACTGTTGACTGTGCGTTTGACTGTTGACTGTGCGTTTAACTATTTGCTGACCATTTGACTATTTACTGTCCTTTTGAGTATTTACTGTCCATATGACTATCGACTGAACTAGCGATGGTCAATTTAACTGTTGACTGTGCGTTTGACTGTTGACTGTGCGTTTAACTATTTGCTGACCATTTGACTATTTACTGTCCTTTTGAGTATTTACTGTCAATTTGACTATTTACTGCCCACTTAACTATTTATTGTCCATTTGTCGATTGACTGTACATATGACTATCTACTTTTTATTTGACTGTTGGCTGTGCGTTTGACTATTTACTGTCCATTTGACTATTTACTGTCCATTTGGCTATTGACTGTCTATTTGGCTATTGACTGTCCATTTGACTATTTACTGTCCACTTGAGTATTTACTGTCCATTTGACCATTTACTGTCCACTTAACTATTGATTGTTCATTTGGTTATTTACTGTCCATTTGACTATTGACTGTACATTTGACTATTGACTGTCTATTTGACTTTTGAGTGTAAATGATATATTAGCGTACCTGTTGATATTTGTTAAATGCTGTACAATTTTTTAGGTTACTTTCAACCTCACAACAAGACCACGGCAGTTTTGACACGGTGAAATCACTGAAAAAAAATCCTATAGGTAGTAACAATAATTTTAAAGTAGAAAAATCCTCGGCATAAACGGAAATAACTAAGAGGCGTAAATTAAGAAAAAATATTTTTTATGTTAGTATTTTTGATTACATGTGTAGAAGAATAAACACTAGAACTTGATAACTTTAACTTGATATAATATGATTTATAAAGATACAGAGGCGAAGTGGGGAGCAATAGCCACTTCGCCTGTTGCCATAAGTGTATAACAGTAAAAATTTAATTAAAAAAATTTAAAAAAAATCTTACATGGTATTGTACTCGCAACAACGGTATACCAAACGCAGAGCGTGAGTCCACTGGCCATCTTGCTCTTGAAGACCCTTCTGAAATATATTTAACAACTAGCTGGTGCCCGCGATTTCGTTCGTTATTACTGTACAGTAATGTACTGTAATTGTATTGTACTGTATTTGTGACTAGTAGCTCATTCTTTTTTCTTTTTACTGTTTTTTATTTTCTTTGTCGTTGTGTTATGTTACTTACTCTTACTATGTTTATGTTACTAAGTTGCAAATAAATGTTATATTATTATTATTAATAATTCGTTTTTACTGTACAGTAATGTGTTGTTATTAATTATATACTGTACAGTAATATATTGTAATTCGTTATAACTGTACAGTAATGTACTGTAAGTCGTTATTACTGTACAGTAATGTACTGTAATTCGTTATTACTGTACATTAATGTATTGTAATTAGTTATTACTGTACAGTAATGTACTGTAAGTCGTTATTACTGTACAGTAATGTACTGTAATTCGTTATTACTGTACATTATTGTATTGTAATTAGTTATTACTGTACAGTAATGTACTGTAAGTCGTTATTACTGTACAGTAATGTACTGTAATTCGTTATTACTGTACAGTAATGCACTGTAATTCGTTATTGCTGTACAGTAATGTACCTACTGTAATTCGTTATTACTGTACAGAAATGTACTATAATTCGTTATTACTGTACAGTAATGTACTGTAATTCGTTATTACTGTACAGTAATGCACTGTAATTCGTTATTACTGTACATTAATGTATTGTAATTTATTATTACTGTACAGTAATGTACTGTTATTCCTTATTACTGTACAGCAATGTACTGTAAGTCGTTATTACTGTACAGTAATGTACGGTAAGTCGTTATTGCTGTACATAAATGTACTGTAATTCGTTATTGCTGTACAGTAATGTACCTACTGTAATTCGTTATTACTGTACATTAATGTATTGTAATTTATTATTATTATTACTGTACAGTAACGCACTGTAATTCGTTATTACTGTACAGCAATGTACTGTAAGTCGCTATTACTGTACAGTAATACTCTATTAAACTCACCTCAATTAAACTCGAAGAGAAATAGTAGAGAAGAGCGCATTCTAGAAGCAGCAGCAATAGGTTTAGCGTTGAGTACTGAAACCAGGAAACAGATTTTCAGGGAACGTGAAAAAAAAGCATATGTGCTGTTGTGTTTTGTAATTATAACATGTATGTATTTACAAAAAAAGTAATCTATGTATTATATCAACTGTCTGGTATCCATAATGCAAGCATTAGTTGCTTACTGCGCAACTAGATGGCGCTGTGTGTGGAATGTGTGAAGATATTTATTTATTATTTACTAGCTGTTGCCCGCGACTTCGTCCGCGTTGTAAAAGATAAAAAGTAGCCTATCACGTGTCCCGCGTGCTTCTAAATGTTTATCTACCAAGTTTCATGAAAATCAGGTAATTCGTTTAAGAGTTATGGAGGAACATACTAATTGTAAAAATGGTCAATTTAGTTTCAGTATCATGTATAGAGAGCCTATATACACGATATTTCTTAAAACAAAGTAAATTACTCCATGACCGACCCCTACACATTTATTATTAGTATTGACAATTGATTTATACTGCAATACGAGTAAATGATAATGATAACTCACCATGAACAACAAGAAAGGCGAGCGATTGATGGCTCCGTAAAAACCCATGAAGGAAACGAAGAAGAGGAACACAGCAATGACAGTAATGGCAATGCCCAACTGTACACTAAGGACTTCCGTGGGCAGTAAAGCCTGTAATTAGTAAGAGACAAAATGTCTGAAATAAAAATTTACTATTATTATTATGTATTACTAGCGTATGTTTCACAAACGTCAAGTATGGCCTACTTCATTTATAGTCATTTAAAGTGACCGGTAACCGGGGATAATGGAGCAGTAGCACTACCATGAGTTGCTATCGAAATTTTACGTTAGTTTACTTCTGTCGATAACGAACATTTCACCCTTCAATGTGCTAGTGAATGATTTTACTACTAACGTTACGGTAATTCTCGAGAGCATCAGTCAAATTTGTAACTCATGGTACCGATTTTGTATAGAAATGTCAAGATAAACATTAGTCGCTAATGGTCGC
This sequence comes from Synanthedon vespiformis, assembly GCA_918317495.1. Classification (NCBI taxonomy): domain Eukaryota; kingdom Metazoa; phylum Arthropoda; class Insecta; order Lepidoptera; family Sesiidae; genus Synanthedon; species Synanthedon vespiformis. The sequence goes on from OU906974.1 coordinate 3,522,440, forward strand.
TAGCGACTACATTCGATTGGTTTTTCACTTATGCAACTCATGTTACCGGTTTTAGTTCTTTGAGTGACCGATAGAGGCGCTGTACAATTTTTCATACAAATATTTTACGTTCTCGCTCATCTCTCGCTAGCGATTTCGGTCGTCATAAACTCATGGTAGTGCTACTGGTATACCTTTGTTTGTACGGTAAACGTCCCAAACATTGAATAGAAAATAATAATAAAAAATCGGCTATCGATGGATGCACTAAACCGAGTAAATAATTCAATAAAACAGGAAATGATTTCTAAAAGTAACTAATCAACACTTTACTTGACGTTGGTGAAACAGGCGCTTATACAGTATTAGTTAGTACAGCGCTACGGATACAACGCTGGTAACCAAGCTGGTAACATTATTTTAAAATTTGAAATTAGGATCTGTCAAAATACTCGTTCGAATTATGAATGAAACGTACTTTATTGTCATTACTATTAACTTATTATATCTATAACCCAATACATTGTTTTTGCGAATGTAATATACGAGTACTTAAAATATTACATTCGCAAAAAAAACGGGTAATAGGACAACGGGTAATAAGAATTATCCTTCCGTACTTATCTTTTTCACATATAACTTCTAAACGGCTGAACCGATTGGGTTGAAATTTTATATGGCTATATTTCGATGGTTTGTTGGACGATCTAAAAATACAATTGGATCCGGTATGTGGCGCTGCTGTCTATATGTCATGTCAACTACTAAACGGCTTGACCGATTGGGTTGAAATTTTATATGGCTATTTCGATGGTTTGTTGGATGATTTAAAAGTACAATTGGACCCGGTAGGTGGCGCTGCTGTCGGTATTTCAACTACTAAACGACTTGGAAGACCGATTGGGTTGAAATTTTGTATGTGTACTTCCATTCCATGGTTTCACAGACACGATGTCTTATATTTTATAAAGTTACGCGGACGAAGTCGCGGGCGCAGGCTAGTGTTTTGCACAGTTACGTGGATTAACTTATAAAAATTACATAAAGTCTTGTTTCAGCAAAATGTCATATCTACGTTACCTATTTAAGGTAGGTACTTTCCCTTCATGCTTTCATAATCTTAGGATGCCCATTGCCCTGTATAATGCCTAAAATGATATCAAATTGTCATAATAACTTAGATTGTTATCAAAATTACCAATATTACCAGAACCACTCAACTTTTGTAATCGACCCAAAATGTCTAATGGGCGCACTTAAACGTCTAACAATGGTACAATATCGGGCTCATATTAACTTTATCCAGGGCACGGATAAAAAACCGGCAAGCTTTATTATCTACTAGCTGTTGCACGCGACTTCGTCCGCGTAGAAAAGTATAAAACGCCATCTACCGTATTTTGGATAGATGGCACTATCTCCCGGGCCAAGCCGCTACTATTTACTTTTATTTTAGATTTCCCGTAGGAATCAAGCATTTTCCCGCGGTAATAAGTAGCCTATGTTCATCACGGATAATGTCGGCTTCTAATGGTAAAAGAATTTTTCAAATCGGTCCACTAGTTTCGGAGCCTATTATATACAAACAAACAAATAAACAATCAAATCTTTCCTCTTTATAATATTAGTATAGATATTCAAATTTTAACCCAATCGGTTCAGCCGTTTGGAAGAAAAAAAGATAAGTACGGAAGGATAATTCTTACTACCCGTTGTCCTATTACCCGTTTTCCCGTAGGAATGAAGCATTTTCCCAAGATAAAAGGTAGCCTATGTTCATCACGGATAATGTCGGCTTCTAAATGTAAAAGAATTTCTCAAATCCGTCCACTAGTTTCGGAGCCTATTCTATACAAACAAACAAACAAACAATCAAATCTTTCCTCTTTATAATATTAGTATAGATAGCCTATGTTACTCGCTGATAATGTAGCTTCCCAACAATGAAAGAATTTTTCAAATCGGTCCACTAGTTTCGGAGCCTTTCTATACAAACAAACAAACAAACAATCAAATCTTTCCTCTTTATAATATTAGTATAGATAGCCTATGTTACTCGCTGATAATGTAGCTTCCCAACAATGAAAGAATTTTTCTAATCGGTCCACTTGTTTCGGAGCCTATTCTATACAAACAAACAAACAATCAAATCTTTCTTCTTTATAATATTAGTATAGACAAAAATGTCAGCTGGTTTATCTAGATGACATTCTTTTTCAGCCGACGTTTACAGTAGGGCTTTATGATATAACTCTCTCGAGCATCCACAAAAAAATATTATAGCCACAAAAAAATAATCTTCTCATCAAAAAAAAATCGCCGAAAAAACTGAAAAGCATAAAATAATCTTATTATTTTACCTAAGTAATTTTGAGTCGGCGCCAAACAAGCAAAAATTACGTAAAGAGTAATGCGCGGCGGCGACTCAAAATTACTTAGGTAAGATTGTTTTAAAGGGCTACCACACCATACAATTTGAACGTATCCAATTTAGGAAATCGAAAGGTGTGATCGCAGTTAGAACAGATTGGATTCAATTGAGAGTTTATCCATTTTCAACTCTATGTCTTCAATTTAGAAATCAATTTAGCGTAATGTGATCACGAGCTCTCTACTTAGATTCCTAAATAGGAAACGTTCAAATTGTATGGTGTGATTGCCGTTTAAAGTTTATATTAAGAAAACCCTGTGCAAAAAGGGTTATTAGATAGGATATTAGATTATATAAATGATGACTGTCCTTGGAGTCAAATATAGTTGATTATTATGTTATGTAGATTACTATATGTATTGTTACGTATTACTTTGTAATTTTTATTTATGAAAAGAGCAACAGAGGGGGTTTCTTGCCGAGTTCTTCCCCCTAGAAACAGCTTTCCGAACCTGTGGTAGTTTGTAAAGAATGTTGACGAAGATAAATGTTTTGTAAAAACTTACGTCTAATAAATGATTTATTATTATTATTATTATTATTTTCAGTTTTTTCGGCGGTTTTATTTTTTGGATGTTATAACCGTTTGTCTAATAGAATAGTAGAAAATAACAAGTCACTATGACTGCCTGACGCAGGCTGGTACGACCGGGTCATTTGCGACTTTTATCCAGTATTGATGTTTTAAGGTTGAAGTTCAGCGAAAGTTTCCTACTTGTAAGTATTATGTCACGCGCTCTTCAATGTTATTGTAACTGGAAATATTCTAAATACCCTACGAACTAAATAGAACCCGGCAACCCAAGAACAAAGCGTTTTTCAACCGACGAAAACGGAAAAACAAAAACGGGGGTGGTTCTCAATTCGACGCGTATATTTTTTGTGTATGATCACGCATAACTTTTGACAGGGTGGTCCGATTTTGATAATTCTTTTTTTATTTGAAAGGGTGCATCCTTTCAATTTGAAAAAGTTTGTTTGTTTGTTTGTATAGAATAGGCTCCGAAACTAGTGGACCGATTTGAAAAATTCTTTTACCATTAGAAGCCGACATTATCCGTGATGAACATAGGATACTTTTTACCTTAAGGGAAAATGCTTCATTCCTACGGGAAATCTAAAATAAAAGTGAATAACTATCCAAAATACGGTAGATGGCGCCCAGGCAACACATAGGCCAGATAACAGTATGAAATTCACAAATTATTCAGTTTAAAGCTTTGTTATAAGGGTATTAGAGCTGACAAGATAGGCAAATGCTGTATTGAATGATTTTTGGGCTATTATAACACTATGGGCTATTATGGGCTTCTTGTTGCTTATTCAGCTACTATTCAGCTATTATGTTGCTACTGTACAGCTTAAAGCAATTTATTTTGTGCCCAAATTGCTTGGATAACGGCTGATAACGGCAAAGAATATTCAGCCATTCTGTGTTGCTTGAGCGTTTTATACTTTTCTACGCGGACGAAGTCGCGAGCGCCAGCCAGTTGGATAATAATTGAAACGATTCCATATCGATTGCTGGAACAGTTACCTATCAATAAAAGGCCATGCAATATGAATAAATACTGTCCCAGATTTAGGTCGCGATATGGAAAACAACCCCATATGGTGTTACTGATATGGCGATGCTATTACCGACTATTAGTTTAATGTAAAACACATTAGATGGGAAATTCACTTATCAATTCGTTTGTAAGTATAGTAAACTAGCGACCCACTCCCGGTTTCTTCCAAGAAAAAAACTTAAGAGGTCACTTTCCAACTCGAGCAGCTTACCAATTCCATACAACGTAATTCCATGATTACTCATTAGTAATCTAATTTACTCATTTTCTGAAACACAATATGGATGGTTTGCATCGAAACAAAAAAACTGATACTGAAAGTGTAATAATTAATTTCTAATGTGCAAAATTTGTCACATTTTCGCTGGTTGAATTCTCGTAATTACTGACTAAAACGGAATAATGTTTTTCGATGAAAACATCCCAGTTATAGTGTACATTAAAAATTGGGATGTCAATAGTTACCATCTATAAAGGTTTTTCTAAAATATTGAAATTGCTGGCGTATGTTTCGCTAGTTGAATAAGTGCGCGAATGTGTTGCTTCGCATTCTGTCTTAGGTTAGCGTGTCCAGCGCCACCTTAATTAGTTTTATTGTAGACAGGGTCCCAAAGCATGCTGGCTGCATTACCTCGTTGTATGGCAATGCTAATCTGTTGACCGAGGTATTAGCCAGCTCTATAATCGGTTTTGACAAGTACATCTTTTACTCACATTAATAGCAGAATTGGCTAAAGCCTTCAGTGTAACTGAGAGGGTGGCAGGCGATGATATTATCCACAGGCTCAACGCGAACAGCAACGCGCTGAAGAACTGCAATCAAAGTAAGATTCGTTATCTATACTAATATTATAAAGAGGAAAGATTTGATTGTTTGTTTGTTTGTTTGTATTGAATAGGCTCCAAAACTAGTGGACCGATTTCAAAAATTCTTTTACCATTAGAAGCCGACATTATCCGTGATGAACATAGGCTACTTTTTACCACGGGAAAATGCTTCATTCCTACAGGAAAACGGGTAATAGGACAACGGGTAGTAAGAATTACTACATAACTTCCGTACCACATAACTTCTAAACGGCTGAACCGATTGGGTTGAAATTTTATATGGCTATTTCGATGATTTCCTGGATGATTTAAAAATACAATCGGACCCGGTAGATGGCGCTGCTGTCGGTATGTCAACTACTAAACGGCTTGACTACTAAAGGTTGAAATTTGGTATGTGTATTTCCATTCCATGGTTTCATAGACACGAATGTATTATATTTTACAAAGTTACGCGGACGAAATCGCGTGCAACAGCTATGACATTGCTTTGGTCTAGTGGCTACTAACCCTAGTTGTTAGCCAAACGGTCGCGGGTTCGAATCCCGCTAGGAGCAAAATGTTTATGAATGTATTAACATTTTACCTTCGTACCTGAATTTATTATGAATGTTTTGTATTTATAATATGTACCTATGTATTTACAAAAAAATTAATATATGTAGTATATCAACTGTCTGGTATCCATAATACAAGCATTATTTGCTTACTTTGGAAGTATGGTGATGTGTGGAATGTGTGAAGATATTTATTTATTTAGATTTATTATTTATAGAATTTTTATGTTACAGTTGACAGACAAACTGACGGTCCACTTGATGGTAGATGTAGGTGGCTACCATCGCGTAGTCTATAACAAAAGCAACGTCACAAGTGCTGCAAGTGCAAGATAAGGAAGGTGTAATAGGGTTATTATTACCCCTTGGCATTAATGAAACACAACAGCACATATGCTGTTATTTCATGGTAATCTTAAAAAAAAATTATGATAGGATAAAACCAAACTCCAAAAAATAATTTGGCCATCGACAGTTATAGTCTAACTTTAATAGTTCAAGGTACATTTTGAAGGCAACTTCATGGCCTTTGAAAAGTTCTAGGTCGTCAGTAATTATTAGAGTTACGTAAGCTGTGGATATACTAAAATATATTACACTAGCTTCGTGCTCGCGACTTCGTCCGCGTTGAAAAGTATAAACCGCCATCTACCGTGGAATATCACCAAGCAGTTGTCATGTTAATATTTTAACCCATCGAAATAATACATCTCTGCGAGGTTTCACTTGATTTGGATAGATGGCGCTATCTCCCGGGCCAAGCCGCTAGTGTTTACTTTTATTTTAGATTTCCCGTAGGAATGAAGCATTTTCCCAAGGTTAAAAGTAGCCTATGTTCATCACGGATAATGTCGGCTTCTAATGGTGAAAGAATTTTTCAAATCGGTCCACTAGTTTCGGAGCAAATTCAATACAAACAATCAATCAAATCTTTCCTCTTTATAATATTAGTATAGACTAGCTGTTGCACGCGACTTCGTCCGCGTAACTTTATAAAATATAGCTCGCTGATAATATAGCTTCCCAACAGTGAAAGAATTATTCAAATCGGTCCAGTAGTTTCGGAGCATATTCAATACAAACAAACAACTTTATAATATTAGTATAGACTAGCTGGTGCCCGCGACTTCGTCCGCGTTGAACAATGAAAGTTATCCTGTGCCCTTTCTGGTGTCCCCCGGACAACGTGTATGCAAAATTTAATGGTGATCGGTTCAGCAGTTTTTGCGTGAAAGCGTAACAAACAAACAAACACACATTCACATTTATAATATTAGTAGCGTTGTCGGTCAAGCATTTACCTAGTCATATCTGTATCTATATCAATCCTTACTAATAATACGTGGCGCACACTCAATGGGATTTTATTTAGTATGTATTCTCATTTAACTGTTTTGTTAACTGTTGTATTTAAATAAATAATAAATAAATGTTATTTCTACTAATATTATTTATTCATTTATTTATTTTTCTTGATCACAACCCAACAGCAAAACAAAAAAATTACATAAACAGAAACAATTCACTACATATATTGCCAATTATAGGGTTTTACTGTGTAAGACTTAAAAATTATAAAATCTGGGATCTGGGGTCATGACCACCTGGAGAGCAGTTGCCTCCTTCTGCGAATCAGTGATGTTGCAGAAGGAGGAAGCTGAGAGGGAGCGAGAGGAAGAGGCCGGTCTCGCCTCCCTCAGACGCAGACGGTTGGGCAGGAGAAGGCGGGCATACCTAGCCCGTCTTTAAATGTCCATGGGAGACCTGCGCACATGGTTGGCTAACTGTGTGTGCCTGCACAAGGTTCCCCCGTCTGGGGATTGCCTGGGTGTCTCCGGGCAATCCCCCAAAGGGTTTGATAAGTTTGTGTGTGTGTGTGTGGTTCTGTTTATTTTTCCTTCAGTGTATTCACAACACAACAGTGTTCGTTTGGGAAGCTCCGAGACATCTTCTCCTCCAAAATTCCTCAGTGTTTCAAGACAAAAGTGTTCGACCAATGTGTGTTGCCAGTGATGACATATGGCGCTGAAACGTGGTCTCTAACTATGGGCCTCGTAAGGAAGCTCAATGTCGCTCAACGAGATATGGAAAGGGCTATGCTCGGGGTTACACTGCGAGATCGAATCAGAAATGAGGAGATCCGTAGACGTACGAAGGTTACCGACATAAGCCGTCGGATCAGTAAGTTGAAGTGGCAGTGGGCAGGGCACATAGTACGAAGAGCCGACGGCCGCTGGGGCCGGAAGGTTCTCGAGTGGAGGCCACGGACCAGCAAGCGCAGCGTAGGACGTCCACGCACAAGGTGGATAGACGACCTAATAAGGGCCGCGGGTCGACGGTGGATCCAGGCTGCTTCTGACCGGTCCAATTGGAAAATTTTGGGGGAGGCCTATGTCCAGCAGTGGACGGCTTGCGGCTGAGATGATGATGATGATGATGTATTCACAACGCTGCGCTTGAAAGATATTTTGGGGAGGTAATTATCAGTAAAATAGTATATAGAAAAAGTGTAGAGGTACACACACATGAAACTTACCATTACAAGGAAATTGAAAAAAAGCAAGATGGCGGCGGCCAGTTTTGACGTAGCTCTGACATCGGATCCCATTTTTGTAATCCTGAAAAAGTTTATTACTTAAGCGCCTGTTTCACCAACGTCAAGTAAAGTGTTGATTAGTTACTTTTAGAAATCATTTTCTGTTTTATTGAATTATGCACTCGGTTTAGTGCATCCATCGATAGCCGATTTTTTATTATTATTTTCTCTTCGATGTTTGGAGCCTCTTCCATTATCCCCGGTTACCGGTCACTTTAAATTACAGTTATGTCAAGTAGGCCATACTTGACGTTTGTGAAACGTTTTAACATGATCAATCAGGAAAAGAAGAGAGGATAGGAGGGGAGAGATGAGGAGTGGAGATGAGATGAGATGAGAGGAGAGGAGAGATTTCCTTTTCTGTATCGCTGTCAACATTTTTTTTTTTCATTATTAGTGACAATAAAAGTGAAAGAAAAATACTTAAAAAAAATACTCACTCGCATTTGTAAATTAGGTAATAATATTATCAATATCAATACTAATAAGTGTATGTATTGATGTATTGTATGTAATATTCCTCCTAATGATCATTTAGACGTACGGGACACAGGATAATTACATTTTCTTTTACAACGCGGACGAAGTCGCGGGCGCCAGCTAGTTTATGGAATACTAGCTGCTACGCGCGACTTCGCCCGCGTAACTTTATAAAATATAGCCAATGTTAATCGCTGATAATATAGCTTCCCAACAGTGAATGAATTTTTCAAATCGGTCCAGTAGTTTCGGAGCCTATTCAATACAAACAAACAAATCTTTCCTTTTTATAGTATTAGTATAGATAGACTAGCTGTTGCCCGCGACTTCTACCGCGTTAAAAAAGATAAAAGTTGCCTATCACGTGTCCCTTACTTCTAAATGTTTATCTACCAAGTTTCATGAAAATCAGATAATTCGTTTAAGAGTGATGGAGGAACATACTAATTGTAAAAATGGTCAATTTAGTTTCAGTATAGGTCATGCAGCGAATAAAGACTTCTCGGCAAATGTGCGCAGAATTCTATTTTTAGGTGTTTGAGGGGGCAGAGGAGCGTGAGCGTCTGAGTCTACCAATAACGTGTGCCGACACGTTATTGGTAGACTCACACGCTCTTCCCCTCCCGCACTTCGCGACACGTTATTGGTAGACTCATAAGCTCTGCCCCTCGCGCACTGCGTTCGCGCGTCTCGAGTCTCTTGGGTACTGTTGCGTACAGATTGTTTTATCGTATTAGTAAATACGTCATGGTGAATAAATGCCTAAAAAAACGTTCTTCTTCGACATCGCACGATGATTTAATGGAAGGAATATCAACACTGCCTGTAATGTTAAGTTAGTGAGGTGAAAAATTACGAAATAAGAAAAATAATGTCATTTTTCTTTGCAATTTTGTGCGCAATTGTACACATGCGCCGATTCCCCCACAAGTGTTGCCTTTAAACCTTAATATAATAATTCACCTATATCATGTATAGAGCCTATATACACGATATTTCTGAAAACAAAGAAAATTACTCCATGACCGACTCCTACACATTTATTATTATAGATTAATGATCCTAATTCGCAATATTGACACCACAATTTTAACCTGTGATACCGCAATATTGAGTCACAGGACTAAACCCTTAAAAGCTCGATCAACGGTCACATAAAATAACGAAATAAATAAATATTTGACCCAAATGTTTAGACAGTCATTACCCATCAAGGACACGTAACATTAGTAAGTGGGTCACAAATATTTTGATCATTTGTTTGTTTATCATGACAAGCTTTTACTAAAAATACAATTACTATATACGTTACTACGTTATGGAAATACCACCGAAGTATTAACAGTATAACAAATTTCACATTAACAGAACATGTGGAAGTATTCAAACCCTTGAACAGGTCTTAAACTATACTAATATTATAAAGAGGAAAGATTAGATTGTTTGTTTGTATTAAATAGGCTCCGAAACTAGTGGACCGATTTGAAAAATTCTTTTACCATTAGAAGCCGACATTATCCGTGATGAACATAGGCCACTTTTTACCGCGGGAAAATGCTTCATTCCTACAGGAAAACGGGTAATAGGACAACGGGTAAAAGAATTATCCTTCCGTACTTATCTTTTTCACATAACTTCTAAAAGGCTGAACCGATTGGGTTGAAATTTTATATGGCTATATTTCGATGGTTTCCTGGATGATTTAAAAATACAATTGGACACGGTAGGTGGCGCTGCTGTCGGCATATCAACTACTAAACGGCTTGACCGATTGGGTTTACATTTTGTATGTGTATTTCCATTCCATGGTTTCACAGACACGAATGTATTATATCTTATAAAGTTACGCGGACGAAGTCGCGTGCAACAGCTAGTAATTTATAACTAAGAACATACCGATCACTTCAGCGTTTAAACAATAAAAAATAGATTACGCAGACAGATACACAGATAGACAGATACGCAGACTCACACGTCATACTTATAACGCTCCGCTTTTGCGTGGGTGTCTCGGGGTTAATAAAAAAAGGAAAAAAGTTCCAAAGATAAGAAGAAAACTTTTGCTGTATTGTACAACTAAAATGAAGGTGTTATTCACAAATAACTTGAAGAAACAATTTGAAGCATGATAAGAACTTTATTTCTATTTTAGGCAAAACTTATCCCCATCATCGGGTTTGCTCAATGTAGAACAAAATAGTCAAAGAATTATTTTCTAGTCCAAACTTATAATAATAAAAAACACAATAATACGTATTTCACTAGATAAATATATATATAAAAAAAACGGCTATCTTTGTGGTTATAATTATTTTCTATACTAATTTTGTAAAGAGAGAAAGCGAAGCTATAGAAAGCGAGCAATATAGGTCATCTATACTGATATTATAAAGAGGAAAGATTTGATTGTTTGTTTGTATATTGAATAACGATGTCCCAATAACTAACGATTAACGAAGTTAACTATTTGATTGAATAACGATGTCCCAATAACTATTAGCAATTAACGAACTTAACTATTTGGTTGAATAACGATGTCCCAATAATTAGCGTTTAACGAAGTTAACTATTTGATTGAATAGCGATGTCCCATGTCCCAATAACTAACGATTAACGAAGTTAACTATTTGGTTGAATAACGATGTCCCAATAATTAGCGTTTAACGAAGTTAACTATTTGATTGAATAGCGATGTCCCATGTCCCAATAACTAACGATTAACGAAGTTAACTATTTGATTGAATAACGATGTCCCAATAACTAACGATTAACGAAGTTAACTATTTGATTGAATAAAGAAAAGATGTCCCAATAACTATTAGCGATTAACGAAGTTAACTATTTGATTGAATAACGATGTCCCAATAACTAGCGATTAACGAAGTTAACTATTTAAACAACGATTTCAAATAGGTCAAAGTGTTTAACGTTGGCAAGTCTAATGATACCCGTTGCATGTCGCGTGTAATTTCGTTCCTACAGTTGTTCTATCCCAAGGGAACTCGTGGTGTGTCGTTAAATTATTCATTGCAATACTGGGTTCGTTCAACTCGCAAGTCGGAACAGTTACAATGCGATATTTAATAAATTAGTAGCCTATATTCAACTTAGCTAATAACACGTTAGATTGTTTGTCTATCTATAGGTACTAGTCTATTTACTAAAATTATAAAGAGGAAAGATTTGTTCGTTTGTTTGAAATTGTATATTAGGCTACTACTGGATCGATTTGAATAATTCTTTCACTGTTGGGAAGCTATATTATCAGCGAGCTATATTTTATAAAGTTACGCGGACGAAGTCGCGTGCAACAGCTAGTCTATACTAATATTATAAAGAGGAAAGATTTGTTTGTTTGTATAGAATAGGCTCCGAAACTAGTGGACCGATTTGAAAAATTCTTTTACCATTAGAAGCCGACATTATCCGTGATGAACATAGGTTACTTTTTACTGCGGGAAAATGCTTCATTCCTACGGGAAATCTAAAATAAAAGTAAACATTAGCGGCTTGGCCCGGGAGATAGCGCCATCTATCCAAAATACGGTAGATGGCGTTTTATACTTTTCTACGCGGACGAAGTCACGAGCACCAGCTAGTATTTTATAAAGTTACGCGGGCGAAGTCGCGTGCAACAGCTTATAATATTACCTTACTAATATTATAAATGTGAATGTGAGTTCACTTGTTTGTTACGCTTTCACGCCTTAACCACTCAAACGATCATCATGGAATTTTGCATACACGTTTTCAGGGATACAGGAACAAACATAGCATACTGTTTGTTTTCAACCGGATAACAAATACTATGCCAAAAAATAAAAAAAAAATTGAAAGTCTAAAATAATTGTATGAGCAATAAAGATTGAAATAACTCCTAAGAATAAGAAGTCATTTGGGCAGCCCGTCTGGCGGCAGTAACCGCCACCTTACAGAATACCACCGTGAAATAATAGCATTAATGTGCTGTTGTGTTTCGGTGAGTGAGTAAGGGATGCCAGAGCCCATTACCCTATCCCTCTCTTATCCCTTATCCGTAATCCTTGTATGGTCGGCAGCGCACTTGTAGCTCTTTGGCGTTGCTTGTGTTATAGGCGACAGTAGCCACCTACCATCAAGTGGACCGTCACTAGCCTGTCTGTCGACCTTAACATAAAAAAAAAGCGTTGCGGACGAAGTCGCGGGCTAAGGCTAAGCTAGTTACTCAATAGAACGTCGAACGTTTTTTTATTTTTATTTTTTATTGAACGTTATTAGCTTATCAATAACTGACGATCTTACCATCGTCGCTATTCTAGTGAATTCTTAAAAATGTAACCCATCACGCACTAGTACACAGAAAAGTCAGCAATGAATTGTCTATCTATTAGCTTCCTTATGGTCCGTAAGCCAGGCACTAATTTCGTCAATGATTTCCTCTCAGTCGATAATTTGTAAAATGCCTGAGAGAGTTGTATCATGATGCGTTGTGAACGTCAGCTGCGGCTCCGATGGTGGGTCGAGCAGTGGTAGCCCGTTACACTTTCAGAGCATCAACTGACAAGCATTCCACCAAGATATAGCCAGCTGACTTTTTTATTTATTAACAGTAATACATAAACTATCATCTGATAAATTCTCTATTGGGAGGTAATCACTGAACACGTATATATTCGTGTGACCCGCAGACGCATAATCCACCATTTTATAAATAGCTGACAATTTTGTTTCTTCAAAATATTAGGCTAACTATAATTTGATGAATTTTTAATCGGAAATAAATTATTAATATTTTTTTTATTATGTACGTGGGCGGCTACCACTCTACTGCTCAACCCACCATCGGAGCCGCAGCTGACGTTCACAACGCTTCATGATACAACTCGCTCAGTCATTTTACGAGTTATCGACTGGGAGGAAATTGGTCATGAAAATCTGTCGCTGGCTCATGGACCATTAAGTCTACTTAAAAATATATCCAATTAAGTTAGGTTAGTTAGGTATTTCCATTGACATATTATATTACTTCGCAAGGACAAAGCGTCACGAACAAACTCACATTCACATTTATAACATTAGTAAGGACTATAGCTGGTGCCCGCGACTTCGTCCGCGTTTAACGATTTTGTGCTTTTTTTTCGTGTAACATTCGTGTAACAATTTTGATTTTACTCCCATTTAAATTTTCATACCACAGTTTTATATATCAAAAAAATTGATTTAGTAAACTCCAAAAAGAAGTCTCTTATTGTCATTCAGATTTAAAACATACATAATGGTATTCATTTGTACATAATATCATAACTAATTATTGTTGAATTAATTGCTGTATGACTTTGTTTTAATTAAAATTAATAAATAAATAAATAAATATTCAATAAAAAAGTTATTAAAAAAATGGAAACTCAAAAAAAGTGCTCAAGTAATTTAATTTTAACAAAATAATACAAACATAACCATTTTTTTTTAAGAAGTAACTTAAACCCAACTTACATATAATATACGACGAGTACCTAAGTCTATTTAATTTTAAAAACTTTAAAAAAAAACCAATATCACATAGGTAACCAATTTTTTTTTAATGTTTTATTCGTATATATACATATAATTAATATTTTAATTAGTTAGCTTAGATTTAGCCTTGCACTTTGTAAAATTTTTCTATGTATATAAATAAATCGATTTAAAATATTCTTGTTGAAATTCAAAATTTTTTTTTTAAACAGAAAACATAATTTTATCGATTCCATGTACTGTTTAAAAATTATTATAAAAAAATCCTTAATTAATGACGACACTTTGAGTTTACAAAGTATTTTTTCGAACGCGTCTAGAGTAGTGGCGGAAAATATTTGAATTTCGAACGCGCGCCATTCGCCACCATCGTCACTAAACTGGGCGAGTTAGTTGGCTTGGTTACTATACTATTAAGTCTCGGTCGCGACGAGAGAGAGAGACGCCACTGCTTCTATCTATATGTATAGACGCGAACGTAGTCGCGAGCACCCACTACTATATAAATAAATTATTATTATTATTATTATTTATTTATTTACAATTTTAAGGGCTAATATATAAGATAACATTTAAATGATAATACTAAAAACCACTGAGGTTTAGACTCGTATTATCATTACATTGATAGATACTAATACTAATTACAATTTAAAAAATAATGCTTTAATTTTGATTTAATATTTTTAATTGATATATTGTTACATAGATCTGAAGGTAGGCTGTTTATAAGATCAGGCGGTTGGGCAGGAGAAGGCGGGCATATTTAGCACGTCTTCAAATGTCCTAGGGGACCTGCACGCACAGCTGGCTAGCTGTGTGTGCCTACACAAGGTTCCCCCGTCTGGGGATTGCTCCGGTGTCTCCGGGCAATCCCCCATCGGCGTCAGCCTAGCCAGTAATGGCTAGGCCGCCCTGGGGGTGGATCGGAGTTGTTGCCTCGGCAGAGCCCGGTCCACCCCCGCACAAAGGGCAAGGAGGCACCGGGGAGTTTTAGTGGGTAGTGGCCGGGCCCGCTATGACTAACATAGCGCGGTGCGCCGGCTGACCCCCACATACCCCTACCGTCTAGCCAGCGGTAGGGAATCGGTAAACGGATTTCTCCTCGAAAAAAAAAAAAAAAAAAAGGCTGTTGATAAGATGTGGGACGATGTAAGCAGTAGTTCTTTCGCCATATGTATTATTTGCGCGCTGTGTACGTAACCGCTTTTTTGAAATAGCTCTAGTGTGTACAGGGTGTTCCATTAATTTTTTTAAGGATTCGTTTTAAAAAAAATTCTTTCAGTAGTGAAAAGGAAAACTGATTGTTTATAGGTAAATTACAGTGCTTAAAAAGACCGTTCTCATCGTCGTAGTATTTATTTTTAATTTTAGGCGAGACTAATGTTTTTAGAATTTTTACTTGTAGTTTGTAGATTTTGTTTAGATAAGTTTTGTACGTTCGACCATAACTACTAAGTCCATACTGTATATAGGGTTCTGCTAGTGCATAGTAAAGCATAAGTTTCACCTTGAATGGTATGCGATTTTTTAATATTGTAATATTTGCAAGGAAAATCCTTAAATAAATGTTACTAGCTATTGCACGAGACTTCGTCCGCGTAACTTTATAAAATACTAGTGGGTGCCCGCGACTTCGTCCGCGTTGAAGAAGAAATTTATGCTAGCTTGACCCGGGCAAACGTTGTGTTGCAACTATCACTTACCTACCGAAAAAAAAGTCATAAAAATCGGCCACAGATCGGACCTCATAATGCGACATTGGCCCCCAATTATTTATGTTTTTATATGATCCCTCGGGAATAGTCCTTTTTTTCTGGATGAAAGGTACCCTATGTCCTTTCTGGTGTCCCAGACAACGTGTATGCAAAATTTCATGGTGATCAGTTCAGTAGATTTTGCGTGAAAGCGAGACAGACAGACAGAGTTACTTTCGCATTTATAATATTAGTATAGATAATACATTCGTGTCTGTGAAACCATGGAATGGAAATACACATACAAAATTTCAACACAACCGGTCAAGCCGTTTAGTAGTTGACATACCGACAGCAGCGCCACCTACCGGGTCCAATTGTATTTGTAAATCATCCAGGAAACCATCGAAATAGCCATATAAAATTTCAACCCAATCGGTCCAGCCGTTTAGAAGTTATGTGAAAAAGATAAGTACGGAAGGATAAAATTCTTACTACCCGTTGTCCTATTACCCGTTTTCCTGTAGGAATGAAGCATTTTCCCGCGGTTAAAAGTATCCTATGTTCATCACGGATAATGTCGGCTTCTAATGGTAAAATAATTTTTCAAATCGGTCCACTAGTTTCGGAGCCTATTCTATACAAACAAACAAACAAATCTTTCCTCTTTATAATATGAGTGTAGATTCTGTAGATTGTATGAATAAAATTTCTTAGAGCTTTTAAGCCTTCGGGCTTCGGCCAGAAATTGACTTTCGGTCGGACACTATAAATATCAAGGACCTGCGCTGATTGTGGAATACGGAGGGGTTTTATTTAGTTGGTATTCCCGCAGGCTTATTATCTAAATGCGTCTGCTGAGCGACAGGCGAAAAATTTGTGCAATATCACACTAACTCGTATCACGTAGCTCATAACACTAGTGTGGTTTGCGTAAAAATTAACGATTTTAACGACAAATTGTGAAATATTTGTCGTATTCCACAAATATTTCACAATTTGTCATTGCATGCGGTATTTGTCATAAGTTCCTTCGCTCGTAAAAAAAAAAGGTAAGTATATCATCAATTACCGCCCAACGTGGGGCTCGAACCCACGACCCTGAGATTAAGAGTCTCATGCTCTACCGACTGAGCTAGCCGGGCTTGTTTCGATTAGTTCAAAATATCTATTATATACTTCATTACAATCCATCCATTACAATTACAATTTACAATACTTTCATTGTTCTTAACTACTTATAATTTTATTTCATTATATAATCTTACAATTATGTAACAAAACGTTGTATTAACAAAACAAAGTCGCTGCCCGCCGTCTGTATCTTTCTATTTAGGGACTTTTAAACTTAGATCTTAGATCTTTTAAATTGCGCTAGGGATTTTACTGTGGTTTTTCGCAAATGGAAGGAACGTTAAACCAGGAAGGATTTTATATATAATTTGTACAAATAAAATACACTCATGCGAAACCGGGAACCAGAACCAGAGCGTGTCACTCTCATAATTAAATTTGATAATAAATATTCGCATATATAATGTAACAATTTCAGCGCCATCTGTACTATGCGCTCGAAAGTAACACAACACGAAGTTTATATTTGTTAATCTAACATTGCTTTAGGACGATAGATGTCGCGACAATACCCGTGTAATTTTATTTTTACAATACATACTAGCTGACGCCCGCGACCACAGAGTAACTTATAATATAATAGGAAACCCGCGACTTCGTCTGCGTTGAAAAAGAAAAAAGTAGCCCGTCCTGTGTCCTGTTCGTCTAAATGTTTATCTACCAAGTTTCATGGAAATCAATTAATTCGTTTAAGAGTTATGGACGAACATACAGGACAGGTGAGATAACCCTCGAGGTCCTCTACCTCCTAGATTTTTTATATTACTACTTCTTGGGACACGCTGTATAGCTAGGTCAAGCTGCAGAGATTTGGTGTTAGCATTTTGTGTAAAAAGTCTTAAAAGAAAACCAACTGCGCTATTGTGTGAAGAATAGTTTCATAAATGATATACTGACATGTTTTTCACTCGAGTTTATCATATCATTGTTATTAGCAATGTTATAATAAGCAAAAAAACTAAAAAAAACAGCGATTTTTTGCAGAAAATTGTTAATAACAATGTTATAAATAATAAAGTCGAGTGAAAAACATGTCAGTAGGTATATGTCATTATGAAACTATTCTCCATACAATAGCGCAGTTGGTTTTCTTCTAAGACTTTTTACATATCAAACTATGCTCAATAGAAAGTCGAGGGTTAGTTTATAAATTCAAATAGAGTTTATTAAAATTATAAAAAGATAATTTAAAAAAAAATATAATTTTTACTGTAAGACACTTTTTAAAATAAATCGTACTATTTAATAAAAATGAAAGTACATTAAGTTAAAAGAAAATTATTCGACCGTGACAGGACTCGAACCTGCAATCTTCGGATCCGAAGTCCGACGCCTTATCCATTAGGCCACACGGTCTCGTGATGGGGTGGTAAATTTTGGGTTTACCTTTCAATAAAAGGGTTGGAGGGATGCGCGCGCAATATGTCTCCTAACGCTATACCACTCCTTAGGTATGAGTGGGGCGGGAGGATGGAAGGAAAGAATACGAGTTCACATGAGACTCCGAAACTAGTGGACCGATTTGAAAAATTCTTTTACCATTACAAGACGACATTATCTGTGATGAACATAGGATACTTTTAACCGCGGAAAAATGCTTCATTCCTACGGAAAAACGGGTAATAGGACAACGGGTAGTAAGAATTTTCCTTCCGTACTTATCTTTGTCACATATAACTTCTAAACGGCTGAACCGATTGGGTTGAAATTTTATATGGCTATTTCGATGATTTCCTGGATGATTTAAAAATACAATTGTATCCGGTAGGTGGCGCTGCTGTCTGTATGTCAACTACTAAATTGCTTGACCGATTATATGGAAGGAATATCAACACTGCCTGTAATGTTAAGTTAGTGAGGTGAAAAATTACGAAATAAGAAAAAAAATTTCATTTTCCTTAGCAATTTTGTGCGCAATTGTACACATGCGCCAATTGCCCCCACAAGTGTCGCCTTCAAACCTTAATATAATAATTCACCTATACCTACACCACGAAATCTTCCATTCAAAAATGTCGACTGACGACTATCGATTGTAGTTAGTACCTAGATAATTAAGTTTTTTAGGTTTGATTAGGTAGGAGGTAAGGACAGGTCAGAGGCAGGGTGGGGCACTGGGGCAAGCGCCCCACCCTGCCCCACCGTGGCTACGCCCATGAGTCGCGCATGCTCTGTGATGTGATATTAACCCTCCATGGTCCATGCTCTGACCATAGAAATATTGTATTGTATGTTTATTGTAGTGACATAACATGTCACATTGTAAATCTATTTTCTATTTGTCTGTCTTATTACCATGTACAATTTTATGTTGAATAAAACCTAATATATCTAGGTTTTGCTGTCTTATTTCAATTTATTCAACATAATGGAAAAGTATTTAAGACCAGAAAGGTTCGACGGGGACCCATCGGTGAAATTCACGGCAAAGGAATGGAGCCATTGGAAAATGACATTCCTAAATTTTCTGGCTGCACAAACAATGCCTCCCGTTGTGGCTGGCAAAGGAGATGTTGCTGCACCACCCCTAGACATGAATATCATCAAGCTTCAACTGTTAGTAAATCATATATCACCACGAGTATATTCTTACATAAGTGAATGTGAACATTACGACGACGCCATTAAAACGCTTGACAAGCTTTACGTCAAACCAAATAATATTATTCATGCTCGTCACATGCTCACAACTAGAAGACAACAGGCAGACGAGACGGTAGATGATTACATGCAATCTTTGAAACAGCTGGCAAAAGACTGTAATTTTACTAGCGTAGATGCCGAAAACAACAAGAATGATACAATCCGAGGAGCATTCATAGCCGGAATGACATCTTCAAAGATACGATCAAGATTGTTGGAGAGCTTAACGTTAACCCTAGAGGAAACTTACAATTTAGCAGTTTCTATAGAAATGGCAGAACAAAATTCGCAAATTTATGTCAGTCAAAACCTAACAGTTAGTGCTCTTCATGGCAATTCTAAATTAGAATTACAAAACGCGCCCACTAATGTTGGAGACACCGATGTTACAGCTGCTACCAGTTCTAATGCTACATCATATGGACGTAAATGTTTCTTCTGCGGGGGGTCAATACACCCAAGAAAGTACTGCCCCGCTCGTGAATCCATCTGCAAATCCTGCGATAAAAAAGGACATTTTGCGAAGGTGTGCCGCTCCAAAACCTCTAGTGCATCTACCACTCTATCTAAGGGCTGCGATCACTGCACAGCCTGTATTATCGCTGCAACACCAGCTTCACTACGTAAGGCTATAGTTACTGCATTCATAAAAGGCGTTCGTGCTGACGCTCTCATAGACACAGGGAGCTCAGTTAGTTTCGTCAATGAGGACTTCGCCAACCTATGCAATCTTAAGAAGACACCTTGCACGCAAACTGTTTCTATGGCTTCGCTATCTCATACCTCACAAGTTAAAGGCATAACTTGCCAGAACATTAAAATTGGCGATCACTGTTATAACAGCATAAACTTATTCATTGTCAAAAATCTTTGCGCTGACTTGATAATTGGCCACGATGTACTCTCAAACCACTCGAGTCTTGAGTTCGCATTTGGGGGACCCAAAGAGGTATTTAAGGTATGCTGTGTCGCAGAGGCTTCTGTTCCTGCCGTACCTTTGTTTTCTAATCTGACTTCGGACTGTAAACCGATTGCTGTAAAGTCACGCAGGCACAGTACTGAAGATAAGATATTTATTGAAAATGAGGTGAAGAAATTACTAGAAGACGGTATCATTGAAGAAAGTCAATCTCCTTGGAGAGCTCAAGTCCTTATTACTAAAAGTGAAACTCACAAGAAGCGTCTTGTGATCGATTATTCACAGACGATCAATCGATTCACTCAACTTGACGCCTACCCCCTTCCAAATATTGAGGAAACGGTGTCTAAAATATCGCAATATTCAATTTTTAGTGCTATAGACCTCCAAAGCGCGTACCATCAGGTTCCCATACTTGTAAAAGAGAAGCCATATACAGCTTTTGAAGCAACAGGAAATCTGTATCAATTTCGTCGCATCCCGTTTGGCGTAACTAATGGTGTAGCCAGTTTTCAACGGACGATAGACTGGTTGATACGAACGGAATACCTGAAAGGAACCTACGCTTACCTTGACGACATAACGGTTTGTGGTAACACGCAGGAAGAGCACGATATTAACTTGGAAAGATTCCTTAAAGCTGCCGACAAATACGGCCTCACAATTAATAATTCTAAAAGCAAATTTGATCAGAGAATAATTAATCTACTCGGTTATAC
Organism: Synanthedon vespiformis; assembly: GCA_918317495.1. Classification (NCBI taxonomy): domain Eukaryota; kingdom Metazoa; phylum Arthropoda; class Insecta; order Lepidoptera; family Sesiidae; genus Synanthedon; species Synanthedon vespiformis. Next base: position 3,543,487 of record OU906974.1, read on the forward strand.
TATAGGGCCAAAACACATGATAAAACCAGATAGTGATAGACTGCAACCCTTATTGAAGATGCCTCCACCTAACGATACAGCATCTCTTAGAAGGGCGTTGGGTATGTATGCCCATTACTCAAAGTGGATACCCAATTTTTCTGAAAGAATTCATCCACTAGCTCATGTCGATAAATTCCCATTGAATGAGGCCGCCCTATCATGTTTCGAAAATTTAAAATCCACAATTGCAAAATCATCTGTTCGTGCTATCGACGAGAAGCTGCCTTTTGTTGTTGAGACTGATGCTTCGGAACATTCGATCGCCGCAACTTTGTGTCAAGATTCGAGGCCCGTAGCTTTCTTTTCACGATCATTAAATGCTAGCGAATTAAATCATTCTGCTGTGGAAAAAGAGGCGTACGCGATTGTTGAATCTTTGAAAAAGTGGCGACATTTTCTTATAGGAAAGCCATTTACGGTTGTCACTGATCAAAAGTCAGTTTCATTCATGTTCGACAACAAGCACTCGAGTAAGATCAAAAATGAAAAAATCCAAAGATGGAGACTTGAATTAGCACCGTTCAAGTACGACATAGTGTATCGACCAGGCAAAGATAATCGAGCTGCAGACGCCTTATCACGCGTGTGTTCATGCGCTACGATTACAACGAACGCATCTAAGCTTAAATCGTTGCACACAGCACTTTGCCACCCAGGAGTAACACGAATGTATCACTGGATAAAGTCAAAGAATCTACCGTATTCTCTCGATGAGGTTAAAACAATGACTCGTAACTGCCAAATTTGTGCAAAAATTAAGCCAAGGTATTATAAAAATGATGAAAAATTACCGAAACTTATAAAAGCTACATCTCCCTTCGAACGGCTCAGCGTTGATTTTAAAGGACCAGTGCCATCGAATACTAACAACCGTTACATTCTTACGGTGATAGATGAATACTCCAGGTTTCCATTCGCATTCCCATGTAGCGACATCAGTTCTAAGACTGTCATCAAAAATTTGAACAATTTATTCATGATGTTTGGAATGCCAGCATATGTTCATTCGGATAGAGGGACTCAATTTCTCTCTTCAGAAGTTAAAGAGTTTCTCAACTCCAGAGGAATAGCAACCAGTAGAACAACCGCTTATAATCCTCAAGGGAATGGTCAAGTGGAGAAGTTAAACTCTACTGTTTGGAAAGCGTTACAGCTGGCCTGTGAATCACATGACACACCTATTGAGAGATGGGAACAATACCTTCCAGTAGCACTGCACTCTATACGATCCTTGCTATGTACTGCTACTAATTGTACTCCTCACGAAAGGATGTTTTTACATAGACGCCGTTCTCCTAATGGAAGTACGATACCTACCTGGTTGAATGAATCTGGTCACGTTCTAATAAAACGATTCGATCGCAAAAACAAGTACCAGCCGCTCGTAGAAGAAGTAGAAATATTACAGGCAAACCCCGAGTACTCTTTTGTAAAACTCAAAGACGGGAGAGAGACTACAGTGTCCAACCGCCATCTTGCGCCTATTGGACAACAAGGTGAAGGTGAAATCATAGATCTGCCTACTCTAGAATCAGTGTTGGAAGAGGAACCAGATATAAGCTCTAGTGATACTGCGTCAAATTATAATACTCCGCTAAACACGCCTCCTAGAACAGAAGCTTTGATATCTTCTCCTCCAACAGATTTGCCACTCCGGTGTGAAGATCCTTCAACTTCTGTATCTCCCCAGCAAAATTTGTCACCTCTTGCAGAGGTTCCTGTTCCCAGGAGATCTGGAAGAATCCGTTCTTTACCACGGTACCTGAAAGACTATAGTGTGGGAGAATGATGTGATATTAACCCTCCATGGTCCATGCTCTGACCATAGAAATATTGTATTGTATGTTTATTGTAGTGACATAACATGTCACATTGTAAATCTATTTTCTATTTGTCTGTCTTATTACCATGTACAATTTTATGTTGAATAAAACCTAATATATCTAGGTTTTGCTGTCTTATTTCACTCTGTGTATTAAAAGTGTCCGTTGAAAGACGAACTGATGGCGCTGGTGCAGCTAGTGATAGTAAACAATTCAACTCAGTGCGCACTTCATTCAGTTTCATTTCATACTCTCCATACTAAGGAGGGTTGAGATCAGGAGCGCAATCTTATATGTTAAACTAAAAAAGTGGCAACTAAAATCGACAACTAGAGATGGCGCTGGTGTGTCTAGGGCAGTGATCTAGAGAGTTTGAGAGTATGGAGCAAGGAGAATAGAGGTAAAGGAGCGCAAGCTCCGTGTATTAAAAGTGTCCGTTAAAAGACGACGAACTGATGGCGCTGGTGCAGCTAGTGATAGTAAACAATTCAACTCAGCGCGCACTTCACTCCGTTTCATTTCATACTCTCCATATCACTGCCCTATACACACCAGCGCCATCTCAATTTGTCGATTTTAGTTGCCACTTTTTTAGTTTAACACCCATATAAGATTGTCCTCCTTATCTCTACCCTCCTTAGTATGGAGAGTATGAAATGAAACGAGTTGAATTGTTTACTATCACTAGCTGCACCAGCGCCATCAGTTCGTCGTCTTTCAACGGACACTTTTAATACACAGAGCATGCGCTCCTTTACCTCTATTCTCCTTGCATTAGTTGCTTGGTGTGAAACTAGATGGCGCTGTGTGGAATGTGTGAAGATAACCTTGACCTGATGCTTCCGCATCTAAAAGTCTGAAGGACACCCAACTCCTCAGCAACTTACAGCATATATATATTATATATATATATAGCGTTTTTGGACTCAATAGAAATTCTTTAGTTTATAATTTTAATTAATTGCTTTTTCAAGGACAAATGAAAATACAAATAATTTTTTTTATTTATTTATTTTCGACTTTAATAAATACTCTTATATCCATACTTATACAAGTAAGCATATTTTCTAGATAATCTAGATTGCTGCCGTGTTTACAATATTTAAAAAATTGCAATTGATGTTAGTAAAAAATTAGTTTAATATTCAAAAATTTCATTTTTGAGAATTATCTTGACAGTTAAGTTGATTTTTTTTAGAAAACTCTATAAGAAATTCTTTGAGTATTCGACCATTATTAGCTTAGTATAGAACTTATTAACTTTAGCCACGTTTTCACTAGGAGAGAATTATCGCGCGACTTTTGTCGCCCGACAATCGATAACATCTCAATTTATTTCTGAACTAATAAATATTTCAAAAAAACCTTTCAAAAATAGAGCCAACTCAACAAAAGCCAACTTTCGGTTTAATTTAGTTATAAATAAAGTAGAAAAAAATACACATCAAGCGAAACAACAAGCATATACATACATACATACATACATACATCACTTTTGTTTTCAAGCAATTTCAACATTTACATAACATTTGACAACATAATAATTCTTTCTAGTTATGTGTGCTGGATTAAAATATTTAAAAAAAAAAATTATGTAAAGAATGTGGAAAAATTCTATAGATCATTACATTATGTGAGCAAAACTGTCATTCGATTTTGGACTCTCTCTGTACAGATTTAAGGTTGCTTTCTCTTTAAATTGCACTCGCATCTATCCACAACTGTGGCTTTCGTACGCCATACAAAACAAAACAAAACACCACAAACTTTATGGAACATTAAGAAGTGACATATTTTGCGTTAGAGCATCGACTCTGTCGTCTGTGTCATTTGCAACCGACCGAACGTGTGTGTCGTTTAAGGAAAAAGTGACTTTAAGTCGACGTATTAGAGCGTAAAACGACGTAAAATGAATAGTAGAACTTGATCGTCACTACTTTTCACCATTGACTCCGTCGTGATTCCGTTTTAGGCGTAATTGACGTGTGCCGTGACGTGGCATTTGTGACGCAAAATTTAAATGATGCGAGGAAGAAACAGATCGACAGCTTTGCTCCACGTAATAAACATTGCATTTATTTTATTATTTTTTTAATCTTTTTTTTTTAATTAAAACGTCTTGCGATGTACCGCACGATGCCCCTCCTCGTCGTATTCCCGTTTGCATACCCACATTTTACGGAATGTATCTAGCGAGGCGAGAATCGAACCCCCTATCCATGTGCTGTAGAGGCGTTCTTGAGGCGCTGAGATCTAACCGTGAGAGAAAAATGTACATTTTGTTAATGGAAAAACGACTCAACACGTGAGATCTCTATTAAATGAAAAACAGACGCAACACGAAAAGTGACAGTTTTCAATTTGATTCCATCGCTTTCAAAATGCAATGTGACTCTTAGTATTTTTTTTTTATTATTTTTTTTATTTAAAAACACTATTTTTTTTTTAATACAAAGCAACACACAATGGTACCCATCTAAAACGATCGTGTCGGATAAATCCGACTCGGGCGTTTAAAGGATCGAATATGAAAGGACGAAAGCCTCACCCTGATCTTCATGTCCTTGGGTGCCAATCGTCTTATTTCAGCCAGAAGCCTGTCTCCGAAGCCTCGGAACAGTGTGGAGCCTCCGCTGAGCACTATATTCTGATATAGCACCTTTCTCAGGTCCATGTCGGACTTCTGTATTGCGAACATTAGTACCTCGTGAAGACCTGTCACCGATACATTAATCACTGATATTATAAAGAGGAAAGATTTGATTGTTTGTTTGTATAGAATAGGCTCCGAAACTAGTGGACCGATTTGAAAAATTCTTTTACCATTAGAAGCCGACATTATCCGTGATGAACATAGGCTACTTTTTACCGCGGGAAAATGCTTCATTCCTACGGGAAAACGGGTAAAAGGACAACGCGTAGTAAGAATTATCCTTCCTACTTTTTCACATATAACTCCTAAACGGCTGAACCGATTGGGTTGAAATTTTATATGGCTATTCCGATGGTTTCCTGGATGATTTAAAAATACAATTGGACCCGGTAGGTGGCGCTGCTGTCTGTATGTCAACTACTAAACGGCTTGACTACTAAAGGTTGAAATTTTGTATGTGTATTTCCATTCCATCGTTTCACAGACACGAATGTATTATATTTTATAAAGTCACGCGAACGAAATCGCGTGCAACAGCTAATATTATTATAAACTGGCTGTTGCACGCGACTTCGTCCCGCGTAACTTTTGTAAAATATAGCCTATAATTATGTTCGCTGATAACTTGGCTTTCTTTGGGTGAAAGAATTTTTTAAAATAGGTCCACTAGTTTTTGAGTTAATTCATTCTTTTAACAAAAATACAATCTATTAATAAATAATTCACAACTTAATAGCTAGAATAGTTTATACAAAATAAAAAGTAGGTAAGTACGTAGGTATTTCTATATTATTTTATTATAGTTTATTACAAAGCTAAAAGTGGCGTAGAATGAACGTTCACTTATTATTGTATACGGCCCACTCGAGATTTGCTCTCCTTGACTTTTTTATGGAATTGAGTGAAAGAGAAAGCGCTCTATATTAGTTCGTTTAAATGAACAAACCGTATGCCGGTTGCAGACCGAAAACTAAGCTATGCCAAAGCTAAACTAAGCAAGCTAGGCTAAGCTAGGAGCTAAGCCAAAGCTCAGTAAATGTTGCGAAGTTCATTTAGACGGACGACGCTCGCCATGAATATAATCTGACTTATTCTTTTCCATACAACATAATTTTTTTATTAAGTTGTGATAGTCGCCTTTGACTGTGTGTTCCATAGTACAGGAAATAAATTGCTCCATATTCGCTACAAAACGACCGAGCGTACGACAAAGGACACTGGACAGCACTGGCGAAGGGCGTGCTGGGAAGGCGGGAGGGACTTAGCTTAGCTAGTGTAGCTGCGCATCGGCATACACAACTAACTTAGCTACGCATATTTTAGTTAGCTCACATACCTACAGCTCGCATAGTTTGCGGTCTGCACACAAGTATGGAAAACTGCGTCAGCTATGCGAGCTAAGCTAAACTAACTTAGCTTAGCTCTTGGTCTGCAACCCGCATATACTTGTTTATTATGTTATTTATTAGTCTAGAGCTCTGGGAAATAGTAAACAAAATTAAAAACTTTACCTTCGCACTCCTCCCCGATGAGATCCGGTCTGAACAACACTTCCGGTGCCCGGAACCTCGCTGGACCGATCTTTTTTTTTAAAAAAAAAAACAACATCTATATAATATAACCTATAGAAACATACTTGTCATGAGTAGTAAAAAAAAACGTATCAGTTGTCGGGAAAAATTACGTTACATGACAATGTCGCGAGTTCAATGGTTTTTTTCCAATCCAAAAAAAAAAAAAATTAAAAAATTGTTCTTTTTTAAAAATTAATATCAGCGCTATATCTGAAAATATATAGAGATGTCATTTACGGTTACATTACGTTACATGACAGTGTCGCGAGTTTGATGGCTTTTTTTTCATCACAAAAAAAAAATTCTTTTTTAAAAATTAATATCTGCGCTACATCTGAAAATATACAGAGATATCATTTACGGTTACGTTACGTTACATGACAGTGTCGCGAGTTCGATGATTTTTTCCCATCTCGAGAATGCCCAACGCGCCTAAATAAGTTTTCACTTCAAGAACATGACGTACAGTAGTGGCATATAAGTACAACAGTATATATAACGGTTACACTCACTTCGAGCTGAGTGCCGTCGGGCAGAGCGTACTGAGCGCGCTCAGTGTCCAAAGTCTCCTCCTTGAGCGGGTTCGGCGAGAGGTAGCAGGCTCTTTCCTTGATCGATTTCACTATTTCCAACTCCGCCGATGTGCGAAGGTTTGTGCCTTCCTTGCGCAGAAGTAACCTGTAGAATATACAAACATACTTACTTGGACGCGTTGGACACACATCTATGAACTCGCACGACCGTCACGCTCAGTTTCATGTTGAAGTTCAAAACTTTAGTGACCGCTACGCTCAGTGACATTAACTTTCGTGACCGTGACGCGTAGTCACAGTCACACTCAGTGACGTTTAATGTTGAAGTTACAAACTTTAGTGACCGCTACGCTCAGTGACATTAGCTTTCGTGACCGCCACGCTCAGTGAAATTTCATGTTGAAGTTAAAAACTTTAGTGACCGCTACGCTCAGTGACATTAACTTTAGTGACCGCCACGCTCAGTGAAATTTCATGTTGAAGTTAAAAACTTTAGTGACCGCTACGCTCAGTGACATTAACTTTCGTGACCGTGACGCGTAGTCACCGTCACTCTCACTGACGTTTCATGTTGAAGTTAAAAACTTTAGTGACCGCTACGCTCAGTGACATTAACTTTAGTGACCGCCACGCTCAGTGAAATTTCATGTTGAAGTTAAAAACTTTAGTGACCGCTACGCTCAGTGACATTAACTTTCGTGACCGTGACGCGTAGTCACCGTCACTCTCACTGACGTTTCATGTTGAAGTTAAAAACTTTAGTGACCGCTACGCTCAGTGACATTAACTTTAGTGACCGCCACGCTCAGTGAAATTTCATGTTGAAGTTAAAAACTTTAGTGACCGCTACGCTCAGTGACATTAACTTTCGTGACCGTGACGCGTAGTCACCGTCACTCTCACTGACGTTTCATGTTGAAGTTAAAAACTTTAGTGACCGCTACGCTCAGTGACATTAACTTTCGTGACCACCACGCTCAGTGAAATTTCATGTTGAAGTTAAAAACTTTACTTCTTCTTCTTCTTATTCTCTTTCAATGTCTTGGCTCCATCAGATCTTCTCCGATGATTTTGCCATTAGTAATATAATTTGTAATATATAAATTTGTAATTTGATAGCAATTTGTAATAGCCTTTTTTTAAATAAAAAATCCCGAGACTAGTCAGTCAAGTCAAAGGGGCCGTCCATTAATCGCGTGATGTTTTTTAACACTTTTAAAACCCCCAACCCCACCCTCCCCCTTGGTGATACGTGGTGAGGTTTAAAACTACCCCCCCCCCCCCTTCCCCATCCAAAATCACGTTATTTTTAGTACCTACAAAGAATTTTAAAATTTTTAGAATCTACCGATCGATCGTCGCGTGAGGTTGCGTGAAGGACGAAAATTGTGCGTCTCTAGACTATTGTTGCTCGGATTAGGTTGCTTGTGACATGAATTTACATGTTCCTTAATCGCGCGTTTGACGAATAATAAATACACGTGATATGTTACTACACCCCTCCGCCCCCGCCCCTCTTGTGATATTTCGTGATTTTTGCCGAACCCGTCCCCCCCTTTCGGAGCCTCACGTGATTAATGGACGGCCCCAAATGTCAAGTCTATAATTTTTCTTAGTTTTCCAAAACAGGTCCGTCAAGTGCAAAGCAGTCGGGTCAAGTCTTAAAAACTTTAGTTACCGCTACGCTCAGTGACATTAACTTTAGTGACCGCCACGCTCAGTGACATTTCATTTTGACGTTAAAACTTTTTAGGGAGGCTGAGCTATTTTGGGATGAGGAAAAAACATTTAACACTAGCGTGATCGTCACGCTCAGTTACACGTCATAATATGCGAATGCGACTACTTTAACGTTTGTTAATTTTTTTTTTCTAAAAAAGAAAGTAACTCACCTAAGATACCGTGTGACATCTCTGCCCGCTACGTCCACCCTCATAATGCTGTGGGGCATGGCGAAACCCTCGTAAATGGGCACCGCGTGGGTAACACCGTCACCGGAGTCCAAGACTACACCGGTCGTCCTACCCGTCGCGTATCTGTAAGAAAAAAATCAACCAAATTAGGAAGCATCGAAGCACTGCACGTATGGAATTTGCGTCAAAAATGCAAAAGCGGCACATAAGAACTACGCCTGAAACGGAATCACGACTGTGGCAATGGTAGTGACGACCAACTTCTACTTTTCACTTTAAACTCTAATGCGTTGACTTAAGTCACATTTTCTTTAAACGACAGACGGTTCAAATGACGGATGACAGAGTTGATGATCTAACGCAAAATAATTACATATGTCACTTTTAAATGTTCCATAAAGTTCGTGGTGTTTTGTATAGCGTGCGAAATCCATACTTTTAGGCTGGTTTTTGTGTCACGTCGACCGTCAGCGCCGGCAGGCCAATATGTATTGGGTTGCAGGAAGCGTTTAAGGCTGATTTTCGTGTTACGCTGATCGTCAGCATTGAGGCCTCGGCGCGTATCTGTCAGCGCGTCATCGCGAGACGCTCGGTTTCGTGTCGCGCTGACCGTTAGCGCAGCGCTGACAGGCCAATATAATTATGACGCTCACTGAAGACATTGACGCTGATTGTACTCGTCGACGCTGAGCCGTCGGCGTTGCTCTAGAACGCTTAATAGCACCCAATACAATACTGGCCTGTCAGCGCTGACGGTCGGCGCGACACGAAAACCAACCTTAGTACATTGATGGTTGAAAGTATTAAAATTTAGAACACTCACAAACTCAACACGGCCTGCATGGACAAAAAGAGAGCCGGGACGTTGAAGGTTTCAAAGAAAACCTCCGCGGCCTTCTCTCTGTTCCGTCGAGGGTTGAGAGGTGCCTCCGTAAGTAACACCGGATGTTCCTCGGAGAACGTTGACAATTGATCCTGGATGACGTTTTTTTATTTGAATTTTTCACTAATAATAATTGCACACATTCCACACAGCACCATCTAGTTTCACACTAAGCAAATAATGTTTGTATTATGGATACCAGACAGTTGATAATATAAATACATATTGTAAACTAGCTAGCATCTGCGACTTCGTCCGCGTAGAAAAAGAAAATTGTAGTTTATCCTGTGTCCTGTACTTCTAAATGTTTTTCTACCAAGTTTCATGAAAATCAGTTTATTCGTTTAAGAGTTATGGAGGAACATACATACATACATACATACATACATACATACATACATACAATATCTACACTTACAGATTTATTACTAGTTATTGATTGATATACAAACACCCATAACTGGGGTACAAAGGTAAAATGTTAACACATAAACATTTGCCTCTATCTGGATTTGAACCTGCATCTGTTTGGTTAACAGCAAGGGTTACTAGCCACTAGACGAAACATTGTCATCAAAAAAAATTAAACCATTGATGAAAATAGAACCTTTTTTAACATTGGGAAATGAACCCCTACTCACCTTACTATAAATGTAATTCCAAACTCTTTCCATGTCATTCCAGTCGGTGACGATGCCATGCTCCATGGGGTATTTGATGCTGAGCAAACCCCTGTGTTCTTCGGCACGGGGCCCCACAAACAGTTCGCCCTCTAGGGCTCCAGCCATAACACGCACGTGTTTTGGACGACCAATACTAAAAAATTATTATTATATTACTAGCGTTTGGACCTATGGACTCCAGTTGTGGGGATCTGCCAGTGACACCAATGTAGCTAAAATACAAAGAGCCCAAAACTACATTCTAAAACAGATATCCAACTCAGCCTGGTTCACTAGAATTTCAGAACTTCATGAATGCCTCAGCATACCTACGGTCAAAGAAGAAATCTCATCTCGCGGCAAGAAATACAAGGATAAGCTAACACACCACCCAAACGAGCTAGCCGTACAGCTGACCCTACCCGACACCATGAACCGCCTCAAAAGGCGTAAAATACCCAGATTTGACAACCCGGCTTAATTAATTAATGCCGCGGCCGTTGGCCAAAAGGGCCTTTTCTCAGTGGAGATTTGGCTCCTCAAATAGATTGAAACCAGCACATCTGCTCATGGTCTGGAGGACCGATCGCATGATGAAAAAAAAAAAAAAAAAAAAAAAAAAATATTACTAGCTGTTGCCCGTGACTTCGTCCGCGTTGAAAAAGATAAAAAGTAGCCCATCACATGTCCCGTATTTCTAAATGTTTATCTACCAAGTTTCATGAAAATCAGTTAATTCGTTTAATAGTGATGGAGGAACATACTAATTGTAAAAATGGTCAATTTAGTTTCAGTATCACGTATAGAGCCTATATACACGATATTTCTGAAAACAAAGTAAATTACTCCATGACCGACCCTGACACATTTATTATTAGTATTGATAAAGAGATATCTATAGATAAATGATTGGTCTCGCTGTGCTCGACTATAATAATATAACATAATAATAAATCATTTATTAGACGTAAGTTTTTACAAAACATTTATCTTCGTCAACATTCTTTACAAACTACCACAGGTTCGGAAAGCTGTTTCTAGGGGGAAGAACTCGGCAAGAAACCCCCTAGTTGCTCTTTTCATAAATAAATTACAAAGTAATACGTAACAATACATATAGTAATCTACATAACACAATAATCAACTATATTTGACTCCAACGACAGTCATCACTTATATAATCTAATATCCTATAATAACCCTTTTTGCACAGGGTATATATTTAAAGTTTAATATAAACTTTAAATATATACAGCCCTACCTAAAAGCAATGGCTCCGTAAAGCGGCAACTTTTTATTGTAGTGTGTATAAAACATTGTCACTATTTATCTTTTTACGCAAATTGGCATTTTATTATGTCCGAAATTTAATAAAACATTCGGTATGTACACATCACAGACAGTTTGCAGTGAGTAGCTATTAGATTAATTAGATTTGGCATAGTATTTGTTGCCGCATTTGTCAAGCATGGCGGCTGTATCTAGTCGAGTGCAGCAAGACCAACCAATTATCTTTTGTCATATCTATAGTCCTTACATATTATAAAACAGAGTCCTCCACTGCATCTGTCAATCTGTTCGCGATAAACTCAAACACTACTGCACCGATTTTCATGCTGTTTTCAACAATGGATAGAGTGGTTCTCGGGGAAGGTTTTAGTATATAATTTACAAAGTTACGCGGGCGAACTCGCGGGCATCAGCTAGTTAAAGATAAGAGGGATCAAGGAAGGGATAGAAAAATGTGATTGTGTATTGGTATGCAACATTTTTTTTTTTAATATATTTAAAATTAAAATATACTCACTAATTCGGAAATCTGCATTTTGGTATTTGATCTCCAGCAAAACCGGCCTTTATAACTCCAGAACCCTAAAAGAAAACCGGTGTAAAAAAACTTTGTTGACGTAAGACGTTCAGTGACTCATTGTGAATATTTAATTAATAATTTCGTTTTAAGTCAAAGAATTTATTCAATTCTATTAGTCGTTTACAACAAATACAATTGACCTCATTTTTGAAGGCTTTCACATACAATTTAAAGAATAAAAGGCAAAAAATAAAAGGTGTGCCCACGGGATTCAAATTAATATTTACGGCTTTTAAAATACGTACATTATCTATAACAACAGGCTGGTTAACTATGACATCGTTTAATTCCATATTTGCTTTTTAAGCAAAATTTTGCGTAAATAACTAAATAATATTGATTTTATTCTTCAAAAAGAAACATTCGGACCATAATACGATGATAACGCACAGACTAATTGAATTTGTAATTTGTATACTTGTCAGCAGTGTCACATTCGGTCAAAGAATATTCAAAATGACGTCATGTCTTTGTATAACAGCGATTCTTTGTGTAACTTTATTTCTTAAGTTATTATGCCTGTCAAATGATTTATATACGAATATTGTAGAGAATTTAATGCAAATTATTTCTGTCATAGACAGTTTTCTTTAATCTCCAATAGATTAAGACAATAGATTAAGACATTAAGATCGACACGTTTGGGGGGGAAAGGGAGTGGGGAGGGGATGACACCGGGCAGGATCGTGTTCAACAGGGTCGAATTAATCTAAAAAGACCCCCGGTGGCAAAAAGTTTAACTAAAGCCGTTCACCATTGAAAGCAGACGCCTTTTGAGATTTTTCATGGAGAAGTGCAAGGAACATAATATTTATAATACTCTCTGGGAAGTGTATTCATTTATTTGGTTGGACTATGATCTTTGTTTGTTGTTGACATTTGGTTGACATAATGACAATTAAGTTAAGACATGGATAAGACTGGTTAAGACCAAGTTAAGACCACAGATTATAAAGACTATGTTGTTTCACAACAGATAGGACACTGACTGAACGATTCTAATGTGTTAGCAAGTTCGGTATGCGAGACAAACCGTCATAGACAATATAGAGCTGTACCCATAATAGTTGTGTTGTTATCGTCTATGGTCTACTACTACACATATTATAGTTTGACTTATTTATTGAGATAAAAAAAACAACCAAAATTTTTACTTTGTTTTATTGAATTTTCTTGTTTTTACAAATTTTTGTAACGCTAACTTTTGTATAACTGTTGCAATAAACTATAACCCTTCAGACTTTGCTTATATAAGGAGAGACACAAAAGTTTCTCCTCAAAGTTATAACGTCGAGCATTTTTATTTAATTTTGAATTTCTGAATTTTTTGAATTGAATTCAGAATGATATTTTTTTTGCATATAGTTTAAACTGTCAACAAGTTTTTGAAATTCTTTTGTTTGTGTAAACTCTTCTGCATTTTTAATATTTTTTTCATTGTCTCTTCTGATCTCAAATAGTCTCCTCCTTTTCAAAATTTTCTTGCAACTGTTATATAGCCTTCTGCATTTGGGTGAAAGCTCTGTGAAACGATTTATTAATCTCATTCGCGGTGAACGAGTGGTTCCTGAAATAAAACATATTCTTACAAAAAAAGCTAAATACACAGATTTTTTAGAAATTTATTCACATTTCTAATAAGTCTTCTTTTATAAACTCAAGTTTAACTTTATATATTTAAACCTAGTTAAAATTTAGACAGACAGGGGAATTACTTTAATGCATCGAAGATTTCAATCAAAAGATATGGCGTTATCTCCTCGCGCTAAAACCACACCGAAAATTCTGCACAATGGGATGAGCGCAGGCGCTAAACCCAACTACAGTTGCACACCACACAATGTTTCTTCATTGAATCATTAAAAGAACAACACTTACCTTGTGTTTCCAATTCTTCCAGGTTTTTTCGAATATGTGTGATCATTACTGGAAATGGAATATGTATGATCTTGTGTACCTAAAACAAAAAAAAGATTATGAATAAAATAGCTAGACTGAGATTATGAAGATGCTAATATTAGTGAAGTTAATTAAAATAATTTATTTTTACTGACCTATATAACGCTCAGGATTGCTTAGGACTCCAGTGCTAACTTCTTCATCAGTGAAAAGAGAAGGGCATTATGTATACTGTCTCTTGTTGTCAACTAAAAACTTTTTCTCAAAATGTTTAATGCAGATTTTTCTTTGCAAGATCTGTTGATGCGACATCGATACAAGATTTTGACAATAAGCCGATGCACGAGATACCCATAGTTGTCGCAACCTAACATTTTTCGGAAAATTAAACAATGTCACTTCATCTTTCGACAACCCACAAATACAGCACTTCGTGATCGGCATTGTGGTTGTTACTGTTAAGTCGTTAGAGAAAACAGCAAGGTATCTATAAAGAAGTCGTCGGAATCCAGTAATCAAGCAGTAGTCGTTATGTTATAAATCTACGTCGGTATCCAGTAATCAAGCAGTGTATAGTTGTTGGCGAAATCTACGTCGGTATCCAGTAATCAAGTAATAATCCTTTGAGAAATCCACTTAAAATAGGCCACTCACTAAAAATCTTAAAAAGAAAATTAACCTCTAAACCTCTATACATTTTCAGACAGAACTCAAAACAAATAAACAAATACGTCACGTGATCACGTCCTCCTAAAAATGGCGGCTATGGAAAGTGGCGCCTCTATACCGTTTGTGTCGCATACCGCAAACTACTAACTTCAGATCGAATAATATGAAGTGTCAATGCCGTGGTTAAGACAGTTAAGTTAGTTTTGATCGGTTCTCTGTTAGTTAAGTTAATTCGGGTAATTCATTAAATTCATGGTTAATTCTTTTCTTACCATTCGTTTCGGTTTCTTACCATTATGGCGTTAGAGAATTTAGGGTTCTCAATTGATGAACTTAACTATAATTAATGCTACAAAGCTGAATATAGTTGAATATAGTATACAATCATATTATACTTACAATATATTATTCCAAGATTCCACTTAGTATTTCTATGAAACTCGGAATTTTTAGCATATTTATTTACGATTTTCAATTCATGAATGAAGATAATGAAAAATTAATACGATGTTATCGGCATGGATTGTGATTTTCACCATTCTATTTGCTCCCGCAATGGTCTCTAGCAATGGATTCTGTGATGCCAATTCACGTACGTGTGGAGACGACCAAAGTATCGAAAAACTTTTATTTTACGATGTAAATCCACCTGAAGGCTTCAATTTACGGCGAGATGTCTACATGAGATTTGCCATCATGATGGCTGAGGCTCAAAAAAATATGAACAAACAGCATTGGAGACTAGTTCTTCCTCCTTGGTACATGCTTTACCATTGGCGTTCAAAATACGAACCTATTCCTTGGAGCACATTTTTTGATATGGAATCTCTAAAATCATTTGCCCCTGTATTGGAATTAAATGAAGTTTTTGATAGAAATTCGGGAAATTTGGAAATTGATACGCTTTTTATACTACAAAACTTTGATGATCCCTTCGAAGGAGGCAGTTTTGTTGATAAATGGGTTATTCAAGACAATTACTGCGACTATAATGGTGTCTACTCCTGGTACACTAACATAACTTTTAAGGAGACTATCTGCGTTAAATTTCAGGGAAGCATTTCGAATTTATGGGAATTGATTTCGCTTCATCCGAATGATAAGTCGGTGATGTTTGCTCACGGGGAAATACCTTTACACGATACGTACGGGACAAAAACTTATTGGGATTGTAGAAAAAGCATGAAATTCAGGAAAGAACTCAAAAACTATGCTAGAGAATTTATGAAAAAAAAATTGAATTGTGAAATCGATAAATGTAACACTTATCTAAGCGTACATTGGAGACGACAGGATTTCGTGCGGAGTAGAATTAAAAATATACCATCTATTGAGGGGACTGCCAAACAAATTGACAAAATCATTAAAAAAAATATAGCTCACATAAAAAGAATATTTATAGCAACCGATGCAACCGCGGAAGAATTGACACTTTTAAAAGATCTTTTGAGGCGTTCCGGTTACGAAGTCTATTCTTATTTGCCGTCTAAAAATGATTTGGACACTTTCAAAGAAGGAGGGATAGCTATTATTGATCAAATTATTTGTTCACATGCCGCTTGGTTTTTGGGAACACATGAGAGTACTTTTACATTTAGAATACAAGAAGAGAGAGAAATATTGGGTTTTGACAGCAAAACAACGTTCAACAGACTTTGCCCCGACAAAGGGAATTGTGAGAGACCTTCAAAATGGACTATAATAAACTAAATGTGATATACATTTAACTCTAGTCATTAGTGCCATATCATTCGCTTAGTCCTGTAAATAATAATAAATAAAACTTTATTTGAAAAACTTGTCCATATGTGAGTCATTAAGTCAGCGCGACTTCGTCCTCATTGAAAGATGAAAAATATAATATAGGCAATAATAACACTTGATCTCTTGTTGCTGTAAGCTTGTTGCTGTTGTTGCTGCATTTTAGATGATCCCTTGGGAAAAGTCCCTTTTTTTTGGATGAAAAGTGCTCCATGTCCTTTCTTGTATCCCTGACAACGTGTATGCAAAATTACGTGATGGTTGTTTGAGCAGTTAAGGCGTGAAAAGGCAACAGCCAAACAAAGTTACTTTTACATTTATAACACTTTCTGGTGTCCTAGATAACGTGTATGCAAAATTTTATGGTAAGGATCAGTAGTTTTTGCGTGAAATAGCAACAAACTTTCGCATTTATAATATTGGTATGGATGTTACTCGCTGATAATATAGCTTTCTAAAAGAATTTTCAAAATGGGCACAGTAGTTTTTAAGTTTATTCATGTATAAATTCAAAAACTGTGTAACAAATTTTCTCTAAAATATTAATATAGATACTGATACATACATATACATTACCTACAGGTAGTTAGGTACTTTAGGTAGGCTCTTTCCATTATTTGCGTTAAATGGAACGCAATTCATTTCTGATAACTGACGTGACAACGTGACATTGACAGTTAATATCAAACATTTATATCAAGGAGAATAGAGGTAAAGGAGGATGGGCTTCTGTGGTCGAGACTGAAACACATGTTTGCGAATTAGACCAACTAAAATTAACTTTATAATTGTATATAATTGCCCATTACGAACTATTGTAAGATTATTTTTATATATTGGTGTTGGGTTTAGTTAATAAAACTAACATTCTCTTTATATTTTCTTATTTTATTTTTTATTAGTTACTAACCTACAATAATAGTTTAGCTGCTTATATCGCCTTGGTTGGACACCGACATGGAGTCGGTGTCCACCCCTGAACCCCCTGATCCTCCTCCTGAAGCCTTCCATGACGCCATGGAGCTTCCGTCCGACTTGGGGCTGGAAAAACGCAAGCGTCCTTCCGATTCTAATATATCTAATGAATCAGCCAAAAAATCTCATCCCCCATCAGACTCTAGGCAAGATACATGGACTGACCCTAGTTTAGGCGAACCTCGCAAATATACAGACAGTGACGATGGCCCATTTATTGTACACGTACAGCGCATTGAAAAGCACCCCAAAGCGGGCTATTCCATCAATCCTCTTCACTTTGGTCAACTGCTCATAAAATCGAATGTCGGTAAAATTTCTAAACACGGTATTAAGAATATTGGTAGGAACAGGATTTGTGTCGAATTTGTTAATCCCAATGACGCTAACCAATTCGTAAACAATCCTGTTCTTGCCAGTAGCAATTACAAATCTTTTATACCTACATTCAACGTGACTCGCATGGGGATAGTACGGGATGTCCCAACGGATTGGTCAATGGACAACTTAGTCGAAATGTCTGAAATCCCTCAGGGATGTGGTAAAATTTTAAAAGCAAGGCGTCTCAACAGGAAGATTCGTCAGAATGATGGCAGTGTAGACTGGGCCCCTTCCACGACTATTGTGCTTACTTTTAGCGGGCAAAACTTACCTCCTCATATTTATTGTTTATATTCTTCCTTGTCAGTCGAGGTGTATCAATTGCCCTCTATCCAATGCTTCAACTGTTGCCGTTTTGGGCATATTAAAGACAAATGTCGCTCGAAACCACGCTGCTTTAAGTGTGGCCAACCTCATCTCGGATCATCTTGTCAAATTCCATCAGATCAGCTTTCGTGTCTTTTTTGTGAAGGTCGTCACTGTGCCACAGATAAAAATTGTCCTGAGCACTCCCGGCAAAAAAGCATTAAAATGAAAATGTCCCAAGATAACATCTCGTACCTTGAAGCCGCCTCCATGTTTGCCCCTGTTCGCCGATCATTCTCTGATGTGGCCCGTGTGATGTCCTCTTCTCAATCACCGCCACAACACACATCATCTTTCCCCACAGCCCCCTCCACACGCTCGCAGTCGCAGTCCTACTCACCACCTACCCATTCCTCTCGTATGAGCCATAGAAAATCTACGATGTCTTCTCCTCGCTCCCACTTTCCTCTTGCCCGAGGCTATGATCGAGCCGCCCACAATGCTCTTATTGGGCAACGAGACCCTCCTCCTCCCTCAAACGGAGCTGCTCTCCATGGTGCCCCTGAAAATGATAACTTACTTGAAGGCATCTTGATCACTCTGATCAGTATCCTTTCAAAGTTTAATGAATGTTCCTTACCGTCCAACGTTGCCTCCAAATTGAATACGCTCGTACAAATCGTCCAGCAAATTCCACCTAATCCAGTGGAACTGTCGCAGCCTCCGTCCTAAAAAACACGAAATTTTACAATTAATTAACTTGCATAGCCCTGTTGCCTTTGCCATCTCAGAGACATGGCTTGTCCCTGGTTCCTACTTTAGGATACCTGGATATGCCTGTCTGCGGGATGACAGGGGTGATGGTTATGCTGGTACAGCAATTCTAATTAAGTCTACTGCCACCTACTCTCAGATTCCTCTTCCCTCTCTCCCTGACTCCCTCAATGCAGTAGCAATCAAAATCCACAATTTAGATATATCTATTCTCTCCCTATATATCCCTAATCCTAATGTAGTCTCAATTTCCGATTTGGAGCTCTTATTTAATGCAATTTCTGGTCCCTTTCTCATACTGGGTGATTTTAATTGCAACCACTTAACCTGGGGCAGTGCATCTTGTGACGCCTTTGGGTGTAAACTCGTCGACCTTCTTGACGATCTAAACATCTCGATTCTCAATGACGGCTCTCCTACTAGGAGAACACCTCCTGGTGGTAACGTTAGTGCGGTGGACCTTTCCCTTTCCTCCCCTGACCTATCTTCTCGTATTTCGTGGAGAGTCTTAGTAGATTCCCATGGCAGTGACCATATCCCTATTTTGCTTACCATTCCGGAATCCTCCATTATCCCTACAAGGGATTTTTCGCCGTTACTTAAATATAACCTCAACCGAGCAGATTGGGACAGTTTCTCTCGTTACACGGATCGCAACACATCACTGATACCTCCCGCTGATAGTAACAACTTTTCTACATGTCATGAGCAATTCCAAATAGCGCTGGAAAGTGCAGCCAGCCATAGCATCCCACTGAAAAAGTTGAGAACAAAAACAAAACTTTCTCCTCCTTGGTGGGACTCGGAATGCACAACCATGTACAATAAGCGCAAAGAGGCTGAACTGACGTATTGTCTGTTCATGTCCATAGACAACTTTATTTTTTTTAAAAGGATGGTTGCCATGTGCAAACGCCTTTTTAAGAAGAAGAAACGTATGAGTTGGATCAGATTCTGCCAAAATTTGTCTCCCCGTACCCCATCCACCATTTTGTGGAAATCCATCAAAAGGTTTCGTGGTTCCTTTTGCCCCCCCTCCCCTCCTTCTAATGATCCCTCTGAGTGGGTTTTTGCCTTCCTTAACAAAATCGCACCTGTTTTCGTTCCTAATTTGAATTCCCTTCCCTCTCCATACCCCTCGTCTATTACCCCACATAAATTTAATAACCCATTCTCTTTAACTGAATTAACACATGTTTTAAATCGTGTTATAGATTCCTCCCCTGGTCCCGATGGTTTTCCCTACTCCTTTTTGGTTAATTCTGGTATGAATACGAAATTATATTATCTTTCTTTAGTTAATAAATTTTTTGAACTTGGCGTTATCCCAGAATCCTGGAAGAACCAAATCATCATCCCGTTATTGAAACCTGGTAAACCCCCGTCCGACCCCTCTTCCTACCGTCCCATCGCTTTATCCTCCACTTTGGTGAAAATACTTGAACACTTAATTAAGAATCGTCTCGAATGGTTCGTCGAAAATTCGTCTATCTTATCCTATACCCAATTCGGCTTCCGGAAAGGTTTGAGCACCATGGATAGTCTGTCCATCCTTACCACTGATATCAGATTAGCCTTTTCAAAAAATGAAGTTCTTGTGGGTGTTTTCCTTGACATAAATTCGGCATATGATAGCGTCCTACTCCCCCTACTCAGGCAAAAATTGCTTCAGCTGAGTATCCCGGTGAGGTTGGCCCATTTTATATGCAACATGTTCATGGATCGAACCATCCAAATTCGGCTTAATGGCTCTCTTCTCCCCCCCCGACATGTCTGGAAGGGCTTACCACAGGGCTCTGTCCTCAGTCCTCTATTATATAACCTTTACACGTACGACCTAGATCAAGTAGTGCGCTCTTTTTGTAACATACTTCAATACGCTGATGATATAGTTCTGTATGTTGCAGCTACCTCAGTCCAAGAAGCCGAAGTCAGGCTCAACAGAGCTCTGTTATACTTAGAGGACTGGTTGTCTGTTCACGGCCTATCATTATCTGTGCCGAAGTGCTGTGCTGTCGTGTTTACTCGGAAGAGAATAATTCCGGAAATAAAGCTGACCTTTGCTGGCCAAGCTATCCCAGCCAAAAATGTAGTTAAATTTTTAGGCGTATTTCTTGATTCTAAAATGTCTGGTGTTCCCCATTTAAACTATGTTCTCAAGAAATGCGATTTTAACACTAATGTTCTCCGCTGTTTGTCGGGTGTGTGGTGGGGTGCCCACCCTTACACCCAAAAACTGATTTATAACGCCATTATACGGAGTGTGTTTGACTACGGGTCATTTATTCTAGAACCTTGTAGTAAAATGGCGCTATTAAAATTAGATAAACTCCAGTTTAGATGTCTCAGGATAATATTGGGCGCCATGAAATCCTCCCCTACTAACGCTCTACAGATAGAAGCTCTTGATCCCCCTCTCTCCCTCCGCAGAAAACTACTATGCTCTAGGTTCCTCTTAGGTGCCTTCCAAAACTCCTCCCATCCCCTATTGCCTAAATTAGAGTTTCTATCTGACACAATCCCTACAAACTCGTATTGGCGAAATAAAGATCCTCCTCCCTTAATTATTAGCTTCCGCAAAATTCGCAATATTCCTGACCCTATTTTCCAAACATCTCATCCTTTACTTTATTCCATTGATTATGATGCCCTCCTTTTCCGACCCGAAATCCTCCTAGACTTTGGGATCTCTAAGAACTCTCCTTGTGCCAATACAAAGTTTAATCAAATCATAGCTTCGCAGTGGAATGAGTGGCTCCCGGTTTATACTGATGCGTCGAAATTGACGAATGATGGTTGCGTAGGTGCTGCTGTCTGGATACCTAACCTTCAGGTGCTCCTAAGCTTTAAGTGCCCCCCAATGTCCTCAGTCTTCACTGGCGAATCGGTAGCTATTTTGGAAGCTATCAATTTTGTTATCGACAATTCTTTAAATAGGACCATCATTTTTTCAGACTCCTTAAGCTGCCTTCAGGCGGTACTCGGTAATCAGTTTACGTCTGGTTCAAAATTCTCTCTAATCCTCAAAATTAAGGAGGCTCTGTATAGTTGCCAAAACCATAATTTAGATATTGTTCTTGCTTGGATCCCTAGTCATTGTGGCATCACAGGCAACGAGTCAGTTGATGTTTTCGCTAAAGACTCTATTCAAATTGGTAGTTGCGAACACTATTATATCTCTACTAATGATCTACGTGCTCAGGCCCTGCCCGATCTTAATAAGCATTGGCAGTCAATCTGGGAAATTTCTAGACTGGCTAAAGGTCGTTACTATAGCGACATTCAACCCACCATTCCCTCCAGACCCTGGTTCTATCGCTTCCGCTCAACTAACAAACGGACCGTTTCAATTATTTGCAGGCTTCGGTTGGGACATTCATGTACTCCCCTCCACCTCAATAAAATTGGTGTACGAAATAGCCCTATCTGTGACTGCGGTGTTGAGGAAGGTTCTACAGATCATGTATTTTTCAATTGCCCCTTACGCCCCGTGTCCCTGTATGATATTCTCCCTGCCAAAATCCCTCGTCCCATTAACATGAAGTCGCTCCTTTTGTATATGTGTAATTCCCCTTTTGTTTATATGTTATGTAAATATGTAGATATGTATGACATTAAACTTTAATTAATAATAATACCGGTTATACAATCTTTCGTAATGTCTCGTATTGTATATATTTTTTTTATTATTTTATAATTTTTTTTTTTTTTTTTGTCTATTCGCTTTCGTGCTGTGGAACGTCACAAAACACAGTCATAAGTCTTTGGTCATAACGCGTCAAGCGACATTGACATGACATTGGCAGATAATGGCCATTTTAAAATGAGCCGAATTGCCATTTATACCTAAGAAGAAGAAGAAGAAGAGGTAAAGGAGCGCAAGCTCCGTGTATTAAAAGTGTCCGTTGAAAGACGACGAACTGATGGCGCTGGTTGCAGCTAGTGATAGTAAACAATTCAACTCAGCGCGCACTTCACTCCGTTTCATTTCATACTCTCAAACTCTCTAGATCACTGCCCTAGACACGCCAGCGCCATCTCAATTCGACGATTTTAGTTGCCACTTTTTTAGTTAAACACCCATATAAGATTGTCCTCCTTATCTCTACGCTCCTTAATTTATATTCAGTTTAGCCAATCGCCAAGATTTTCCCTAAATTACGGGAAATTAGACGGGCAATTTATGTTTCTAAATATTTTATTATTTCACGAATGCGTTATAGTTACATATTTACGTTCTATTTTTGGAATATCTGATGTTTCAAAGATATTACACCATCTATAGTGCGTTTCATAATTCGAACGAGTAATTTGACATTTCCTGGGTTGCAGGTTTTTGACCATACAAAAATAGTGACGGACTTTTATGAAACCGTAATCAATGCTTTATAAAATATTAATTAATTTAGAATTGATTAATTTTTATTTTTTGCAAAGTCCGTTCTATAAGTCGCAAGTTCTTTTCGATTAAGTATTATATTTTTTAGAATGAGAATATTTTCACTGATAACATAAAATTATCACAAAATAATAGCTTTGGAATGCATTATACTACTTTTTATTTATTTGACTTCACACATATAATTTGTGATTTGTTTTTTTATTCTTTCCAAATCGACTTCGTCATTAATAATCCTGCTTTAAACGAAATTTAAACCTTAAACTAACAATAATACAAATGTTAAATAAATAAAACAAGATAAAAAATATTTTTACAGTAAAATATCATAACTATTTAGTAAAACCGTTATAAGTACAGCACTACAGAAACAACGCTGGTAACATTATTTTAAAATTTGACATTATAACCATTATCTTGTCAAATTACTCGTTCGAATTATGAAACGCACTTTACACAATATTATTTAAAAAAGAACAATGTAATTCTTTCGGCGTGATCGAAATGTGATAATTTAAATTTTATAATCGTAACGTAAGGACTTTTTTTTTTTTCTTTTTTGTGTAAAGGAATATCTTGTAAAAATTTGTAAAGTAGAAAATTCGAGGAATCTTCGGGGATTCGATGAAATTGTGCTGGCAACACTGTGTTATTTGAGTT
Organism: Synanthedon vespiformis; assembly: GCA_918317495.1. Lineage (NCBI taxonomy): Eukaryota > Metazoa > Arthropoda > Insecta > Lepidoptera > Sesiidae > Synanthedon > Synanthedon vespiformis. The sequence goes on from OU906974.1 coordinate 3,567,264, forward strand.
GTATCTATCTATATATCTATTGTATTGTATCTATATATTTCTATTCTATTTTAATTTCTATTGCTTTGGTTGGTTTGCTTTGCTGATACCGCTGTACTTGAATCCGAGTTTATTATGTTTTTAAATTATAATAACAGAAATATGCCAAATATTTACATAATAACCCTTGATATGTTATAAGTGCTTTAATTATTCATATAGTTTGTCAATTTTCATTTCAACAAGTGAATATTTTACGATCGTTTTCGCACAATCATGAATCAATTTCATGATTTCACCAAGAATGGTATGTTATTTTTGTTTTTTTTAAGCTTCTGGTGTGTAATAATTTTTCTTTATTAATATTTCCGTAGTTTAACTTCGTCAATGCGTTTTAAAATCACTGTTTAAAATAGGATATTAAAAACAGTGTACGGCCGTAACTTATCGCGCCGCATCTCTGTATACGAACCATTAATACGACTTTGAGATCCTATTTCACTTTTAAATATTATTACTGTCGCCAAAAAAACAAAGGGCTTCAATTGTTCGTTCCCAATTAAGCTCTTTGTGTTATTAATATAATGAAAAATGTTTTTAACCTCTCCAGTATTACACTTAGCGATAAAATAATATAGTAAACTGGGTGTTGCACGCGACTTCGTCTGCGTAACTTTATAAAATATGGCGCTATCTCCCGGGCCAAGCCGCTAGTATTTACTTTTATTTTAGAATTCCCGTAGGAATGAAGCATTTTCCCGCTGTAAAAAGTAGCTTATGTTCATCACGGATAATGTCGCCTTCTAATGGTAAAAGAATTTTTCAAATCGGACCACTAGTTTCGGAGCCTATTCTATACAAACAAACAATCAAATCTTTCCTCTTTATAATATTAGTATAGACTAGCTGGCACCCGCAACTTCTACCGCTTTGAAAAAGAAAAAATTAGCCCATCTTGTGTCCAGTACGTCTAAATGTTTATCTACCAAGTTTCATGAAAATCAGTATTGATTGATATTGACATGGATGATAGCCTATGTATGTAGCTTTCTATAGTTGAAAGAATTTTTAAAATTGGGCCAGTAGTTTTTGAGTTTTTTTTGTTGGAATATACCAAAACAAATCTGTCTCACTCTAACACAAGTAGATTGAGAGTCTTTCTCCTTCACACATATAAACATTAAGCTATTTACAATAAGCTCTTTGTTTCTTACAAGAGTCTTATATACGGTTGACTTTGAGCTTTTGAGTTAGTTCTCAGTTGTATGTAGTAAGTTGAGTTGTATGTTACAAGTCAGTAGTAGTAGTAGTTCTGCTTTAACTGCGCCCCTTAAGTATTAGTTAATACGAACACGCCTTCCTGCTATATTAAAAGAGACTAATTAAGTAATATTATTTACAACGAATTCCATCTTGCAATGCTTCCCATAACCCAATATTTTTCATTACAAACATACAAATCTTTTCTCTTTAAAATAATATTAGTAAGTATAGATTGTTAAAAATTACAGACATAAAAATTGCACCCCGAGCGGAACCGTGAACGAGTCATTTGTAAATAAATAAAATTAAAAGAGGAAAGATTTGTTTGTTTATTTGCATTGAATAGGCTCCGAAACTTGTGGACCGATTTGAAAAATTCTTTCACTGTTGGGAAGACCAACAGCAGCAAGTATATTATCAGCAAGTAACATATATAGGCTATATTTTTTAAAGTTTCGCAGACGAAGTCGCATTATAAACATAGTGTAATTTAATATCTCAATTTATATATTTTTTCTTTCCAGATTTCGGTACATTGGTAAGTGCACTCCATAATTATGTATATATCTTCAATACTACTTTTTTATTTTAGTTCCCGGCATCGCTCGGATGCAAATTATTTACCAAAACCTTCCTCGAGAACCACTCTATCCATTGGTGAAAACAGCATGAAAATAGGTTCACTAGTTTTCGAGTTTATCGCGAACACACAAATAGACGCGTTTATAATGTGTAGTAGTGATTTTAGTGTATGGAGAATTTGGTTGGGCGTAAAACAGATTTGGACCGACATGCAACAAGCGACATGCTCAGTGAGCGTTTCTCTCTGGTAGAGTCCGAAATCTTGACATCTTGGCTTTTTTTTTCCCCAAAACCCTGGTTTTTTGATGACGATCATAAGAGTTTCTTGGAGAAACCTAATTATTGATAAATAAATATTTTGATTTTAATGATCTGGTTAGAAATGTTGTATGAAAAGTGTATGAGACTATGCGAGGATATTTCAGCCTTCAAAGAAGCCGCCGAGAGGTGTAGGTGTCAACGGGAAAGGCGGCTTCGTCCAAAATAAAATGGTCCAAAGTGAGACGAAAAGGAAACGCACATCAATGGGCACATGTAAGTAAAGTACATACTGTTGTGTATTTTTTAAGTTAAAATTGTATTATTGTTAGTTGACCCTTTAGCCAGCCTAGCCGCCAGAGTCGGATCTATCCGACAATCATTTTCGTGTCCATTTCGCCAGAGCCGGATATAATACGACAAAATCCTCCACTTGTATATTTTTAAATGTTAAGAGGCGGACTTCACTTGGACAGTTTTTAAGGAGACACTATCTATACTAATATTATAAAGAGAAAAGATTTGTTTGTTTGTTTGTATAGAATAGGCTCCGAAACTAGTGGACCGATTTGAAAAATTCTTTTACCATTAGAAGCCGACATTATCCGCGATGAACATAGGCTACTTTTTACCGCGGGAAAATGCTTCATTCCTGCGGGAAATCTAAAATAAAAGTAAATACTAGCGCGGCTTGGCCCGGGATACACTTGATAGCGCCTTCTATCGGATTTGGGTAGAACTGCTTTACTATTTTTAGCGATCCGCTCCACGGTAGATCTCCACGGTAGATGGTAGATTCAACGCGGACGAAGTCGCGAGCACCAGCTAGTAATGTTATAAATAGTAATTTATAGATTTGTATGTTTCGTAATGAATAAACTCGAAAACTACTGGACCGATTTTGAAAATTCTTTCACCCGTAGAAACTATTATCAGCGGAGTAACGTTACCCCCATTTATTTTATATTAAAATTAACCTGGTAAAGTAGGGTGCAAAGGCGAGTTTAAAATAAATCTCGACCGCCCAAAAGCGCGGTCCTGTCCACAGAGTAATTTAAAATTTAAATTTAAAATGTGGGGTACATTTGAATGTTATCGACCGTATTGAAAATAAATAGTGGAATTTTACTAACGCGAAGGTAGTCTGGTAATAAGATCGCATATAGAATTTGCACTTTGGCTCGTCAAGCAAGGTTGTTTTGTACTTTTTTTTTGTCGTGTGTGTGCCCTGGCATAAAATTTGATAATTAATTGTTGATTGAATCGCAAGATATTATTACAATTTATTCAATTAAATGTCGTGTAGTTCTCGAGATAATTTGTGAGTTTTTAAAAATCGCGTGTGCGTGACGTATTTTGTGTATTTTTTTCAACAAATTTAACCAAATGTGCGAGGAGGTAGACACAGAGACGCAGACGCATATCCTGGGAGGTACATGTTTATTTTTTTTCCAATTTGCCTAACTGGCTGCTGCCCGTGACTTTGCACGCGTAACTTTGTAAATTATATACCGGAACCTTCTCCGGGAACCACTCTATCCATTGGCGAAGAAAGCATGAAAATCGGTGCAGTAATTTTTGAGTTTATCGCGAATACATACAGACAGTACAGACAGACGCGGCGGAGGACTTTTGTTTTATAATATGTAAGGAAGAATTATTTAATTTCCTAAAAAAGGGGGAATCTATATATAATTATATATATAAAACTAGCTGTTGCACGCGACTTCGTCCGCGTAACTTTATAAAATATAATACATTCGGGTCTGTGAAACCATGGAATGGAAATACACATACAAAATGTAAACCCAATCGGTCTTCCAAGTCGTTTAGTAGTTGACATGACATACCGACAGTAGCGCCACCTACCGGTTCCAATTGTATTTTTAAATCATCCAACAAACCATCGATATAGGCATATAAAATTTCAACCCAATCGGTTCAGCCGTTTAGAAGTTATGTGAAAAAGAAGTTAAGTATGGAAGGATAATTCTTACTACCCGTTGTCCTATTACCCGTTTTCCCGTAGGAATGAAGCATTTTCCCACGGTAAAAAGTGGCCTATTCTATACAAAGAAACAAACAAACAAATAAATCTTTCCTCTTTGTAATATTAGTATAGATAGAACAGTAGTATTAGTTTCAAGTAAGTAATGATGCGCGTCCATAAATGCCATACGGGCTGCCAAAATTAGGTACTCCGAAACTGAGCGTGCCCTGCCAGAGGGTTAGTCGTAAATAGTTCTACGATAGAACTGCTTGGACAAAAAGAAAGCGGAAGCAGTCATGAGGACTGCCGACAGAAGTGAAAAACTTAAAACTGAGCGTCCAACGCGCACACATGCAATCGGCAGGCTAATTATCTAAATGCCTCTGCTGAGTGACAGGCGAAAAATGCGAAAAATTTGTGCAATATCACATTAACAAATGGTTTTTACGCAAATGACACTGTGTCATGAGCTACGTGATACGACTTAGTGTGATATTGCACAAATTTTTCGCATTTTACACCTTGTCGCTCAGCAGAGGCATTTAGATAATAAGCTTGGTTTGGTATATATGAAAATACTGCGCGCGCGCATAACGTTGAGCATTAGCATGTTGCTGACGCGAACCGATACTTTTTGTTTCCTACCCAAAGTCGTATAACGCGGCTATAGAGGTTTTCACTTCAAAAAATCCAAGTTGTTCTACTGCAGAGTATGACAGTAGTGTTGGACTCTGGAATATTTTTTTTTTTTAGATGGAGAGCCCCCAGCAAAAGTTCCCGCGCTCTCGATACGTCTGGACGCCGGATTTATGTGGAACTTACAGGTATATTTTAATTTTCTCACACCCCATGTATAGTTTTGAAGGCGACACTTGTGTACAATTGCGCGCAAAATTGCTAAGGAAAATGAATTTTTTTTTCTTATTTCCTTATTTTTCACCTCACTAACTTAACATTACAGGCAGTGTTGATATTTCTTCCACTAAATCATGGTGCGTTGTCGAAGAAGAACGTTTTTTTAGGCATTTATTTAACATGACGTATTACTAATACGATAAAACAATCTGTACGCAACAGTACCCAAGAGACTCGAGACGCGCGAACGAAGTGCGGGAGGGGAAGAGCGGCTGAGTCTACCAATAACGTGTCGGCATGCGTTATTGGAAGACTCAGCCCCTCACGCTCCTCTGCCCCCTCAAACACCTAAAAATAGAATTCTGCGCACATTTGCGCACAAGTTTTTATTCGCTGAACGGAGTAATTATTATTATTTTTAACCGACTCCCAAAAAAGGAGGTTCTCAATTCGACTTTATATATATTTTTTATGTGTGTTCGCGGATAACTTAGTCGTTTATGAACCAATTTTGATGATTCTTTTTTTGTTGAAAAGAAGATATCCCAAGGGTATGGTACCATGATCCATTGGTGTAAACAGCATGAAAATCGGTGCAGTAGTTTATTGAGTTTATCGCGAACAGACAGACAGACTTGAACAGACCGAAGACTTTGTTTTATAATATGTAGCGATATTTGGAGGAACAATACATTACACAAAGGGCGAATATAGAAGAGACAAATGACAGTCGTCAGTCATCAGTCCAGACTTAGTGAGGCCCGGTTACAAACTTTCTTGCTGCCTACATTTTAACAGCAGTAAACTCGAGTACGGTTTAGGAGGAGTTCAGTGACACACACACACACACACTATTTTTTAGGCACTCGCACAAGCGGCGGACGCTGTGGAGTCTGGTGGCAAATCGCCGGTGTCCGCCCTCAACGAGCTCGGTGTCAAAGTGGACTACAAAGTGCTGAGGCAGGACGGACCGGCCCATTGTCCAAGTTTCACCGTCTCCGTCAATGTAAGCCTTCATTTCCGCTCCTCGCTATTTCTTCAAAAAGTCACTTATCATACCCAAATTTAAACCGCTTAGCCGGCGCTATTTGTTTTAATAAAAGTAATGAAAAAAAATACGTGGTTTAAGGTGGCGGACATGACGTTCGAAGGCTGGGGCAACAGCAAAAGAGACGCGCGCGCCTCCGCCGCCAGGGCTTGTCTCTCGGCTCTACTGGCTAGGGCCGGACGAGTCCTACCGCCGGTCAACAAGCACCACGATTTCACAGCAGACGACACCGAAAAGTATCCCGGTCAGTGTTCAATTCATTCTCTCTCTCTCTCTCTCTCTCTCTCTCTCTTTCTCTCTTGGCGGCTGTACACTCTCCCGCGAGTGCTCTAGCCATGTCTCGCCGAGAGTACTCGCGCGAGAAGCCAAGTGACTAGTGCGACCTTGTACTGTATACTCTCGTTCATTGAGTCGATTGCAAACGCCGAGAGCAGGATGGACGAGGTCCGAGCAGCTCGAGCAGTTAGCCACTGATCAACATACACGGACCGCTCGAGCAGTCATAGTCCACCGCTTGAAGGTCCATCGATGCTGCCATTTATAACTGCGGAAGCAGTTGGTATCAACTGCTCGACAAGTCACGAACGAAAGAGAGGCGCGCGCGACGTGGAATGAAGAGCGCGTGCGGAGGTCACTGCGCGAGAGCAGTCGACAGCTCGAGCAATCCGTGTATGCTTGCGTTTCGACCGCACGGTGAAATTTCACCACCCTGCCGACCGCACGAAGCAGTCACTCGGCGGTTCCTTGTATGTGTATTGTGTACATATAAAACTGTAGTTCACTATGCAGTCACGCTTGAAGCAGTCACGACGTGTGGCCGGTCTTAGATCCGTTTTTAATTTGTTTGAAAGTTTATTTTTAGTTTCAAAAATTGAATTTATATGGTAATTATTATTTGATTTCAGTGTCTGACTTTCAATGTTTGGAGCCGACCAAAGAAGTTGCCGTCACCGACGAAACCACAAACAACAATGTTCAACGTAAGATTTTTTATAAACAATTTTTAAACATTGTACATATTAAATATATTTTTTAAACGAAAATTGGGTTCTATTGGGAAATTATGGACAGACGACCTGATAAGGGTCAATCGGCGACTGGTCCAAATCCTTTAAAATGTAACAATTGGAATATAATTTTTTCCCCGTTTTTAGAAAAACCACCACCACCCAACAGTAACATGCCACCACCCCCGTCTGTGTCACTGTTTGGGGTGACTCCGCAACCGGTGCAAACAGCCAAGAGCCCCATAAATATCCTATACGAAAACTATCCGGGATTGATTTTCAACTGCACATACGGAGATGGATCACCCCTGGACGCTATGCAGGGTATGTTTTTTTTTTATTTAATTTTTTTATTAAATCTAATTTTTAAATCATACTTTGTTCCCTTGCTATAATAACTACATATTCTTATTCAACGACTTGATATTTGAATAAATTTGAAAATTGTCTAAGATTTTCTTACTCCGACTGTACAACGTATAATTGGCTGAAAGAAAATTTATTATGTACTTACAATAAATTGGTTTTTTTTTCCAGCACCTGTACAATTAAGTCACAGCATGAGATTTAAAGTAGTCTGCGTTATTAAGGACCGAAAGTTTGAAGGTTACGGTGAGTGAGTTTTTTTTTTTATATATATATTTTTTTTAATGTTTCCTATTACAGACATTACAAGTTAGTTGAACATCATTATAATTAGATTGAGTACTTTTATTTTAGATTTCCCGTAGGAATGAAGCATTTTCCCGCGGTAAAAAGTAGCCTATGTTCATCACGGATAATGTCGGCTTCTAATGGTGAAAGAATTTTTCAAATCGGTCCACTAGTTTCGGAGCATATTCAATACAAACAAACAATCAAATCTTTCCTCTTTATAATATTAGTATCTACAAGAAACTCTTACGATAGTCATTATACAAATCTAAACCTATACTAGGGTTTCGGAATAAAGCCAAGTGATGGTTCGATGGTGAATGTCGTCAAATGGGCTGAGTTGACCGTCCACTTGGTGGTATGTGGCTATCGTCGCCTTATAACACACTGAGTTTAAAATGAATAGTCTATGTACTATGTACTATTACTTGTCGTTACTACTATGCACCTTTCACCATTGACTCCTACACGATTCACCATTGACTCCTACACGATTCACCATTGACTCCATGTGTACTTTTTATGTGCCACTTTGGCATTTGTCACGCAAACTCCGCACTTGTAGCGCTCCAATGGTGAAGGTCGTCAAAAGGAGTGACCGTCCACTTGGTGGTATGTGGCCATCACTTGCGTCTGCATATGGATTTTCAATTTCAGGCTCCAGCAAGAAGTTGGCGAAATTGGCCGCGGCCAGATCGGCCCTCGCCGTGTTGGACGAGGGTCGCGTGGACCCTCCACCGTCGTTCGGAAGTTCGGCAGGTTTCCTGCCGCAGACGCTGGCCGATCACATTGGCAAGTGAGTTGACGCAGTGTTTAAAAAATGCTAGATTTATTCAATCAGGTTACGACTCGCTATCGTTTCGTTCCTCGTCCTCAACTCGTACAATATTTCCATTTCAGCACAGTCAGCGACAGCTGATGTCAAAATCCCATACACTTTTCATATAAGAATTGTTGAATTTCAGACTGGTGAATGAGAAATTCAACGAAATAATGAAGGGTGACCTGATACACTCCAAGAGGAAGGTCCTCGCCGGCGTGGTCATCACCATAGACAACAAAATCGAAGGTGCCAAGGTGAGTCGCACGCAACTGTAACCTAAATAACTCAATATAATGGCGGCGATATTAATAAAAGTAAGGCTCTGTTCACACGAACCACAACCACGACATGTGGACGGCCGTTAATTTGTATGAAAATTAATTGGTGCATTCACACGGACCACCGTCAAATTCAACAATGTTGTCGAACCGACAATATCGCAACCACACCGCAACCACCTGCGACCTTACAGGTGGTGTTTACTGCCGCCAGACGGGCTGCCCAAATGACTGCGAAACGCAGTGTCCACTACTTTTCAAATCCGGACCGGAGTCAATTTTGAAAATTATACTAAAATTTCCAATCGAACCCGGGGCCCCCCTTGTTTTTTTTTTTCGAGGAGAAATCCGTTTACAGATTCCCTACCGCTGGCTAGACGGTAGGCAGCCGGGTAGCCGGTAGGGGTATATGGTGTTCGGCCGGCGCTCTGCGCTATGCTAGTCATAGCGGGCCCGCCAATACCCACTAAAACTCCCCGGTGCCTCCTTGACCTTTGTACGGTGGTGGACCGGGCTCTGCCGAGGCAACAACTCCGATCCACTCCCAGGGCGACCTAGCCATTATTGGCTAGGCTGACGCCGATGGGGGATTGCCCGGAGGCACCGGAGCAATCCCCAGACAAATCCCCGGGCCCCTGAGACGTTAGGCAAGCACCCTTGCCACTCGTCCAACGGGCTCGACCATACACAAACCGGCGCATTATTTAATAAGTGTCTCACAATTGACAGGTGATAGCTGTCACGACTGGCACAAAATGTGTCTCGGGCGAGCACATGTCAGTGCGCGGGCGAGCTGTCAACGACTGTCACGCCGAGGTGAGTGTCACGGTGGTCTGCGATATTATGTCGTAGGCCTACCACGTGAACCTGCTAAGTCGCATTTTGCATAGTTTTTCAGACGAAAAAAATAAAAAGTGAAATTGCCCAAAAATGAACTTAGCAGGTTAACGAATTAGGCCGACGATGTGAAAACTGTATCAAAAAAGTATTCAAAGACGACAAGGAGTTGTCAGTTAGTTCGTCACGTTGTTTTTTTTGTCTCGCTCAGGTCGCGGCCCGGCGTTGTCTGCAACGGCATTTGTACGCTCAACTGTTGATGTACGCTCAAGCTTCCGGTGAGTATTGACTATTGAGTATTGAGTATAACATTAACTTAACATCAAATAGTGTATCTCGAAATTTATTGAGTTTTTTGTAGTTAACTCAATGAAAATGGTTTAAAGTTTTCGAGTTGAAATTTATTGAATTTTTGGAGTAAACTCAATAAAAATGTTTTAGTTATTCGAGTTGAAATTTATTGAGTTTCTTGAGTTAACTCAATAAAAGTGTTTTAAAGTTTTCGAGTTGAAATTTATTGAAGTTTTGGAGGTAACTCAGTAAAAAAATGTTTTAAAGTTTCGAGTTGAAATAGCCACATACATTCGCCTAGCTAGTAAACTACCTATTCGGTCTGGCTGCGCGCAGCCAACGGGCTGCCGTGCCGTGCATTCAGGCGCGTTTTATTGGCTGCCGCAGCCGGAGATTTGTGGCTGCCTAGTGCGCGAGCTCCCATACACCGTCATATGTTCAATTGGCTGCCGCGGCCTGGCTGCCTAGTGGGCGATAGGCCTAATGGGGGATGATATAATATTATGTAAAACTAGATCCCCGCGTGCCTATCCCCGGATGCGACGTGGAGCCTATCCCCGGTGGCGGATATCAGATGCGTCCCGACCGTCAGGTGCACCTGTACGTGAGCACGGCTCCGTGCGGCGACGGAAGAATATTCAGTCCGCACGAACAGCACGAACCGGAACCGGATCGGCATCCGAACAGGTATTTAGTGATAACCAAAGATGTTTGATTGGCCTCGCTCCGCTCGACTGTAGATACGGCCCTACCTAAAAGCAATAGCTGCGTGAATGCGGCAACTTTTTATTGTAGTGTGTTATGTGTATAAAACATTGTCACTATTTATCACTTTTTACACAGTTTCATTATATTTTTACACCGTTTCACTACGCAAATTGGCGTACGATAAAACCCACAATTTAATAAAACATTCGGCACGTACACATCACAGACAGTTTGCAGTGTGACTGGATAGGGTACGCCGAATTCGGCGTACTAAAAGTTGCCACATTTTTGAAGTACGGCGGCTGTATCTAGTCGCGAGAACGAGAGCGAGCGATTATCTTTTTTAATCATAAGTATTTATTCATTTACTTACAATTCACAGCCAAAAATTGTACACAATTTGAAATGAAATATATGAAACTGAAAAAAAAGAAACTACATACTACTATTTCTCCACTGGTTTCCCTGCACAGGCTTGCTAGAGGTCAACTCAGAACGAAGATCGAGTCAGGCGAAGGAACAATTCCAGTTAAGAATTCGACGAACGTTGTACAGACTTGGGACGGTGTTATGCAGGTAAAAAAAAATAACAGACTACCCTCAGTTTATGTAAAAAAAATTGTATATATTTTTTTGTATCGCAAAATTGCCCAACAATCCCAAAAAAAAATTAACGAATGTCACTGAGCATGAAAGCGCGAGTTCAGTAGTTTTTTCCATACCAAAAGTGCCCAAACTCTTTAAAAAAATCGATATTAATTTAATATCTTTTTTAAAGTTTGGGCACTTGGTAAGTACGCGCTTTTGAAAGGCGCGAGTTCAGTAATTTTCCCCATAGGTACACCAAAAGTGCCCAACGTGCCTAAAAAATTCACTTCAATATTAAAAGTCAATGAGCCCGAAGGCACTAGTTCAGTTCTTTTTCTCATCCCAAATGTGCCCAACCACTAAAAAAAAATTCACTTCAGCATTAAATGTCACTGAGCGTGAAAGCGCAAGTTCAGTAATTTCCCCATACAACAAAAGTGCCCAACGTGCCTAAAAAAATTCACTTCAATATTAAAAGTCAATGAGCTTGAAGGCACTAGTTCAGTTCTTTTTCTCATCCCAAATGTGCCCAACATGCCTAAAAAATTCACTTGAACACTAAACGCATGACGTGACGTCACCCGAGTTCAGTGCTTTTCCCCCCACATCAAAAGTGCCTAACGTGCCCAAAGTGCCCAAAGTGCCCAAAGAAGATTTCACTTCAAAAATTAACTCCTATCGCATATTGACGCCCGTCTGTCTGTTTGTCCGTGCGTGGTCAGGGCGAGCGTCTGCTGACCATGTCCTGCTCGGACAAAGTGGCTCGCTGGTGCGTAGTGGGAGTCCAAGGGGCTCTGCTCGCGAGGCTACTTCGCCCTGTGTACCTGCACTCGCTAGTTCTGGGCTCCCTGCTTCACCCGCACCACATGTACAGGTAAGTCTCCTTACCAATACTTGTTCACTGAAACGAATTTACAGGTTATAGGGAGACGAGCTGTTGCACGCGATTTCGTCACAATACAATCGTGTCTGTGAAACCATGGAATGGAAATACACATACAAAATGTAAACCCAATCGGTCTTCCAAGCCGTTTAGTAGTTGACATGACATACAGACAGCAGCGCCACCTACCGGATCCAATTGTATTTTTAGATCGTCCAGGAAATCATAGAAATATAGCCATATAAAATTTCAACCCAATAGGTTCAGCCGTTTAGAAGTTATGTGAAAAAGATAAGTATGGAAGGATAATTCTTACTACCCGTTGTCCTTTTACCCGTTTTCCTGAAGGAATGAAGCATTTTCCCGCAGTAAAAAGTAGCCTATGTTCATCACGGATAATGTAGGCCTCTAATGGTAAAAGAATTTTTCAAATCGGTCCACTAGTTTCGGAGCCCATTCTATACAAACAAACAATCAAATCTTTCCTCTTTATAATATTGGTATAGATATTATGTTACTCGATGATAATGTAGCTTTCCAAAATGAAAGAATTTTTCAAATCGGTCCACTAGTTTTTGAACTATTGGAAAATTATGGGGAAACTCGTGAAAAATAAGCACTCGTTTTTTTTTTTTTAATTATTTATTATTTTTATATTTTTCATTGTAACGGAACTAATTTAAAAAAAAAACTAATTATTGAAATCACTCTATTGAATATGGCGAGACGCGATGAGTCACCAAGTAGTACGTGCCTCTCGAGCTGTAAACAAAAATAAATGAATTACATATTATATTATAATATGTCGGCCTAATTCGTTAACCTGCTAAGTCCATTTTTGGGCAATTTCACTTTTTATAATTTTTCGACAAGTTTAGAGTATTATCTATTGTTTGGTGAACGAATAACGACAGACGACTATTAAAACTAAAAAGGTGAGAAATTTCATAAATGAAAACAATATGCTTTCTGACTTATAGCAAAAAAGTTTACAAAGAAAACCTGCTAAATCATTTTGTTATGTCATTTTTTCTTCCTCCTGAAAACTGTGCAAAATGTGACTTAGCAAGTTCACGAATTAGGCCGACGACGTTATGTATAGTCATTAATGTAATGTACTACAATTCCACGTATGGATTTCGCACGCCATACAAAACACCACGAACTTTATGGAACATTAAAAAGTGACATATTTTGCATTAGAGCATCAACTCTTGTCATTTTAAACCGACCGAACGTGTGTCGTTTAATGAAAATGTGACTTTAAGTCAAAGCATTAGAGTTTAAAATGAATAGTAGAAGTTGGTCGGTACCTTTCACCATTGACACCGCCATGATTCCGTTTCAGGCGTACTTTTTATGTGCCACTTTGGCATGTGATGTGACGCAAACTCCATAGTTGTAGTACTTCGATGGAATTAGTAATTATTTTCATGTTTCCAAAAATAATTTCTTAAGTTGGTCCTGCCGGAAATAGTCCTTGTGACAGAGCCCCAAAGCACCTTAATAGGGGCTCGTGAAAATCTTTATTCCTTCCTATCTCTATCTCTATCTTATCCTATCTCTCGATCCTTAATCCTACTGTCCTAATAATTAGAAGGGAACTTGTAACAATTTTAATGACACTTAAATTGACGACACGTTTAGTCTACTGGCTAGTACCTGAGTCATGGATCTTTGCATTTGTAATAATATGTATTTATTTACAAAAAAAAGTATCTAATCTATGTATTATATCAACCGTCTGGTATCTGTGTCGAATGTGTGGAAGATATTAATCAATCAAATGTTTCTTTCACACTCACTCACCTCATTTTCCATTGGAAATAGTCAGCTTATCTCCCTTCGTTGACAACCCCAATAGCCTCTTTACAAAGCCCTTAATTCTACCCTCATTTCCCAACTCCAAAGCGTAAGTGATCGGTGCATGAGACGGCAACCCTCCTATGTAATTGTTGCGTTCCTTTTGCGAATGGTTCAGTTCCCCGTTAGCGCTTTTCACCATCGTATTTATCTCCCTCATAACGGTGAAAACCGGTAAACCCAATTTAGGATTTCTAACTGCGAACTGTAGAAGTTTGAATAGCAAATTCGTGTCTCTGGTCTCTTGGCTTCTGAGAAACGGTAAGAAACGCTTCTGACGTTTGACCACGTGTGATTTTTCGAGGGTAGCATGCGAGACTGTCACGTTTTGCGGTGGTATTTCTAATTTAGACTCTCTAGTGTTCGATTTGGGGCTGAATTTTTTGTGCTCATTGAGGGTGGGCGTTTTTCTCATGGCGTACTTCGATTGGTATTGTGGTTTTGGTGTTTTTTGGTACTTTTTCGTGTTTGAAAGAGGTTTTAAGTGGAACGTGTAAAAGCCGAGTGTGATGCTCTCGTTACCTGCAATAGTGCAAATGATATATATACAGTGAAAGAAGCGTTTAGGTGTAATACCAGCAAATTGCTAAGGTGTAGTACCTTGTCACATGTGACGTCATCGGCAACTAAAAACTCTCCGGTTAATGTTGCTCAATCTAATGAATGTGTCACGCGATTACGTCACCAAAATGGCAACCAGACACATTAGTAATTTGTGGGGATCTTAAATTGTCGGCGCGTTGCTTGTATTACTGATGACGGTAGCCATCACCTACCATCAAATGGAACGTCGGTCAGTAGCACTACCATGACTTGCTATCGAAATCTTACGTTAGTTTACTTCTGTCGATAACGAACCTTTCACCCTTCAATGTGCTAGTGAATGATTTAACTACTAACGTTACGGTATTTCTCGAGAGCATCAGTCAAATTTGTAACTCATGGTACCGATTTTGTATAGAAATGTCAAGTTAAACGTTAGCCGGTAATGGTCGCTAGCGACTACATTCGATAGGTTTTTTACTTATGCAACTCATGTTACTGGTTTTAGTTCTTTGGTGACCGCTAGAGGCGCTGTACAATTTTTCATACAAATATTTTACGTTCTCGTTCATCTCTCGCTAGCGATTTCGGTAGTCATAAACTCATGGTAGTGCTACTGTATGACGATTTTTACATATATGTACATACAAGATATTTATATGTCTAGGTATAACAAAATTTAAAACCACCCCTAAACCAAAGCCAACTAAATTCCTATTTTCAAATTCAAACATTGACATTTTTTCATAACATGATTGAATGCATTTTTCTTCACAAATTAGCCTACGAAAAGAAAACTTGACTTAACTACCACACACCTTTACCTTGTAAATTGAACCTAATTCCGTCATCGTAAGGTCGACTTACTTATAATCGACTCCGAAGCCCATGTGCGTCGTCTCACTCCGAGAACAGTCGCCTCTACTGAACTGTCTCCAAGAATATAAAACCTCTATATCCCGTGAGAGTTGGACTTAACCACCACACACCTTTACCTTGCAAATTGAACTTAATGCAGTCATCGTAAGGTCGGCTTACTTATAATCGACTCCGAAGCCCATGTGTGTTCCAAGAATATAACCTCTATATCCCGTGAGAGTTGGACTTAACCACCACACAGCTTTACCTTGAAAATTGAACTTAATGCAGTCATCGTGAGGTCGGCTTACTTATAATCGACTCCGAAGCCCATGTGTGTTCCAAGAATATAACCTCTATATCCCGTGAGAGTTGGACTTAACCACCACACAGCTTTACCTTGAAAATTGAACTTAATGCAGTCATCGTGAGGTCGGCTTACTTATAATCGACTCCGAAGCCCATGTGTGTTCCAAGAATATAAAACCTTTATATACAGTGAAAGTTTGACTTAACCACCACACACTTTTACCTTGCAAATTGAACCTAATTCCGTCATCGTAAGGTCGACTTACTTATAATCGACTCCGAATCCCATGTGCGTCGTCTCACTCCTTGTACAGTCGCCTCTACTAAAGTGACTCCAAGAATCGCAAAGCGATGAAATGAATGCCTTCGGTCTTAGCAACGACTCAGCGTAGTACTGATACGAACGCCAATGGCTGCAGAAAACTATATGTGGGAAATTTGTTACTGGTTAGTTAGTTAGTAGGTTAATTGATAAGTAATTAGTAGAGTTATTGAGTTGGCTTAGCTTAGCGGTTGCATAAAATTGAACGGTTTCTGTCACAGATCAATAAAAAGGGAGTTTTATCTGTTTTTTACGTATACACTTGAAGCATCTATGATCATAATAGGTAGTAATAATGAACATCCATCAAAAACATTAAAAAAATCAAAATTGTACTTATTCATCTCCAAGAAACTCTTATGATCGTCATTATAAATTTAAATTTGCCAGAGAAAAAGCCAAGATGACGATCCTGAGAAGGAATCCCAAAAGATGTCGTAAAAATGGTTTAATAAAATGGTTTGACTGTTATGAATCAATCTTTGCAATCGCTATAACAAAATTTGCAATTTTTTTTTTAATTTTCTCATTTTTTAGTACATTTTTAAAGGTTAAAATTTTTTTGTGGGTACTCACATGATTTTTTTCTAAAAATGAAGGTACTCACATTTATTAAGCACCAGTTGCTGTGGTATGACTACCTCCAGTTCGCAGCCTGGCTGCGGGCTGATGCCGCCGTTGGGATAGAAATCCACGTGTCCGGTGGGATTGTTGACGCCTTTAAAAAAAAAACAGTGGCACTCCGGGAGTGCCGACAGAAGTGAAAACTTGAACAATTACGTGTGTGTTTTTTGAATCGTCAGGAAAGTACATAAGTACAGAGGTGTCAGTTCACGGTTACGTTACAATAACATGTCGCGAGTTCAATGGATTTTTTCCCATCTCAAAGTGCCCAACGCGCCTAAAGAAGTTTTCACTTCAATAAAATTGTCTAGGAACATTTTATCGCAATTTTCATTTGTGAAAACCGCATCAAAATGGGTTGGGTGGTTTAAAAGAAGTTTGCACAGAAATTAGCCGATGCATGCGACTTCATCGATCATTATCTCAGACGCAGGACGTCCACTGCTGATGAACATTATAGTGCGTAGGTTACACAGTGCGAGCTAGCATGCGAGCTGACCCAGTCAGTGCCTCGTTTACACAGTGCGAGCTGCTGCCTAGCCAGTAGACAGCTACACGGTTTGTCTACTCGTACTCCAGTAGATCGGCTCGCCTTTGCTGTCTACATGACACAAGTAGCTGCTGCCCAGTCTTGCGAGTTGTCGCGAATCGCGATGTCGGTTGAACGTGTTTTAATTAAAAGAACGGTGATAAGGTCTATGACAACAATATTATGTCAAGAATTGAAAAATGCCTAAAATAACTTCAAAAAAAAAAGAGAGAAAGGAAACAGTCCGGTGGACACTGGCGAGCCACTGCCGAACGCGCCCAAATGATACGAGTGGTGCCATTTGCGAGTTGCTGCCGTGCGATCAGGCGAGTGAAAACAAAAAATGTTGAAGTAACTCTGATACGAGCTACTGTCCAACTCGCATGTACGTGTTACTCGTAAGTTATGTTCAAGTCCAAACAGTACGAGTTACTGCAGTGGAGCTCACTCGCATGCTAGCTCGCACTGTGTAAACTAGTCATTCTTACCGAATATACCGCCGTCTGTGTGTATAACATCGACGAAATCTGCGTCAGACGGATCCAGTCGTTGCTCCAGCGGAAGATGACCGAACAGAGGCAAAGCCGGGTCTAGACCGGTGATTCTCGACACGCGACCTTCAAAATTGAAAACACAATTCATAAAATATGTAGAACTATAGCTGCTGCCCGCGACTTCGCCCGCGTAACTTTGTAAAAGACTGTTCGTTAAAATTATCACAATACCTGATATCAACGCCGCACCAGCAACACCGGCCGCTTGAGCTCCCAAGCTGTGTCCCACTAAATGCGTCTTAGACAGATCCAGGCCTCTGGAAATACAATTAGTTTTTAACGCTATAAAAATTAAGACTACATATAGATTCTCAAGTATTACGTAACGCAATTTTTGAAGATTAAAATATTTCTTTTTTTTTAAACCTTACAAAGTAGAGGTAAGATGATCCCTGTGATCATCTTACCCCCAATTAAGCATAACAGAAAGCTAAAATTAAGCATAATTTTGAAAGCCTCAAACACAAAATGAATTAGGTACATTGAACATTATTTGAATATAAGATCAAAGTCATGCCTTAGATCTTAGATCAGCCGTACACATTTTTTGTGTTTTCTCGTCAAAATAGATGTATTGCTCACGCCTCCAGTGAAATAAACTAGATTGCGTTGCGTTAGTGGTTCGCAAAGGATCGTCTTACCCCAAGGGATAAACTCTTACTTACTACTTTCCCACAATTAGTTTAATAATAACAATAAAAAAACCTGAAACTCTAACCTGGCCACCAAGTAGTCGATGAACTGACCAGCGAAACGGCCAATGTACCAGGTGTTCTCCGCTGCTGTGAAATACCAGGGGCCAGCTTCCAGGCGTTGAGCGTCCACCATGATGACATTTGTGTCTCCTCGTAGCATGTAAGCTGCAGAATCGAGAATTTTTATTGATTGATGACGCCAATTATTACCGAACAAATTATATACAAAAATACACCAAAAAACAGAAAAACTCACAAAGCTATAAAGCTGATGAGTTTGTTTGTTTGTTTGTACGCGCTAATCTCAGGAACTACTGGTTCGAATTGGAAAATTCTATTTGTGAGAATAGTCTATTTATCGAGGAAGACTATAGGCTATAGAGAACGCGGACGAAGTCGCGGGCACCAGCTAGTTTATAATATTATTCCAACATTCATGTGGACTAGTTAAAAATAAATCATTATATACTAGCTGGTGCCCGCGACTTCGTCCGCGTTGAACGATTAAAGGTATGTCCTAGCTATGTCTTTCTGGTGTCCCAGACAACGTGTATGCAAAATTTCATGATGATCGGTTCAGTAGTTTTTGCGTGAAAGCGTAAAAAACAGACAAACAAACAAGCTCACATTCACATTCATAATATCAGTAAGGAACTATAAAGTTAACCATACCTTCGCGTATGAGAACCGCGCTGCCGTCATTTGGATTTTCCATGAACGCGTGAAAATACAGGACCGTATAATCATTGAAGTCAATGTTGGACGATGACAGTTTGTCGTCATCGCCAACCATCAGCTCTTGATAAACGGTAGGGTTGCGTCTGAAAAAAAATATGGCACTAAAGTACTAAAATATATAGGTATATATAAGGTGGTTAGCGTCTTGTGCTGTGTTCTTGTGTTATGTCGACTGAAGTTGATTGAAAAGTGCTCTGTGACCTTTAAAAAAAGGGGGCGTTCAATTCATTCAGATTCATTCGGTGGCATGACATTGAAAGGGTATATCAGTCTGTTGAACAAACAAGTTCGCGAAGAGAGACCATGCACCGTCGTATGTCCGCACATCTTATAGCTGTACGGAGTACTCATAGTACGGAGGGCGTGAAAAATTAAGGGGAACGACGACGTCCTATGGCTGAAACGGTGATTATGTATTTTATTTAAATGCATAGCCTATCACTCTATTCCACATCCTGGGTGAGGATATGGAAGAAAAAGAAAGCTGATATTTAGCAGGGCTCTTCTGTAAGGGAGTCATTTGGGCAGTCCTGCCGCTACTCTAGTGGGTTGCTATATATATATTGCTCGATGTCCGTCCATACCTTTACCCTTACCCTTACCCTTACCTGGTGTACAGTTGAAATCCAACGTCGTTGGTGTTCCTCACGAAAGGACATTTCGCTTTGTCAACGGGCGCTATTTGTAAAAGAGAGTTCTCGAACTCAATTCCCGGTGGTCCTGAAACATTAAATTGTAATGTTTATGTAATATCTACTTAGTTGGGATCTGGCGAATTAGGTTTCTAAGCAAAAATAAGTCGAATGGAAACCTATACCTATAGAAGACCTATGGAAGTTGACTTCCAAGACCTAAATCTTCTTAACTTCCTATACATAAATTTCTTCTATCCATGTGTATGTACGTGACTGAATTCCTCTTAAACGGCTGGACCGATTTTGATGATTTGTTTTTATGTGTTCGAGTGGACCCCTGTTCACAATTGCACACGACAGATGGCGCTATAGTAGACGACGCGACGTTCGGATCGCCAGTTTTAAAAATCGAATGCAATCGAAAAATTTAAAATGTAACCAAAACGGATATTGGTAGTCGCATGTCGTACACAATAATTGTTGTTGACTCGTATATTATGAATTTATAATTAAACAATGGTTACCCAACACAGCGTCCAATATAAAGAGAGTATGTTGTAGCGTTTTACGCTCCACAGCATCGGTATTCAGTGCAAAGAAATAATATTTTTTCATCGACTTTTCGCAACTATACAATTATGCCTCAATAAATGTATATCGCACTCCGACTAAGTGGTCGTTTCGTTCTCAAAATTGACGATTGTGTAGGCACCTGGGCCCAGTCGAATTAGGTAAAAAAGGAGACTCTGTAGCGGCTAGGGTGTTCCTTGTCTCACTTGGCGCCACTTCTGGGACGCTATGGCGGGAATATGTCGCGAGGATATTGCTGGTAGACTTGCTACAACTCTAAAAAATCAGGGAAGCAATTTTCCTTAGGCAATAGTTAGGAGGAGGAGGGAGGTGTCCAAATATTATAAAGAGGAATGAATTAAAAGAATTTTTTCACTGTTGGGAAGCTATATTATCAGCGAGTAATATACTAGGCTATACTTATACTGTGCGAGTGTGGCCCCTTAATGCACAAGCGCAGTCACATCCTAGGAAGTCACACAATGTGGCTTGTGAAGATGTGAAGAATGCCTCTATCAAAAAAGTACTACAATTTCTCAACGTGGTAGGTATAGGTAGAGAGCTTTAGTTTACGTATGGCGATCACAATATTTCAGAAATGGACGAAGTGATACTGGTTCTCTAGCAGAAATAGCCACTAAGCAAATAATAATAATAATAATAACATAGGCTATCATCATCTCAATCAATACTAATAAGAAATCTGCAAGTGTAGGTATTGCATATATGTATGTATGTATGTATGTATGTATATATGTATGTATGTATGTATGTATGTATGTATGTATGTGTGTATGTATGTATGTATGTATGTATTTATGTATGTATGATTTTCATGAAACTTGGTAGATAAACATTCAGACATATAGGCTAGTTTTTTTCTTTTTCAACGCGGACAAAGTCGCGGGCGCCAGCTAGTATTTTATAAAGTTACGCGGACGAAGTCGTGTGCAACAGCCTAGCGTTATATAAAGATGTTAAAAACAATATTTGTGAATAGATTAATTCATGCGGTTTCCAAGAGAGATAGAATTAGTATAGGGACATTCCTTTCACATAATATATTACGGCGTCACATCAGTAGGTATGTATATATACAGGGTGTCCCAAGACTATGTGACATGAAGGGAAAGTACCTTAAATATCGTGGATAGTATATTTTGCTCAAAGAACACTTTATGATATCTTTAAAAGTTAGAAATACTGGATTCAAAGATTTTCTAAAAATCACTTGCTTCGTCTGGGAATCGAATCGAATTAAATGTGAAAAAAAAACCACTCGTATTTTTATGATGGCAATCGAAAGATTGGATGAAAAATAATAATTATTCTTAAGTAACATAGTAACTTAAAAGAAACGAATAACGTAAAATGTTTGATTCAAATTTCAAGAGTATTATTTACTGCCGACGACGACGACGTAATTTTTAGAAAATCTTTGAATTCAGTGTGACTAACTTTTAATAGCTCTTTAAAAAAAAAACTAACTTCAAACAGTCTCATGGTCTTTTCTCATGGAAGCCATTGTCAGAACTGGACCACACGGATTGAAATGGGACCACACGGGAAGCACCACTTTCAAATATAAAAAAAACATTAAAATCGTCTCCCCAGTCGAAAGTTATGAGGTAACAAACATAAAAAAAAATACAGTCGAATTGAGAACCTCCGCCTTTTTTGGAAGCATGAAGTCTTCTTTCAGCAAAATATTCTACCTACGAATGCAAGGTACTTTCCCTTCATGTCGCATAGTTTCGGGACGCCCTGTATATTAGTAGACCCGCAAATGGAGATTTATCATAGGAAAATTAAAAATACTCCGCCTTTTTTGGAAGTCGGTTGAAAATAACAAAGTCTTCTTTCAGAAAAATATCCTATCTACGAAATTAAAGTAGGTACTTTCCCTTCATGTCGCATAGTTTCGGGACGCCCTGTATATTAGTAGACCCGCAAATGGAGATTTATCATAGGAAAATTACAGACGCACGCATAATCTCCACTTAGTGTTTTCCTTCGTTATAAGTTTATGTAATGAACGCGTCAAACGAGTGGTTACGTGTTGCCAGCAGTAGTTTATAAATGTACATTTGGGTCATTGGGGTGCGCTTAGAAACTAGCGAGAGATATATAAGTCGACAAATTTTATCAACAAACTAAGTGTTGCACGCGACTTCATCCGCGTATAAATTTGTAAAATATAGCCTATGTTAATTCGCAAATAATGTAGCTTTCTATAGGTGAAAGAATTTTTAAAATAGGTCCAGGGTCCAGGGTCCAGGGTCCAAATAGGGCGGGACGCGACGCGACCCGCCCTATTTGCATATTGTATTCTGTACTTTATCTTCAGTCAATAAAACGCAATTTCATATAGCAGAACGCACGCGGCTCCCTCTAGCATTCGGTGCCGACAAGCCACGCACTTTATTGACTGAAGATAAAGTGCAGAATACAAT